>JADLZK010005322.1:0-600000 GCA_015847255.1 Hyparrhenia diplandra | reverse complement strand
AGGAGCATAGTGACGTGAAAACTGCCATAGCCATGCCTTGTCTTGAGGAACTCATAATCAAGAAGTGCAAGCTAAGCTGTCTTCCACTAGGCCTTGCCAGCAGCAAGAGGCATACTCTTAGAGAACTATACCTCTACGAGCTCACCAACTTGACACATGTGGAGAACTTCCCATCAGTTGTGGACCTTGATGTGTTTGATTGCCCTGAGCTCAAGACGATCAGTGGCCTCTCCAAGCTGTAGAGGATTAGGATCATTCGCTGCACAAAGCCGGAGGTTCTAGGTGTCCCATCACTTTCGACTTGACCTTGTACTAGAGGACGCCACCATGGACAGGCTTCCAGAATACCTGCAAGCGGTAAGCGCAAGGTATCTCAAGTTGAACTGCAACATGAAGCTACACAAATCCTCCTTATCACCAGGTAGCTCTGAATGGAATAAGATCAGCCATATCGGAAAGCGCGTCATCAAGCGGATCGGACATTGAGAGATGTAACCGGATGGATATTCGAGAGGAAGACAGAGGCACTGAGGTAATAATAAATAGCATTCTTTCACTGTGCCTAAAGTTGTTTTCCAGATTATTAACTAATTAGTTGTTGCTTGTACTCCAATTCCTTGTTATGTAACCACAGCGATTTCCTAGCGTCAATCACTGATACATCACTTATTTGTGTCATCAGTGTTGAGATATTAGGCAATTTCCAGATTAATTCCATAAAATAAATCATGATAAAAAGATCTAAAGCATGTCAAGCATACTAGCATTGCATAAACGCATAACACTAATCATATCATAGCATAAATGCATATCATAGATCATAACATGATTCAACAACAAATAACATAGCATGATCATAGTAATAGGTGTAAGCACAACTAGCACACGGATAGATTGGATAAGTTGAGCATGATTAACATGAAGATTGGATCTTGAGAATACTTGTCGGCGTTGAGGACAACGTAATGGAGAGGTTCCTAAAAGCGTCTGCCGAGGTCCTCCCGACTTCTTTGTCGCCGCTGCGTCCGATCGGCGGCCGCTAAACAAGTTGAAGAAGTTGTTGATGAAGGCGGTCTTTGGGGCGGCCCTCCGCGTGTCCTTCCTAAGACGAGCCGTGGCGAAGATCGGGAGCGATCGCGCGAATAGCGCTTCCTAAAACCTTATTTGTCTTCTCCCCGTGCGGGATCGCAAAGACGACGATTTCGAGACTGCTTTCGCCCGATCGGCTGGTGCACGCGAACGATCGGGGTGGAGATTGGCGGCGGCAACGCAAAATGATGAGAAGAGAAAACTATTATTTTACTACTATAGGATTTTCTATTTGAAACTCCCAATCATAGTTATTATGTTGTGTATATTCCCAGGAGGCTTGGTACAAATATATAGGGAGAAAAACTCCCTACCTCCATATCAACTAGCAATATGGTACTAATTGATATTGCACCTCCCATCTTTGCTCATGGGCTAAAACAATAAAGCCCATTAGGGAACACAAATATTGGGCCTTTGAGATTTATCAGAATTTCTTCATATGAATTTTAGGGGAACTTATTCATATATAAATTCTAACAATCCCCCACCAGATCTCAACTGCCCACTATAGATATTTTCCTTATCTCACTACTGTTTTATATACTAGTGTTTCAACAGAGACTGTTAAGTTGAACATCTGCCTAGAGCTTCAAGTTCAAATCTGTAGTAGTGTCCACAACTTGAACAATGGACTATGCCGTGAATTGCAAGTTTTGTGTGAATAAGTTTTGCTCAAAGTCAAACTAGTACTTGGCTGCCAGTAGCCTTTCTCCGTGGGTAGAGCATATACGTCATACTCCTTAGTCTCTTAATGAGCTTACTAGAGATCACCCAAATCTCATAGACTGCGATGTTTAACAGTCGAACTCATATAGGTATGCCCTTTCAAGAATGCTCTGTAGGACAACATCTTTACTTATAAAGTCAATAGGACATATTAAGGCATTCTCGCCAACCTACCATCTGAGCCTCATCGCTCTTGAGAGTATTACATCTTCACTTAGAGAGGGTTATCATTTTACTCTCCTCAGTTTACCAATAGCTTGTTCTTCCCGGGTCCTTAGTCACGGGATCTCCGATCAAAAAAGGATGGGTTCTTGCTCTATCAGAAACTCATATGGGTCTCATACCCATCTCCCTAGATGCAATTTCTATCACATTACGTGATAGCCCTTTTTGTAAAGGGATCTGCGCCGTTTTTTATGCCGTCGTATATAAGATACATTTATTACTCCGAGTTTCTCAATTTCCCCGACAGATTTCAACCATCTTTTTAACGTGTCTTGTTGACTTTGAATTATCCTTAGCACTATTTACCTTAGTGATCATAGTTTGATTATCACGGTTCATAAGGATAGCGGTATTGGTTTTCAACCACCCAAAAGTCGGTTAAGAGCTCACGCAGCCCACTCTGCCTCTACAGATCTTTGTATCTAAAGCGAAGAAGTTCTGCTTCCATGGTTGACTTAGTCAAAATAGTCTCATTTACAAGACCTCCATGACAACTGCGCCACCTCCAAGAGTAAATACATACCTACTTGTGGCATAGATTTGAGCAATATCAAAATCCAAGTTAAGATCACTATATCCCTCTAGCACGGTGGGTGTCCGAATAGTGAATTCATAGCTCATTGTACCTTTAAGATAGCATAAGACCCTTTCTAGTACATGCCAATGATCATCACCCGGGTTGGATATATACCTACTCAACTTGCTCACAAAGAAAAGAGATATCGGGTGCAGTTGCATTAAGCTAGATACATGAGTGAACCAACAATGAGAGTACTTAAGTTGATCTCTAGTAATGCGTTTCTTATTCTTTTCGCAATGTCACACTAGGATCATAAGGTGTTGGAGAAGGCTTTACGTCCATAAAGCCAAAATGGCTCGGGACCTTCTCAACATAGTGAGATTACGATAAAGTAATCCCACTCTCTTCCTTAATTAGCTTAATGTTTAGAATTACATCAACTTCTCCTAGATCTTTCATATCAAAATTCTTTGACAAGAAAAGACTTGACCTCATTTATAACATCCCTGTTTGTTCCAAAGATTAGAATATCATCAACATATAAACATAATATAATAGATTCACCCCCACCATGTCAATAATACACACACCTATCAGCTTCATTAACAATATAACCAGCACTAGTTAACGTAGTGTCAAACTTCTCATGCCATTGTTTAGGAGCTTGTTTCAAGCCATACAAAGACTTCAATAATTTACACACCTTCTGCTCTTCACTTTTTACTACAAACCCATCAGGCTGATCCATATAGATCTCCTCATCCAACTCTCCATTAAGAAAAGCTGTCTTCACATCCATTTGATGAATGATCAGACCATATGAAGGAGCCAAGGATAGTAGTGTTCGAATAGTCATTCTAGCAACAAAAAGAAGTATCAAAAAAATCTTCTCCTTCCTTTTGAGTGTAGCCCTTAGCTACAAGCCGAGCCTTGTACTTGTCAATAGTACCATCGTCTAAGCTTTTTCTTGAACACCCACTTACAACCGATTGGTTTATAACCAAAAGGTAGTTCGAGAGAGCTCCCAAGTTCCATTAGAAAGAATCAAGTCCATCTCACTACGAATAGCTTCTTTCCAATCATCCGCATCCGGAGATGCATATGCCTCTGAAATAGAGATGAGAGTATCATCCACAAGGTACACAATGGAATCATCTCCAAAAGATTTTGTAATCCTTTGTCTCTTGTTCCTCACAGGAACTTCATTGTCATCCTCCTCAAGTGGTTGCTCAAACGACTCAACAGGAGACTCGATAGGTATAGTAATATTTAGAGCTAATTCGTAGAAAAACTTAGCATTGCTACGCATATCTTTCACAGAAATATATTCTCAAAAATGTAGCATCGGGGAGATTCAAAGATAGTATCAACATGCATATCGAAAACTTCAGATTTTACTACTAAAAAAGCGATAGGCAATGCTTTGTTGTGAGCATATCCAAGAAAGACACAATCTACGTCTTTGGTCCAAGCTTACGCTTCTTATTAATTGGAATATTGACTTTCGCCAAGCATCCCCACGCGTCGCGCAAGTATGAAAGTGATGGTTTCCTTCAACCCATACCTCGTATGGTGTTGTCTCTTTATTTCTGTTTGGAATTCTATTCAGGACATGACTCACAGTCAATATAGCTTCCCCCCACCATGCCTTAGATAAACCAGCAGTGTCTAACATAGCATTAACCAAGTTAGTCAGCGTGCGATTTTCCTCTCGGCAACCCCATTGGATTCAGGCGAATAGGGAGGTGTCCTCTCATGAATAATACCATGTTCCACACAAAACTCATCAAATGCTATAGGAAAATATTCACCACCACGATCTGACCTTAGACATTTAATTTTTCTTTCTAGTTGATTTTCAACTTCAGCCTTAAAGATTTTAAAGTAGTCTAATGCCTCATCTTTAGTTTTCAGCAAGTAAATATAGCAATATCTAGAAGCATCATCAATCAACGTCATGAAATATCTCTTTCACCTTTAGTCAACACACCATTCATCTCACATAGATCAGAATGTATGAGTTCTAGAGGTGCCAAGTGTCTCTCCTCCGCTGCCTTGTGAGGCTTTCGAGGTTGCTTAGATTGCACATGACTATTGCACTTAGAACCTTTGGCAATGGTGAAATCTGGAATTAACTTCAAGCTAGATATATGTGACATCAAACTAAAGTTCACATGACATAAACGAGAATGCCAAACACTTGAACTATCATTTATTGTGCCACAAATATGATTCAGCGACTTATTACAAAAATCACATCAAACTTAGGCGGATCAAGCCGCCCACAAATCATAACCTTTACCAATAAGTCATCAATGCTTAGACATAACCGCTTTATTGGACTCCATCACTATCTTAAACCCATCTCTTAAAAGAAGGGGAAACACTAACAAGGTTCTTGCGAATAGTAGGGACATGTTTGCATGTTCTTCACCGCACAATTTTCCCCTCAAGTAAACTTCGATCCTCTATCATGCTAACGCCATGAACGAAGCATGTGACCCATTCCCCATTAGGACAGAAGAACCTTGTAGCTCTTTATAAGAAGAAAACAAAGAGATCCACACACATGAATATTAGCACATGTATCAACCCACCATCTTGGTGATAGAAATACCAATAGTACAAGTAGGAATATTCTTTGTACTCCTCATCGGCATTGCTAATAGTCATGAGGTTGACATTCTTATTATTCCCATTGGAAAAGTGACTAAGCTATCCACAAGTGAAGCAAAGCACCACGTCATTATTTTTCTTCTTCTCAAAGGTAGTTGTTAATTTAGCATTTGAAGATTTATTCCCTTTGTTCTTGCCATGTGGGTTTTTCTGCACAAAATTACTGCTAAAATGGCTCTTGTTCCCCTTCTCAATACTATTCTTCACCCGAATCTTTTCCTCAACATCAAGAGATGCTATCAGGTTTACAACTGATATTTTATGTCTCTTGTGTTTGAGAATTGTGCCAAAGCTCTTTCAAGAAGAACGCAACTTAGCAATAATACATCCGGCTACAAACTCATCGGGTATAATACACTTAAGGAGTTCAAGTTCTCTTTCCTTGTGCTAAACCTCATGCGCTTGTTTGACTATAGATTGGTTAGCAACCCTCCTGTAGTCATGAAAGCTCTCCACAATGTACAACTCAGATGTACCAATGGTTGCATTCAGTTGATCCCACAATGCTTTTTCATCTTTGAAGTGCATGTTTGCATCTTGGATGATTAGCAAGACTATTTAGGATTGTTCTTCTAAAGATAGTGTTGTCTCCATGGAATCTTCTGTTATCTCTAGAGATATTTCCAGGTGATCTAACAGTAATCCAGAATATTTTAGCCTCTAGCTAGAGCATGGCCTTAACTTGTCATCTCTTAAAATGTGCACTAGAAAACATTTCTAGTCTCAGCACGTCAGTGAAAACAACCATAGTTAAATCAAGAAAAAGCCTATTATAAGGTTTTTGGATTGTTGAGATATTAGGCAATTTCCAGATTAATTCCATAAAATAAATCATGATAAAAAGATCTAAAACATGTCAAGCATACTAGCATAGCATAAACGCATAACACCGATCATATCATAGCATAAACGCATATCATAGATCATAACATGATTCAACAACAAATAACATAGCATGATCATAGCAACAGGTGTAAGCACACCTAGCACACCAGATAGATTGGATAGGTTGAGCATGATTAACATGAAGATTGGATCTTGAGAATACCTGGCTGATGTTGAGGACAACGTAATGGAGAGGTTCCTGAAAGCGATGCCGAGGTCCTCCAAATTCTTTGCCGCCGCCGTCGTCGATCGGGTGGTTTGAAGAAGTCGAAGAAGTTGTCAATGAAGACGGTCTTTGGGGCGGCCTCCCGCGTGTCCTTCCTAAGGACGAGCCGTGATTTAAGATCGGGAGCGGCGGCGCGAATAGCGCTTCCCAAAAACCTTATTCGCATTCTCCCTGCGGGATCGCAAAGACGACGGTTCCGGAGACCTTTCGCCCGGCCGGGCGGTGCACGTGAAACGATCGGGTGGAGATTGGCGGCGACAACGCAACAAATGAGAAGAGGAAAATATTATTTTACTACTTTAGTATTTTCTAATTGAAACTTCCAATCGTAGTTATTATGTTGTGTCTATTCCCAGGAGGCTTGGTACAAATATATAAGGAGGAAAACTCCCTACCTCCATATCAACTAGCAATATGGTACTAATTGATATTGCACCTCCCATCTTTGCTCATGGGCTAAAACAATAAAGCCCATTAAAGAACACAAATATCGGGCCTTTGAGATTTATCAAAATTTCTTCATATGAATTTTAGGGGAACTTATTCATATATAAATTCTAACAATCAGCATGCAAAGAAAGCTTTCATTCTCAATGTTGAACTGTAACAGGAAGCTACCTGAATCCTTGTCACCTGGCACAGCGGTGCATCAGAATTTTTTGTCTTAGGTCAAAAGAAAAACAGAGTGCTTGTGTTCACCTTTTGCCTCTTCAAGTCTAGCATAAGTATGTTTATTATTATCATCTCCTCTACAAATTGTCTCTCAGTTAGTCCCTTTTGTTCAGGTGTCATTATGAACTAACCTTGTAACTGATGTATGCAGGGATCCAGGATCCATACGGCAGAACCACCTGATGTTAGCTTGCAGTGGCAAGTGGGATTGAGATCTGCTTGGTAGAAGCTCGTCTCCATCACGCACTACACAGACTCTGCTCACTTGCAGACTGTCGACCGACGGCGAAATCGTGGTTTTATCAGCGGTGTCTCGAGCATTGTTGTATATATTTGTACATACACACCACTTTTTATTATGTAATGGACTGGACCTGTATATATTTATTTGCACAAGTAGTAATGGGCCTGAAGTCGTGGGTCTTGTAAGGAACCAAACGTGTGGTGACAAAAGCAGACTAGGCATCCGCTCTTGTTGCCAGGCCCCGAAATAACCTTGAAGGCCAGAGCTTAATGTCACTTCTAACTGTCTGTGGCAAGTATAATATATTCAGCAGTGGCCAACCTGTTCTACAAATGGTAGGAGTTAGGTAAGATTACTGTAAATCATTTGGACTACAAACTTCAAATTAAAGAACTAATGAGAATGTAAAGTTCACAGCTGAAGGCAAAACCTAGAACGATACACACTTCAATGAGCATGCAGCAGACCAATGGTTAGATAATTACAGATTTTTCTTATGTATGTTTACACTTTATTCTAGTCTACAACCAACAAAATAAAGCACCAGGGTAGTTGGTTTACACAACACTAAAAGGAGAATGCTGGCATGTAAACTGATACATACTAGCAGTCTAGGAGCAGCCAGTGTCACAATCTCCATTCCTCCTAGCTATTTGCCATATTTCCAGCTGCATATAGCATAAAAAAAGGCCATGTCTCAGATACCAAATGGCACTGCAAAAATGCCTAATGCTTCTTCACAAAATAAAACAATGCCTGAACTAAAAGCATGCAACCTCAGTCAGAAGATGGTGATTGTGTTTTGAATAATCACTCAGTTTTTAGCAAATGGGTACATTTGCATCACAATTGTACAGTAGGGGCAAAAACTGTTAAAATTCAGCTGACTGTTGGATTGCTTGAGGTCCTTCAAAAAAATTTAAAACAAATACAAAATAGTTTTTTTTTTTTTTTTTGAGGTCCGGTATGCAGATGCGTGTTATTGTATAGTATCCTCATTTACCCTCGAAAAGGGTTTTTTTTTTTTCTGGGCGACACACAACAGGCTAGTGACGGAGCACGTGGAGGCAAAAACAATCCCAACAGCCGTCATCTGAACTAAGCAGGCGGACAGTTCCAGTACAGTAGCTTGAGTGAAATAACTAGCAACCAGAAGAAGCAGATCCACCCAAGGTACTCGAAGTGATAAACTATACGCTCAAGGATCTCCTGAGAAATCAAGAACTTTGCACTGGCGTACGGCAAAAACAATACAGGCAGCCTAGAACAAGAGCGAGAATCGCCAGATCTAATCAAACCCAGCAAGAAGCAGAGCAGGGACCGTCGGTAGTTCAGTGCAAATGAAGGCGTCGGTGAGGGGGTCAACTCACCTCGACGCGGTCGTGCTGCTAGACGCCGACGCACGAGGTGGTGCCCAGGTCGATCCCGATGGCCGGGACCTCGCCCTTCCCGGCCATCCCTGCTTGCTACCTGACGGGAAGAGGGCGAGACGGAGCGAGGACGGCGGGTATCATTTGGATGAGGACCGAGGAGACTCACTTGACCCATTCGGCCAGGCCCTAGAACATCCATGTCCCAGTTCATTCATGGATGCCGCAAACGAGAGCCCACAGGCCGAAACTTGTAGGGCAGGTGGGCTGAACTAATGCGGCATCGGCCCATTAATATGAAGTAGTGGGCTCCAAGATGCCCTCAATCTTTTTTTTTTTTGATAACAAACAAACTTTATTAAATTAGCAGCATGAAACTGCTAGGTGGGAAACATTGTCCCACACTACATGATCAAGAGCTTCCCTAACAGGGCAGCTCGAGATATGAGAAACATTGTGGCATGTAAATATTACATTTGAATCTGCATTATACTGCTGCCGAGCCTGATTAGCTAAAACATGTCATCTGCCGAAACTCCTTAAAACCACTTTCTAATTTGGTTTTTATCAAATCAAAGGGATGAAGGAGTCTTCAATAGATTTGTTAAAACATCTCCTTCAGAGCTTGTTCGGTTAATTCTCAATCTAAAAGAGTTTATGAGGATTTTATTCAGTCAAATTCCCGTCAATCCCCTCTAATTCCTTCTAATCAATGATTAGTCAGACAAGGTTAACTGTTGCAAACTATATATTAAAAAAACACTCCTAGCAAGTGCTTATCGAAGAAATAGGAGTGCATGCCAATATCCTGCAGTTTTTGGCATTGCAAGGAACATACTCATAATACAAGCTCTGATCTTAACTGATCCACAATTTGGTCAACATACAGTGCTTGCTATCTTAGCTTGCTTCCATGACTTCAGACTGCGTTGGGCTTGCTTCCATCGCTTCAAAGCTTAGAGTTGACCAACAGACCAGATCCATTCCAGTTTCCAATGCTGGCTGAGAAAGGAGTCAACACATCTGCTACATTTTCGTACCAAACCTGTAAACAGTAACCTCTGCAGTTAACACTAATAGACTTGGACTGCTGAGTTAAGTTATTACTACTATTAATAACTTGTGAGGTACGTAGCACATAGCTAGCCATGTCTGCATCAGTACCTGTTAGAATTTATATGAATAGTTCCCCTAAAATTCATATGAAGAAATTACGATAAATCTCAAAGGCCCAATATTTGTGTTCCCTAATGGGCTTTATTGTTTTAGCCCATGAGTAAAGGTGGGAGGTGCAATATCAATTAGTACCATATTGCTGGGTTGATGTAGAGGTAGGGAGTTCTCCTCCTATATAATTGTACCAAGCCTCCCGGGAATAAAAAAAACATAACAACTACAATTGGGAGTTTCAATTAAAAAATCCTAAAGTAGTAAAATAGTATTTTCCTCTTCTCTCACTTTGCTTACGCCGTTGCCAAGTCTCCCGGCCCGATCGTTCGCGTGCACCAGCGACCGGGCGAGCAGTCTCGGAACCGTCGTCTTTGCGATCCCCGCACCGGAGAAGGCGAATAAGGTTTTTGGGAAGCGCTTCGCGCGACGCTCTCAAATCTCATCACGCCGTCTCGTCGTCGTAAGGCTCGCGCCGCGGGATCATCTACAAGGACGTGCGATCATCGTTTGCATCTTCATCACCATGTACTTCTACATCGGCAGGTATTACATTTGTAATTTAATCTTATTATCCAACATGTTCAATCTATTCAATCTATCCGTGTATGTGTTGTGCTAGTTGTGCCTACACCAGTTGCCATGATCATGCCATGTTTTATGTTGTTCAATCATGCTATGATCTGTTATATAATTTTGAATCATGCTTGTTTGCTTCACATGCTTATTCTAGTAGATCAGTTCATCATGATTTATATTATAGAATTAATCCTGAAATTGCCTAATATTCCAACAATCCAAAAACCTTATAATAGGCTTTTTCTTGATTTAACTATGGTCGTTTTCAGCGACGTCTTTGAGACTAGAAAAGTTTTCTAGTGCACATTTTAAGAGATGGCGAGTTAAGGTCATGCTCGGCTAGAGGCTAAAATGTTACGGATTACTTTGTTGAATCACCTCGGGGAAATATCTCTAGAGATAAGAGAAGATTCCGGGAGACAACATTATCTTTAGAAGAACAATCCTAAATAGTCTTGCTAGTCATCTAGAAGATGCAAACTTGCATTTCCAAGATGAGAAGGCATTGTGGGATCAACTGAATGCAACCATTGGTACATCTGAGTTGTACATTATGGAGAGCTTTTATGACTACAAGATGGTTGCTAACCAGTCTATAGTCAAGCAAGTGCATGAGGTTCAACACATGGCAAGAGAACTTGAACTCCTTAAGTATGTCATACCCAATGAGTTTGTAGCCGGATGCAATATTGCTAAGTTGCCTTTTCATGGAAGAGCTTCGGCACAATTCTTAAACACAAGAGACGAGAAAATATCAGTTGTAAACCCGATAGCATCTCTTGATGTTGAGAAAAAGATTCGGGTGAAGAATACTATTGATAAGGGGAACAAGAGCCATTCTAGCACTAATTTTGTGCGAGAAAAACCCACATGGCAAGAACAAAGAGAATAAATCTTCCAATGCCAAATTAACAACTACCTTTGAGAAGAAGAAAAATAATGATGAGGTGCTTTGCTTCACTTGTGGACAGCTTAGTCACTTTTCCAATGGGAATAATAAGAATGTCAACCTCGTGACTATTAGCAATGCTGATGAGGAGTACAAGAATGTTCCTACTTTGTACTATCGGTATTTCAATCACCAAGTTGGTGGGTTGATACAGGTGCTAATATTCATGTGTGTGCTGACATCTCTTTTGTTTTCTTCTTATAAAGAGCTACAAGGTTCTTCTGTCCTAATGGGGAATGGGTCACATGCTTCGTTAGTAAGCGTTGGCACGGTAGATCCGAAGTTTACTTCAGGGAAAAATAGTGCAAATTGAAGAATGTGCAAAGATGTCCCAACTATTCGCAAGAACCTTGTTAGTGTTTTCCTTCTTTTAAGAGATGGGTTTAAGGTAGTGATGGAGTCCAATAAAGTAGTTATGTCTAAGCATGGACAGTTTATTGGTAAAGGTTATGACTTGTGGTGGCTTGTTCCGCCTAAGTTTGGCTGATTTTTGTAATAAGTCGATGAATCATATTTGTGGCACAATTGATTATAATTCAAGTGTTTGGCATTCTCGTTTATGTCATGTGAATTTTGGTTTGATGTCACATTTATCTAGCTTGCGGTTAATTCCAGATTTCACCATTGCCAAAGGTTCTAAGTGCCATAGTTGTGTGCAATCTAAGCAACCCTCGAAAGCCTCACAAGGCGTGAGGAGGAGAGACACTTGGCACCTCTAGAGCTCATACATTCTGATCTATGCGAGATGAATGGTGTGTTGACTAAAGGTGAAAAGAGATATTTTATGACATTAATTGATGATGCTTCTAGATATTGCTATGTTTACTTCATCGAAAACTAAAGATGAGGCATTAGACTACTTTAAAATCTTTAAAATTTGAAGTTGAAAATCAACTAGAAAGAAAAAATTAAACGTCTAAGGTCAGATCATGGTGGTGAATATTTTCCTATAATATTCGATGAGTTTTGTGCGAACATGGTATTATTCATGAGAGGACACCCCTATTCGCCCGAATCCAACGGGGTTGCCGAGAGGAAAAAATCGCACGCCGACCGACTTGGTTAACGCCATGTTGTTACACACCGGTTTATCTAAGGCATGGTGGGGGAAGCTATATTGATCATGAGTCATGTCCTGAATAGAATTCCAAACAGAAATAAAGAGACAACACCATATGAGATATGGGTTGGAAGGAAACCATCACTCTCATACTTGCATGCACGTGGGGATGCTTGGCGAAAGTCAATGTTCCAATTAATAAGAAGCGTAAGCTTGGACCAAAGACGGTAGATTGTGTCTTTCTTGGATATGCTCACAATAGCATTGCCTATCGATTTTTAGTAGTAAAATCTGAAGTTTCGATATGCATGTTGATACTATCTTTGAATCTCGTGATGCTACATTTTTTGAGAATATATTTTCTATGAAAGATATGCATAGCAATGCTAAGTTTTCTACTTGAATTAGCTCCTCGATATTACTATACCTATCGAGTCTCCTGTTGAGTCGTTTGAGCAACCACTTGAGGAGGATAACAATGAAGTTCCCGTGAGGAACAAGAGACAAAGGATTGCAAAATCTTTTGGTGATGATTTCATTGTGTACCTTGTGGATGATACTCCCACCTCTATTTCAGAGGCTTATACATCTCCGTCTTGCGATGATTGGAAAGAAGTCGTCAGAGTGAGATGGACTCGATTCTTTCTAATGAAACTTGGGAGCTCTCTCGAACTACCTTTTGGTTATAAACCAATCGGTTGTAAGTGGGTGTTCAAGAAAAAGCTTAAACCCGATGGTACTATTGACAAGTACAAGGCTTTCGGCTCGTAGCTAAGGGCTACACTCAAAAGGAAGGAGAAGATTTCTTTGATACTTATTCACCTGTTGCTAGAATGACCACTATTCGAACACTACTATCCTTGGTCTGCCTCATATGGTCCGATCATTCATCAAATGGATGTGAAGACAACTTTTCTTAATGGAGAGTTGGATGAGGAGATCTATATGGATCAGCCTGATGGGTTTGTAGTAAAAGGTGAAGAGCAGAAGGTGTGTAAATTATTGAAGTCTTTGTATGGCTTGAAGCAAGCACCTAAACAATAGCATGAGAAGTTTGACACTACGTTAACTAGTGTCGGCTATATTGTTAATGAAGCTGATAGGTGCGTGTATTATCGACATGGTGGGGGCGAATCTGTTATATTATGCTTATATGTTGATGATATTCTAATCTTTGAAACAAACATGAATGTCATAAATGAGGTCAAGTCTTTCTTGTCAAAGAATTTTTGATATGAAAGATCTAGGAGAGGCTGATGTAATTCTAAACATTAAGCTTATTAAGGAAGAGAGTGGGATTACTTTATCGCAATCTCACTATGTTGAGAAGGTCCTGAGCCGTTTTGGCTTTATGGATAGAAAGCCTTCTCCAACACCTTATGATCCTAGTGTGACATTGCGAAAGAATAAGAAGCGTACTAGAGATCAACTCAAGTACTCTCGTTTGCTAGTTCACTCATGTATCTAGCGAATGCAACCCGCACCGGATATCTCTTTTCTTTGTGAGCAAGTTGAGTAGGTATATGTCCAACCCGGGTGATGATCATTGGCATGTACTAGAAAGGGTCTTGTGCTATCTTAAAGGGTACAATGAGCTATGGAATTCACTATTCGGGCACCCAGTTGTGCTAGAGGGATATAGTGATGCGAACTGGATTTCTGATATTGCTCAAATATACGCCACAAGTGGGTATGTATTTACTCTTGGAGGTGGCGCAGTGTCATGGAGGTCTTGTAACCGCACTATTTTGACTAAGTCAACCATGGAAGCGAGAACTTCTTGCTTTAGAAACAAAGATCATCTGCAGAGAGGCAGAGTGGCTGCGTGAGCTCTTATCCGACTTGCCGGGTGGTTGAAAAACCGATTACCGCTATCCTTATGAACTGTGATAATCAAACAAAGGATCACTAAAGTGAATAGTGCAAAGGATAATTCAAAGTCAACAAGACACGTTAAAAGACGTTTGAAGACTGTCGAAAAATTGAGAAACTCCGGAGTAATAATCGTATCCTACATACGCACAGATAAAAACCCCGGCGATCCCTTTACTAAAGGGCTATCACGTAATGTGATAGAAATTGCATCTAGGGAGATGGGTATGAGACCCTTATGAGTTTTCAGTGAGTAGTAACCCAACCTTTTTTTGATCGGAGATCCCGTGACTAAGGACCCGGAAGAACAAGCTATTGGCAAACCGAGGAGAGTAAACTAATAAACCCTCTCTATGTGAAGATGCAATACTCTCAAGAACGAAGAGGCTCTCATATGGTAGGTTGGCGAGAATGCCTTAATATGTCCTATTGACTTTATTATAAGTAAAGATGCTTGTCCCTCTGAGCATTCTTGAAAGGGCATACCTATATGAGTTCGACCGTTAAACGTCATGCAGTCTATGAGATTTGGGTGATCTCTAGTAAGCTCATGAAGAGACTAAGGAGTATGACGTATATGCTCCACCCACGGAGAAAGGCTACTTTTGGCGGCCAAGTACTAGTTTGACTTTGAGTAAAACTCATTCGCACAAAACTTGCAATTCAAGGCGTAGTCCATTGTTCAAGTTGTGGATGAGTGTAACTTGAAGCTCTAGGGCGGATGTTCAACTTAACGATCTCTTTTGAAACACTAGTATATAAAACAAAGAGTGAGATAAAGGAAAATATCTATACTTTGGGCGCTTGAGATCTGGTGGGGATTGTTAGAATTTATATGAATAGTTCCCCTAAAATTCATATGAAGAAATTACGATAAATCTCAAAGGCCCAATATTTGTGTTCCCTAATGGGCTTTATTGTTTTAGCCCATGAGTAAAGGTGAGAGGTGCAATATCAATTAGTACCATATTGCTAGTTGATGTAGAGGTAGGGAGTTCTCCTCCCTATATAATTGTACCAAGCCTCCCGGGAATAAAAAAACATAACAACTACAATTGGGAGTTTCAATTAGAAAATCCTAAAGTAGTAAAATAGTATTTTCCTCTTCTCACGCTGCGCTGCCGTTGCCAAGTCTCCACCGATGGATCGTTAGCGTGCACCAAATGACCGGGCGAGCGTGTCTCCTGAACCGCCGCCTTTGCGATCCCCGCACCGGAGAAGGCGAATAAGGTTTTTGGGAAGCGCGCTCTTGATCGACTGCTCTCAAATCTCATCACGCGTCGTCTCGTCGTCGTAAGGCTCGCGCCGCGGGATCATCTACAAGGACGTGCGATCATCGTTTGCATCTTCATCACCATGTACTTCTACATCGGGCGGTGTATTACATTTGTAATTTAATCTTATTATCCAACATGTTCAATCTATTCAATCTATCCGGTGTATGTATTGTGCTAGTTGTGCCTACACCCGTTGCCATGATCATGCCATGTTTTATGTTGTTCAATCATGCTATGATCTGTTATATAATTTTGAATCATGCTTGTTTGCTTCACATGCTTATTCTAGTAGATCAGTTCATCATGATTTATATTATAGAATTAATCTGGAAATTGCCTAATATTCCAACAGTACCAGCTAAATCTTGCACACATGGCTGGAGATGAGATAAAAGATTTGACTTTTTTCGCACCACATGTGATGTGTAGTGTATCTGCAAGGCATGAATCAGCTTTCTTCACAGAGTATGGTTCAGCTGTGACACACACACTTGCCGAAATCAGATGCATGGTCCCTTGAAACGAAATGAAATGACACCATCAGTCTTCAATCCCTAATCTAGAGGCAGGGAACAGTAACCTATATATCATCATTCAGCTTAGACTTATGGACTACTGTACTGTTAATAGGACAACAGCGTAGGACGCACAGGCTTGATCATTTCAAATCACACACGTCACTAAGTGATGACTGATGAGAAGTGGCTTAGAGTTGGAGATATATCATATAATTCAGAGATTAGTAGTATTTCACAAGCCATGTCTCTCAGGTCAGGTCATTCAGTGATGGCATACAGTGTGAGGCTTCTCAATGGTCGCTCTAGTGCTTTCTGCACAGAACTGATGAAGTTGTAGGTATCTGTTAACGTACATCACCTAGAACAAATCCCTGAAAGTGAAGACACATCAAGTTCCCATGCTGGATAAGAAAAGACAGCACTGCAACACTCATTCCACTATCTCCAAGAACAACTCTGCTTCTCTGCACACTGCTCCGTTTTGTCCATAGTACAAAAGAGATTGAATTTAGTTTAATTTAATCTGCTGAATTTAGTTTCAGAATAAACAAGAGGTTGGCCGGCTTCACATGCATGATCACTTGCAAGCATGCATATGATTCCCAGATCGCAATCTGTGTCGGGTGAGAAGAGAAGAAGCTTTTGGCTTTGGATGTCGACACGTCGTCATCTTCATCTGCTTTCGATTGGCGCCAGGATGCCAGCAGGCAGCTCCTGCAGTGGCATAGCCTTGCCATTTGGCACTTGACATCCCCTTCCCCTGCTTGGCTACCAGATGAATCTTACGACGTTCGCTTGAAGCCTACAGAAAGGGCAACCAGTCCATTTCATGCACTCTCTGTTCGGTATCTATCTATATGTTGTTGCAGTCTTCCAGAATGTAGGCCACACTACACGTCCAAGATATGATTAGGCACAATGATTGACTTGCTGCTTTGTTGCTAATATTCAGTTACTGTAGAGGGAAGGACCAGTTGACGTTTTCTTGCAGCGCCACCATGTTCTCTTGTTACCTTCCTCACCACTCGTCCACTCTAAAAAGCTAGCCTGTAGTAGCTAGTGTGCATCATTGTGTCATCGACACGGTGTTAGATCTTCGGTCACTGGACTGAGTGACTGATAGAGTGAAGTCCATTACTCATCAGCTAGTAAAATGGAAAATATTGTTATAAGTGCCTACCTTTTCAAGATAAGCATTCTGAAGTGACGGCAAAAGGTGGTTAATAACTGCCAAAATGACAACTGCAGCCTGCATTTGTCCATTTATGCTCTTCTGAAAACTCCAAGCAAGACTCGACAGTTCCTGTCTTGTGGATCATTATATTGTGAATCTATCTCTCAGCCTGAATAACTGATAGCCACAACCACTGCTATCAGGAGGATGTACACTGATGTAACTTTGCAATGCGCACTGCTACTTGATTAGTCCACTCTGCAATCATATTTCCATGGAAATGGCTTGTACCACCCAATTGGGTGAGGTTAAAGAATACTGCATGTGTCTGATATTGGTCCAGGAATCTTACATCTGAATCCTCCAAATAAGCTTTGACTGTGCACAGCAATGTAATCAGAGAAGAATACATGGGAACAAACAAAGATAGCAGGCTAGTGGCGTGTGCACTCTGGTCAAAAAAAAACTCAAACAGAGCTTATTTGTTTACTGAACCTATTCATTTCTTTTTTTTTTTTAAAAAACAACAAGGAACTTAAAGAGGTGGAAGGGAATGGCAACTAAATTGTAAAGTGGATAAAGGAACAGGCGTGAAGGTGCAACTCCACTGCACATGAAGGCATCATCGACAGCAATGGGAATATGAAGCCTTTTTCCTGATGCTTTTTCCCCTGCAAGAACTTTTCTGAATGCTTTCACTGCAGAAATTCATAAAAGAAGTGTTCCATGCTTTGGACTTCAGTGGAAAGGCAAAGGCCTGCAAAAATGTCCACTCCCATCAGATAAAGTGATGATGGCACTGCTTATTTCTTGACACATGTTCTACCTCTTTGTTCTAGAGGCTGTCTGAACAAAGGTGTGCCTAAAGGGACTTGAGAAGAAGACTTGGAAAAATTTTGCGTTTTGAACAGAATCAAGTATAAGGTTTTCGGCTTCAGATATGCCAAACTACCAGAATGGTAAGCAAGGAATCAGTAACTTGAAAGGAATTGCAAGGGATATGTATTAGGACGTGTACATCAAACAAACTGATTTTCAGAAAGTGTAAAGTTGCACTTTCAGACAAGTCAGTGTGGGCTTTCAGACATCATAATCCACCAGCCATCCTGATATCATGTGCAACAACAGCTGTATACATCCTTCCATACAAGTACAATCAAACACCAAGGGAAAAAGATCCACCAAAAAAGCTCCACTGAAGCACAACATTAGATTGGCTTCAAACATTCAGAAAATGAAGACCGTATGTATCTCAAAGGTCTCAAATTGGCATGTAGAAGTACTGAAGAAAACATTTCATCAGAACTGAAATTGTCAATTCCTCATCGTTTTGATGTTATATACATCCAATCACTGACTCAAATTTGGCATGGTCACAAAACCATACACCAAACAAAAAAAAAATTACTACATCACAAGAGCTACTACACTGAAGAATGCACAGGGAGGAGTCTGAAGCAAGTCGTTAATCCATCAAAACCTCCTGTCCATCTGAACGTAAGTGCACTCATTGATGCCCACCACCACCAGCGGCGGCGGCGGGCGGTGGTGACGGTGACGGCGACGGCACGGGAATCACGACGCTGTTCTTCTTGGCCACCACAATGGTGATGTACCCTCCGCCTCCGTTCTCCTCGATAGCGGCCACCGGCGACCTCCGCGCCCTCATGGCCTCCTCCTCCGCCAGCGCGCGGCGGTAGAGCTTCTCCTCGGCGTCCCTAAGGAACTGGAACTTGGGCGGCGGCGACAGCCGCGACACCACCGGCGCAGCGCCTGGAACAGGCCCCGGACTGGCCACCGGGGACTCGAAGAGCGGGTTGTACGAGTTCTCCATCGCGGCGGTGTGCACCACCACCGGCGACAACAACGGCGACGCCCTGGGCGTGAGGAACGGCGGCGTCGTCTCAGCGCAATGCAACAGCTCCCCAAGGCTCCGACTCCGGTCACGCCGCCCACCATCTTCAGACTCGAGGTCCTCCCGAGTCTCCTCCTTGATGGTGAACAGCAGCCTTGTGGGTCCAACGATGCTACCAAGCCGCATCAGCTGCGCCTCCACCGTCTCGTCTTCATCCTCGTCGCCGCCGCCGCCGTCGACGCCGACGCCCACGGTCACGGACACGGCGGACGCCGGCTCCGGGACGGCGTAGGTGGACGCGAGCGCCGTCGCTGGCGGTTTCTTGAAGCAGAAGAGCTGGAGGAGCTCACGGGAGGAAGAGGATGGGGATGAGGCTGCGTCGGAGATGGCCGCCGCGCGACGACGCTGACGGCGCTTGTGGACAAAGATGTAGTAGAGCTCCGCGGTGAGCGCTAGTAGGAGTAGGGATGATACCACGGCCAACCCGACGCCGACGCTGCTTAATGCTCTCATCTTGTCCCCTCTTCTTCCTTACCAGAATGAAAACTAAAAGCTAGCTTGGATTCACCATTAGAGACAGAGGAGGAAGGGAGGAATGCAGAGGAGATGGCAAGAACTGAAAGGAGCTGCCAGCACTACTAGAAGGGAATGGAGCTGAATCTGCAGAGAGCTGGATTTTGCCACCTATGCTTGGGTGTCAGAAGGAATGAAGAACGGTTAGAAACTGCAACAACCACCGGTCAGAGAAACCTGGCAAGAAGACCTGCAGTCTGGAACAGGGAATGAAGCAAATGAAAGAGCAGAGGAGGCTGAACAGGAAGAAGATGGAGGAGTTGACCCAAGCAGCCAAGCCTGTAGCTGCAGCTTCAGGGGAGGAGGAGGAGGAGGAAGAAGAAGACGGAGGACCAAGAAGGCAAAGCAGAGCAGGGAAGGAGGGGAGGACAGAGTGCACCGAAACAGATGCAGCAGTGAGTGACCGACCGGTGGTGAATTGGAGGTGATAAGGCGACGGCTCTGCGTCCAACGAGCGAGAGTACGACGCGCTTCACATCACATGGGGGAGCTGGTGCTGAGTGAGAGAGAGTGAGACCCAAGACAGAGAGAGATGAGTGCTGTTTGTTTGTGCAAAAGCCAAACAAAGATTATTGTCTTGAAGCAGAGAGATAGAGGAAGGAGAAAGCTGAATAAAAAAAAAACAATTGGAAGGATGTGTCTGGATTTGGAGAAAGTCATGGATTGGATTGCGGATGGCCCCACGATGATTAGTGTTAACTTAGGTGACCTAATCAGGGTTCAGGGATCCATCCGAGCTAATAATAAGTTTATATATCCATTCTAGAACACCCAACACTCGATTCTCTGAATATTTTTTTTTGAGCGATGTTGGGAATAGGATGACCTTGCCTGCCTGAAATTTTTATCGTTGTTTGCATGCAACTGGAAGGTCCAAGATTCTCTCACCAACCCAACGAATTTTACGATGAAATTCCACTGATTATCATATTCAGGGTTGCAAAGACCGTACCTACGTTTGCCGACTTGCCGTTACAGACAGTCACCCCTGATACTGAAATTACTGAGCAGCCCTTGTCAGTTCAATGCACTACATACTAACGCTCTATCTAGCTTTCCATGGTGCTTAGTGCTTTAATCACCTCGAGACAAGGGCTATGAATCATACTTTAACAACACATATGCTAGGCATAATCCATTGCACTAACAAGCATATTATATTCTAATACCATACTAATACTACTACTACTAGTAGGCTCAATCCATTCCAACCATCCTTCCACAAGATTCAATGACATTTCAAAATTCAGGAAGTGGGTTTGATTTGTAGGTGAGGAGGACCGGGACACGGCATCTCCTTATCTGGTCCCAAACTCATTTGGGAGCAACTGATACATACATACCGCCTAGCAAGCTTCACACGCTGAAAATTGAAACGCTTGGCGAAAAAAAAAAAAAAAAGGAGATGCAACCAAACAAATGGTTGAGCTCATTCTTGAGCAGCTTCTCACCAACCGTGTAAATGCAGATGTGTACAGGCGCGCATACAGACACAAGAGTATGTACTGTGTAGATGGACACGGTACAGCACTGTGGTCCTTGTCGATTTAAGTAGATGCCAAACTTCAGTGTGTGGAAAAGGTGCAAAATTTCTTGTAGATCTGTAATCCAGCCTGGATCTGTTAACACTTTTTCTTATTAGCATGTAGTAGTTGTATGGTTGTAAGATTTACATTGAGATACTACAAAGATCAGCTTTCTGATTAAAAGTTTGCTCAGTTTAGCCGTTGAGCCAACACAAGATTGGTTCACTGCTGCTTTTGAATTTTTTCTTTGTTTCCATGATGAGGAATCAGGTGGTGTTGAATTAAAAATTGTATGATCATCACTTCATCGGTATGGATATTCCATATTGAATTTCCTGGAGTGAGATGGTGTGCAGTGGCGGAGGACGAAAAAAAAAATTAAGGTACGACGAAGGTGATAACATCAACGACAATGTTTAAATGCGCGGGTGAAATTTTGGTAATTTTGGCCAAAATTCAAAATTTTGTGCTATATGAATACATGTGCAATATAACTCTAGATCTATGTTTTATATTGTTTATGTTGTATATATTCTTCTTCTCAATAGATGCTAATTACAAAATGTTTTCTCAATACCCATTTCTTTGTCCTTTAAGTTAAATATGTATTTAATGTTTCACTGCCTTTTTTTTTTTTGAGAGAGGATCACTGCCATGTATTGATGTCACAGCATACTTCATGGTAGGCCAGAAAGCTCGTATATGACCATACTATGCGGCAGCCCAACCAAACCACAAGGCCTAATGGCTTCAATTGTTTGTTACTTCATCTTATCTTTGTTTCTTACTCTGAGTTCCGTTCATTCAGCGAATCAGCACCAAAGTTTCAAGTTGCAACTACGATTCAGGTGGGGATCCCCGACGGAGCAAGGTATGGCGAGCGCCCTACCTTGCCCTACCGAGCGCTCCGCCCCTGATGGTGTGTGTCAGATACAAAGCATTTCAGAGGGTAGCTGAATGATGAAGACCAAGTGGATATGGAATACTCATTTTTTATTTATTTTATATGTCACTAGAGGGACAGGCTGACATACAGTGATGCAACAGAGCAAGAGGGCGCACACAGGTCATGAGACATAAAACTGAAAAGCTGGCTTGGCCTGGGCTTTTAATCTACAGGCCCATCATTGACAATGAACCCACATAAGCGCATTAGTGCATATGCACATTAATGTTTTTTCCTATTTCATTTTATTTTCCACTGGGCACCTGAGCAGCTCTTTTCATTCCAACACTAGTAGGTCCTGCAGGTGGAGGAGCTGCACTTGTGTGTATGATGATACTCCTACAGTGATAGAGCAGATTCACTTGTGTGTTACTCCCTCCGTCCCACAAATAAACACAATTCTAGGTGACCATTTGTGTTATTAAAAAATATATTAATATTTTAAATTTTGTTATGACTTATTTTATCGTTAGAGATATTTTCATAATGATTTGTTTATTTTATTATTCATAAAAAATTAAATAATACGATTGGTCAAAGATTTTTTGAACCGAGGGAAACCCCATTTCCATTTCATCAGCGGAAATACAAATGTTTGAGAGATTTTTAGGCCTAGACAAGAAACAGAGTACCAAACAAAGCACAAGGAACAGTAAAACAAAGTCTGCTCTTTAAAACTACCTGAAACCTGGAAACCTGCACACCCAACAGAATGAGCGAGACCCATCAACACCAGAACAGACCTACCGAGACAGAAACTTCAAAGAGGTATATTACAGAAGCAGCAATGAGACTAGACCAGAGCAACTTAAGCGGCAGAACAAGTTGCAAAGCATTGTAGTTAACGAATTACATTTATTTGTGAGACGGAGAGAGTAGCTTCATATTATTTTCCTCTGCAAGGGCAAGGCAATAGCAGCATGTACATTTCAATTATTTGAATGAAATGAGGAGACCGATTCCAGATTTCCAGGTCATCTGCAGACAGATGAACAGATGCAAATTTGGTGACCTATCCATCAACAGTAATGAATGTTGGTATATAATCTCATGATTTGAATGTGTTTGTTGCTAACTGCTTATTATGACAATGGGCATGCCGAGTGCCGACAGGTGGGTCCCACAGTGTGAGCATGAGTGGTGGGCCAGGTATACCTACATGCAGCTGAAATCATGCATGCAGCCACGGAGCCAGCAAAGGGGTTGGTGGGGCTCTAGCCCACCCTAAAATCCGTGAATCAAGGTTAATTCTCAGAAGAAAAATGAAAAATCAACATTAAATCTTCATGCAAATCAATGTCTCCTTTGTTTCACCCACCTAAATTTTCTTGACCCATTGTCACCGCCACTACTACATAATCGAACCCGGTGGCGGGCAAATTTTATTTTCGGTGGCGGTTTTCGCGTCCGCCACCATCCTAGGGTCACGAGAAAATAGATGATTTTCGGTGGCGGTTCTTTTGCCCGCCACCGTTAATACAAAAAAAAAAAAAAAAAAAAAAAAGCTCGATCCGCGGCCCATCCGGGGGCCCGCCCATCCCAACCCATTCGCGTGGTACACGCCGCCGCCGCCCGATCCGGCGGCCCGCGGCCAGATCCGGCCGCCGCTGGAGCGGATCCGCCACCACGCCCGCGAGATCCGCCGCCACGCCACCACGAATCCGGCGAGCTTGGGGAAGGAGCGCCATTGCCGAAGCCTCGGAAGGAGAACTTCGGAGGGCGCGGATCCGCGGAGCTTGGGAAGGGGAGTGCCGCCGTCGAGCTCGGGGAAGGAGAATCGGGAAGTGGCCGCCGCGTTGTCGAGGGGGAGGTGCCGCCGGGCCTCCGCCCGCCGCGCCAAGCGCAAAAACCGGTGGCGCCGAAGCGCCGCCGTACCTCCGCCCTCGCGCCGCGCGAAAGCCGGTGCGCCGCTAAGGCCACTGCGTTTCCACCCTCGCGCAGCGCTGGGGTTTGTGTGCCGAAGCGCCGCCGTCGCCGCCGCAGCGTGGTCGGCATGGTCGCCATGGATGCTTCTTTGGGAGAGGAGGGGATGGAGGGAGCAAAGGATAAGGACGGGAGGAGAGAGAGGGAGGGGATGGGAGGCGGCCGCTGCTGGGATGTGTGGAGGTGAGTTAAAACCCCAGACTCCGTATATATATCAAGTGCTTGAAATGGGCCTTTTTGGAGGGTCAGGGCGGTTGGGCCCGATTTTCCGCGGGCAGCCGCTTATAAAAACCGCCACGGTTAATCGATTTACCATGGCGGACATTATAACCGCCACGGTTAATTAAAAACCGTCACGGTAAATCAAGCCATTTACCGTGGCGGTTTTCTAAATGCCCGCCACGGAAAATCTTTTTTCTAGTGCCTCGTAAAATCAATTACGTAGTAGTGTGCATGCATGCATGCTTCGGGGTCCAGAAGGGCCACATGGCATCCTTTCTACTGGGTTCTGGGTTGGGTTTGAGGTGAAGCAGCAATGTCTAAAAGTGGGCCAGGTATTCCAGAGCGTCCAACGGAGCTTCACATCACATGGGGGGAGCTGGTGCGGAGTGAGACCCGGAGAGAGAGAGATATGAGTGCTGTTGGTTTGTGCAAAAGCCAAACAAAGATTATTGTCTTCAAGCAGAAAGATAGAGGGAGGAGAAAGCTGAAAAAAAAAAACAAGTGGATGTGTCTGAATTTGGAGCAAGTCATGGATTGGATTGCGGATGGCCACGATGATTAGTGTTAGCTTAGGTGACCTAAGCTAACACTAAATACTTTTTTTTATTAGCATGTAGTAGTTGTATGGTTGTAAGATTTACATTGAGATACTTCAAAGATCAGCTTTCTGATCAAAAGTTTGCTCAGTTTAGCCGTTGCGCCACCACAAGATTGGTTGACTGCTGCTTTTGATTTTTTTTTTTTGTTTCCATGATGAGGAATCAGTTGTGTGTTGAATTGAAAATTTGTATGATCTTCAGTATGGATATTCCATATTGAATTTCCTAGAGTGAGATGGTGTGTGTCAGATACAAAGCATTTCAGAGGCTAGCTGAATGATGAGGGCCAAGTGGATATGGAATATTCATTTTATTTTATATGTCACCAGAGGGACAGGCTGACATACAGTGATGCAACAGAGCAAACAGGTCATCAGACATAAAACTGAAAAGCTGGCTTGGCCTGGGCTTTTAATCTTCAGGCCCATCATTGACAATGAACCCGGCCACATAAGTGGATTAGTGCATATGCACATTAATGTTTTTTCCCTATTTCATTTTATTCCCACAGGCCAGGCATCTGAGCAGCCCTTTTCATTCCAACACTAGTAGGGACTGTAGTAGGACCTGCAGGTGGAGCTGCACATGCATGCATGGTTGGACATTGAAAGAGGAGACAGCTGAATTAAGGGGACTGGATTATGTATGATGATACTCCTATAGTGAAAGAGCAGATTCACTTTGTGTGTTAGCTTCCAATTATTTTTCTCTGCAAAGGCAAGGCAATGCAGCACAAGTGTGTCTATGAGTGAAATGAGGTGACCGATTCCTGATTTCGAGGCCATCTGCAGACAGATGAACAGATGCAAATTGGGTGACCTATCCATCAGCAATAATTAATGTTGGCATATCTCAAGATATGATAGTGTTTGTTGCTAACTGCTTATTATGATAATGGGCATGCCGAGTGCTGACAGGTGGGTCCCATAGTGTGAGCATGAGTGGGGCCAGGTATACACATACATGCAGCTGAAATCATGCATGCTTCTGGTCCAGAATGGCAACATGGCATGCTTCACTACTGGAGGCGCCGCCTCTGCCGAATGGCTTTCAGTTCAAATTTCACTTATACAATAAAATTCAATTAAAAGGAATAAAATCAAAATATATACTAAATATTTTTGAAACAATAAATATTTTTGAAAAAATCTTAAATTTGAACATGAGCTATGAGACATTGTACAAACCACACACAAAAATTTGGATCCAAAATTCAAAAAAAAAAAAAGATAATTTCACCGAGCGACCGGACTCGGTGCTCGGTACAACGATTTTACTGAGGGCCCCCGTGCATTTTGGCCCTCGGTGAAACTACCAAACTCTACCGAGTGCCTAACACCGCTCTCGGTAGAGTTGACGGCATAGGCTGCGTGAGGCTCACTACTACATAAACGATTAACCGTGGCGGACAAAAAATATTTTCCATGGCGGGCATTTTGTCCGCCACGGACGGAGGGTCACGGAAAATGGGCGATTTTCCGTGGTGGACAAAATGCCCGCCACGGTTAATGAATAAAAAAAATAAAAAAAAGAAAAATGAATCTGAAACCCTAGCGGGCCCTGGCGGCCCAGATCCGGGTCCTAGGGCCCAGATCCGGGCCGCGGGCCCGTTGGGGTTTCATGGCCGCCGCCGCGAGCTCCCAGGCGGATCCGCCTTTGCCACCGCCGCGCCCGGCTTGGGGAGCTCCGCCGGAGGAGCGCCGGAGGAGGGAGGAGCGCCGGAGGAGGGCGCCGCCGCCGCCGGAGGAGGAGGTGCGCCGGAGGACGGCCCCGGGAGGGGTGCACCGGAGGGACGGCGCCGGGAGGACGAGCCGGGGGCTTGCAGCGCCGGAGGAGGAGGAGGAGCCGCCGCCGGGGGAGGGTGCGCCGGAGGACGAGCGCCGGAGGACGAGCGCCGGGAGGAGCGGTGCCGGGAGGAGCGCCGCCGGAGGAGAGGAGGAACGCCGCCGCCGGAGGGAGGTGCGCCGGAGGAGTGCCGCCGCCCGGGAGGAGGTGCGCCGAGGAGGACGCCGGGGAGGGACGAGCGCCGGAGGAGGGGCGCCGCCGCCGGGCCGCTGCTCGACGCGCGCCATGCGTGGGAGAGGAGGGGGTGAGGGAGAGAGATCGACCGGATCCGGGGAGAGGAGTGGGTGAGAGAGAGACCGGATCCAGGGGAGAGAGAGGGTGAGCGTGGGAGAGGAGGAGAGAGAGGTTAAGTGTCGTATATATATTGTGGCCACTAGAATGGGCTGTTGGGCTTATAGAATTGTGCCTAATTTTCCGTGGCGGGTGAAGATCTCTAGATTGGTTTTGGCTAATTGATGACATCCTTAGGACTAATCTCTCTATGCTAAGTATTTTGATTTAGTTGGAGATTGGTCAAGCCAAGTGTAATGCATGGTGGTCATGTTGGATGGATCGAGATGGTTCAATTGATGATCAAGTGCATGACTTGGAGTGGATCGTGGATCAAAATGGGCTCAAGGCAAAGGTATATCATAGGGCCATTTTGATTTTACACTCGAGACACCATAGAGGGTGTGAGTGATTATAGGATCGATAAGCCGTACTATAAAGAGGGGAAAACTATCGTACATATCGATCCTCATGTGCCTCTAGGTTCAAAATCATTTGCATGCATTCTAACCTAGAGAGCTAACCTAACCTTCGAAATTGATTGTGAAAATGCTAACACACGAGCACATGGTGATGTACACGTGGTGGTGTTGGCACATTTACGAAAGCGGGTGATGGTTGTAGGGTTGAGTTGGGTTTGGGAACCGCTCACCCTCCCGCCGAAACTTGCGAGGCGGGATTCAACGCTTTCGAGAAAATGAGATGCATATTTTCTATTGCGCCGGATGCAAGTTGGTGGTGAAAAACATGCTAGTCCTCGTGCACAAATTGGTATATTTGTTGGATAGCATGTCGGAGAAAAGACGGCGAAGGAACGGCGACGAAACGATGACTTTTATTTGCTTCGGCATGACCGGACGCACCGACCGGAAGCTGGTCAAATGTGACCGGACGCTCCGGTCAGTGCGTCTGGCAGAGAGCCCTGCAGGCCGGATTTCACCGGACGCAGGGACCGGACGCTGGACCGGACGCTTCCGGTGCTCGACCGGAAGCAGCGACCGGACGCTCGAAGTAGCCGTTGGCTGTGGGCCAGGTTCCTTGTCGGTTGTGACCGGACTCTGTGACCGGACTCGCGACCGGACTCGCTGGTGAGTCCTGGTCGGTCGCTTTTTGTGCGGTTTGCACCCCAACGGTTGGATTTCGTGGTGGGGGTATTTATACCCCTTGGCCGGTTCTAGGAGGTCTCTTGGACATTTGAAATCATTCCTAACACCTCTAGAGCTGAGCACACATCCTCCTCCTCACTCCCTTTGCTTGAGAGCATCATTCTAGTGAGTTGAGGTGATTCAAGTGCACTTTGCTTTGATCATTGCATCTAGTGGCGCTTGAGGATCGTTGTGAGCCGGTGGATTTCTTGTTGCTCTTGGGGAGCACCACCCCTAGCCGGCTTGGTGATTGGTGGAGGCGTTGGCAAGAGTTGGTGATTGTTCTTGGCCACCTCCGGTGATTTGTGAGAGGATCACACACTCCTCGTCGGGAAGACAAAGTGTGAGTAATCTATTGCTCGTGTCTTGGATACCTCTCATTTTGCTTTGGGTGCGATAAGCCTAAAGGCATTTGGCTTGGAGTGAGCTCCACATCGACCCACACGTGAGAAGGTTGGCACAACGGAGATTAGCTTGAGGGTGCTCAAGTGAACTTGAGTTAAATCGTGTGTCTCCACTTGTCTCTTGGTGATTGGCTTCAATTCGGTTATCACATTGATTCATCCTTGGAGATTGGATTGACTAGCCTCGACTTTGTGGTATATCACATCTACACTCTTGCATTACTTTCATATATCTTGTGCTAGTGTAGTTTGAGTAGACTTGCTTAGTTGCTTAGTCTTGTTTAGAGTAATCTAGCTTGTTCACCTAGTTGGTAAAGTAGCGACTTAGCCCTTGTGTGTGAACTAGAGATCATAGCAACTAGATTTGTCAATAGGGAGGCTTGCCGACAAGTAGAGCTAGAGCAAACGCGTTTATAAGCCTTTTGTTATTCTAACAAGTTTGTCTAGTGTTTTGTAGAAAATTTTATTAGGCTATTCACCCCCCCTCTAGCCATTTAGGACCTTTCAGCGGGCTAATTAGAAAAACCGCCACGGTTAATCGATTAACCGTGGGCGGTTTTCCCCCCGGAGGGGTGCAGAACCACCCTATTTTCCGTGGCGGTTTCTTAAATGCCCGCCACGGAAAATAAAATTGGAACACCATGTAAAATCAATTTTGTAGTAGTGGCTCTTGCCGGACGCCGGGGTGTCAACACGACCGAAAGTGCATAAGTTTACAGGAGGGCTGGCTCTCGGTGAAGTTGTGTTCTACCAAGAGTCCATGGTTTCCGAGGGATGACCGCTCGATGAACGTGCTAGGTACCGAGAGCCTGTGGTCACCGAGCGGTGAGCTCTTGGTGGAGGGTGCACTACCGAGGGTTGTACTCCTCCAAGCGAGCCTCTCGGTACATGTGAACTCTACCGAGCGCTTATCGTAGGGCGCTCGGTACACTATCTGGCGCTCGGTGGAGGCCGCCTTTGCGGTAGTCCCATCGCTTTACTTGGGATGTTTTTTTAGTTGGGTTCGAGGTGAAGCCGCAATGCGGTTGCGACTTGTCTAAAGTGGGCCAGGTATACCGGGCATCAGAGGGTGCTTGGCCTATAGATGTCCAACGGACCGGGCCGGGCCGGGCCGGGCCACGCCACGTCGGGCCACGGGCCGCACGGGCGCGTGCCTCCACCACCGTGCCGGGCCGCGTCCTCCGCCCATGGCCCGGTCCGTGGGCCATTTTACCGCCACGGGCGGTCCGGGCCAGCCACGGCCACGGGCGGCCCACAGCAGGGCGTGCTCAAAAAAAATATAAAAAATAAAAAACCGAGATATATGGAGTATGATGGGCTGTTTTTTGTTTGGTTACATGGATCTTTTAGTTGTTTGGGCCACAATTGCTTGAGATTTCCCTGGAAATATGATGGGATGTTGGTATTGAATTTTTTTCACCGGGACAAAGAGCGGGCGAGACGGCGGCCGGACGGCCGGCACCGTGCCACGGGCGAGACAGCGGCCCATGGCCCGCCCGCCACCGGGCCGGACCGGGCCGTGCCCGGCCATTTTACCGGGCCTCGGATCGGGCCGCGGGCTGCGGGCCAAATGGCCAACTATAGCTTGGCCCAATGCAATTCTGAGCGCGATGGTGGCTGGGCTTTGCTGGTGGTGCCACTTGGATCGATGGCCCAGTAATCACCAAACCAGCTACCAACTCTTGTGCATATATGCATGCGTCACCTTTGCCTAAAAAAAAAAAAATATGCATGCGTCACCTACGGTCACGGTCCTCGACAACATGCCGTCCACGGAGCGTGTTTTTTGTTTCCCTTGTAAAACGTACGTAGAGCATATTGATGTTAGCTTGTACTGTGCCTCCGGAGTCCTTTTATGTTTTGCTCTATACATACGCAAACTGTGCGGCGATGTTATCGCCGACCACCCACTAGTACCCAAATCATTTTGTGTGATACTGTAAAATCTTTTTCGTAATCGGGCACTCTTTTGCCCGCCACGGAAAATGTCCCGCCACATTCAGTTTCATTTTGCGTGGCGGGCATTTTTTTTTACCCGCCACACAAAATTGATTTCCGTGGCGGCAACCTAAAGGCCGCCACGGATAATCCCGACCCAGCTGTTTAGGCCCAACCGGGCCGTGCAAGGCCCAATCCGCGTCCAGATATATAATAGCCACTTAGGGTTTCAAGGCCCCACTCTCTCTCTTCTCTCATTAGCTCACCTTCTCTTCCACTTTGCTCTCAACCTACGATCGTTCTTCGAGCCATGTCGTTGTGCTGCAGACGCACCTGCACAAAGCACCCCGGCACTAGTGGTGGCGCAACGAGCTACGGGCGGGCCACCTCCTCCGAATGGCGGCGCGCGTCGGCGGCGCTGCTCCCCACCCGTGGCGGCGCCGACGAGGGAAGGACGCTCCCCGGCAGGCGGCGACGAGGCACGGGTCGCTCCACAGCAGCTGCGCGACGAGGCCAACCCGGTGGCGGATCTGCGGCGCGACGAGGGGGCCACCTCCGCCGGCCGCAACGAGGGATGGAGCGCCGCCTGTGGCTGCGCGAGAGGGGCGGGCCGCCTCCCGCCGGCCGCGCGACGAGGCCAACCCGGTGGGCGGATCCGGCCGCTAGCCCGCTCCTCTTGGCGGCGGTTCCGGCGATGGATCTACGGGATCCGCGGCGGCGCCCTTCGGGGGTTCCGCCGATGGATCGACGGGATCGGGCGGGCGCTCACTTCCGGGCGGCGGATCCGCCGCGTGGATCGACACCGATCCGCAAAGGATCGACGGGATCGGGCGCCGGGCGCGCCGCAACCCTAGATGGGCTTGGCGGGCCTGTAGATGGGCTCGGCGGGCCTGTATAGGTTTCTTCTATTTTTTATTTTTGAAAACCTTTACCGTGACGGGCATTGTAATGCCCGCCACGGATGCTTTTTTTTGCGTGGCGGGCACCGTAGTGGTTAATCCGCGATGCGTGACCTTTCATTGGTGACGGATAAAATGCCCGCCACGCAAAATAAAATCGCCCGTCACCAGCAAAATGATTTGGGTACTAGTGACCCCTTCGTGGGCCGGCCCCCGGCCGGCAAAGGCCCAGCTTTGCTAAGCCCGCGATGACGCGGCGGCGACGCCGGGGAGGGCGGCCGGCGACGCGAGAGGTGGAGACGAAGCCAACGACCCGCGAGCGACGATTCGCGGGCCAAGTTAGGGTCGGCGAGCTCCCACCCCTTCTATTCTTCCCCCGCCCCGTAAAATAAGCCCGGCCGGGCCTGGCGCGCCGTCGCCGACATGGCGGTGGTCGGCGTTCGGCCGGCGGTGAGCTCGGCGGCGCGGGCGCCGCGAAGCGGGCCGGGCCGCACTCATCCAGTTAGGTATGGGTAGGCGGCGGGGAGCGCGAGGTCGCCGGAGCTTGAGAAGATGAGTAGGGTTAGGGTTTCGGCTGGAGGCGGAGAAGATGGGAAGGGAAGGAGGGCTGGCGCCCAGCGGGTGCTAGGGTTCCCTAGAGCTCCGGACGAGCTAGGGCGGCCCTAGCTCGCCGGAGCTCCGGGAACCCTAGCACCCGCGGCGGGGGCGTGGTAGGAAGGGGGCGGGGCGTCATCGTCGTCGTTTTGTCATCGGGAGGAAGACGAACATGGCCGGCGTCGGGGGGAAGGCGATGGCCTTGGCGAGGCCTTGGTGGGCCGTTAAACTGGGCCCCTGGTCGGCGCATAACACGACCCCAAACTGCCCGTGTACATACGTGAAAGGTCCTAATGGCTAGAGGGGGTGAATAGCCTATTAAAAAATTCTTGCAACAACACTAAGCACCCGGATTAATAAATAAGATGGCGAAGCTAAATAAGCGATGCTACAAGCTATCTAAGCAAGCCACAAGTCAATTGTAATATCTCTAATCACAAGCAAGGTCTAGGTCGCTAGTTTACTCCTAGGTGAACAAACAAGACTAACTAATTTACCACTAGGAGCTAAACTATACTAGACAAGCTAACAACCTAGCAAAGCTACACAAGACTAAATAAGATAACTAACTAGCACCCTAACAAGATATGCTATCGAAGTAATGCAAAGAGGTGCTAAGAATACAAGTGTAGAGGTTGTTGCCAATCACCGTGTACAATGAGAAATCTCCAACGAGCACAAGACAATAGATACGATGATTTTTCACGAGGTTCACGTGCTTCTTGCGGCACGCTAGTCCCCGTTGTGGCGATACACCCACTAGGTGTTCCACAAGCTTAATGGCGGTGCCAAATCTCCGGTGGGAGCTCAATGAAACAATCACTAGAGGGGGATCCACAAGCCCACGAGCAATCCACTAGTGATGCCTTTCGCGAATCTCCCGCGAGGAAAGGCTCAACCCCTCACAAATCCACCGGTGTGGCCTCGAACAATCTCCGGTCGAGCTCAACACCACCACGAACTCCAAGCCGCTAGGGAACCAAGCAAATTCCCAAGAGAAACAAGAAATCTCCAATTGCAATCACAATCTAGTGCCACAAAATCAAATCACAAATGCATGCACTAGGGTTTCCCCAAATCCTCTCTCAAATGAGCAACAAGCTAGGGAGAGGAGAGGGAGGGGATGAGATGCTCTTCAAGCTCACAAGATCAACACTTTGAAACTCTCAATTTCTCTCTTAGGGTTAGCACCAAAGATTGAGAGAGAAGGGAGGAGCTTGTTCTTCTCTGTGTTCTTGAGTTGGAGTTGAGAAGAATGAGTTGGAGAGGGGGAAAGAAAGGGGAGGCGCTGCCTATATCGCAGCGGTCACAGAGGCATCCCCACTCTCAGGCTGACATGCGGGCCCCAGCAGCATGCACACACACTGACGCGCGGGCCAGCAGTCCAACGGGCAGACGCAGGAAGGCCACGCACTCCACACGCGCTTCCTCCTGACCAATGCGCGGACGACAACGCAAGAGCAGCAGCAGCGCCTGCTCTCCCATTTCTTCAGCGTGGTCCCCACGCGGGCCCCAGCGCTCTCTCTCTCACGAAGTGCAGCAACAGCCAACGGGAATGGAGCAAGGCATGCACCGGCTTCCTCTCACAAAGTCAAAAGCATGCATGCAAGGATGGGTCCCACAGTTGCCCATTCCCATCTCTATTTCAGGCTTGGCTCACGAGCACATGCAGCAGAGCGGGCCCCACACTCATCCTCTCACGCACACGACGCACGCAGCAAGCTGCAAATTCCAGTTCGGGCGGTACAAATTTCCAGCGAGATGCTCTCTGTTATTGCGAGCGAAGGGAACAGCTGCTCCCACCAAACAGAGAACCCTTGACTGGAAATATATATTTTTTAATAATGGATAAGCATCCGGCCTCTACATTCAAAGGATGTACACGTTCATTATTATAAAACTTTCAAAGAAAACAGAAAAGAGAGCCTAAGTCATAAAATAACGGGAAAAGCTAAGACAAACAATATAAATGTTTTCCATCCATTGTTGGATATCTCTAAAGCAATAAATTCTAATTTCTTGCTTATTGTTAAGAGCGCTTCCTTGACTATCTCTTCATGCTGCAGCTGCGCCCAGTAGCGTAACCAATACGCACCTCTGAAAATTACACGCATAATAGAATTAGATTTCTTTATATTAAAAACCACATCATTTCGGCATCTCCGAGAGAGCCCAGCATATGGCAGCCACCCCCACCCAAATCAATTCTCTAATCTTTTTTATTTTGATTAGTCACCAATTCGAACATATGGCTAATTGATCTAGGTTGAGTCAGTCCGGTAGCAAAAGAGATAATCCCTCCGGATCATTCCGGTAAAGGGCGTCTAGGAATAAGTGTTGAATAGTCTCATTCCCATTACAGCAAACACACTTGACTCTCTTTCCAGTTTTTTTTAGCAAGATTGTCTTTAGTCAATATAACCCCCTCCTGTAAAAAACTAGAGAAAGATTTTAATTTTTAAAGGAATCTTTATCTTCCAAATCATGCTATGCCGAAAAAGGTGTTTGTGTATCAATGAGGTCGAGGTACATTGAGCGGACGAGAGAATAGTCCCTGATTTGGTTAGGCTCCATCTAAAATAATCCGCCCTTCCACCAATTAGACATTTGAGATTCGTGCTACTAGACCAAGCCATTCTGTAAGTTTGTTATCCACCGAGCCCTCCTAAAAGAAATGTTTAGAGGGTTGGAATCCATCACTTTTGAAACGGTTGCGTGAGGATTTCGAACTATATTATATAAAGATGGATAGCAATCTTTCGAGAGGCTTATCTCCTACCCATTTATCGTCCCAAAATCTAGTGGTAGTTCCATCTCTCGATATCGAAGGAACCTTTAGCCAACACCTCCTCTTTGATATGCATGGGGCCCCTCCAAAAATGAGAGTCATTGGGTTTTGGCGGTCATTTGATTTAGGGATTTGGAATGTAGGTATTTATTCCTTAATAGCGACGCCACATGCCCTCTGTGTTCAACAAATTAACCAACCATTTGGCTAGAATGCACTTATTTTGTAGTTCTAAATTAAGGATACCTAGTCCCCCTTGATCTTTGGGACGACACAGGATGTCCCATCTGGCAAGTCTAAATCTATGTTTTTCACGAAGAACCTTGCCGTAAGAACCTTGATCTATAATGATCGAGGTTTTTAATCACCCCTTTAGGGATTTCAAAGAAAGACATCATGAAAATAGGTAGGTCAGCTTAGGACTGAATTAAGCAAGATTAGTTTCCCCATAAGACAGGTATTTTGCTTTCCAGCAAGAGAGTTTACATTTGAAACGTTGACTGGAAATATATGTGGGTTCAACCGAAATTCCAGATCGGCTCCTTTCTTCTTTTATTTTTTTTTCCATCCCTTTTTAGTGCTAACTTCACAAATATATTCCAAAATAAATTGTGCACGTAAGTTAGCATTTCACAAATAATTTTTTGAGGATTATTGTCGTGCATCTCACGCGTCACTAAATGATAAACATATGCAAATGAGACTCACATTTAGTGGCACTAGATAACCATTGCAATTAAAGGTTTCTCCTCTTTATAGTCGGCTATCTATCCTATAATGTGATCACACTTTCTCCCAAGTGTCTTGATCACTTAAAGCAAACCCTATCAAGTTACCTTTGCCTTGATCTCCCGGGTTCCTCTCAAGCCGATCACCGAGCTTGACGATCCACCATGTCCATCATCATCGTCCATGTTCATGATCATCATGCTCAACGTCATCCATCTAATCCTATCTCATAAGTCACACTTAGAGCAAAGGATTAGTACCACAAGTGTGTCATCAATTTCCAAAACCAAACATGAGATTTCAATACGTGCGTATTCACGTAGTGGACTCTTGACTGACACAGCATCTGGGCTGGCACTGGCAGGCTTTGAGCCTTTGAAATTGGCTTACCGGCCCAGTAGGAAAAAACCACACGAGGCCTTCATAATTACATGGGCTGGATCGTACACCGGAAACATTATTGCTCAGCCCAGATGCCTACCAATTCCGCTCAACCCTCTTTTCCCTTTAAAATGAAAAAAACATATACAATAGCTAAAATGTTTCTTGAAATGATCATCGAGTGTGAACTATTTTTTTTAAAATTTGAACCGGATTATGTAAAATGTTTTACTTACTGTTTGGCCACAAAAGATTATTATTGAATTAACTGGAGCAAATCCACAAATCCTATCATGTGTGATACACTCGTATACATTGAAAAAACAATATATCTATAAAACTTAAAACGTTTAGTAATAGAGAAAAAATATTTTTAAAATGGATTTATGATTCATAGTTGATGATTGATATGATTGTTTCAATAGTATATATAGTTTATTGGGTAGTCAATTTGGATTTTCAAATAATTCTGATCCGTATATTTCAATGTTTGTCATTTCTATGAACTCTAAATATTATTATTATTTAATTAAATGTTACTATTGTTGCATAAAGAAAAGAAAAAGTCTGCGTTGACCAAGACAGATGAGATGAACATCCGGTCGCCATCCCCACAACCCGTAACGCGTCGCTGCTGCCGCTGGACAAACCAAACCGCGTTTACGGCAAAACCAACCCCAACAGCGAAAGCTTTTTCTTTCCTTCCTTCGCATCGAATCAAACAAACCCCACTTCCATCCCAAAAGAGACCCCTCGAATCCCCAATCCCACGCGCAGCGCAGAGGACGGAGGGAGGAAGAAGGATTTCTTCATCCGTTCGCCGGCCCCGAATCGCAGCCGCCGTCCGGATCCAAGGAGACAAAGTCGTCGTCTTGCTCCCCCGCCCGCCGGCCGCCATGAGCTTCATCTTCGGCAAGAAGAAGACCCCAGCCGGTACCTTTCCCCGCCTCTTCTCCCTGTTCTAGCTTACGATTCGGTCGATCCAACTGGCGATGGGCAGGCCCGGGAGAAATTGGCTGTCTTTCCGGTCGTTCTTGGTGCCCAATCGAGAAATTCCTTGCCTTTCTCGGTTCCACGGCCGACGACGAGAGAACCAAATTCGTGTTCCACCCCTGTTATTATTCCTGGAATTGTCGCAAATCATTTTAGTGTAGTTTTCCCACGTCTATTATTTAGTACTCCATCCATACCCCGAGGGAAACCCCAAGATTTTTCGATTTTTAGGCCTCTAATTTATAAACAAAGGTATTGCCTTGTTGCCCCAATGGCTCTGCTAGTGTCCCATGTCCTTAAAAGTTGATGAAATCAACCATGGAATGCGCTGTAAGTTCTGTCCAGTTGTCTCGCTAAAAAATCCACCTAGTCAATAACCGTGCTGGATTGCTGTTGTTGCCCATTCACATTGGGCATGTTCTGTCCTGCTGTTAGTTAATTTATTCCTCAGGATCTCCATTCATTAATTACATTTCCTTGGTTGGTTAACGACAGAGCTGCTGCGGGAGAACAAGCGGATGCTGGATAAGTCCATCAGGGAGATTGAGAGGGAGAGGCAGGGCCTGCAGACCCAGGAGAAGAAGCTCATCAACGAGATCAAGAAGGTGGCCAAGCAGGGACAGATGGTACACCTTCTCTTGTTTGATGCCATTTTCTTGGGGGATGTTAGTTAACTTATCACAGTGAATTTGTTAACTGTGTGTGGTTTGCCTCCAGCTTGGAAGCTTTAAGTAAGATGATATAGAAAAGAACATATGTTAATAATGCAATAAGTATGGTCATACAAATATTGTTCTTCACTGACTTGCCTATTGCCAGGGTTCTTACTTGTGTTTCTGCTTTAGTGTTTTTAGTATTGATCTGACCATTCTCTGGGAATTTGGGTAAATATGCCATTGTATTAGTATCTGACAGTTCCCTGGTTGGTGTGTTGAGGGGTTATTTGTCTCAGTGTAAGCTTTTTGTCACGAATTCAATCATGTTGAAACTGTGTAGTTCAGAAAGGCAGCTGGTTATACCTTGTGACAGGATAAGTTGGCTGGTTTGGTTTGTATAAATCCTTTGTGTGGCTTTTGTTCAATGGATTGATGATATGCTCTGTTTTTTGGCAGCAAGTGCTCTTGGTTTACATTTGATCATGTATAAATGCATTATATGCTGCAAATTTGATTTGAACTTTTCAAAACTTTACATGTTGAAAAGAGTGCTGTTTTTTTTTCCTGAAATTGCTTTACATTCTCATGTATTATATTTTGATAATGCTGTAAATTGTTCGCAGGGAGCTGTAAAAATTATGGCAAAGGACCTTATCCGCACAAGACACCAAATCACAAAATTTTATGCCCTCAAGTCCCAGCTACAAGGTGTTTCTCTTTCGTATTCAGGTAACTCATCTTTAAGATTTATATTTGTTTTGAGATAGCCAGATAACCGTGCAAATTGTGATGAGATACATGATTACAAACTTAGTTGACTCAATCTTTCCTAGCAAGTTTCACTGAGAGCCATCTTTAAAAGTCCTGTATTGACTGGTGCCCAATGTTTTAGACTCTCAAATCAACACAAGCAATGGGTGAAGCCATGAAGGGTGTGACAAAAGCCATGGGACAAATGAACAGACAGATGAACCTGCCTGCCCTGCAGAAGATAATGCGGGAGTTTGAGATGCAAAATGAGAAGATGGAGATGGTTAGTGAAGTGATGAACGATGCTATTGATGATGCCTTGGAGGGTGATGAGGAGGAGGAAGAAACAGAGGAGCTAGTGAACCAAGTCCTTGACGAAATTGGCATTGATATCAACTCAGAGGTAAAAATGTCCTCGCATTCTTCTGTTCATCCTGATGTAGCATACACTGACTGGTAGCTTGATGGATGATACTGATATGCATTGTTGATTCTTCTTTTCTCTACCCAGCTTGCCAATGCTCCTGCAACTGCAGTGGCTAAGCCGGTCGCAGCAGGGAAAGTTCCTGCTCAAGCTGAAGCCGCAGGTGGGCCAGATGGTGGCATAGACGATGACCTGCAGGCACGGCTTGATAACCTTAGGAAGATGTGATCACCGGAGTCTAACAAAACATATTCACACGCTTTGTTTGTAGTTTTGTACCATAAAAATGCAGCCAATTATGGCAATCTTCTTTTTCGTATCTGAGTTGCAGAGTGTTTGACATTGTCCAGTGTACATAGAATATATCTAGCACCATGCACTAGGCTGCATTTTCCAAATTCATTGCCAAAGCTCTGCATTCTGCCTGCAATGTCATCGAGTGCATTTTGGTCGTGATTCAGTTGCTGTTATGGTGATAGTGCTGACAAATGACAATGCTGTGCTCGACTTACATGGGAGCAATGAATCTGGATTGAATTTTCCAATTTCGTTGCCAAAGCCTTCAACTGATGTCATGTGCAACGGTGTTCTGGAAGCATTATTGGGGCGTGCAGATAATTGGGCTACAGATGAGTAACGACTCTTTGCACTTACCTCAAATCTCTGTTTGGGTTCATAGAACTGCAATTCATACTTGGACTTGCCACAATCGCTGAAACCCAAAGAGATTTTGTAAGCCAAAGAGATAAAAAAAACCATGGTTTAGAAATAAAAGTAAAAATCTGCATTTCACAAACATCCCAGCAGAGAGCGCAAACATCTGTGTCCTGCAATCCATTACTACGCGTCCTCTACGCAGTCCAGCAAGTCAGCAACGCCATACATCACAAGCCAGAAGTGCTTGACTTTCGGTGGAGCTCTGGTCTTCAACAATTACGGTTTTTGCAAGCTGCTGCTGTGTTCACATATGTTTGCTTAATTTCCATGTGGTTCTCGACTCCACGAATATGGGGGAATATCCTGACTGTCAGTACGATGACTCTTGTACATATATATGCTTCAGTTTCCTGTTGAGTAGGGCATCAATAAGGTGGTGTACACATGCTTGGACTTGCAGCATCAATCAGCATAAGGTGGTGTGAAATGGAACGCATCACTCGATGCATTCCACGTACTCTGTAGCTTCATATTTTTCTTCTTCTTTCTGTCGATACATGCTTGCTATTGCATCCCCGTGATTCGAAGCATATAGCTAGCAAGCATGAATGTGAGGGCGGCCGTGAATTCATCATGAAAATAATTGCATTCAGACGTAGCAAATCTCATCAGAGTCAACACCAGATTTCATCATCAGAAAAAATCAATCAACTCTTGCTCTCAAGTGAAGTGAAGTGAACTCGAATCTCATCTCATCAGAAGTCAACCATCACTTTCGCTGCTATATAGGCGCCTCTTTCAGAGACATTCCTAATAACCGCACAACTCACCGCCACTCACAGGCGATAAGCAAAGTACAGAGGTCGTTTCCACCATGGCGAAACTCACCGTCACGGTCGTCGTCCTGCTCACATTCCTCGCCGCCGCAGCAGCTGCTGGCACAGTCGTCACCGATACCGGCGCCACCGCGGCAGGTCGGCAACAAGCCACCAGGAGGAGCCGGTTCCTGCTTGCCAACTCGCCGCCGTACGCCGCCTGCTCCAAGAAGTCGGCCGACGTGTGCTTGGCTCCGGGCAGCCCGGGCTCAACATGCTGCGGCGGGCAGTGCGTGGACACGACGGCCAGCGTCGACCACTGTGGCGGATGCAACAAGCTCTGCAAGCACGATCGTAGCACGTGCTGCGGCGGCCGCTGCGTCGACCTGCTCTCCGACGAGGACAACTGCGGTGAGTGCGGGAACCGGTGCAACAAGAAGTGTAGCAACGGCTTCTGCGACTACGCCCTGTAACGTGCTGTGCGGCAAATTATACTTCTCCACTTATTGAATTACACATGTCATATTAGATTTGTGCTAAATCAAATAGTTTTATCTTTGACCATCAATTTCGCAAAAAATTGTATATACTAACAACAGAGAGAGATACTTTTATAGAGAATATATTCACATCTTCTGAGACTATATAGTTTTTTTAAAAAAGTTGATGGTCAAAGATAGAAATGTTTGACTTACAACAAACTAATATGACATGGACCTAATTTCCATGTTTGATTGGCTCAGTTTTTTGTGATCAGTGTATTTGGACTGTATCCCACTTTATGTATCTACTAGCAAAATGCACATGCGTTTGCAACGGGATGCATATTTATTTTATGGTTCTCATACCTTACATAAATCAAATAAATTATAAGGCCCATCGTCCTTAGCTTCCATATTTGGTCAGTGGAGATGCTAGAGAAGATGGGCGGTTGGGTGGAGATGGCAGCCACAGTTTATAAGGACAGCTCCAGCGTGCACAGCGAACCGAGCATTTAAGTGTTAGGCGGTTCGATGACGGTTCGATGGCTACAGTTTCAGCATCGACTGTGGGGCCCACCACTACAGCGCGGTGGGGCGATGGCTGCAAAGTATAGAGCTTGATTGCAATTACAGCGCGGCGGGCGCGGTCCACACGCGCCAGTTGCGGGGGAAAGGGGCTGGCGCGGCGGCTTGGTCACTGTGTGGCGGCGGACTGCTCAAGCACGCTGGGGTGACCGGGTCGCGCGGACGCCGCATCATCAGATCGAGGAACTGGAGGTTGGGGATGGAGCTAACGCCTAGGCCCACATGTCGGTGAAAGAGAGAGAAGGGAAGAGGTGGGGCTCGGTAGCCACAGAGAGAGAGAGAGAGAGGGAGGCAGGCAGGATGTGGTGGGCTGGCTTACTCCGAAGTGGGCTTCGGCCCAGACGAAAGGGAAGGGAGAAACATGGCGGGCGGTGAGAAGGCTGCGGGGAGGAGGGGCCGGGGATGGGAGAGGGTAGCTGGGCCGGGGATAGGGAAAAGAGAGATTCTTCTCTTCTTGTTCTCTTTTTTTCATTTTCTTTCTTTTGTTCTTGCAAATTCATTTGAAACAATAAAACAAAAAAACCTTTTAACCAACGCAAGTTTGCAACTTCTTTTGAAAATATTTCTGAGTTTTGTAAATAAAAGTTTGAACTTGATTTTGAAATAAACTTTTAAAAACTTTATTTATTTTATAATTAAAGTAAAAATCGATCCGCATTTATACCGAATTTTATAAATTCATTTTTTCACTCATTACAAGAAATGCAAAGGCATGAATGCAACATCCCTTGATTTAAAATTCTCAAATTTATTTAAAATTCCCATTTTGCATATATTGAATTACTAAACCTCTAATTAGATATTGGAACTTTTAGGAAAATTATAAAATCATCTATTTTGTTTAGGGTTTTCTATTCACAACCCAAAATTTGAAATTTTTGGGGTGTGACAAATTAGTAATAGTAAGATACTAACACTTGTCATAGCATATGAGAATCTCACTAACGGGCATTTAGTAGTGAAAGTTTATACTAAATTTTGAATGGTAAAACACTAGCCCACATCACTAGTAGAAGTCTTTACTTCTGGTTGTCTAATTCTGTTTCCAATTACGTTACCTTAGGACTAACCAAACGCTATCTTAATTAAATTTTTAATCTTGTGTGGTTAGGGAAACCAGTGTAGGTAACTTTGAGCAAAAAAAAAAAAAAAAGCAGCAGTTAATTTATCACTTAGGCAAACCTGAGCAAGGCACAAAACCTTTTTATATATTATATGAACTGATGAAGCAAAGTTACAAATAAGTAGATAAGTGGACACGGGTAAATAAATATCCATCACACACCGCAGGTGCCAGTGCAAACACTAGGTCGGTTACATGTAGCCCCTGTTGACGGACATTATTATCGTCTTATAAATCGACTTAGAGCAACTCCAACTATCCCTTCTAAAAATAGCTAAAATTAGATAGCTAACTTGTAAAATTTGAGAGCCTAAATCTACAATTGAACTCGCATTTTCATTTAGAGGGTGGATAGGAGGCTCCTATATCTAGCTAGGTATAGGGTCTTGGGAGGAAATTTTAGGAGGGCATGGAAAATAAAAAGTTAATTTAGGAGCTCCACTAGTATTACTTTTTACACCCAAAATAGGGGTTTCCACTGGAGTTGCTCTTAGTATACTATGATACTGACGCTGACGCTATGACACATCATCGACGTCGATACATATGGTAATACCGAGCCACCAACGACGACAAAGTACGGTTGCCGGCGCGGCGGCAATTTATTTATTTCATATTACAACCACGAGTATAGTACTGTACTTGAGCGGAAGTAAACAAGCTTCCATTGTTGACGACATATAGATCGCTGCGCGTGTACGTCGTCACTCGCTGGGCTTGATGGGAGCAAGCTGAGGCGCCGCCGCGCTGGGGCCGCCATGCCCCTGCTGCTGCTGTTTCCCGCCGGCGCAGTAGCATCGCCTCAGATTGCTGCCATGGACGATGGCCTGAACGTACGTACATATATATCGAGTAATAAATTTCATGCTAGTAGTTGTGGATAAGATAAATTATATAGTACCGACCAGGTACATGTCGTGGTGCATTGCCCGGTTGATGGCCTCCAGCGACGCCTCCCGGAAGACGGCGGTGAGGTGGTGGTGCGAATCGGGGTCCTCAGACGGCTGCAACAGGTCGCGCTTGACCCTGGACCACACGTCCAGACGCTGGTCCAAGTCAAGGCACTTGCAGGCGTCCATCTCCTTCTTCTCCACCAGCAGCAGCCACGACGAGGACATGGCATCCACCTCCAGAAGCGTTTGTTCCATGTACTTGAGCTGGGACCAACCGGAAGCCACGGTGGCCGCCCGCTGCGCCTGGTGGCTTGCCAGCCACGCGTGCACGTACTGCATCCCGACGTGCTCCTCCCAGATCAGGCTCGCCTGCATTGCGTTGATCACGTCACCGTGCTGCTCCACCACCTGCTTGGCGTATTGCTGCCACTCCGCGGAGCCTGTCACCACCAGCTCCTGGAGGCCATGATCGGAGGACTTGAACTTGTTCCACGCGGCTTCCAGTTCCATAGATATCACCTTATTCTTGTGCTCCGCATCCTTATGCTTGCCCAGGACGGTGGCCACGATGTGGACGACCTCAATGCGGACCATCTCCGCGATCAGCAGTTGGATGTATGTTGTCGTTGTCATCGTCGGCAGGGTACCAGCAGGGTACCTCGTGACCCCAACAATCTTGGTATCCATGGACATGGAGGACTCCGGCCAAGCGGCGGGTTTGTTGTACCTGCCACTCACTGCCAGCACATGCTGCTCCTTGGGTTTACGCGTCGCCGGGATGTTTAAGTGGACGACCAACTTCTTCTCCTCGCCCGCGTACAGGACGCCGACGTCGATTTTGCCGGACTTGCCGCCGTCAAGGATGGCGCTGGGGTAGCTCCCGGACTCGATCTTGGTGATCCTGACAACGTCCTCGTCCTGGCCAGCAGCGCCCGTCACGTGTACGTCGATGTGCGTCTTCACGGCGGCTACGGACACGATCTCGGCGAGCAAGTTGCCCACAACGCGAGCCATGTTGGAGGGATCCTCGTTGACGGGGTGGTAGGTGCCTCCAGTTTGTTTAGCGATGTGGACCATCGACTCCGGGTTGCACTTGTTCCACAACCCCACGGTGTGCACTGGGTAGTCGGCGCTGACATGCGTGTCGAGGACGCTCCTGTCCTCCCCGTCGGAGATGAAGAAGATGAAGCCAGGGCGGTCGCAGTTGTTACGACCGCGCAGGAGGTCGGACGCGTACTTGAGGCCCGGCAGGAACCTCTCGTCGCCGCCGGCACGGAGGCCCATCAGCCTGTAGTGCACCAAGAGCCTGCCGTTGTAGTTCATCTCGATCAGTTCAGTGGGGTCGACGACATCAGTGTTGAACGGCACGATGGCGAGGCGGTCCCCACGGCCGAGATGGTTCTTGAAGAGTAGAGCCGCGGCCTTCGCCATGGAAAGCCTCGTGGGGAGCTTGGAACTTGTTGTCTTGGCATTCATGCTGCCGCTCACGTCTATCACCAGCACCAGGTCGATGGGCGCGCGCTCCTCCTTGCCCTTGGGTTTGGGTGGCGCCACCACGCGCAGCAGAACCGGCAAGTTCTTGCGCTCTTGACCATATGGGATCTGTATATCGCCGGCTGCCGGCACGAGTACAGATGGAGGCTCGTCATCGACAGGGTTCGGCGGCTGGTCGGTGTTGACTGGCGAGCCCTTGGTGGTGGCGCGCTCCATCAGATGGCTGGATAAATAGGAGCAGAGGTGGGCATGCCCCAAGTCTTCTTGGGCCAGCTTGCGCACCATCTCATCCACATCTTGGTCAAACACGTTGCTCAAGCTGGAGGATTCCTTGAGCTCAATCCAATTCTTTCGCAGCAATTTTGCCCACTTCTCCCTGCCAGGCTCGGCTCGCAGCTCATCCTTGGGTACCTCCTCTAAAAGCTTGAGCAGCTTGAAGCGGGTCACGTGCTCCAGCACGACCTTGTCTGGCTGGCAGCTCCGTCGCCATGACCTCCCTCTGGCCTCTGGATGGACATGCAGTCTTGTGTAGCATTGTCGACCTTAGAGGAGTCACCGGCGTTGAGGTTGATCGTGAACAGCACCTGCTGCCCGGCAGTGGCAGCAGGACGCAGGCGCAGGTGGACGATGAAGTTCTTGACCTCGCCCGCGCAGAGCATGGGGATGAAGATCTCCCATGACCTTCCCCCTTGGTTGACGGCATTGTCGAAGCCCCCGGAGTCGATGCCCACGATGGTCACCCCGTCTCTCGCCAAGAGAGCGATGGCGGCGTTCACGGTGACCACGCCCACGCAGAAACTGATGAAGGCGTCCTTGAGCTTGCCAAGGTCATTGTCCACGAAGGAGTAGGTCCCCATGGAGGCCCTGGAGATGCCCCACAGTGCCGTGGGTTCGTGGAAACGACCGAAGCCGAACGTGTAGACCGGGTATTTGTGGAGCTCCTTCCCGAACGGGTGCGCGGTCACCGTGTCCCACTGGATCCACGACGAAATCTGTTGATGTTGTTCCTGCCCGTCCGAGAGGAAGACGATGAAGGCGACACGGTTGCTGCTATTGTCTTTAGCTCGCTCCGGCCCCAGGATCCTGTGGGCCTCCTCCAAGGCCGGCTTGAAGGTGGTACCGCCGTCGGGGACGAGCTCGTCTACCAATCGCAGGGCGGATTCCCGGCCGCCGCCGGAGATGGGCGCCAGCGGGGTGCTGCGCGTGACCATGTGGTTGAACTGCACAATGGCCAGGCGGTCGTCATCGTGGAGCTTCTTGATGAGGAATGACATGGCCGCCTTGAGATGATCCATCCTCGACTGCTCCCCCTCATCGGGCGTCTCATCTTCTGATGGTAGGAAGCCCATGCTGCCGCTCACGTCCAGCACCGCGACGAGGTCGATGGGGGTATGCTCCGCCACCATCCGTGGCGCCTCCACGCGCACCAGCACCTGGAAATCATGCGTCTCCATCTCCTTTGGGAGCCATGATTGGATCGGCATGGTGGTCACCTTCAGGTTAAATTCCCGTTGCAGGACATCCGCCTGCAAAAATGCCCAAGCGTGCATACACGTACGAATTATCATTTGCATGGCAATAGATGGGATTGTAAACATCAGCGGTATCGTGGCCCGGTCATATATGCCTAGAGAATAATACCATATAGTTTATTCTTTTTTTTTTTGAATAAAAATATATATAGTTTATTCTATGGCCACTTGTGGCCTTGTTTAGATACAAAATTCAAAATTCCAAAACTATCACATCGAATGTTACGGCACATGCATGGAGGATTAAATACAGACGAAATAAAAAAAACTAATTGCACAGTTTACTTGTAAATTGCGAGACGAATCTAATAAGCCTAATTAGGCTGTGATTTGACATTAAATTGCTACAGTAACACATGCTCTAATGATGGATTAATTAATCTTAATAAATTCGTCTCACAGTTTACAGACGAGTTCTGTAATTAGTTTTTGTTGGTATCCAATAACCTCTTCCGACATCCCACGCAACATCCGATGTGACATTTACAGCATAAAAGTTTTTGTATCTAAACAAGGCTCTATTCCATCCATACATGTCCCAGCACGGACAACTAGGAACTTATAAGATACAAACTTATTAGAGAAGTTTACTAGCTTGTGGGCTTCATCACGGCCAAAAATCTTATGTTATATGATTATTAAAAATTTTGTGCATCACGGCCAAAAATTCAATGGGATATATTCTTTATGCTTACTTTTAAATTTAACAATGGCAGAAGCGTGTAATTTAGATACATACAGCGTACGCCGTTTATGGTTATTGAATATCTTTTTTATAATATTATGTATTGGTATTTAGACATTAATGTTAGGGATACTTTTACTTTATTTTTTGTAACGACAGAGGCTACTTTATATCATGTTTTGTAGTTGCAGATGTGGGTAATTTAAAAGCAAATTTAAATGTTACTTAGCATTAGTTCATTAGAAAGAGGATCAGAATTTGCCTCTTATTGATATGTAATTTTCATTAATCTTCCCTGTTTCTGATGCCTTGGGCCTGAGGCCCTATGTACATAAAACCGCCTTGCATAGTATATGAAATTGGGGGAAAAACACCTGTTCAGCTGTTGGTTTCAGCCGTTTTTCGGCCTCTGCAGTAACTTATTCTCTCTCATAGAACATTATTGAAGCAGCCGCAGCCAGATGCAAATAAGTCCTCCCCTACCTTGCTGACTTGGGTAAAAAAAAAAAAAAATTGTCGGAATTTGCATTTACCTTGAGGGATGCTTCCTGGTTACCAGCTCCTTGAGACATTATTGGTGATATTGCTGCTCCCTCGTGCTTCGTGAAGGTGCCGCTAAGAATGGTATCCAATGGCTGCGAGAAGGATGTCTCCGGAAGAGCTCTCTCACTCACTCACTCACTCACTCACGCACTTCGATTTTAACTCAATCTATGGTCTGGTTGTTTTTGCTGTTCTTGATTTAAGCTCCAAGACCGGGCATGAGTATATATAGTGGCCTGGCCTCTGTCGAATTACCAAATTGCCCGTGCACTACTTCGTTCCTTTTTTTTTTTTTTTCTGAAGATGCCAGCTGTTTGTTATATTAGCCCGGCCGTTTCATATTACATGACATCTGCAGGTCTAGGTCCAGCTGGGTTCGGCTGGTGGTTTAGATTTATCTGTCAATATCATTGCGGTTGATATTATTACACAGAGGTGACCACACGGAGTTACATACAAACAACATCCAAACTCAGTAGATGTACTAGAAGAAAAAAAATATAAAACTATAATCTCCAACAAAATTAAAGAATATCTTACCACCAATTTGCTAAACTGCAATCATCATTGACAACAATAGCATTGCAAACTGGTCTAAATGTAATCTCTGCTATTGTATCTAGTAGTTGTTAGATTCCGCCTCGGTAATTGTTTGGTTACCGTGGCGTCTTGTTGTTTGAACTTTATTCTGCTTAATGAAAAACGCCTTGGCGGCGTGGTCTCAAAAAAAAAAAAAAACAATAGCATTGCAAAATACTTGTATGTGTCAATATGAAAACAAACAACATCATAAATTAGCGTCTAAACTACATATGTCTGCCATCGTAATACGATTTTTTTCGGTTCACCAACGGCCGCCCTATCCCTTCGCATGTCACTGAACTTGTGATGGAGATGTTCATCAACTTTGCTTGGCAGAGTGAAGACTGAAGATGACGGCGCAAAGGGCTTGGGTAATTACAAGTAACTGACGTCTATCATCACCATCATATGAAATCAAGGAAGTATTAATTTAATTATTTTGTTTTGGATAAGCACACCGCTATATTAATTAAAGGAAATAGCGCTACTGACCGCTGCATGCTGGACGCTTGAGAGAGATGATGCAGGTGAGAGTTAATGCGACGCTGAGTTTTCCTGCATGTGTCCACTAGTCACGCTCGTAGTACTGTGAATTAATAATGGAAGGTGACTTGGAGTGGAGATCAGCTGGTGAATGGCTCGGAATCTACGACCGCAAGGAATAGTCCGTGATAGATCAGATAGGACAGCATATAGGCCCTGTTTGGTTGTGTAGTTCTAGGACTTTTTTTAGTTGGGACTAAAAAGTCTTTAGTCCCTACTTATTTAGTTCCAGCGACTAAAAGATCCAAAGTTGAAAAAAACTCTTTAAGAGGGTCTTTTCAATTAGTCCCAATTAATGCTTTTTAGTCTAAAAACTTCCCTCCTGTTTAGTTTCTTAGGACTAAAAGAGACTTTTTTTCCCAGGGCCTAAAAAGTCGTTGAACCAGGCGAGGAGGATTGCTTTCTCATACCAGAAGTGCCTTCGTAGTTCATGCCCGTGTGTAGGTGTACGCGGGGCGATCGATTACGGATGGCAGAGCGATGGATTAGTTGAGCGGGGCGACGTCCGACGATAGGAGTGTGCACGTACCGGACTCGGACTGTACGACTGATCCGCGTTCGATCCAGTTTGGACAAGTCGGTCGCTGCTTGGTTGCCGGACTCAGACGACTAGGGTATTCTTTGTGTATTACATATGACATACTACCTCTACAAGGCTATGTACAACATGTGCGCAGACATCATGAAAGAAATTATTCCATGCAGCGGGAAATATCATGATGCAACCAGCGTCTTAGCAAGGCCAGAGTTTAGAGTGCTTACAGAAATTGAGAGTCTACAACTAAAAACAGATGATATTAGACACTACTACAGAAATGATTTTGGGTGGCATCACCTATTTTTTTTTACGGAGGTGGGTGTCCACGCCGGCCACCTCGATTATTCTGTGGCCGGCCGGCCGCTCAGACGGCTGTCTCGGTTAATTGTTAACGGAGGCGGTCGCCTTAACACGACCGCCTCAGTTAATCACCAATTAACCGAGGCGGTTGTCTTATAACAACTGCAGGCGGTCATCGTTGCTCAACCGCCTTGGTTAATAGGTATTATTAACCAAGGCGGTAATGGAGTTGGTTTTCCTTACAATACCGCCTCTGTTATTGATGTGGCTATAAATCCACCTAGGAATGTATCGGGCGGAAGTTAGGGTTTTCATTCACTCAGCCGCCATCCTCTCCCTCCCTCCCTCACTCTCCCTTCTCTCCCTCCGACGCCTTCACTCGCCCTCTCCTATCTCCCTTCGACGTGGGGCCGTGGCGGCCGGGCCGCGGGGCTGCCGCGGCGCTAGGCGGCGGCGCGGCGGAGGCCACCCCTCTCCCACCCGAGGAGGCGGCCTCTCCTTGTCCCGGCCATGGTAGGCCCCGGATCCTGCCACGCGGCCTGGCCTAGATCCCGCCCACGGCCCAGATCCCGAATCCGGCGTGGCGGGGATGCGGAGGTGGTCGGCGCCGGCGCACCTCTACCACCGGTCGGCGCCTCCTTCCCCTTCTTCCCCCACCGGCTACACCTCCCTCCCTCTCTGCTGCGGTGCTAGAGGTCCCGGATCCGGCGAGTAGGTGGCGGCGGCGGCGTGCTCCACCAAGGTGGTGACTCCCTCCCTTGGGCCACGCCTAGATCCAGCGGGAAGGAGGCCGGCCTCGCCCAGATCCGGCGTGAAGGAGGCCGGCCGTGCCCGATCCGGCGGCGGCGATGGCTGCGGGGCTCGATTGGGCTCGCTAGGTTTTTATTTTTTTAAACCGATTAACGGAAGCGGGCATCTTAATGCGACCGCCTCGTAAAAAGTCACGATTAACCGTGACCTTTCATTGGTGGCGGTTGTAATGCCCGCCTCCATTAACCCTTTTTGCCCACCTCCGTTAAGATTTACGTACCGGTGAGAGCTTCCACGGAACTTAATGATTAGGAACAAAAAAACTTTGATGTATATACTTGTAAGCTATACGGTTGATGTATATAGACTTGGGTTGGTGCATGATTACTATATGTGATGTATATACATCTATGGTATAATTAAATTGCATGTGATGTATATTTTGCGCACGTTATTATAATTGATCATGATCCAATAGGGTTTAGTTTCAATATATATCCAATAGGGTGTAGTAAAATGGCGGGAAATGAAAATTTTGAAAAATCAACACTGGCGGTTCCCTTAATCAAACCACCAGTGTTAATCTATTTACACTGGTGGTTTACTTTACCCAATTGCCGGTGTAAATCAATTTACGATGGCGGTTCGCAGTTAACCGCCAGTGAAGATCGCCATTTTCGCTGGCCTCTCCCATCGCGGAACTGAGAAACGCCAGTAGAAATAGGTTACGAACCGCCTCTATAGAGCTTCTCTGTACTAGTTGCCCGCCGTGCATCTTGCTATATTATTAATTGCAGCGTTGACGACCGATCGGCGGAGAATGGCCGTGCGACTTTCTCGATCGAGCGGCGACAGCTCAAATCCTGTGCAAAAGTACGTGAAACCCACACAACGCGCGTCGGGAGTGTTCACATGTTTGTTGTATACTAGAAGGTCACGTCTTGCTATGGGGACCATGATGATCTATAATATGAAATTCCTATAAGTATTTTATTTGTATAAATGAATAAACTATCATAAATAAATAGCAGTGGATATTGTGACGCGCTGGCGTGAAGAAGTAAGGCTTTGTTTGGGAGGGCTTCTCTTCAAGGACTCCTCCGGAGGAGTCGGAGCCGTTTTGGATTTGTGGCTACTCTAAAACAGCTCTGGTTCTTCCTTTTTCCACTAAAAAATGGATCCAAACAGCTTCTCCTACTAAGTCGTTTGGTAGGGCTCCTCCATATTAGCTGGAGTCCGAGCCACGGAAAAAGTCCTACTAAACAAGGCCAAAATATATATTAGTGGATGATATGGTTCATTGACGTATAGATAGTTTGCATGAAGAGGTAGCCATCATAGTTACGTAATAGTGGGTTGCTGATGTACATAGTTTATATGGAGAATAGATATATGTCGCACTCTAAAATGTTTTGGATTTTGGGATGTAAACAGAAAGCAAAACTACATCTATGAGTTTCTCAAATTTCTAAAATTTTGCCAATGTTCACCGCATAAATTGCATTTTAGTCAAGGACAAATATTATTTGTTGCATTCATGTTGCTTGCATCTTGTGTTTTGTGAGTGCTCAAACTGTTTTAAATGCGTTTAGATGTCATCCAATCTTCCCTGGGAATTTTCCTATTTTTTCAGGAACTTTTTCCATTTATCTTAGAGCATACCTTAAAGAAAAACCTAAGTTTTATATACTCTAAAAATCATCTACATGATCTCCAAATATTTTTTTTTGGATTCATCATGTTCCAAAACACCTCCTAGATTTTTCTCGAATTTTTGGAAGCTTTGAAGTATTGTTCATGGTCTAAGTACTAATTAGATATTTTTGGGTTCATGGAATTATTTTTAAATAGGAAATAAATAATTCAAAAAGGAAAATAATTCTTTTTCTAAAAGGCACAATTGCCTATTTCTCTAGGGCTAGTCTCAATGCAAGTTTCATGAGGGTGTCATGCACATTAAATAGGCTGCCACATCAAGAAAATTGTTGACTTAGCGGGGTCATTAAATGAGGGAGTTTCATCATATGAAAGAGGAGTTTCATCCCCATGAAACTCATCCGCTCAGCTACCTAGTCTGTAGTCTTAGTAATCGTAAAATGTGCTTGAAAACCGTGCATTGAGACTGGCCTAATGGGATTTAATGTTTTGGTCCATTAGTGGAGAAGCCCCGAAGCTGCAACGTCAAATAGTTTAGTACTAGAGCGCCAATCGAAGTGAGGGTAGGCAGTTCTCCCTACATACACATCCCCCTCAAGAAAGGCAGAGACTTAAGTTGGGAATCCCTTTCCCAAAGGTTGTAAATTAGAGTCTTCTCCTCCTTGTCGTGTCGCTACCGGTCAACTCTGGCGACTTCACCTGTGAGCCTTCATTGTTGCTTTCTATTCCAACCGCCGATTTGTGTCACCATTGTTCGTCCATCGCTGAAGGTGAGCACACTATCACATTCCATATTTGCTGCTCGTTAGTTTTGCATCTCATCCCTATCAACAATTGCGTCGTCCGATCCTCGTGTTTATAGAATAGAGTCTCTCTATTATTTCCATTGTTTCAGAAAAGAAACAAAGAGAAAAATATATATAATTTAATATAAGTGTTTCTTTTTTAGTCAGATGTTTTAAACAGTAACTAATACTTCATTATATCTAATAAAATTTTAGTGTTTGCGAGCGAGAGCACGGATTGGTGAGCTAGCTAGTTTTAAAAATCAAGGGTTAAAATTTGTTTGAGATATTATCTTCTACTAGCAACACATACTCGTGCGTTTGAACGGGGTGTATAAGTTGTTGCGTGGTGCTCATGGTTTGAGATTGGATGCCTCGTCTACGGTGACAAGCCACCCGTACGTCGAGCTGACAGAGGTCCAAGGATTGAGTGGAAGACTCACGAGGACAGAACGAATGGAAGGAGATCTACTATGATGTCGAAGTAGAGTACATAGGAGGCTACTTCAGGGAAGGGAAGCGGAGGTGGCGGAAGGCCGACAAGCAGCTCTTCTGTCTACTGCAACCAGTCGATGGTACAACTGTGAAAGGTGCTTTTTGGTGCGTTAGGGCCGGCCGCTCACCGATGGGCGGGAGGTAGAGGGTGGGACATCGAGTCCAGATCGGGCCGTGATTTGTCGATGCCCATCCCTTGTTCTCTTGATGCATAATCGTGATTGGTCGATTGCTGTTGAGTACAGGCGAGCAGGTATGGTCACATACATAAGGTGAAGAAAGAACACACCTAAGGTAGGCGTCGGCAGTCGCTGTACACGACAAACACGTGTGTCCGCCAATTTATCAGTCAGGGATGGGTTGAAGATTTAGATCAGTTAGATTAAATTTTGAAAACATAGGCACGAATTTATTTGGATAAGAAGCATTAGAACGGGAGACTTTTTTTTTTTGATTATTTTGCTCTTTTATATTGTAGATTAGATTGGACAACAAACTGCTAGATTAGACTATCAATTGATTTAGATTCTTAATAAAAATATTTTTTATTTCTAATCAAAACTATATCAAGAATTTAATGATGAGAATAGTTGATTATTAGAAAAATATTAAGAGTTCAATATAATGATATCTTATTTATTTATTTCTATTTATAGGTAAGAAAAATAGGAGATGCAGGCGCGTATAAAAACGGAATATAGAAAATGGACGAGGTTGAAATCAGAAAAACAAAATTCACTGGACCTGACCGAACATGCAAAAAGAAAAACAACAATAAACAGAAAGCGCTGGAAAGAAGAATAGAACTGAACGGACTCCTAAAAGAACGAAGCGCGCTGCGGACCGGAAGAGAAACAACCAGCGTTACGGACGGAACGAAAAAAAAAAAAAAGCCTGACAATGGGACCGAATCGATTTAGACACCGTGGGCTGCGGTAGTGCGGTGCACATCGTTAGCAATTAGGTAACTAAGCTGGACGAAAATTTTGATGGCAGAAATTTTGTCTCTTTATTATTAAGGTATAGAGATATAAATATAGATATTTTTTGAGCAAAAAATACAGATATATTTTTTTTTTTTTTTTTTTTTTTTTTATAACGCGCAACTTGACGCTCACAACACGCACGTACACTCACCCCTATGAACACACGCACGCAAAACCCTACCCCTATGAGCACCTCCGGCTGACGGGCAAAGATCTGGAGATTCCTCCGAGTCACCATAGGCGCCTCGTCCGTCGACGGGGGCCGCTACCACTTAATGCATAACGCCGGTAAATCCTTGGGAAAATCCTGGGAAAGGTCGAGCACCGCGATTTGAACCCCCTGGTGGGCGTCCCCACCGACCGTCCCTACCATTGACTACAAGCCAATTCGCAATACAGATATAGATAGATAGGGTGACCAGTGTACCTTAGCAAGGCCCAACAAACAGAGTAGTACCTTCTTATCCCCTTAGACACAAAATCAATGCAATATTTGTCTAATTAGGAGACCGGCCGGCCCGACGAAAATTGATTATACACAAACAAACTACGCTAGGAGGCTTGTACTCTAACTAGACCGGTCGATGTCTGTCTGAATCGGAATTGACGAGCCCAGTCTCTGAGAGAGACTATGCAAGCGGGTCAAGTCCATCATGCATGGGCTCGTTCTTGTCCTCGACGGAAAGCAACAAAACATCTGATTGGTGTGCGTCTCTCTCGCAACAGTAAGCTGATCAGCAAGCACCCGATCGACAACTGCCTGTCATGCTTCTTGCTTAATTGCACCGATGACGACCGATCGACGGAGAGAATGAGACAAATTATTCTCCGTGCGACTTTCTCGAGCGGCGCGCGACAGCTCAAATACTACGTGAAACCACACAACGCGTCGAGAGTGTTCACATGTTTATATTCACCAGGAAAAATGCCCGTGCTTTGCTACAGGTAGATTCAAATCGATACAATACAATCATATATGTATGTTTTATGTAATTTTTTAACAAATAATAATAAACGGTCCATAAATGTAGGTGTTTTTTGACAGATTATATTGCTTTTGGTTAAACCACTTTTAAATACACATTTTTGTTGCCAACTTGATGCAACTAAAATTTCACGTCTAATATAATCCGTGAGTAGTTGACGGTGATGCATGCAATGCATGTGGCATGTCAGTATTATATATATACACACGCAAGGCACATGTGAATCTTTTTGGGTGTACAGGTCCCTGTCCTCTATCTTAGTCTCTCTCCCATCCAATTCGTTCACATCGTCACATGGACCTGCACACCCAAAGCTCAATGTCAACATCGAGTCATCCACACACACAGCACACCAAGCCACAGCAAGCCATGGGACGACCGGCGAGGCAGCAGCAAGAGCACACGAGAAGCCATGGGGCGGTCACGAGCGCACGCGTGGGACAGTGTCTGTGCGAGGCATCAGCCCTACAAGGGCATGGCCAGCAAGGACGCGCGTCTGCCGAACGGCACATGAGCCTTGTCGGTGACCGGCGCGGCCGGAGAATGGCTGCGTGAGGCACCAACCGTGCTTGGGCATGGCTGGCCGCCGGGTTTTCAGATGTAGGGGCGACGAGGGGGCTGTGTCATGGCGCGCAACCAGAGACGGCGCGCAGCGCAGAGCACGCCACCGCTGAGTGCCTTTGTGAGCCGTCACGAGAGAGGCCGGCGAGGCAGCACGATCGCAACTGCTCCTGAAGTTATTGTCACGAGAGAGACGGCGCGCAGCTATTTGATGTACACATTTTTCTTCACACCTTATCTCAGGCCACCTGAAGTTATTGTCAGAACTCCTAAAACACTTCCACACAGATGTTGGTCCTCTTGCTTAGAACTTGTGCCGTGCCTGCTCTGCATACCATATTGAAATCTGAGTCAACAGTGTTTGGAGCTTCATGGCACGTTGGTGGGCATCAGCTCATCAATAGGGTAGGCGAACATAAAGCAGGACCAATCAAAAGACACATCTCACCGCGTTAGTGAATGAAATAGCAATAGGCATTCACGGGCAGCGATACATATACATAAACCTATGCAAGAGATATTTAGCACAGGAAAAGATCCTAAACAAGCAGTGCCCAGAAAACTACACTAAAAGAATATTTTGGAATGATTTCATGCACCACAAAAAGATTATGATTCAAAAGATCTTGGTTGTTTGCCAAACCTGTTTGTTCAGTTCCTCCACAGTGGCATTCTCGGCTCTAAACCTTGCCGTGCACTTGGTCTTCCCAGTTAGAGTTATCTGCATGGTTAAAGTTAATGCTAGATCATAGTACAACTTTACAGCACAAAAATCATGGTTAAAGTTAATGCCAAAGAATAAAAATCAGTGTTTAAAAAGTGACGTGCTAGTGTCAAGGTACCAGGCAAGCTTACTCAAATGAAAGCTGGAACTGCAGCTTTCTAACTGATGAGAAAGGATGCAAATTTGTTATATTACAAATTACAACGTCTTACAAGTTAAGTTGTAATGCAGTTATACATGTGCTTAATCTACAGGCACAGTGGAGCGTGACTTCCTTCCTAATAATATTTGTGTGCCAACTGCAGAAATCTTTATGATGAATTAATTTCAAGCATAAAAGATCATTTTTCAAACCACAAATGGTATCATCAATTTTAACACAAATCCTTGTAAATTTGGCGTTTGGGTAAGGGATTTAAATTTGGCTTCCATCATCTAAGGACACCCATTTAAAAAATCTACACCAAACATTATACAGTTAAGTTCAAATCTGTGTAACTCTCACATATGTTGCAAACACTCCTATTTCCAATTTCTTCCTTGAAATTGAATTCTGATTCTAATTCCAAAATACGCCCACTTGACAGTTCATGGGAAATGCTACTTACACTCACTGCCACCTTTGTTCTACAATGAACAGAAACAACCAACTAAAGATCTCTACTGACAAAATACAATGCTTGCAAGCAGCACCAAACAGACCAAGCAATTATCTTTGTCAAATAAATATGGTGAAACGGATTTGGTACACATATAAGCAAACTAAAAACTCTGGTTTCTTAGAAAGATCAATTTCAGCAAAGAATACCAAATTAGGTCATTGTTAACATTTGGCAATTAGATTGTTTTCTTTTTCACCACTAATACCGAATAATACAGCAGAAACCAATTCAAGTGTAGATTTAGCTCTTCAAATCATAAATTGTTTTGAGCACAGAAATGGCAAGTCAAATCCATTTGCAATAATTTATGGATTTGGGTTGGGGCTGAGACATGTGCTCACTATGAATCGTATCAAGTTGTCAACATGGTTCTCATATACTTTTATTGCTTGGATGAGATCTGGGAACCATAAATAATAAATTAGTGCCACAGTCCACAGAGGCTACTTTTATCACAATTGCAATAAAAATCTTCCACACCTAATAACAAAAACCATGTTATGCAATACTAAGGCTGAATCGGACAGCACACATAAAAGGCATTCATGTATGCATAAAAACTCCAGCCTAAGGGATCTGTAAACTTACATATGCCATCACTTACTGACAATTAAGAGTCACATGTACAAAAGAAAATTATTTATAGCTCATGCTGAAGTGCCGATTACTAACTCATGGTACAATAATTTGTCAAAAATAATCTTTAATAATGAGCATTAAGTTGATGCAGCAGTCAGTATGTACATGAATTTAGACAACCTAGTGAGCGGTATATACGTTTCAGATTGCTAATAGATGCCAGTCACGGCTCTGAAACTTAGCAACACATTAATTGATCATACATCTAGCAAACCATGAGAAGAGATCGCAGGTCAGCTACTTATGTGTTAACACAAATATTTCTATATCTTTGAATAGTTTTTTAAAATGAGAGTCCCTCAAGACAAATGAAGAAACTCAATGGGGATCTTGTCAGCCTCGTTATCTTGATGGAAAGGTATTGCAGGAGCTCAATCATAATTAATCTATTTTTAGTGATCTTGAAAAGAAAAGGTATTATAACTAAAATAAATCATGAATATTATCACATAAAGAGTTGATACTACTATTGCCACTAAACCAAATATGATTTATTTGTGATGCTGAACACAAATAGTACCATGATTTGGTATTATAGTCACAAATAATAAATTAGGTAGTCTAATATACTTATACTAATATAAATTTATTAGCTAGAAGTCTGGAACCATCATTAGTGACTGGCATAAACTCGAAAAAAAATTAAAAAAAGGCCAATTACATTCAGAGACGATCTGATTGATATAATTCACTGTTCTCAGATCAGCAATCAGGAAATAGACAATCTTACAAAAACTGTAGAGACTAAAACCAACATTCAAGATTCAAACATACTTAGATCAAATCAGTAGAAGCTTTAGGTCACTACTCAAATCAAGGATGGGTTGGGATGCATTTCTAATAAAAGTTGGCATCTCTGTTCTGAAAAAATTAGCTCACTGATCACCCACCAACAGTTGACCACACCACACATCAATCAAGCATGCTGTACAGCTCTAGAGATTTGCTATTTTAATATAATAGCATGAAATAGTAGCTGCGTTTGTCAATTATAAGAAACAGAAATTTACAATTTAAAGTAATCATTTCAAGGTAGTCAATATAACACCCTGAACCGAAAAGAAACAGAGAGATAAAGAGATCAATTATACTAATCTGACGCATTGTAATTCCCATAAGGACGAGGTAGGCTTGGCTGCTGTACTACACAGTTGCCAGGTCTTTCCGACATCTGCACAAATTGTAAGACAGTTGTTGTGACATGGTTGCTACCCGATAAAATTACCCTTTTCCCCATCAATTAGTTTTCCAAAAATATAGACATCAAAAATAAAATCAAGTAGCAGGTCAAAAAGCTTCTACTGATATAATTTTAGTTTAATCAGTCAAAAAGTAACTCAACAAGATGCACAATACCAAAAGAAAACTAGTATGCCAACTAATGCAATTGATTACTGGTGGATGCTAATTTAGAATTTTCCAAGCAATCCCTGGATTACACCGCATCCCTTCATGTGCCATCTTGCCAAATGCACGATCCATCATTGCAACTTCCAGCTAGCAAGAAGATGAACACATCTGTCATGCCATCATCATCACCGCTGCAATTAGATCGGGTTTTTCACCACTAATACCAAATAATACAGCAGAAAGCAATTCAAATGTACATCTAACTCTTCAAATCATAAATTGTTTCTCAAACACAGAAATGCCAAGTCAAAACCAATTGCAATAATTTATGGACTTGGGTTGGGGCTGGAGACTTCAAGATGCGCCCACTATGAATCATAAAGTTGTTCAACATGGTTCTCATATACTTCTCGTTGTTTGAAAGAGATCTAGGAACCATGAATAATAAATTAGTGCCACATTCTACAGTGGTTACTTTTATCACAATTGCAACAAAAATCATTCACACCTACAACAAAAACAATGTTATGCAATACTAAGGCTGAATCGAAAAACACACATAAAAGGCATTAATGTATGCATAAAAACTCCAGCGTAAGGGGTCTGTAAACTCAACATAACTCAGACTATAATTGTTCATGCTTCATAAGTTCATTCACTACTTTTCACTAAATCCATAGGTTAAAATGGCTAATGGGCTGTCATCAAATTGTACCTGATGCAACTTGTCCTATAGCTGAAGGGATGTTTGGCATTACTCTAATGATTCGTCATTGACCAGAAACAACGTTTATTGCTCACGTGCTTCTCCTGCATATCCTTGACAAGCAATCCCTCACAAGACTGGAAAAAAAAAAAGATAAATAGGTTGGAATTCTAGTCATTAGGAAGAACCATAGGAAGGATACCTGAAGAAAACTATTCATAATCATATATTGATCCAGAAAAAGGTTGTTGAAGGCCATTATTTGATTCTTAAGCATTAGCCTCATATAGTATGCCTTGAAAAACAAAGGATTCAAGTGCTTGAGTTGTTGCCAAACTGAAAATAACATAGAAGAAAGCACCAATTAGATAGCAACCATAAGCGATTTCTTTTAGAAAAAATAGCCACAGAATGCAAAGATTGAGGTGTTGGAAACTCCAAGAGAATCAGCAAAACAAATAGAACTTCATAGGTTAACTTTTCACTACCATACTATTTGTTGGTATCTTCGCGGATGTGCAGTTTAGCAGCAGGACAGATCAAATTTCAATACAATAAATTGCAAAATAAATTTTCAGAAAAAAAGAGGGTTGTACAAATAGAACTTGGTGGTCCAGCCATTCATTTTGTCATTAAGGTAGGATAATGTCAAAAAAAAAAAACTTTTTACACAGTGAGGCTAACATAATTTTGGACAGGGATCGATGCTTTTCATTATCCAGTATATAAGAATATTAGAAGGCACCAATCAAGATTTCTAAAATACACGTGTGCCACTGAATCAGTAAATTTGGGAGAGCATGCCTAAAAAAAGTTGATACAAGGGCGAAGAGAACTGTTTATTTAATACATCAAATGGAGAGTAATAGGCTCAGTGGTTGTAAAGCATTATATCTGTAATAATACATAATAGTACAGATTCACAGTTTTAAGATTGGACTAATGATAGAGCCAGATATGCATGAAGTAACTTTGGTCCAATCAGCAGGCAAGATAAATGAGTATTTCACTGTATCAGAGAAAAATGAGTGTTACCAAGTCTTGTATTGCAAGGCTTTATATTTGATTGAATGGTGACAGAGGGCTTTCAGCCTTCCACAACTTCCTTTTGGTTTCAATGCATCTGAAGGAGCTCTAAGATTATGGACCTATACAACAAAATATTAGCAAGTGGAGTTAAATGAGTCATCTAATCAATCCAGTGAGCAGATCTAGACAAACTCTTTGAGGTTTCGGAAAGACGGATATTAAGCACAAGTTCATCATGTGATACAAGATTTAGTCGATTCGGTTACCTGCAACTCTGCAAGTAGCTCACGTGGCACAACAAAGTCAGCATCTGATTAATACAAAAGATTAACCTAGACCCTAGATGGCTAGACCCTCGATTTTCCTCTGAAACCCTAGATTACCAATTTCAACAAAAGCCCAGAAATCAGACAATTCTTTGAAAGGAGCACACACAAGACCAGTGGGTACGGTATTAACAATAGCAAAGGGGATCACGACGATGAACACAGAAAACATGCCCATCCAGACGGCATAGGTAAGACGCAGTTTACCGCAAACTAGTAAACTGATGGGCGACGTGGATCTTGTCGGCAAGGGGCTCCAACACTAAAGAAGATCGTTGATCTTCCCACGTTTCTTCTCCTTGGTTGCGCCGGCGGCGTGACGGTGACGGTGCTTGGGCGGGGCGACGGCATTGGTGGGGAGGAGTCGAGGCGGGGCGGGGCAGCGACATGTCGGAGTTGTGGCGGACTAGGGGCAGGGGCGCGGCGGCGAGCAGGGGGAGGGAGGTTAGGCGCCGGCGGATGTGGATTGGAAGCTCGCAGGAGCTCGGGGTCGGGCGGAGCGGATTCCGGAACCGTAGAGAACGTGGGTGGGGCAGCTGACGAGATGCGGTGGTGCTTCCGTGCTTGGGCCTCGGCCAAAACTAAATGGGCCGGACCTACGAATGGGAGCGGACGGGTGGGCCTGGGTCCCCGGGAGCCTTGCGGACGGAAACGTGCGCGTGCGTGGGTTGGCTCGGGTAGTCCTCAGGGAAATATATATCATACCTATATATTATATATATATACACACACGCAAGGCACATGTGAATCTTTTTGGGTGTATAGGTCCCTGTCCTCTATCTTAGTCTCTCTCCCATCCAGTTCGTTCACATCATCACATGGACCTGCACACCCAAAGCTCAATGTCAACACCGAGTCATCCACACACACAGCACACCAAGCCACAGCAAGCCATGGGACGACCGTCATTCAGGTGGAACATGGATGTCCAGATGTGCCAAACCTCCCTACTGAAGCAACAGCCTAGCAGGATGTGATCCAATGTCTTGATCACACATGATGCAACTGTTGTCCTGCTGCAAACCATGCCGAAATCTTCGTCTCCGCCGTCCCAAAGAACGACCGTGCATTGCTAGCCGAAAGAAGAAACGCACTCTTGGTGGAGCCGAAGTTTTCCATAGCCGTTTGGCCCCAAGCGGCGTCGAAGATCCAAGGAACATGGCTCCACATGCCGAGGCCGCGAGTAGCTCGATTCTCGGTGAGTCCCCAGTAGAAGGTGTTCGGCCGCGGTCGAGATGCACATGTTCCGAAGATCACAGAGATGTCCAAACTCAATCAACATCCGCATCGCGGGCCGCACCTGCAATGTGACGCACCTGGCATGATCTCTCGATGGCGTCGGAACCATCACCGCCTCCTTCTCGAACTAACCGCGAAACACCGTCGGCGCGATGGACTCAATGTAGGAGCCATTGAGCCAATGATCCGGCCCAAAAGTAAGTGGACTCTCCATTGCTCGGATTAAATACCGTGGGTCGCTTGGAACAGGGGCCAATACCGCATGCTCCCCTCGAAGTCGGCCCCTTGCCACATTGGCGATCCTTCCACACCCACCTGACACGCTAGCCGCCACTCCCACACGCCGAGGTCGAGATGCCTGCACCACCAAGCTCTTTCGGCGGCAAACTATCTCCCATGCCACCTTGCACCGCCCACCGCCACCGAAGTCTACGCCGCCCGGATAAAGGACCGACGCAGCTTATCGATCATTCCGATTGCCCATGGCGAAAGGCAAAGAGCAATTGAAATGGATCGGAATTGCGACGAAGATTGCCTTGACCAATGCCGTGTGGCTCGCCGGTTCAATAGATTGCCCTTCCATCCCGGTGTGCGTGCTCTTAGAACGCTTTGAGCCGAATACGACGATGGGATCCCCACGTAACGGCATGGAAATTCCTGCACCCGGCAGGTGAGAATGCTCTGAACTGTCACCATATCATCTTGCAAACAATGGATCAGCGAGGCAACGCTTTTGTCAAGGTTAGAAAAGAGGCCGGCCAAACCGAAGATGCCGAAAGCGCAGCCTTGATCGTCTCCAAGTCACCGAGAACCGGCGCTACAAAGATCACCAAGTCATCTGCATAGAGGCCGACCCTACACTCCGACGCACCCGGCTATTGGCGTGAAGTAGCCTTGTTGATCAATCCAGTTTGAAGAAGTGGTTGAGTACATCCATGGCTAGGACAAAAACATGGGTGATAAGGGGTCGCCAAACCTCGCCCCCAGCAAGCATGACATATCCGGTGACCCAGGCGTCCATTCAACAGGATCTTTGTGCTTGCCGATGAGAGAACCAGAGAAATCCAGTTCCGCCAACGCCTCCCAAAACCCATGTGCAGCAAGACGTCGAGGAGGAACGTCCAGCCAACCGAGTTGAAAGACTTAGTGATATCAATTTTAAGAAGCACACACGTAGGGCGCTTGGCGTGGATGGCCTTGCAGGCTAGCTGCACCTACCGAAAGTTATCGTGGATACTCCTTCCTCTAATGAACGCACTTTGGTTGCACCTCATCAGCCGATCAAGCACGACAGCCAGATGCTTCGCTAAGCACTTGGTGACTAACTTGCCAAAGCTATGGATGAGACTTATCAGCCGATAATCTCGGATCTCTTCAGGCTGCGCGCTTTTCTTCAATAGTACCATGTAAGCATCATTAAGGTGATGGAAGCTCCTGGCATCCTGGGACCAGAAGGCGTGAAATGCATTCATGATGTCCGGCTTGATGATCTCCCATGTCATCTTGTAGAACAAGCCCGTGAAACCATCCGGTCTCGGCGCCTTGACACCAGGCATGTCCTTTATGATGGACCGCACTTCCTCTTCGGTAAAGAGGCACTCCAGGTCGGCTAGCTCTTCAGTGGGGACGCCGATGTCCTAGAGATTTAAGGTCCTGGAGCGAACAAAGTTGGACCCCAGAATTCTGTTATAGTGCTCGTAGAGGGCACTCACCATGTCCTGATCCGCGACCACATGCATACCCTGCACCCTCAACGAGTGAATCCTATTGAGGCGACTGTGGTGGCATGCCTAGAGGTGATAAAAGCACGTGTTGGCGTCTCCTTCGGCTAGGAATAGCAGCCTGGAGCACTGCCGTGCAATGGTGCGCACAAGGGACGCTAGTCCCAGCACCTATATTTTGAGTGAGTGGCGCAGTTCGACCTCCCAAGTAGCCAATGACCTTCTCTTTGCTCTCCATCGAACCCGAGGATGACCTCGCGGGGAGCGGCCACCGCAGATGGATGCTTTGCCGATCTTGGAGCAACTCCACTTTTTAGTTCCTTCGCTACATTCCCGAAGCTTCAAATCTAGGATGCGGAAGGGATCCGTATTGTCCAATGATGGCACCCGTGCAGCCGCTACCACATCAACAAAGCCGGGCATCTTAGCCCAAAAGGTCTCAAACCCGAAGTTTAATGTTTTGCTCCCCGCTATTGCCTCGTACCAAGAGCGGGGCAATGGGCAATGGTCCGAACAATCGATAGATAGCGGTCGCAGGATGTGATCCGGAATGCCGCGAACCAATCCATGATGGCAAACATCCGATCCAACCGCCCAAAGTTGGTTGATCTCGCCACCCCGGCCACGTGAAAAGCCTCGCCCACCATATTGATCTCTTCGAGGTGGAGTAAGTTGATGAAAGACCAAAACGCCGCATACAACGACGATCGAAGTCGCCCATTGTTCTAGTCTTTGCGCATCGATAGATCATATTAAAGTCCCCACGGACCTATGGTAGCATCTCTAAAACGCCTGAGTTCCTCCAAGAACTCAACCTTGTCCCCGTCGAATCGTGGTACATACACCATAGTCACCACCACGGTCCGGGCTCGAGCCACGTTCGCAATCTTGGCCGAAATGGAGTGACGGCCTTTGGAGACATTGTTGACCAACCATGACTCCCTCAACCAACCAAAGAGAATGCCCCCGGATGCACCAATGGAAGGGAGGTAGTCGTAATCGAAAGCCGGGCCTAGGATTTCATTAGCCATTACATTACACATAACGGATAGCTTGGTCTCCTGGACACACACAAATGCTGGGCGGTGAAGCAACACGAACTCCCTGACGACACTATGGCGTGCGCAGTCATTCAGGCAGCGCACATTCCACACAAAGCAGTTGAAGTTTGTCGACATAAGAAATGATTTTGCAACGGTCGGTCCAGGCGGTGGTCAGGCTCCGATAGCACCAGCATCCTCCAGGCCGGCCAAGTTTAGATCCATGGCCACGAGGCCTAGGCCTCCAGTCAAAAAAATCTACAGGGCCGGCTGCTTCCTGACTGTCATGTCCCCTGTAAACGCAACCTTGAACTTGTTTTCAATGTCTGAGTCGACCACTTCTTCCTCAAATTCGATCCACAGCTTCCTCAGTAGGACCTTCTACGCCTGAACGGTGGCATTGGCCGCACGTGGCCTGACGGCAATACGACCACTCCTCCGAAGTGCCAGAACAGAAACGGGTGTCCTCGATCGCCGTAATCTGGGCTGCCCCTGAATAATCGGTGACCTCATCGGCACACATACCTGACTTTCAAGGACCTCCTGCATGGAGCACTGGGCGTCCATGTCCACAGGCGACTCCTCGTCAGAGGAAGTCAAAGGGCACGGCCCTAGCGAGACGAAGTCCGCAAGATCTCCCCTTCCCGGCCCGGAGCGTACTCGATCGAATCGATAGCGCCCAAGAACTCGGCGTCCCACAAGCCGTGCCCACCGCCGCCGAATGCACGACCGCTCGCTAACCGAGGGCCGGAGCCGTAGAGGAGGGGGCTAAAAATTCATCCACTTGTCCGCCCACCAATCTTGGGCCGCGGTGGTAGTGTGGAGATGCTCAGGCCACCATGAAGAAGCCGCGGGCGCGATTGCGAGGAATCGCCCACCGCATCAACAGCGTGGAATCAGTCCACGATGCCCCTCCATCGCCGGGTGTGTGATTGACGAGATCAAGATTTACCACCTCGTCCGGCGCGTAGTCGGCCGCAAAACCTCGCTCCGGCGTTGCCATTGTCGCACGCCAATGTCCGGAAGCCATGAACGTGCCGTGAGGACTCGCGGCACAATTAACCGCCGAAAGCGAATTTTGGGCATGCGCTGGGAGACTGGCCCAAATAGCCCAAATGCGCTGGGGAGACCGGGTGACCGCTGAGCATCCGAGGAGACACAGAGCCCCCCACGAGAATCCTACCCCCTAGCTCAGACGCCGTGGTGATGCGCCCGGCCAAGCGCAGGTGACGGCCCGGATCCCGCCCGAGAGAACTAGTCGGGCCATCCAAAAGCGGTGGCCCACCATCTCCTCGAGCAAGCGGGCAAGCGATCCGCCTCACCTCGCGCGCCAGCGTCGCCGCGCGAGCACATCGGCCGATGATGACGTCACTATCCCTCCGCAGCGTGCGATCATCTTCGAACGGTCCAACATCACGCCATCATCGGCACCACCACCACCGGTCATCGCCGTCCCCATTATGGCCGTCATCTTCGTTGTCATGTCCGCCGCCCCGGTGAGCCGGCGGCGCATCGGCATACTGGCGACGAGCCTCACACGCACCAAGTAGCGTAGGCCAGGCATCGAAGTGCGATCATCATCATCATCATCATCAACAACAGGCTCAGGAATAAAGACAATTGCTGCTCCTCAATGAAACTGGGGTGCCAGCACCAAGTGGTGACAAAGAATTCCCTGTCGTCGTCGTTGTCTGGGACATCTCTCAGCGCCGTGAGCTCCACATTCGGCGAGGGCGGCCCAGGGACAATCTGCGCAGTAGTGGTATTGCGCACATGGAGAGGGACATGCCTCGGCGCCGGCAACACCCCGAAGCGGAAAGCGCCGGCATTGGCGGAAGCAGTCCGCCGCCAGGGCCGCCAAACAAGAGGGATTAGTTGGCCCCCGGGCCTCGTGGCGGGGACGCGATCCCGGTCGGCGCGGTGGCGGAAACGGATGACGAAGTCCTCCGGCGCATGGATGCGAAATGGGCTATGTAGTCATCTGTGCGAAAGAAAGAGGGCAATGTCATGGTTGTGCCGAAGTGTGAGCATAGGTGTCCGCTGCGTTCCTCCCACTCGCTTGTGTGGGAGCCACTCTATCTATTGGATGGGATAGAAGATGCAGGTTAGGTTTGTTATGGAGGGGCGGTCACTGGGTATGGAGTCACGCTACTGGATGAGATCAGTGGTTGACACTCTGTGGGTGCCCACCTGTTGTTGACCTTGGGAGGAGTGGTGTAGGGTGATCTATGTGCGCAAGTGTGAGCTTCTGACACGTGGGGTCCCTCGTAGGCGAGGAGCTAGCTCATTTTCAATGGGGTGTGTTGACCTCGATGACGAAATCCTTAACAATTCTTTGCATCTCTAGCTTAACTCCATCATTTTAGTGGAGTTGGCTTCGGCACTGGTCCCTTGCCAGTGACCGGTGTGAGAGAGTGGCATGGAGGCCGGAGCAAGCCATATTTGTGGGATGACGCATGTATCCAGGCTCTGGGTGTAGGTTAAGGGTAGAGAGGAAAAAAGAGAAGGACCATGGGACCGAATTCGTCCTGAGGAGGAATTTTGTTTTCTTTGTGTTTTCCTTTTTCTAATTTTATTCTCTTTTTTACTCTTTCCCTTCTAACATATAAATGGTAGTGAAAGGCTTAAGAAATCAATCCAAAACTTTAAGAAGCAAGTCAAGCATGCAACCTAGATACTTCTAAGTGCGGATGCATAGGCTTAAATCTTTAATACTCACAATTAAATTTGGTTGAATTATGCTTAGGCCTTTAATGTCAACTATACGAACACTTCACCAAGAAAAGTACGATTTTTTTTTTGGAAAATGCACATTTTCGTAAATGTGATTTGGGTGGAATGTCACAAGCTGACTCTTTTGGGATACTAAAATTGTGGTTTGCTTGTGTGTTCGCTTAATTTCGATGCCTTACCTTCTCGATGGCACGAATCTGGGGGCTGCTAGCAGCCGACCTGGTCGGACACCAGCACCCATCCGACCAGGTCGCAAGGCCCATGCCCCCATTTAGCAGCCTGGCCCATTCCATCCCGCGGCGCGTAGGCGCAGCCCATCCCCTTCCCTCACGCAGAAACCAGGCCCACTAGCGCGCGCAGCCCACGTCGCCTTCATAAACAAAAAAAGAAGGCTCAAAATGTCCCACACTCAAGAATCGAACCAAGGACCTGTGGCTTGAGAGCGTCCTCCTTCACCACTACTCCACAAAAGCTCTTTTAGGAATTTATGAAATATAGCACCTGAAATATGGAAAACGCTACATAATATGAGGAACCAAAATAAAAAAATGTAAAATAAAAAATTAAGATTACTAAAATAATTAATTAGAGTTAAATAAAAAGTAAGAAAAATCTAACCGAACATCACATATCCTAGAACATCAATGTACGTGTTACCGAACATCACAAATCTATACTTAGAAAGAATTTCAAAGAGGCTCTTCGGGCCCCAATAAAAATATAAATATTGGGGCTCGCTAAAAAATCAACTCCAACAAGGCCCCTACCTCAGGGCCCAAAATTTGTTGGCCCAACAAAATCCACCCTCCATACCCCATTTTTGTTGGGTCTAGACCAAGCCCCGAAAATCCAGTTTTGCCTGTTTTCCTCGCGCGGGCGCCGCCGCTTCCTTTCCGGATCCCTCTCTGCTTCCTCGCCGGATCCGCTAGTGCTGACCGGCGCCGCCTCGTTCTTCCTTCTCTCCAGCTGCTTCTACTCCCTGTCGTTTCCATCCCATCCCTGCAGTTGTGCTCGCGAGCTAGCCCCTTCTCGGTCTGCCCACAAGAAAGACGTGCACCCAGCCATGTTCCGATCAAGACTCAGATCACTGTGCCCACAACAGTACCCAACATCAGCCGTCGGATTCACCTGTGCTTCATCACCACCGCCCACGCGTCTGTCCAGCTCTGGAAACATCTACTGCCTTCGCCCTCTCCTCTACCGTAACCGCCACTGCCGCTGCGCCTCAGTCGCCCGCCCGGTTCCTCCGCACCCATCACCGCGCCGGCCGCGCTGCGCCTCCCCTCCACCTCCAGTCCCACCGCACAGCAGCCCCCGCAGCACATCTCCACCGCCGACGCCCAGCTTCTTCGGCCCTGACGCCGCCGCTCGCAAGCCGCCCGCCTTCTCCAGAGCCGCGGCGCATCGCCCGTAAAGCCTGCGCACACATCAGAGTCCCGCTCGGCTTACGCCTCCCCTGTCCGCACCGCCACGCCACCGGCGCCGTGCTCACCCACCGCATGGCTTCTCCGACACCACGACCCGTCACCTGCAAAGCCGGAACGAACGACGCAGTCCCGCTCGGCTTTGTCCTTCACCGTCCTCAACGCCATGCCACCGACGCCGGTAAATGTTAGTCAATTCACAGACATTTCCTTTTTGATGTTTGCTAAAATTGACGACCTCTACAATCCCTGTCTCCTACTTTGACATGAGCATGGCATCTTGTATTTGTGCCAGATGCCAACGAATCTTAAAAAGTTGCATACCAAATATTCGATGGAATGCCAATGTGAGTGAGATACACTTGATAATTTAGATTAAACTACCCTGCTTTGGTAACCTGTCTTTAGTTTATACATAATTTTCAAGATTTAGCCTATATATATACACAATGGCTGAAATATTGGCACACGGATGTCCAACCACAGAATCTTTTAGTCTGGCCTGTCCATGCACCTTAAATTTCACTTCATAAATTCTTATTTTTTAATTAAATTGATCTGATAATCACTTCATTCATTATAGGTCCATACGCTGACTCGCCAGGTGAAGATATGTGAATTACTGTATATTTGGTTGCCATCCAGAAGTTATAAAATGTGCTGCAGCATGCGTGTCAATTGATGAAGATGGGGACCACATTTTTTTTACTCCGACAGTAACCATCATAGGATCATCATTAGCAATAGCGATGGGCTGATTTTAGATTATGTAAGCATGACTTGCTGTTACCTTGATTTGCAATTTTATTTATATGAGTAGAAGGTTTGTAGCCATGTAGGATGATGAAGTGGCATTTTCCCTTTTGCTTTGCAGATTGGATCTTCCCTGGACTTTGAGGATGGAGAGTTTGAGTCAGCCAAATTCTTGCACCCAGCTTCATCATTTCATCATGCTTCTGAAGACTGCCTATTTTTATCCTCATTTAAATGCTTCCATATCTGATGTAATGCATGCATTTTGTCTCCCAAATGTTGTCAGCATATAAGAACATCAACGTGTAATTTATTTTGTTGTTCCCTACTGACAAATCTTATACATCAAAGATTACTAGCCCGCGCGAATGCGCGGGGACCTCTGCTAGTATATCCTAGAAGGCTAACATCACAAAATATATATCCTAGAACATCAATGTACGTGTTACTGAACATCACAAAATATATCCTAGAACATCAATGTAATGCGTGTTCTTGAACATCACAAAATATCTACTACACCTATATGGGAAACCCCACTAGGTGAATTCTCCTGACATCGCAGAGCATCCACGTGTACGCTCCTACCTCACCGGTTTCTTTCGCTACGCACGAAGAGGAAAAAAAATCATTACCGGCGGCCTCTTCCTCCGCCCGCTCCACCCGTCCCCTTCCCTTCCGGCCGCTCACATCCAGCTACAGCTCCACCGCCGTCGCCGCTGCCCTCCACCCATTTGGCATTGATGATCTATTAATCCCTTCTCTGATATATATGGTACACTCCATAGACATGGCCTCCCGTATTCTCTCATTCCCAACCCAGATTAGCGTCCCACCGAAGGGCGAGCGCCGACCCACGAAGCTACGGGGGCCGGCGAGGCAGGGTCGAGTCGCGGCCGCCGGGAGCGGGCGAGGGGCCGCCGCTGCCGCGAAGCTGCCCGGCGTTAGGATTCCGTCCGGCCCCGTCGTCGTGAGTCCGCCCGAGGTCACGGCTCGCATCGCCGTTCGTCCGCGACCGTGGGGGCGGTCGCGCTCCGTGCCGTCGTCGGCTCGCGGCACTGCTCGCGCGGGGCCGGCCGGGAGAAGGGCCAAGGCGGCACGGCCCGCGACACAAAGGATCGCCACGCCCCGCCAAGGGCCACGGTAAGCACGACATCCACCGCGCCCAAGCGTGAGATCCACCGCCACGGCCGCGGCGCAAGCGCCGGTCTCTCGCTTGGCGGCGAGCACGCCTCCGCCGCATCGTGGTGCGCAAGCGCGGTCGCGGGCGCGAGGTCCGTCCGCGGGCTCCGCCGCTGCCGGGTACCGGCGAGTTCGCGGGTCGGGTATGGATCGTCCATGGCGGCCGTGGATTGGAGCTCTGCCGCCATGATGCCCCTGCTGCCTTCTTCCTTGCGCGACCACCGGTGAGGCGACCTGGACAAACGCGATGGCGAAGCTGCGTGGGAGCGCAAGCACGGGCCGCAACGGTGAGGCGCTGTGGGAGCACGAGCGTGGGCCACCGGTGGTGGAGCACGAGCGGCGGGCCGCTCCTCTGTGGATCCTCCGTGCGGCCGCACGAGGGAGAGCTGCGAGGAAGACGAACGCTGGAGGCGTGCGTTTGCTGGTGGAGAAGATAAGGGTGGGGAGAGAGAGGAGGAAAAGTAGGCGTGCGTCCATTTTTTTTTTTAACGAGAAGGCGTGCGTCCGTTTGCTCTTGGCAGGTGAAGATAATGAGGAGGAGGGAGAGGAGGAAAATAAAGTGAGAAAGAAAATAAAGACAAATAAAAATTAACAGGAGCGCGTTATAGACATTTCTCACTCTTCAACGACACAGAGAAGTCTGTTTTCCCAAACGGTCCACAAAACAACTCCAGATCTCCAAAGACAAGATCCGTAGTCAGAGCTGTTTTTAGAGGAGCTAGAGCCCTACCAAACGAGCCCTTCTTTTGCCACCACATGCATGATGTGGTCAACGTGTCCAACCTTCCCATTGCACTGTACTACCTAAAATTAGGAATTTATATAAAATAAAAAATATCATTTTAAATATTTTTCATGTGGCCTCCGCTATAATTCTTCCTATTCTATGCAGATCTTTTCCTATAACATCGACGTCCCCGCAAAGAACGCTGGGTATTCATCTAGTATCCTAGAACATCAATGTAATGCGTGTTACCAACATCACAAAATAAATCATAGAACATCACAAAATATATCCTAGAACATCCATGTACGTGTTACCGAACATCACAAAATAAATCATAGAACATCACAAAAATATATCCTATAACATCAATGTATGTGTTACCGAACATCGCAAGATACATCCATAAAACATCACAAAATATATCCTAGAACATCAATGTATGTGTTACAGAACATCACAAAATACATCCTAGAACATCAATGTATGTGTTACCGAACATCACAAAATATATCCTAGAACACCAATGTATGTGTTACCGAACATCACAAAATAAATCCTAGAACATTACAAAATATATCCTAGAACATCAATGTAGGTGTTACCGAACATCACAAAATAAATCCTAGAACATCACATTTCTACTCATGGACATAAAAAATACATCATAGAACATGCTATGTATACTATGTGCACATATATCATAAAATAAATTAGTAAATTAATTAATTAGAGTCAAATAACACAAAAGAGAGATAGAAAATTAAAACATAAATAGAAAATAAAAATAAAAAATTTAAATCAAAATAAAAAACACACCGAACATAAAAAGAGAGAGAAATAGAAGAAAAGAAAATAAAAGTAAAAATACAAATCAAAAGGCCACATAATAAAGAAAAAGAAAAAACAATCAAAGAAGGAAGAAAAGAAAAGCAAAGGAAATAAAACAAAAATAAATAAAGAAAAAAAAAAAAAACACACCACGTACGTACACGGGCAAAAAAACTGAAAAAAAGTGACGCGGTCCGTACATACGTGCATGTGGTGTAATTTTTCTTTTTTTCTATTTGGTACTGAGTGCACATGTAGTCTATTTCGTACGGCGGGCGTCATTGCGCGGCGCACGCGCCAGCCAGGACACGAAGTGGCGCGCCGCGCTAGTTACGATAGCGGTGCACGCGGCGCTTAGTTACGATAGCAGTCTTGCGCGGCACCTGCTTCCCTGTTCCCCTCGTCTGGGCTTATTATGTCAACGGCCCAAGTTTTTTTCTTTGGCCTATATTGTTTTCTCGGTTTCTCATGTCTACCTTCATTGGGCCAAAAAGAATGTTATTGTCTACAAGCAAAATTTTCTCTTTTGGGACATGGGTTGGTGGGTAAAGTATACGGGCGGGGGATGGTTTCACATCTAAATAAAAGTGGAAGTAAAAAACTACCTTTTTAAAAAAACCATTATAAAAATGAAAAACTACTAGAATGAAAAAAAAAGAAAAAAACAAATTACAATTTCTTTGTAACATCTTTGTAATTTAAAAAAATGATAAAATGAAAAGGTAAATGTTGCTTCATTTGCCTTGAAGACTAGAAGTCGGGGAGTACTTTGTATATGGAAATAAGTACATATTTATCAATACAGATAGATGTCTTTGCAAATAATTAACAACTAAAAATCCATGTGCCTTCTCTTGTTCTGTAGCTAAAAAGCCCTGAAAAGACAAAGGTAAGGTAGTTAGAAACTTTGTACTCTTGTTTTATACCAGAATTATATAAAACTTTAAACTTTAAAAAAACTTTATACTATGGTTATGAAACTTTAAACTACCAAATTAGAAACTTTATACTATGGTTATAAAACTTTAAGCTACCAAACAGAAGCAGATGTAGCAAAAGTTTGCAGCAATCAAGACTACAATAGAATGATTGTTCTTTTGAACTTGACCAACAACAAATGCATCCCGTAGGGCGTCCCAGATAATAAAACAAGATTCTGATGTGAAAGAATCAGTTCCTACAGTACAAAGGTTACATGTATGACAACTTACAAATGGGAAATTAACTGAAAGTACTTCACAGACCCAAATCCTTTATGTCCTAAATGGTGATTTCATCTGAAACAAGTTGATGCATTTATTCAGCTAACAAAAAAAAAAAAAAAAAACATCTGAACAGAGTACATACTTGGCATTCTTTATTCACAAAACGGGCTTCATGCACCATAAATTGTGCGCTAAGTAGATGGAGGAGTGTCATTCCTAGCACTGGAGCAACCTATCACGCAGTAGCCTCAGATTACAATCATTCTGACATGACAAACTATAACAACCAGTCATATACAAATAGGATGGGGCCATACAAAGGTGTTTCACCATCAAACAATAACAAACTTACATAGTCGGAAATCACATGATTAAGGATGACTGATCACTAGTCTATAATATACATGAAGCTCAGAAGTGCAATAAATACTTGTATAGGTGTCATGGTTTAAATAGGTGCTGGCTTTCACCATCGTGCCTTCTCATTAGCTTCATCACAAAGATTCCACTATCACAACTATTCAGAGGGTGTCCGGGAAGGAAAAAAATAAAAAACATTAAACAGTTCTGTTGTATGCACATTTGTTACTAAGTTACTAATTATAAAACTTTGTATCCCTAGATTAGAAACTCTAAATTATCACATTTTTAAACTTTGTATAGATAGGTTCAAAACTCTACACCAAATTTTTGAAAAACTTTTTACTACCACATTTGAAACTTTATAATGGTAGCTTAAAATCTTTGAACTATCACATAATAAACTTTATAAAAATATTGGGTTCAAATATTATAATAAGAAATTAATAAAACTTTCAACTATGATATTTCAAACTCTATGTTGCCGGATTCAACAGTTTAATTTGTTACAATATAAACTTTTTACTGATAGGGTCAAAACTTTCAAAATTTATACAACTATGCACTATGACAAATTACAAAACTCACCCACTAGTTAAAAACTTTGAATTATCACATTTACAACTTTGTACTTTGCTTGGTTCAAAATTTTAAACTAGAATTTTTAAAAACTTTCTACTACCGCATTTAAAACTTTACATTGGTACCTTGAAAACTTTGACCTATTACATGATGAACTTTGTAAAAAAAACTAGGCTCAAAACTTCAGAATCAAACATTAATAAAACTTTTGAACTATGATATTTCAAACTTTATATTGCTACATTCAATACTTGATCTATCACATCACATTGAACTGATCGGTTTAAATTTTCTAGAATTTATATAACTTTGGATTTATAGGACTTTATACTATCACATTTAAAAACTTCATACTGCTATGTTCATAAATTTACATATAGAAATTATAAAATTTAAAACTATGATATTACAACTTTTATAATGCTAGGTTTAGAACTTTACACCGAGGATTTGTAAATCTTTAGACTATCACATTCCAAAATTTGTAATCATAGGTTAAAAACTTTATACTACAACATCATAAACTTCATGTTCACAATATTAAAACTTTACATATTAAAAATTTCATACTACGCAACCACGTCTAACCTCGGCTTTATAGAGTAATGAACAAATGAAGGAACTTAGGCATGTTCTCACCTTTAAACTTGTCGACGGGTATTCATAAAATCAAAACATTGGTCACCATGCTTCCAATACGATTACACGGAAAAATAAATTCAGGGGCTCAAGATGTAGTGTGATTGCTTGAAGCCAAAAGAAAGATAAAAAGAGCGAGCAACGACATCACACAGCAGCAAAGAACGGCAGCGGTAGCATCCACACAACAGCAGTCATTCTGAAGTACATAAAATATATACACTTGAAGAACATGGATCAAAAGATATTTGGGCCTTATTGCCCTCATCACCAAAGTTTAAGAACTTGGATCAAACATGTATATTTGTCATTTTTCAAGCATAATGACCACAATGTTTTGGATTAGTCCCGCATACTGAAAAGGAAGAGGTACTCAAGTTTTCTAACAACCTACTATGGTCTTACAAGAACATATCAATCACTATAAACTTTTGATGTTTTCGGTAGCTACGTGAACCATGAGTTCACCAAAAGAAGTCCATTAGAGTACGGACTCTATGAAGGAACAACTAATTTCTTTTTCGGGTGAACATCACAAAGAATAGAGAAAGCTGAGTTCATGACCTCGAGTTCAGGCAAGCATGCCGAGCGGCTCTGTGATTTCTTTATTTTTTTGTCCGGGTATGGGAGGTCGCAAAGCTAGCTGGGAACCACTGTCACGGATTGCATGTTTGTTCCTTTTTTACCGATGGTCCCACCCAAAAGCTGATATTTGCTCCCGTTTCCATCATTTTTGAGACAACATTTAAAATCTACAATCACATCCTTTTTGAGACGGAGGTAGTACCAATCAAATTTAGTTGTATGACTATATCCATTTCGAAAGCAGATGATGGAACTAATTGTACATCAATCAAAACCATTAAGGGAATAACTTCAGGGGACAATATCTAGTCAAAGTTCGGAGGAAAGAGAAACACAACACTCAACGTCGCCATTTGGACATCGCATTTTTGGTGTGTATATGATCTGAAATATGCTGCTTCAAAAGTAAAAAAAAAACCTAATTAACTAGAACTACACAGGAATTTTATGATTTCATTGTTTCAAACCAATGCAGACTTCTATGCCTTTTAATACTAAACTACATAGTGTGCACTAAACATAAGCTCTTAGTTGTTAACAAAGCAACTAAAATGCAGCGTACAAAAACAGACAGTACATTCCAAGCTAGGGTGTACTGCATCTTTGCAATGTTTTCATCCCAAAAAAAAAAAAAAAAAAAAGCAAAGAATCTGTGCTTGCATTGGCCCCGAGAACACATGGTGCCTCTTAAGCTGAATCCATGAAACGAAGGAAACATGATTCATATATTTCTCCACCTTTGCTCTACATCCGACACAGCAGTGGACAAAATTGATACACATAAGCAAGAGCCCGGAGGGGCGGGGAGCACCGTGTCGCAAACCTGGATGAGTCTGCCGGTGTCGGCGGCGGCCGGTGCCCGACGACATCGATTTCCTCACGCAGCCAGCCGCTGGATCTCGGGGTTGACTCGCTTCGTCCTTGGATTCTGCGGCTCCTCCAACTCCAAACCGCCCGGATCTCAAAAACAAAATGCAAGGATTCGTGGATGCCGCCTCAAAATCGAATCCGCCTACGGCTAGAACAACGAAAAACGGCTCAAACCGAAATCCGCCTCGACTCGAATCGGGATTAAAAGGACAAATCATAACCAAATCGAAAGACATAGGCACCTGTACACGCCAATCGGGGAGAGCACCGCGGCTAGACGAGGAAAAAAACAGTTTGACTTTCACCAACCATAATCACCAAAAAGCTAAAAGATTACAAAGCAAACAACTATCACTACACAGGGAAGTGAAAAAAATGGCTTCAGAGATAGATCCCTGACTCTTTAATAAACATGTGTTCAACGAAATATACCTGTGAAGTTTAGAAGAGCACTGCAAGAGAGTTCAATGCATATAAGGATAGATGAGCATATGAGAAGCTGAAGCCACAAAATTCAACCAACTAATCCCCTGAAGAGGCCAAGAGCTAAACACCTGATGAACAAAGGACAGGGTTCAAAAACAGAATGACCAATAAATTTAAAAATCTATAACAATTTTGCAAGTCAAGCTGAACTGAAAAATAATCAAAGTTGGCATCAGGTAAAATTATAAAGATAGTTGCAGTCTAGCAGCAACTATAAGTTAGCTTCCAATTTGACCTTTTTTTTTGGGTGTGTATATGGTCTGAAATATGCAGCTTCAAAAGTTTAAAAAGCCACCTAATTAACTAGATCTACACAGGAGATACATGGTATAATTGTTCAAACCAATGCAGACTAATTAAATAGGTGCTACGGCTCTTAAAAAAAAAACCAAGACCAACTAATGGGAAGTACAGGACGGGTTACAGAATAGAGTAGCTAGCTAGCTAGACCATTCAGTCTCAAGTTCTGTGTCGTTATTGCTTTACAAAGTGAATGTTGACAGAAAAGGACGGGTTTGCATACACTGAGCTTCATCAGCTAAAAGCAGTAAATGAAATACAGTCAATCAGTTAACCAGACATGAGATGCAGCCGTCCAAACATGTATATATAAACAATATAATGTAGCAAGATGTTATTCTTTGCTAAACCAGTATATATGAACTTCAGTCAATCAGTATATATAAACAATATATTCATCTCTGGAAATCTAGAAGGTAAGGACTATGATCTGTGCTCACCAAACAATCTGACATGTTATTCTTTGCTATATAAGATGGTTTATAGTGCCTCAGTCTATTTTTTTAATATTTATTACCAACTCTAGGTAGGCATGCCTAGTTGTTTTCTGAATATGTCATCTTCTAAATGATACAAAGCCAATGCAAGAGACGGAATCAGAGCTCAAATGAACAAGCTGTGGACAATACAGAGGATGCTTGGGAATTCCTTGGATGCATACATCAGCACAAAAAGAACTGATCTAGGCATACTCTGAATATGCCTAGGTGAATATGTCCTACTGTCTTCCTACTCTGTATGCAAGTTGAAGGTAAAAAAAGTAATGACGTTTCAGGCTACAACAATAACAGCAGGCTTAAAACTTAAGGACAAGGCAATCAGGAAATTAGTGTTTGCCAGCTATATAACGAGCTAAGTTGATGCCATCTAGTCGGACATTTCACAATACTGGTGCCAAAAGTTTATTGTGCGGCCGGTGCGTGTGCAATTCACGCCTAAAACAAGTTATCCAGTATAGTTTTGCTTGCAGTCACAAAAAAAAGAGACATGTTTTACACGACACAAATTTCCATATTCCAGTGACACAACTATTATTCTATATCTGGAGTCTCACATTTCGAGCATAGAACCTGTTTTCCAATTTTACACGACACAAGGCTGAACACATGAATAAAGTAAATCCCTGTGTAACATCTGCCACCATCTCGTATTACAAAACAGTGATGCAGCAAACTATGGTTGAGGATTAGAGATTTACTTAAGCTCAAGTAGCGATGGGCCGCGCTGGATTTGCTAGAGATCTCTCCTACACAGTCCACCCCAGTCTAACCGTCCGAGGCCACTGCTAGTCGGTGAACTCACCTGAACTCTGCAGATCTCCGCGTGCAGAGGAAGAAGTTGTGAGAGCCCAGGTCCAACACCTTCTCCTCCGGTCTCAAACCTGGCCGGCAGACTAACTGAAGAATGAACCGATCGTCAGTTGCCATACGATGCAACAGTATATGAAAGGAACTTCATGCTTCAGATCGAGAAGAGCAGAGTTCAGGTTGGTGGACGTACTCTCGAGGGGAGTAGTTGTTGAGATGCAGCTCGAAGCCATCCACCGCATCGGCGGCACCGGTATTGCCCTCACCTCCCACGTCGGTGACAAGCGGCGGGCGTCGTCCCCTCGTGGACGTAGTCAGCGACGGCGGCGCGCACGAGCTCAACGATGGTGGCGTCGGCGCCCAGCACAAGGTGGATGGGCCACAGGCTGTCGTAGCCGCGGCGCCCCTACCTGCCCTCCTCGCGCGCGCCTGACTGTGCTTTCGATTTGCCGGAGATGGGTGCCTCTCCCACCCAATCGACCCCCATGTGGCCGTCGGAGGGCGCCCTCGTCGGCAGCCTCGGGAACAACAAATCTCACCGCCACCGCCTCCTCGTGGCCGCTTGTGCCCCTCCCTGCCCTCCTCGCGCCGTCCCGCGCCGATTTGGGTGGCGGATCCGTGGGCTTGGGTGTGGTGGCCTGTGGTGGAGCAGCGGGGGGCGGCTTGCGCGGCGACGAAGGCGTACAAGTAGGGGCCGGAGGTGGAGCGGCAGCGGGCGAACGCGACGGCGTGCCCGACGACCCAAGGCGTGGGGGCCGGAGATGGAGCGGTGGCGAACGGCCTCGCCGGAGAACCAGACGACACGAGGCGTGGAAGGTGGAGGTAGAGCGGCGGCATGTGACCCGCGGACTGCCCGTTGAGAAGGAGAATGGGGAAAGGAACGGCTGGGGTATTTTCGAATTATTTTAAAAAAAGGCGAAAAACATGTGGTCCGTGGCCCAAGAAAAGCGTGACAGAAACGGAAACGAATGACACGTGCTCTTAGAGCCGTGCACCAGCAGATGAAACGGCGCTGCGTCGCCAAATAAGGGTAACTTTCGTACCTGCGTGCGTGCATGTGCAAAAAAACTGAAAAGAAAAACTGAGGCAAAAGAAAAATACATAAGGAGAAACAGGAATAGAAAAAAAAAAAAAGACTAACACACGCACGTACAGGCCCACATGCATGTACGAGTGCGTCCGCGCGCAGTCTCCGAGTTCTGCTGGGCCGTTGCGCTCCACGAATTCCGCCGGATCGCTGGACCGGCCCATCACACACTCTTATGGGCTGCCATCGCAACAGTGGGGAGGGTGGTCGGCGCCGAAGAATTCCCACGAATCTGGGGAATATCCTCCACAGCGTAAGTACGATGAATCCTGTGCATATTATTATGTTTCAGTTTCCTGTTGAGTAAGCCAGCAAAATATGGCTCCACATGCATGCACTTGACTTGGCAGCAGGTAACTTGCATTGGCCATGCATCTTCTGTCGTGATTTGTGGGTGTCAAATGGAAGGCATCACGCGGTGCATTCCACGTACTGTACGCTGGAGGTTCGTGTATATTATCTGTTCTGCTTTGTTTTCTCTTGGTATGCATGTCCGTGATTTGAAGCATATGGCATGCATGCATGTGAGTGCATGAGGGCGGCAGCAAATTCATCAGGAAAATTGCATCCAACCGCAGCAAATTTCATCACAAAGTCACCCCCAAATTTCATCACAAGTCAACTCTCTTGCTCTGAAGTCTGAACTCTGAAGTGAAGTCCAAATTTCATCAAAAGTCAACCCCTAACCCTCTGAGCTTCCACCCACCACATAGTACGTCCATCACTCCTATATAAGCGCCTTATCTTCACTCCCGTGACATATTCCCAACACACAAACATACACAGCTCACCGTCACACACTACAAGTACAGAGGACAACTACATATAGCCATGGCGAAACTCACGGTCATCCTGCTCACGTTGATCGCCGCCGCCACAGCTGGCATGGTCACCAGTGCCGGCGCTAGCGCTACCATCCCAACCAGGAGGAGCCGTTTCCTGCTTGCCAACAGCGCGGTCAACAACTCAGCGCCGGTGTCGTATGCCGCCGCTTGCTCCAAGAAGTCGGCTGCCGTGTGCTTGGCTCCGGGCAGCCCAGGCCCGATGTGCTGCGGCGGGCAGTGCGTGGACACGGCGGGCAGTGCCGACCACTGTGGCGGATGCAACAAGGTCTGCAAGCACGATCGTAGCACGTGCTGCGGCGGCCGCTGCGTCGACCTGCTCTCCGACGAGGACAACTGCGGCGCGTGTGGGAACCGGTGCAACAAGAAGTGCAGCAACGGCTTCTGTGACTACGCTCTCTAAAGTGCAGGGGGGCAAATTATGCTTCATCTTGCACTGATTGAATTACAACTCATATTACATTTGTGCTAAATCAAATATTGTTATCTTTGACCCTCAATTGCGCAAAAAATGTATATATTAAAGAGAGAGAAAGAGACTTCATTTCACACTGTTCTGAAACTATATAGTTTATTTTTTTTTAAAAAAAATGGTGGTCAAAGATAGAAATGTTTGACTCGTGTGTCCCTGCTCCCCACTATTGAGAGCATAGTCAGTCATAGCTGTTTTTTTTACTAATAGTAATGGTAATAGTACGTGGTGAATTAGAGATTCGGATCCAAATTGCTTTATTATACTTTTCGAACCTGAACTCATGAAACCTACGATTTTTTTTTTGATGCCTCTCATCTGGATACAGCTGTAGTATCTGTTCGCATACCTGCACACACACCTACACCACACACGCACACCTCACACACACCACCCTGTATACAACCAGACCTACAACTATACACACGGATACCGGGACGCATCCTTAGAGAGATCTCGAGGCTCCGGCGACGGGCGCGTCGCAGTCCCTTTGTGGTTCCATGCGTTGAGAGGCACATCTGAAGATTTTAATAGGGGCGTACCCCGGTGAGAGACGGGAGTGCGAATCCTGGGATTCGAACTCGCGCCAGCTGCACGTCCACTGACTGTGCTAGCCACCTGAGCGCTGCTCGGTTGTCGAAACCTACGAGTTACTAACAGTGCCCGTTGGACAACGGTGCATACAACTTATTAGAATAGGGGATGCAAGATGTAAATTCCATTACAGCACAAGGATATGTTTGCTAGTCTATACCTACTAATAAAACGAAGAAATTTTCGTCGTCTCCCCTCCTTTTCGTCACCCCTTTCTTTTTTCCAGCCCTCCCCCAGATTTCTGCCGCCTCTCCTCCTGTTGTACTCTGCACCAGCGGGCGTCGGGCGGCGTGGCGCGAGGCACGGGCACACGTCACGACACAAGGAGGGCAGGAGTCGCCTCGTCGGGGCATTAATTGACGCAGAGTCGCCTCGTCGAGGAACATCGTTGGTGCGGAGTAGTCGGTGCCGCTCCGCGTCGTTGTCTCCCATCACCTGCCGCTCCGTGCGTTGGGGACATGCATCGCTCGGTTTCGGCTTCTCCGTCGACACACCGACACCGTTGTGTACCAGGTCCTTATCATCGGTACATGCTCTAATAAGGACAGTCCAATGGTAGACACCACGCGTGAAGTCCAAGACAACAAAATTGATCAGTAGAAACGATCTCCTACGGTGGTACAAAGTCCAAGACAATAAAGGCCATAAATGATTCCCCTCACTTCGTTTTCTCTACCAACCTTATCTCTTCCGTCCTCCTCCGAGCGCTCTCTCGCATCACCTCTACCAAGCAAACTAGTAGCTCCGGCGGGCTCATGCAAGCGCAGGAGGTGGCTTGGGCGAGCGCATCATGTGCACGAGCGCGAGCGCAGCTGCTCTGGTGGGCGACAGCGGCGGCTCCGGCGGGCCTAGGCGAAGCGCGCACGGGCAGCGCCGACGAGCGCCGCCGCAGCTGCGGGTGAGCGCATGGGGGACAAGCGGCGTGGCGACTTTGCGGCGCGACGCATGCGGACAAGCTCACGGCTTTGCGGTGGACGCACGCAGCGAGTTTGCGGCAGCGGAGGGTGAGCGCGTGTGACGACCGCGACGAGCGACCTGGCGGCTGCAATCAATGCCATGGACGCAGGTCGTTTTTCCCCATCGGCGTTCTGGTCGTTTGCATGTGACTTGGTGCAAGCGTCGACATCGTTTCATCCAGGCGAAACCGTTTCTTCCTCGAGCTCTCTCTTTCCTCGTTGATTTTCTCGCCGTATTGAATTTTTTTGCTACGTGTTCCCCTCTTAAATGAAGATATGCCGTTTGGACTGCCCTAACATGGTAATTATAAAACTGCATGCGTGCAGTGGCCATGAATACTGTAGTACAGATGATATACACGCCACGTTTGGAGATGTGGGAGAATATGATATCCTTATTATACAGAAAGTTACAGTAGTTAGCAAGTTCAACAGCCGCCACCTGCGCTGGGTCTCGGACCACACATGCTGCCTAGCTGTTGCTGCTGCTCCCTCTCCCTGCGGCGGAGGACGAAGAACACCCTCAGAGCCAAGCCGACGATGGATATGACGATGAGGATGATGATCAAGGCCACGACGGTGGGTGAAGCGTCGAAGGCGGCAGCATGGCTACTGGGGTTGCGGTATGTGCCGAATCCTGGCATCGTCGTTGTTGTGACTGCAGGGCAGGGATGGACGATTCTGAGTAGTTAGAATTTTGGGGTACAGCTTGCAGTACAATTTACTTGTATTTGTATGGTACTTATCAAGGGGACGCGTAACGAAAGTTTCGATGCTGAATTACTTGGTACTATGTAGACAGAAAGGATGACATTGATAATATTTACTTGCTTTCGAAGGAACAGCGATGTCATCACTTCAATTGCTTGGCTCTCAACGATTCTCGGACGGTGACATTTTTTTAGATAATAAATTTGATGTGGAGATTATTCCCACACGAACACGTCACCATGCATGTGTCCTCGATGATGAACATGATATGCAGGACACATCAATCGCTTATGGATGCAGCAACACTTCAAAAAGCGGCGGCGGCGTGCGAGGGCGGAGCGGCCAGGGCGGCGACGGTGGTGACATTAGTGGCGGGCTCCGAGAGTGTTGGAGCGGGAGTTGGAGGCGTCAGCGTACCATAAGATCGGACGGTTGGGAGCCCTGGAACTGTTAATGTATAGTAGAACTGTGAGAGAGGGCAACTGTGTTAATGTAAAGTGCGGAATTCACCAGATTTAAAAGAGTATCTTTATAGATGGCCGTGTACGTCTAGGGCATTTTACTTTATTATAGCAACTGATGTGATCCAAGTGGAGAAAAAAGAACCTTCGAGCTTCCATCTCCTGCAGTGACAATGAACATAATTTGTAGGAAACTGGATTGAATTCATCCAACAATCCAAGGTCTAAGCCACTTGATTACGAGATGCAAAACGTACGTACGTGCGCAGAAGTAGAACTAGTGACTACTAGGTATTACTAGCTGCCTATGTCCTCGGTCGGTGCCGGCGATCTTTGGCCACTGCGGCGGCGCCGGTGGGGGCGCGGCAGAGCGGGCAGGTGGCGTGCTCGAGCAGCCACTGCTCGACGCAGCAGGTAGCGTGGAAGCTGTGAGTGCACGCAGTCAGCACCCTCACCTTGTCGCCGTCAGCCATGTCCGACAGGCACACGGAGCACATCGTCTCCTCCCACCCGTCCGCCGTCCGGAACGTGCACTCCAGCACGGGCTCCTGCGCCAGCTCCACGTCCACTGCCGCCGTCGCCGCCTCCCACTGCAGGCCGCCGCCGCCGCCGCTGCTGCTGCCCGCGGAAGTAGTTGATTACGATGGCCATCGATACGACGACGGTGACGATTAGGCACACGAGAAGTGCCCATACGAGTACATTCTGGATGAGATCCGACGGCGTGGCGGGGTCCAGCCGTAGTTGGATCGGGACGTCGCCGCCGGCTGTCGTGTTGCAATCCATCGTCCTCTACGTAGATCGATCTGTCGATGGGGACAGTAGTCGTGTCCTTGCACGAAAACCCGAAGATCGTCATAGTTTTAATTTTATATATATTTTATTTTATCGACGAATCGGGAAAACAAAGCGATATATATGTAGGAGGCTTTGGCTTTCCTAAAGTAAAAAAAATAGAGAAAAATTCCTATTTGGTCCTCAAAATACACATGCGTATTGTGTATTCTGTTCGCGTGGGAGGAATATATGACACCAGCGTAACAAGAAAGGAGATGAGAGGATACGTGAGATTGACATCCTTATAGTTTTTTTTTTTTTCCATCGAGTCAAAAGAGGTTGACACTCAATAACAATTATATTAATTAACTTGGCTTAGTTTGCCCTATTTGTTCACCTATTTGGTTTATACACCTCGTTCCTTCAAGTTAATTTGTGTACTTAGCATTCAAATAGATAATAAAAGATTTGGACAGTGGTAGTTCTATCAGTTATAGATGATAAGTGCTATTTTATCGAAAGCGTGCTTTAGCATTAGCACGTACTTCATTAAATGAAAGATTAGAGTTTTACACGTTCTAAGTGTCGGAGTGGCGAGAGGACATCCGTCAAAAAGGAAAGACATACAACACAAAAATACAAGCGGTGACGGCCTAAATAAGTAGTACTAAAGGGAAAAAAAATTGTGTTACGACGACGAGGCACCCGAAGCCTGCTCTGATCCAAGAGTCAGCCTCCTCCAAGATGGATGCCTAGAGCTGAGCGGGGGAGACCGATCTCTGGTCGAAGGTGTGCCCATTGCGTTCATTCCAAAGGCACCAAGTCACGAGATGTACCAGAGAGTCATAGCTTCTCATAAAGGCATCCGGAAGAGAACCCCACAAATTCAGCTATCAGTCACGAAGGCAGGAGTCGGGCAACGAAGGCGCTGCAAAGGAAGCCATGGCCGCCAGAAGGCGTGACCAGACTTCACAAGCGTAGACACAGGAGCAAAGGATGTGGTCCGTGGTCTCATCATGCTGGTCGCACATGACGCAGGTGGCGCTCTGCTGAAGGCCATGACGCATGTGCCGCTCCGCACTCCAAAGCTGCCCATGTAGGCACGGCTAGAAGAACAGCTTTACCTTGGGTGGGACAGCCGCCCGCCAAAGCTCCTTTGCACGAGCCATGGACGTCCACCCGACGAAGAACGCTCTGTACATCGAACGCACAGTATACTGGCCGTTGGACATCCAACACCAAACAAAGCGGTCAGGCACTGAGGGGCGCAGCTGCATGCCTTGCAGCAAGTCCCAGAGCACGGCGCATTCCAGAAGCACAGTAATAGTACGTGTGCCGGTGACGTCCTGGACCTGAGATCGTCAGAGAGCGCCTCTCTCATAGTGCACCCTAGCATCCTTCGACCAACGGCCTTGAACAGGTTGGGGGGCAAAGATGCGGATTGGGTTGTTGGACAACCAGGAATCTGTCCAGAAGCGAGTAGAGTTGCCGTCTCTGACTTCCACGTACCGTAGAAGGAGCAGTCAAACATGCAGTGACCCATCCTTCGGAGCGGGATGGCAAAACTGCCCAGGGCGAGTCGGGGTTCGTTCTTCTGAGCCACTCCCACCTTAGCCGCAGGGCGTAGCCAAGGATCCTGAGGTCTGGAATACCCAGGCCACCAAGGTCATTTGGGGCACACAAAATGGGCCCGGCGAGCTTGCAACGCCCCCCCCCATGACAGTCTCACCTACACACCATAGGAACGCTCTTCGACGTCGATCAATTTCATCAATGGCCCCAGCAGATAAGCAACAACAGATAGAGACATGTATGGGGATGGCAGAAAGAATCGTCTTGGTCGATGTGTTCCGACCCACCTCAGTGAGAAGCCTGTCCTTCCAAGTTGGGATACGCGCTGCTACCGCATCCACAATATGCTGCTCCTCCCCGGTCAAGCTTGGTTAGGGAGAGAGGGGCACCGAGGTACTTGGTGGGGAAGGCCTGCAGCTTGCACGGGAACACCTCGCGCACAGTACCCACCTGAGGCTACAGGCTCCGAATGTGACTAATGGTGCACTTATCGACATTGGTGATGAGGCCGGAAGTTCCGGCGAACATGTCCAGGATATGTCAGATGTTGAGGAAGTCTTGCACGTTTAAATTTGGAGACAGGAAGATGACCAAATCGTCGGCGTAAATGGAGGCGCACTCGTTGATCTTCGCCGGCAGGGGCACAAAGACCCAGTGACGGTGTTCCTTAGAGATGAGCACGCTAAGGACCTCCATGATGATGATGAAGAGGAGCGGAGATAGCGGGTTGCCCTGACTCAAACTGTGCGCATGAAGTATGCGGTCACCTAGGCGGCCATTGACGAGAACCTTGGTGGGCACAAGATGGATAGAAGTTGAGTATGTACACCGCTTGGGAGGGGGAGCTAGATTGGGTTTATGAAAACCTTTCACTTGCTTGACAATATTGTTGTTACTCGATGCACCCCAACTATCCACCCATATACCTACAAAGCCTCCAATCTCCTCCTATCTCATGATCCCTCTCACTTCTTATTTGGTACCCAAGCAACCTTTTTTTTTTGAAGTATCCTACATGCATGTGTCTTTCCGACCTATGTCTTCTTAGGGAGCTTCCGTTAGACACGATCGAGTGCCAATGAACTTGGCCTTCAACCTACCATCATTAGGATTCTTCAAAAGATAATGAGTATCGTCAAAAGAATACTGAAAATTTGAAGGTAAGTAGGAGAAGGGCACTCCCTTTGTGTGATGGTCTCAATGGCCACAAAATGTGCTGACTTCCTTGGTGAAGAACACTTAGAGATCCGACAAAACAAGGGACTTGAACATCCAGGTTGTACATACAAGGTTCGGTGGCATTGTGCACTTGCGAAGCATCGAACGCGGCCTGACTAAGAGCAGAGTGTGTGGCAGAGGTGGCCCTGCAGATGGATGGCATGGCGATGGAGCCTCGGTGGCCATGATCATAGTGGATACAGCAATGATGACTGCACACCACGTGCTTAGCGGGCTTGCTAATGGCTCATCAAGATAACGCTCAACGGTGTGTTTTTGTTTTTTTAGACCTATTTCTTCAAGTGACCACTTGAAGAAAAGGCACTGCCCGCCTCTAGAAACCCACAACCGATTGAAAAAAACAGAAACACTAGTAGTGTTCTTCGATCTCAAGGTCTTCAACCCATTAATTGCTGGTCAGCACATCTGTTGATGAGATTTGTTAATTAGCATTGGCATTCTAGATTGTCGTGCCGATCCCAGCCGTATGTCTTCCAAACGTGTCTCCCTGGAAACATTTGTAGTAGGGTTTAGGGCGTTGAATGAGCTATCTATAGTTCGTTATTTTAGTGGAATAGGTGTTTCACGTGTAATAATCAATTTTATCAGTCTTTTTAAATCATTAACAGGATAAAATAAACTGAGCCGACATATCTTAAGGCTGATAATGTTGTTATATAGATGATTTGTTAACGATCGGTGTGAGCAAGGAGGAAGACGATATTGGATGAATATATAGTAGATTATATAACAATGAATAACAACTAATGGCCACGTTTCACTCGATTACGAGCACTGCATATTTTACATTGCAACGTACGTACGTAGGTCGAAGTAGAACAAGCGACTACTAGTACTTGCTAGACTTTATGTCGTCGGCCGGTGCCGGCGACCTTTGGCGCCGCTGCGGCACCGGTGGTGGCGCGGCAGAGCGGGCAGGTGGCGTGCTCGAGCAGCCACTGCTCGACGCAGGTAGCATGGAAGCTGTGCGTGCACCCAGTCAGCACCCTCACCTTGTCGCCGTCAGCCATGTCCGACTGGCACACAGAGCACATCGTCTCCTCCCACCCGTCCGCCGTCCGGAACGTGCACTCCAGCACCGGCTCCTGCGCCAGCTCCACGTCCACTGCCGGCGGCACCGCCGCCACGACAGGCCGCCGCTGCTGCTGCGCTGCCGTCACGGGAGGCCGCCGCCTCTGCTGCTGCGGACGCCGCCGTGGTGCTTCGCCGCTGTTCCTCCGCGGTCTATGGGGATTATTATCCGTGCTGCTGGTCGCCTGCTGCTCCTCCTCCTCACCGCGGCAGGATTTATGGCAGATAAATAAGAAAACGAAGAGGGCTAAGAGGGAAGATGAAGACGAGCAACAGCACGTTGGATGTCGTGTCATCTGACGATGAGACGCCGCCGGAATCCTTCGTGCCGGCTGATGGCGGCGTCGCCGGGATGTGGGCGACGAGATGACGGCGTCCTGTTGCCGCAGCCATTGCGACGGGCATTGTGGCAACTAGTATGAGTAGACCAGGAAACGACCATGCAAATTGACACGAACGCACATCCATCACGACGAACTTGCATCCATCAATCAAGAACAAGTAATGAAGTAATTATATATGTATATGCATGTATTATATATGTATATATATATGACGATGATGGCTGAAGAAGAAACTCTCTACCTATTGCTTATTGTAAAAAGGACACCGCACCGGAGGATAGTCCTACTCATTTACATTGAAAATGCCTACTATATAATACTGTGTGTGCCCAAAAGCATGTAAAAAGTTTCCCTATTTTCAGACGTTTTCCAAATCTGTATTGTCGTGAATCCTTTGGTAAATCCTGGTACGTCAAACCATTGGAATAGTTCTAATGATTTCTAGGGACATGTAACTCCTGATCCAAACATTTGATTTCTGCGGCCTTCGTCAAATACTAAGGATAGAAAGGTTGCGATGGAACGAAACCTAATTGCAATTATGATTAAATCAGAATGTTTCAGATGCTTTAATCTATCTTATCTTATCTTACTATTACTAATTGGAGGCTCCAACAAAGCCTCCACGTTAATCTCCTCAAGCGCGCTAATTGGGGCTCCAACGAAGCCTCCACGTTAATTCTCCTCAAACGCGCTAGGAAAAAGATAAAATGCTAGAAATTCCCACATTAATCAGACACATCTAGCCATCAAATCTAAAGACTTGATAATCAGTAACCATTGGATCTACTTTATTTTCTAAAAAATTACCCACCTTTGCCATTATTTTTTTAAAGGAAAAAAATAAAGCCATTATTTTCTAATCTAAAAGACTACGTACGGAGGAGGAAAGAATAGGCGGCGCCTCCTGCCGGACGGCTCCAAGCGGCATTATTTTCTAATCTAAAAGACTATGTACGGAGGAGGAAGGAATAGGCGGCGCCTCCTGCCGGACGGCTCCAAGCGGCACCCACCACCGCCTGGCAGCTAACTTGTGATCGCCGGGCCAAGCAAGGAGGCAAGGAGCGAATACAGGCAATCTCCGCGAGCAAGGTTCAGTTTTCGTCTTTCCCAATTTCCCCTGATCTGTTCTTATCGGAGGCAACGGAGCGGACGACGAAAACATCGAACACGCTGCCTGACTCACGCCTGAACGGTTGCAGTAACTAGATTATCAGGTAGTCATGGTCTCACGGCGGTTTGTCGTCTACTCGCCTTGATTAAGCTATTTTGTTACAAAAATAGAGAAACCCTCTTCGTCTCCTTTACAAAATTATTGGGTACTTTCATATAAATCTCCTAATATTATGAATACTATATTGTTTAATTATTTAGTATTCTGTTTTTTAATATTTATGAAGTTATTATAAAGCGGAACTCGGATCTTGCATCTGTTTTTCAGAAGCACAAACAAAAAGAAAGCGGCAGTGGCTGCTGCTACTTCTAATTGTTTCCCTGATCCAGTTGAACTTGTGGTCGAATAAAAATAGCATTGTAAGTCTCGGATAGCTTTTTATGCCTATATTCGAGCTCTTTATACTGAATTTAGTGGATAGTTTCTGACTTAATTCTTGAATTTACCGAATCGTGTTGCAAAATTTATAATTATTACCGAATTTGCTAAAATAGATCTGCCAAATTGTAGGTGAACTTTTTTTCGAAGGCATACTCTATGTTAAAATCCTAGATTCGCCACTGAATACAAGCGCAGGGCACATACGTCCGTGTGCTGACTAGCTACTTCCAGTTGAGGCGTTCGATGTCCCCGTCAAGTACCGGTGTCGGGTCTGTGCTTGTGGCTCTCAATGACATGGAGGCTTCGCTGTGCGGTTTTCCATTGATTGCTTCCTGGCAATCTAGCTGAAACGCGATCCAACAATGTTTTACGTGTCGGTGAGTCTGCTTTCACCACTTGCTTGCATAATGAAATTGTATGGTGATTGGGGAGGTTCGGGTAGTACAACATCAATGAATGTTTGACGAGGGTAAGTAGTGCCTTTGTTTGCATAATGAAATTGTATGGTGATCACCACGAATGAATGTTTGACTACTGCAGTTTGTACATGTATGCCAAATCGTTTGCTTGATATTAGTATGAAGCTTCTATCATATCTGACTACACGCTAGCTGCTCCTATTTGAACATTGTTGTCCGTTCTAAAATACATTATATGGTACTTATTGACCATTAGATATAATTTTTATTTTATTTATAATGTCTTTGAATTACTTCAAAATAAGCGATTGACATAATCCTTATTGAGCATCGGGTATAATTTTTCATACACACGAAGTGCTCTCGGATCATCACATCACCATAGATGCACTAAACGTACAGAGGTTGTTGCTCGATCAGCTGTGGAAGATTGGAGCAGATAGCACCTGTTGTAGCACGGCCAGGTTGTGCACGAGCAACGCATTCAACATCTTCTTCATGATCAACACCTACTTCATCTATCAATGTGCGAAGCTCGCAGATCATCATCACACATTCTGCAGACCGTCCGCCGGAGATCGAAGAAAGCATGTTCGAGAAGCGAGGAGGGTGATGGTGCTGGCGTCCTCCTCCATAGGTACTAATCTGATTTCCCCCTATATTCTTGCACAACTCCATTTATGTTGGCTGATATTGTCCGATGATGCACGGAGTCGGCAAGAACTCCATCGAAAATGTCCCCACATCTACGACCTTTGCCCCAGGCGATGTCGAGAAGAGTATGGATGCCATGTACGGTGACTCCTACCCTGCCGGTGGACACCAACAAGGCAGGCGACACTAGACCAACTATCTCTTGGCAAACACCAACGTGGAAGGCACGACAACCTACCAATGAAGAAAGCGATGCTACACCGACTACCTACTAGCGAACACGAGCGAGCAAGGTGATCCTACACCTTCTACGTAGGTCGACGCCGACAAGGCAGGTGGCGTTGCGTCAAATCAATCTACTTTCACACTACACCAGCCAACATCAATGCGATGACGGCGTAGGTGGCGGGCTAACGTTCGGCTGCACCAATCCAACATCACCTACTTGACAAGCACACACCACTCGGCGGCCCGCGAAGTGGACAACATATATGCCCTATGCCACTAACAAAAATTCCCTAAAGTTCAACCATTGAGAAAAATTATCAACTTCTAAATGAGGTGAGAATTTTCATCCTAAACTTGAGTATATGCATGAAGGAAGTAGGTGTCCAGCCGTGCACCAAACACTGATGTTAGATTTAGCCGCATCAAGGGGACTAAGGACAAGCTTGTGCCAACATCATGGAGATGACAAGGATATCTACATCAAGAAAGGGAGGGCGGGAACATGCAAGTCGCCGGTGCCCGCGACATCTACATCAACGCTGCCACAGGCCACACATTATGACTAAAGGTATGGTAATCTTGCTAAACCCATAATTATAATTTAATTAGTCTTCTATCACGTATATGATATGGTACACATTGACCATTAAGTATAAGTTTCATTTTATTAATTTTAATTTCTTGGTATTACTTTGCACAAACAAGTATTGATATAATCCTTAATGAGCATCAGGTACATATTTTTATGAACTTAATATTTCTTTTTTGAATCATCGGCAGGAGAGCCCCTAACTACTTTTTTTAACCAAACCAGAAATTTGTTCCAGCCTGTTGGCTACCACCTAGGAGCTCCAACTGCCAGGCTGAAGGTCAGTTTGCAACTTAATAAAAATGCCACCGAATGACCTCAAATTATATTCTAATGTTGGTAACAAAATTAGGGGACCATGATCGGTGTAGGTGGCGTTATCAATAAAGCCTATATGGAAAAAAAATTTAAACTTTCAAAATTACAAAATATAATTAAAATAATCCAATAATATTTTTTTTTTATAAATTACCCATCTCTATCATTAGGTAAGATAATACTTTGACCAATAAGTTTGGATTCAAAGTATCTATGAATGGCATTATGAAAGATAATGTAAAAGAAATATATACCTATATAATTTGTACCTATAGTATCCACCTCTCAACCGTTATAAAAAATAACAAAATTCTCTCAAATCTACATGTAAATGCTAATATAAGCTATTACAAACAATAATTCTACATCCATGAGTTAAAACTTAAATTGTAGAAATAATTATTTTTCTAGACTTATCAATTGTAGAGGTATATCTCTAGCTAGCTTACCGTGTAATGATGATACCTATAGCCCACTTTAAGTTATATTAACTTTTCGTGAGGATAAATTTTGTATGTAGTTGTCTTGAAAAAAAATTACGAATATTAATACTAAAAATATGTAATATGAATATTAGTAACTTAATTTAGGAATTATTTCTTTAACAAAAAATATTGACCTTAATTGCCTTGGTGCTGAAACAACTAATCAAAACTAATATAGAATATTCATTTAATAAAGAAAACATGAAAATATTAGGTAAATGATACAATAAGCAATACAATTTCAATTTAATATATGTAAAAATATTACAATAACTAGACTGAAAGCTAAAAGGTTAAAGTATAGATTTCAATGATATCCCGTATTGGAATGAAACAAGAGTGTATACACTTTAAGTTTGCTTACGTTTCAATTGAATAGATATTATGACCCTAAAAAAAAAAAGATTAATCGTAAAAAATTATTACTCATGAAATGGTACAAACAAAAAAGTAAATCATAAAATTCTTATAAAATCTAAAATATTCTCAAATCGGTAGACAATAATAGAGATTGCAATGAATCAAAATTTAGTTTTATGTAAATAATAACTATTGCATCTTAGGAATTAATAAGCTTAAAAATTGGGCAAAAGAATCAAATTTAGTTTTATGTCAACAAAATAGAGATTGCAACTAAAACTATCATAGTTTAAGTAAAAGGTTTAAACTAAATATATACCGGAGATACACAGAGGTGCTACATAAAAAAACTATGGATATAGATGAAAAAACATATAAATCAATCTTTAAAAAGTACCTATTATAGATATTATTTTTAGAGTATTGGTGAAGAGAAAAAAGATATATAATATTAGTAATTTTTATTAATTAGTAGTATTCAACCCATAATATTCTAACCCGTGCGAGAGCACGGGTTGGTGAACTAGTTGATTATAAGGAATGGTGGAATACTGCTGCTCTGCCACCTCCTCTGCCACGATGTGCACCAACATATTCATGTTACTGATTTGAAATTTTATACCCCGATTTGGTATTGAAATCACGATTTTGCTCATGATTTCTTCTGCTTTGTGAATTTACCCTGCGTTTTCAGAACGAAGCACCACTCTGCCCATATTCCATTATCCTCTGATAATAATGTTAACTTTTATACGAAAGACCAAATATGCCTGCATGACTTTGCCCCTATTCAACTTTTGGTGGCAGCATTTTGATAGCATACGACAACGAATTACGCGCATATGAAAGCAACATGTGGACATATCTTATTTCAATGTCTTACAAAAGCGATAGAGGCCTAAAAAACTAGCTAGCATTCCCATTAACGTTGTTTGCTCCAGCTCATCGACATCTTCGATCCCTCTTGCTTGCCTGCCTTCCCCTTCCCATTTCGGTTGGACTGAAAAGTATAAAAATAGGTTGGTCAGTAATGGTTAGATCAAAATCTACTACACTCAAGACCCACTAGGGAGTTCTATCCCTGGTGAAGCTACGTCGACAGTAACTGCAAACCACGTCAACAGTAAGTTCTCTCTCCCCACGGCCTCTTCACCTGCCTGATCCCGTGCGTCGCGCAACGGAAGGCCTCTGCGTCCGCCCGCCTCCTCCTCAGCGGCCTCTTCCCATACCAATTTGCATGCCCCTGCAGTGCCCATAAGAGACGATAGACTGCAGACGAGCCGGTGGAAGGACGGCGCGCCGACTACCCGGCCTGACTCCTCTGCTTTCTCTACGGGGCGTCGCTCGGCGGCGCCATCGCGCTGCTGCTCCACCTTCGGAACAACGCTTCCACTCCTGCTGCTCCTCCTCCTGGCGGCTCCCGGCTCCGTCACACGCTTGAGGAGTCGACGGCCATCTCATGGTCTGCCAGATCGCACAGGCATGCCAGCTTCTTTCTTTGCAGTCTATGAATCTGTCCCACTCTGCAACTTTCGATTTGCGTTTCTATTCTGACTTCTGAGTTACATCGCTGCGATGCGAATGCTGTTCCAGGGCCGTCTGAGTGGCGCAGCGGCGGCGGCGGTGAAGGATCTGCTGCCTGAAAGTATTGCAACAAGCGTGGTTGCCTATCTTGGCTCACCACGTGTACGTGTTAATATATATACCACATACATACTTGGTTTACAAGGAACCGGTTGGGGAATATCCTATGGAATGTATCTATCTTGTGATCTATCTATGGAATATCCAACCGGCATATTATGCCTTGGCGTGCACCCTAATCACGGTCATTTGCCGTGGTACAAGATATGCACGTCCTACACAATCTATCAGGAAGTTTGTTACAATATATTGTTACAACCATATCTTCTAACATCCCCTCTCAATCTATACCTGTTTGTTCTATAAGGTTTAGATTGCTTCTGAATTCTTCAAACTTGTTTCTAGGCAATGCCTTGGTGAATCCATCGGCGACTTGATCTTCAGTAGAGATTAGTCTAACCTCTAGTTGTCTTCGAGTAACTCTTTCTCTCACAAAGTGGAAATCAATTTCTATATGCTTGGCTCTCGCATGAAACACGGGATTGGCAGCTAAGTATGTTGCACCTAAATTATCACACCAAAGACGAGGCTTTACTTTCATCCTGACACCTAACTCTCCAAGCAACTATTCAACCCACATTATTTTAGCTGTAGTATTTGCCATTGACTTATACTCCGCCTCAGTGCTCGATCTAGAGACGGTGGGTTGTTTTCTAGCACTCCAGGAGATTGTGTTAGCTCCAAGAAAGACTTCAAAACCTCCAGTGGACCTTCGGTCATCCTTGGATCCTGCCCAATCCGCATCCGAAAACCCATTGACAATCAACGGTGAATTCTTGCGAATCCTTAAGCCTGTATTCTCACGAAAACTTCAGATATACGATGATCCTCTTAAGCTGGCGACCAATGTGCTGTAGTCGGTTCATGCAAATCTTGACAAACTCGACTAACGAGAATGCCAAATCGGGCCCGGTAAGAGTTACATCTTGAAAGAGCCAACAACACTTCTATACCTTGTACTGTCACCGGGTTCGAGAGGGTCACCATTTTCTTTGAGACAACTTTTCCATTCTTGGCAAAGGAGTAGTAACAGGGCTTACAATTTGCCATGCCTACCCGAGACAAGATGTCTCTAGTATATTTTCTCTACGTCAAAATCAGATCGCCGTTGGATTGTTTTTCAACCTCAATTCCTAGGAAATAATGCAAGTCTCCAAGATCCTTGATTGCAAAATCTGTTTTGAGAGCTGTATAAGCACCTTAATCGCATCCGGAGAAGAGCTTTTAACAATTATATCATCAACATAAATTAACATATATATCTCCACACTACCTCTTCGATAGATAAAAAGTGAAGTATCTGATTTAGATGGAACAAACCCAAGACTCATGAGTTTAGTCCTTAGCTCATAATGCCAGGCTCGTGGAGCTTGCTTCAAGCCATAGACTGCCTTCTTAAGTTTGCACACAAAAAGAAGGACACCATGAGTCTTCAAACCCCTGGGCTGTCTCATGTAAACCTCCTCTTCCGAACACCGTGTAAAAATGCATTCTCGTACATCTAACCGCCTTAGACACCATCCTCTTGTTCTTGCCAATGACGTAACTAGCCTTCTTGCCGCAATTTTGACTCTTGGACTGAATGTGTCTTCATAGTCTATTCCATACCGTTGTTTCAATCCTTTCGCCACAAGTCTAGCTTTGTAGCGATCAATTGTCCCATCCGCTTTTCGCTTCAACTTAAACACCCACTTACAGTCAATCGATTCATAGAACGGGAAGGTGGTACAAGAGTCCACATGCCATTACGTTGAAGTGCATCATACTCAACTTTCATCGCATTTTCCACTCAACGAGACTTCATCGCCTCTTCAACGATGATCTGGGTTCATCGGTCATACGAGGAGTTTGCATAACGTCTGATACCATCGGTATATACCTTAGGTCTCACGATCCCACTTTGAAGACGTGTATGTGGACGCGTAACACCAGGAGCAGGTTCTGTGCTTGTCATCTCTGGAACGCTATCTTTAGTAGCCACACCTGATCCCGATTCACCCGCAGAAGATCCGAGGCGCTGCTTGGCGGGAGACGATGGTGCTCTTCCCGATGTCGATCCTGCCCCCCCACGTGGCGGACTCTGCGCAGCGGAAACATCCTCGGACGGGATCCCGGTCGGTTCAGCTGCAGTCGGCGTCACGAGATCCCCTCCGGGATTGACGCTGGGATCTTCTGTGCTTGGCGGATCCATAGCTCCTGTATCTGCAATTTCATGTATTTCCTGCACATCTTGAAGATCATCTTCTGTAACTTGGTTAGTAACATTAGGTGCATAACTACTTACATCCCGAGGGACAAAAGGATTAAGACTTTTACGGTAGAAGTGATATTTCACTGCAAAGACGAGCTCCTGCATTTGGATGTAATGAGGCGAATGGAAAAACACTTTCATCAAAGATGACATCTCAAGATAGATAAACCCGACCCAGTCTTTGGTTCAAGACATTTAAACCCTTTATGTAGGCTACTGTAGCCAAGAAAGACGCACCGACGAGAACGGAAGGCCAATTTTCTTGTGTTGTATGGGCGTAGATTAGGCCAACACGCACATCCGAAGACTCTCAACGAGGTATAGTTGGGTTTTTCCTTAAGCAACAACTCAACAGGGGTCTTGTTTTCTATAACTCGAGATGGTAAGATATTAATGATGTAAGTGGCTGTGAGAAAAGCTTGATCCCAATATTTGAATGGCATGGAGGCTTGAGCTAAGAGAGACAATCCCACCTCAACTATGTGGCGATGCTTTCTTTCAGCACGACCGTTTTGTTGGTGGGTATGAGGACATGACACTCGGTGTGAGATTCCCATCCGTTGGAAGAAGGAATTAAGTCTCTCATACTCGCCTCCCCAATCAGTTTGCATATGAATAATTTTCTTGTTAAACTTTCTTTCTACAAAGTTCTGAAAGTCTTTAAAGACTTGAAAAACCTCGACTTGTGTTTGAGCAAGTAAAGCCGTATATCGACTATAATCATCAATGAAAGACACATAGTAGGTGTAATTTCCCTACGTATGGTAGCAGGGACCCCACACATCTGAATGAATCATCTCAAGAGGAGCACAACTTTTATTATTCGAGCTAGGAAAAGGTAATTGGTGACTTTTTGCTCTTTGGCAAGAGTCACAGACAGACTCACTATCACGATCAACTGAACAAGGTAACAAATTGTTTTTGATGACTCTCTCAACAATGGGAAAGGACGCATGACCTAGACGATTGTGCCATCTCCACGTAGATGGACGACTCACCAAGCAACTTTGCTTGGTACGTTGTGCTCCTGCCTCTTGGACTTTCACCGGATAAAGACCATGCTCACATCTGCCGTGGTGGAGTATTTTCTTCGAGGCCCGATCCTTTATGAAAAAATGATTAGGATGGAACTCAAGGAAAGCATTGTTATCGGAAGTAAGACGATGAACAGACATGAGGCTTTTGTTTGCACTAGGAACATGAAGGATGTTTTGTAGATGCAAATTCTTGTGTGGGGTATGTAAAGTAGTATGACCAATGTTACTGATTTTCATACCTGACCCGCTTGCAGTGTGAACTTGATCAGATCCACGATACTTGTCGCGGATTGACAGACTTCTCCGGCTTCGACGCGTGATGTGGTCGGTTGCGCCACTATCAACATACCAATTGGTATCTACTCCATAATTCGCAAGCCCCAGCATTCTTGGTGTAGGGCTGGAATTGTTCTTCAAGCGGTGCCAACACACATCCGCCGTGGCCTTTCTTCTTGCAAACTGGCGGATCGGTTTGTCCATCGCTGTCCACCGTTCTTCGGAGGCAAAGATGGTTTTGCTCGAGCCACGTCCACCAAAACCCGGCCCGAAGCCACCGCGGCCCGCGACCCGCGAGCATTGCCGCGTCCACGTGCGGCTGAGTTGATGGAGGAATTCTGGCCGCCGGATTGACCGCCATTGTAGTTGTCCTGGAGCATCTGAAGGCGCGCCTCATAGGCCATAAGCTGGGCATACAGATCTGCCAGCGAAATAGGAGTGGTGCGCCCCAGGACCGCAGACACGAGAGGGTTGTAATCATAATCCAGCCCGGCCAGGATGAAGGTCACAAGTTCCTCTTCTAGGACTGGCCTTCCTGCCGCGGAGAGTTCATCCCCGAGGCTCTTGATCTTTGCGTAGTATGCGATGCTTGATCTGCCCGCCTTTCTTGCACGTGGCAAGTTGCATAAGCAGATTGGTGACGCGAGCCTGAGATTGTGCCTGGAAAGATTCCATCAGCACACCCTAGACGCCCGCCGACGTCTTCTTGCTGACCACCTACCCAAGAACTTCCCTCGAGAGAGAGTTATTCAGGTGGGCAAGTAGCTGTTGGTCCTCCTTGATCCACTTCTCATACTCCGGGTTGATGATCACCACCTTCTTATCATCCTTGGTCGCCTCCAAGGTCTTGGCAGGAACAGTCTTGGTTCCATCTAGGTAACCTTCAAACTGTGCCGCCCTGATGCCCGGCATGATCTGGGCTTCCCATAGAAGGAAATTATCTCGGTTGAGCTTTTCAGAGATAGGAGGGCCAAAGGGAGAATGGCTGGAGTGGTTGGATGAGGATGATGACGCCATGGCTAGGTTATTTTTGGAAGAGTAGCTCTGATTACCATGAAAGTATTGCAACAAGCGTGGTTGCCTATCTTGGCTCACCACGTGTACGTGTTAATATATATACCACATACATACTTGGTTTACAAGGAACCGGTTGGGGAATATCCTATGGAATGTATCTATCTTGTGATCTATCTATGGAATATCCAACCGGCATATTATGGCTTGGCGTGCACCCTAATCACGGTCATTTGCCGTGGTACAAGATATGCACGTCCTACACAATCTATCAGGAAGTTTGTTACAATATATTGTTACAACCATATCTTCTAACACTACCGTCCTACGCCGGCAACAACCTCAGTAGCCTCTGCTCCTGTGCCAACGACGTCAAGTTCCGGTACAAGTGGTCGTCGCCGCTCCACTACATCGACACCCCCGATGGCCTCTGCGCCTACAGCTACGACAGTAAGTGGAAACGTCACACGTTCCGAGTTTCTGAAACTCTGAATCTGACACGCAAGACCTGATGATCCTCCTCCTGCCGTCGTTTTCTGTTTTGTCAGGGGACTGCAAGGATGAGGATGGCGTCAGGGGCGGTGCGTTGCGGCGCCATCAACAACTACACGTCGCAGCTCCTCACCTACGGAAGATCTTCTTCCCCTGAATGTAATGTTCAGTTCTGCAAAACTCTGAACTTTTTCAGTCGTTAAACAGTCACTGATGAACTTTTCTTTCAAAGAGAGAAGTTAGGCAACACGACAGTCATAAACATTTCTCTTTACTGCAGATAACCTGACACAAGCGCTTCTTTTCCTTTCACACTTCATCGGAGACATACACCAGGTAGAAAGAAACTGCAAACGAGATTGATGTGCTCTGTTTGATGTGTGTTCAGTACTATGGCTGATCACTCACACTATTGACTCTACACTTAACTTTGCAGCCACTTCATGTGGGATTTACCTCTGACAAAGGAGGGAACACCATCGACGTCCACTGGTACAGAAGGAAGACTGTTCTACACCATGTACGTATAATCTTCAGGCAAAAACAATGGTTACTGCTATGGTCCTGAAATCTCAAGGAACCTAAATGCTGTTTTTTGTTTTGTTTTCTGCACCAATTGTTCAAGTTTGGGACGCCAACATCATCCAGACGGCTGAGGACGACTTCTATGGAGACAGTGTAGCCGGTTATATCGACACCCTGAACAAAAACATAACGGTATGAAATGAAACTAGGATTAAATGTTCTATAGATAGGGAGAGAGAGACCAGAGTCGCTAATCAGTGTTAATCATTGAGATCTTCATTGGCTCTGCAACAGGGAGCAAGGGGAGAAAGAATGACATGTGGGATCCACTCATATGAAGAGTTCTATTATAAAGAATCCGTTGGTTGACTTTTTGAGTTTAGCAACCTTTTTTTTTTTTTTTAATAGCTAGCCTTTAAATCTTCAAATTTAACTAAGATTATTGTTAATCTCTTGGAGATGCTCTAAACACCCTCAAATCAGTGTGTTGTGGATCCATGGCAATTCAATCATTTCCTCATATTTTTTTCTGTAATTTGTTCCACAAGAGAATTCTCGCACCAACATGCAACACATTCCTCCATACCCGCGACAACGCGTGGGGAATCCATCTAGTTATGTAGATGTGAGTAGCAATACAACCATGACTTACATTGGGTCATTGTTGTCATCTCCTTACTTCTTCCCCTTCCCTCATCCTCTCCCAACAAGTAGCACTTGCAATAAAAAGAGTATGGGCTCCCAAAAAAGTCCACGGCTTCATCCTCCCGACCGTTGCCCCTGGCGGGCTGGTCTGGGTGCCGCCCATGCGGCGCCGGTGGCCACCTTGGCCCCGGTGCCCCGCACTCACTTTCCCCCTCCCTGTCTACCCAGATGCACCCACCACCTCCCTCTCCCGGCGGGGCGGGTTCCCCGCCCGTGGGCTCGCCAACCAAGCTCCGCCGCCCGGGCTCCGTCCCCATCGCCGGTGGGCTGGATCCAGCCGCCACGGCCGGATCCGGTGGCTCGCCCTCCCCCTCGCTGCCTAGCGCCCCCCCCGGGCGCCTGCCTGTGCGCCCCCCACCACCACCACGTTTGGCCTCCACCGCTAGGGTCCCCGGTCCCGGTTTCCGGCGCCCGGATCGACCTTGCCGCGACCTCCGGCCGGCCCTCCCTCCCTGCGCACGTGGCTCCAGAGGATGCGAGATGATGATGCACACGCACGTGGCCCGACATCGCCGCGCGCCTCCACCTGCCCGTGTTGCGGCCCGGACTTGGCCGCTGCTTTTCTTCTCCCCCACCTCCCGCCCCGACGCCGCGACGCGGTGGTGCAGCGCCCGCCATCGCCGCCGGGCCTTGATGGCGGCCGCCCGGGCAATCGACCCCGTCGAGCCCGCCTGAGCGGCGTCCACGCTTTCTCGGCCGGCTCGCGTGGAGATCTTTGCGCCCGTCCGACCATGACGGCGTAAAGTCCGGCGTGGAGGAGACTACCCGCGCCCCGCTTCGCATCCTCATCACCAGTGGTGGCCCCCGATTGGCGGTGGACGTGGGCATGGTCGGTCTATCCCCGTCGCGTGCGCCATCGCGACGGACCCATGGCGTCGGCGCCCACCTCGCCGGCACGCGTCCGGGGGCGTCGCCATCCTCATGCACCCTTCCGCGTCGAGCCCGACGCCGCCTCCTTCCCCAACCTCGGCGGTGCCCAGCGGCAGCATGGCCCTTTCCCCGGATGTGGCACCACACTTCCCCTCCGCTGGAATATCTAAGGTGATGTCTTGGGAGGACAACTTCTCCAACTACTCGGACGGGAGGGACGTCCCACGTTGAGCGGAGGCCCCCACCATCGCGCGGTGCGCCTCGCCATCCACTCATGGCCTGGAGTGGGGAGCCGCTCCTCAACGGTGGCCATGCCGGCCGCCATGCCTTCGGGCACCGTTGTTGGAGTGGACGCTGTAAGGAACGCCGCGCCGCGCGGCCGGTGCAGCGGTCGACGCCCGGCTCCATCACCGTAGGAGGATGGGGACATGTGTTGATGCGCCCCGATCGCCCGCGGTCTCGGCGCCGACGCTGGCCCTACGGCGGCGCCTATAGCCGCCCGGTGCCCGTGCCCCTACGGCTCGGTCCTTGTCCGGTCGGCGGCGTCCCCGCACACCGGCGCCTTGGTCGCACCTTCCCGCAATGCTACCTAGTGGCCGGCGTAGCTACCTTGTGCCGGGGCCTGCGCCGCTGCCGACGGGTGATCTTGTCGATGCGGATGGCTTCACCCCATGTGAGGCATAAGCGGAGCTGCCACCATGCCCCACCTTGCCTTTGTCGCCACCAACCTGTTTCGCCTTCGCTCGTTGGCCTCGCTTCAAGCGTCTAGCCGGAGATCACATCGCTGCCCGGTGCTCTTCTCCGACCCGCTACCTCCTTTGCCTCGGCACGAGGCACCGTCAAGGGACTGCGAGGCTCTAGGGCCCCGGGGTGGGCCGTGCGCAAGGGACGCGCCCACAGCCATTCCCTTCGGATCGCCGTGATGTTGACCGTTCTGGGTATGTCGGGGGGCCTCGGGGCGTCCGGGCCACTTGCGGCTCCCTTCTTCGTCGGACCCGGATCCTCTATCCGGCCCGTCGGCCATCGGCCAGTCGCGAGGTTCGCTCCCACCTCCTTCCGCTCGCCCGGGCTCGCCACACTCGCTACCCAAGCCTCCTCGCCAGCTGGACTCGTCCTTCGGGAGGCGGAGCCGGGAGGACCGCTGCACCACACACGAGGCGCCCCCGACCCCGACGCCGCCCCTTCGTCTTGGTTGAGGCCGAGGAGACCCACGTGCCCCTCCGGATCTCGCCCACGACCATCGGCATCGTGATGTCGTCCCCGTCCGATGCCGCGGGGGACGCCATCCAGCCCATAGACCCCGGGCGCGGCGCCGCATTGAGCTCGCGTTCAGGGACGGTGTCGCCTCGGCGGTAGGCACCCGCCAGTTGTGTCTGCGGGTGTGCCGACCTTGTCGATGCCGAGCTAACGATGCCGACCACCCCCGTGTCGCGCCGCGGCATCGACTCGGGCTCCCGGCGTCTCGACGTCTTTGAGTCGGCCAACCCTCGGTGGGCGGCCGCCCGCCGCTACCGAGCTGCCACTCCCACGCCCGTCACCTTAGCTGAGCGATGTGACCCCCGCCGAAAACCCGACCGCTGGTACCCTGACACACCGTCGCGTGCGCCATCAGGACGGACCCACCGGCCCGCGCCCATGGCGATTGGCGGGTGGGGTGACCTCGTTGGTGCGAGTTCATGACCCGCAGCGATGGACGTCGCGCCACCGTGCAACCGACACCTCTACCCATTGATGTTCGCAACGAGATCCCCGGCGGACCCGCCGTCGCTGGCCCGACTTCGGCTTCGGCAGCGCGCGGCCACCCACCTAGGCCTCAATCACGGCCTTCGTCGACTCCCTCGGGCTGCCTTTGGAGTAGCCGCTCATCTCGCCGTCGCCGCCTCGTGCACTACCGGGACGATGAGTGGATCCCTAGGCGTAGCACCCGCTTTGCGGCCAAGTCGATCTTCAGGGACCCGCGGCCGGAACGGATGGCCTAGCGGGTGCTCCTCAACAAATGGGAGGGACGTCCCGACAACGCTTCCTCGTCCACCCCTGATGACGTGGTGGCGGACCGACTCCTCGGCCGCCGGGGGACACGTCCTGGATTAAAAGCGCCAAGTCATGAGTGCGCTCTTCCCGATGCGCCGCCCCCGTCGCGGCAGGCCTCGCGCAGCGCTGACCGCAGAACCCGTGATTTAGGCTTTAACCTTCGATCGCCGCAGTTAGTGTATTCCTTTAGAAACACCTATCAACGCACCACCATTTAATCCGGTGCCTTGTTTTAGTGTGTCCGTCTTGTGTGTGCCCGTGCATCTCGCTAGGGTTCTCGCAAGGCTGTAAAAACTTTCTAACTTCTCTTAATGCAGTACGGGCAAGTGCCTGGTTTCGAAAAAAAATTAAAAAGAGTATAAACATGATTTAAAATTTAGCATTGGGTAAATTACGCAAACAATTAGTAATGAGCTGAATACTTGAGCCTTTTCATTTGGCTAGTAGTGAGACCACCTTGGCAAGTCTTGGCTAAATCCTAAATGTCTAGGTACATGGCACTCACATAATCTTATTTTCTTAGGGACTGTTTTCTTCCCAGCCATATGTCGCCATGGCTAAAGTTAGGCGGCCACAGACAAAATGCCGCTGCTAGTCAAAACGTTGCTCGCCTGATGATGCTTCGTCTCAATTTTCTACATTGATTGTTCTATGGCAGGTGTGGCAGTCAACACAATCGCCACAAAGTGTGGTGCAGGCTCCATGGTGGTGGCTGCGGCTGCCCACCTAACAGCTCCTTACTGTTTCAAACCTCATCATATTGTTGGAATATGTAACAAACTTGAGATCATGATATGTAATGTGCAACGCTTGTGTACCAAGGCATAGCTGACCTGGTTGCGTGCACCTAAGATATAGCATTCGGTTAGGGATGAGATCTAGGATGTTTAGCTCTTGTTAGTTGAGATAGATACTCATCCAACCGATTGCCATTGCTTGTAAAATAAGAATGTACATGTGTATAAATATAACACGTAGACGTGACCAGCCAAGATAGGCAGTCACGGTTGCCGTGTTCTTTACACATATGACTTGAAGATAGACTTTCTAGGTCTCTCAGGTTTCCTTCACAGCATAGGCTTATGGATTTCGTTGACTGTCAACATGTGGCACTACTACATAATTTCTTTTATGTGGCACTACTATAGGTATTTGGACGTCATTGAAATGAAACTACTGGCATATATGTCTTTCTCAGCCTTTCAGTAGTTATTCACGGACACAGTCAACCATTTCTGTACCTGTCTACTAAGCTTTGCAATGAAAGCTAGAGCATAGCTACAAGGCTTTCTAGTCATTTGCCAAGACCTACAAGTAAATGTCTTCTATTTGAAGTCATTTTGAGGTCAAGTTGGGCTGTTAATTTTAATATTATTGGTATTCTCCTCCTTGTTTTGTTAAAAAAAGCACGAAGACACAGCATGTTAGGAAATTGTGAAACGTACAGATAAAAGGTATGATAAAAAAAAATATATAATGTAGGCTTCCTCCAAAAATTGTAGAAACATTACTTATGATGCAAAGAAAAGTAAAACAACAACGCAAGAAAAAAGACGCATAATACCAGTGATCTTAGAAAAACTTGGTGGTGCCTAGATTTTATTCAGGTCATATGACAAACAAAGATCCATAATTCAAACATAAACACCAAAAACTTCCAAACAATGCTCACCAAATACCAGATGAGGCCAGTCAAGACATTTTTCTGTCCAATGGCTACAATTTGCATATGCTACCTTTCACCTTTGTACTTTCCCTCAGTGTGTCATTAGAAACTATCTTGACAGCAAAAAAGATATTACACTTGTTCCCCTAAACTAGAAATGTTCTAGTAATTGTGTATATGCGGATCTCACACCTGGCCCCAAGAGAACAAGTGAATTGTCAAACAAAGATGTAGAGTGTTGTGACAAAAAAGGATGGGTAACATAAGTTGTAACAAACAAACCATTCCACAGAAAACCACATACTGAGCAATGAACAATACGAGCTCAAATACCTTAGAAAATAGGTGCAAAAAATACAAACCAAATAGTCACAAACACCAAAACACGCTACGCACACACGTAGCCAAAAGCCCTAACTGGTTGTCCGTTGCTAAAGCTTTAGCATTGTGTTGTCTGTGGCTAAAGGAGGGTCCGTCGCTATATACATTTAACCACGGGTTCGTTAGCATCTGCAGGGGTCCGTCGCTGTAACTTTTAGCCATGGACTGAAAGTCGCTGTACCCCCCCATATAGCAACAGACTGAAAGTCGCTGATTAAGGGTTAAGGGGTTGCGCGCACAAGACACACACACACACATAAACGTGCTCGCATGCACACACGTGACAATGATGTAAAATGTCATGACAAAAAAAAAAAGATAACATGATATAGTGAGTAAGTCATATCAAAGAAACCATTTGACACCAACATGCTGAGAAAGGAACAACACAGGCTCAAATTTCCAAGAAAAAATGGTGCAAAAAAATATACTAACAAAATAAATAAACACAAACACACATGCCGCCATGGAGTTGTGTTACCTTCTTCGCTGCCGTTGCTCTATGGTCCACGGCCCTCCCCGCTTTCTGGTGGCTGCTACTCCTACAGCGGTAGCAACAGTGGATAACTAACACCTTTGCCATCGTCATTGTTGCCGAGAACAAACCTGTTGGTATTCCTGTCATCATCCTTGTTGTTGCGGCAGAAAAGGCGGTGGATAGGACAACAAATGGTGACGAACCCTGCACAAAGCAAGAGGCAAACAAAAACTTGATTTTGGTCTCTCGGGGCCATGAGGACAATGTTGGGATGGAGTCCTGTCCTAGCGGCTCCCACACTTGTTGACCGTGGAGGGCGTGGTTGCCCATAGGTGGACGAGCTGGCTTCACGATGTGAAAGGAACAACACAAGCTTAAAATTTCATAACAAACGATGCAAAAAAAATATACTAGGCCCTGGTTAGTTCACGAAAAGTGAACCCAAAAAGTGTTATAGTACCCGTCACATCGGTTTCTTCACGCATCCACGTAACAATAAATGTAGGTAAACAAAAACTAATTCCACAGTTTGGCTGAAAAGTATGAGATAAATTTTTTGAGCCTAGTTAGTTCATGGGAGAACAATAATTACCAAATACAAACAAAAAGTACTACAAAGAGCCGAACCCAAAATATTTCACCAACTAAATACCCCCTAATAAATAAGTAACAAACACGCAACACACGCGCATGTAGAAACACATCCACGTGCTTGAATGCATAGGTGCTTGCGCGCGCGCACACAAAAAAAAAGGATGGATAACAATGATATAGTGAATAAGTCATAACAAACAAACCATTTTGAGAAAGGAACAAGACAAGCTCAAATTTCCAAGCAAAATGGTACAAAAATACTACTAAAAAATTAAATACACACAAACACACATGCCGTCGTGGAGGTCTGTTACCTTCTTCGCAACTGTTGATCTGCGGTCCACAGCCCTCCCACTTTTAGTGGCTGCTACTCCGGCAACGACAACAACAATAGAGAACTGACACCTTCGCCGTCGTCTTTGTTGCCAAGAACAAACCTGCTGGTATCCGATTTCATCGTCCTTGTTGTTGCGGTAGAAAAGGCGGTGGATATCCGCAACAAACTATGACGAACCCCACACGAAGCAGGTGGGGAACAAAAACTTGATTTTGGTCTCATGGGACCATGATGACAATGGTGGGATGGAGTCCTGTCCCAGCGGCTCCTGCCAGTTGACCGTAGAGGGCGCGGTTGCCCACACGAAGCAGTTGACTCCATATTTACATGGAAAAAGTCTACTTAACCCCCCAAACTATAGGCCTGTGACTACTCCTTGCCACGACCTTTAAAAACGCTCAACGAACACATTAAACTTTGGTAAACCGTGCAATCCACCCCCTGGCCGGTTTTGATGGGCTGTTTTGCTTATGTGGCGTACAACGTGGAGGCGGTTTTGACACAGTGGCGCAAGAGATGGATTGCAGGTGTGCTGAATCGGACTGACGGGTGGGCCCCAGCTGTAAGGAACGTGCCCAACCGTCTGCGTCGCTCATGCCCGCAGCGGCACCGCGCCCGCGGCCACGCCCGGTTGGCCCGTCCTGGCCTGACCTGCTGACATGGAGGTGGTGCCGCCGAGCACCGGTCGGGCGTGCTCCTCCGATCCTTGTCCGGGTTGCCTAGGTCGTTGTAGTAGTCGTAGACGCGGTCCCAGTCCTGAGCTCGCCGCGGCCGCTGCCCGCGGAGGCTCCGCAGCTCCTCGTCGCACAGCAGACGCAGGGCCAAGGGCGCCTTGTCAGGGAGGTAGCTCATTGTGAAAGGGCGTCTTGCCGCGGGGTCGTGTTGGGCTGCTGCTACATGCCCTTCCTGCCGCCGCCGGTTGCGTCGCCAAGCTGCAGTTTCTAAAGCTGGATCACCACGCCAGATCTAGATGACCAGTAGCGAGACGAGTACGAACGACCGAGCGCGTAGACGAGCAGCATCAAGGCAGGCAAGCGTGCACCCGATCGCCACGAACAGATGCGCGTAGAAGATGCTGCATCGTTGTCCAAAGAGGGGGAAAAAAATACCAGGAGCATTGAACAAGATGGCACTGCTCTGCTCATGCTGCCCCGTGTGATGCGTTCATGAAGCAGCATGATGACGCTATGGCTGTGCGGACTGGCCGGCCAGGTGATGACCTGTTGTGTCCCCTTGTGCGACAAATCAATGAAGCTGTCTGCTCGTCGCCCTTCTCGGCCTCATCTGCATTCTGGTCTCTCTCTTCTCTTGCGTTTCTCTGCTCAAACTGAAGGATGGCAGCAGCGCGCGAGCCCTAGAGCCACCGCAGCCTCACCATGGAGGCAGTCCTGGTGGTGAATGGAATTGGGCAGAGGCGGCACGACGATGGCGAAATTTGGTCGGTCAAGCAAAGCTGTAGTTTATCCAGCAAAATGGATCTTCGTCAGCATGTCCGAGACTTCAACGTCGTCGTCCATGGTGTTCCCACACTTCCCAACCGGGCAGCTTCGCCGCCACGATTTTCTTTCCGCCTCGGTGACGCTCCGTTTCAGCTTCCACGCCGCCGGTGAGCTCGCGCATCATCTTCCACGCCCCGCTCCGCGTCCTCCCACCCCGCGCTAGAGCCACGGCAGAGATCCATAGAGGCAGCGGCGGCTCATCCATCCTCCCAGGCGGCTCCCTCCCTCACTGTACGAGGCATGAGCACCCGGCGGCGCGGACCGCGGGCGCGCAGGGATGCGACGGCCTGCCCCACAGCAACGGTCGCCGTGCCCAGCTGGAATCCACAGGGACCGCGGGGCATGAGCGACGCAGAGTTGGGCACGTTCCTTACAGCTGGGGCCCACCCGTCAGTCCGATTCAGCACACCTGCAATCCATCTCTTGCGCCACCGTGTCAAAACCGCCTCCACGTTGTACGCCACGTAAGCAAAACAGCCCATCAAAACCGCCAAGGGGTGGATTGCACGGTTTACCAAAGTTTAATGTGTTCGTTGAGCGTTTTTAAAGGTCGTGGCAAGGAGTAGTCACAGGCCTATAGTTTGGGGGGTTAAGTAGACTTTTTCCATATTTACATTGGTATGAATGAAAGCAAGTTTGTGTGAAAAAAATCACACGGTTAATTATCGTTAACTTTGACTGCTGGGCCTTGGGACACGTGACAAATCAGTATGGTGTTCCACAGAAGGCAGGTGGCAAAAAAAAATTCTGCACTCATCCATAAAATAGGTAACCCCCACACTTCATGCAGGAAGGAAGAAATTGTTTTGTTATCCAGCAGGAAAAGTGGAGAAAAGAGAGAAAACCAACATACATCCTCTAATATAGTGCATTCTAGCATTCAAAATGAATCTTCAAATATAATGCATTCCAGAGGACAAATACGAACTTTACATTAATTAATTTCCATTTATCAACCAATCACCATTAATTATGTTCGTGATAGTTCTCGGATGCTCTAGAAGGAGCTTGGCGAAGGCGGTCGTGACACAAAGATGGTTGCTTGTTAAAAGGCGGCGAAGCGAGGCGGGCGGTGCCGCTGCTAAGCGGGCGGTAGTGGACAACTTTTGGGCAGGGTAGACAGTGGGGGTGTCATGGGGGCGAACGGCTGTAGTCGGTAGCGAGGTCCTCTGATTGTGGGCAAGGCGCTCACTCCCAGTCACTGGTGGGGGCCGAGGCAAGGTGGGGAAAGGACAAGGATGACACCGACAAGCTTGCACTGTAGTTATGGCTTGTAGGATGAAGTGATGGGTGTGGCTTGCAACCAGTGTGACCGATGACTAGGGTTGTTGGGGCAGGAGTCGGGTGTGGGGAACGAAGGAGATTAGGCGCTGCGATGCGAGGAGAAAGATAAGACGCTGGTGGCCCCATAACTGTAGACGATAAGGGGCATTCGGGCCATAGGCAGAGGAAATAGCCACGTAGGTCGATGTTTATGGTGATCTTGCAACCTCAAGGTTGATCAATCAATAAAGAATATAGTTTGTATATATATGAATAAGCATACCATTTTTGAATCTCTAAACAAAAATATTTGTTTGATTTTATATACTTTTTTGTTTTATAGAAATGGAAGGAACGGAACATGGTGAATTAATGTGATAAAGTGTAACCCATTTTACATTCCCCACCTAATGCGCCAAACACACTCAGAAAATGGAGATTTCGTGAGCGGAACAATTTTCCGTGAAAGTGCAAAGCACACTTTCATGAAAATATCTTTTTCATTAGGGTAATATAAACCCCGTGGTGAAAACTTGTTTTTATTACAGTCCTCCATGTACTACCACAACAATATGCATTTGGTCTCCTTAGGGAGCCGAAAAGCTATAAAACATAGATAGAAAATTGGAGTATTATATAATACTGTTGTGTAGATGGAACTTGTGAACATACAAAACATAGTTTGAGAGAGCCCGTGCCTGTGCCACGAAGGAATTCACCGGAGTTAGGTTAGGCAGTTCTGGGTGGCTCTAGAATGGAGCTTGGGGAAGGCGGTGACACGAAGGTGGTTGCTTGTTGAAAGGCGGCGAGTGAGGCTGCAGTGCTGCTGCTAAGTGGGCGATAGTGGACAACTGGTTGTGCAGGCTAGGCGGTGGGGGCATCGCAATAGTAGTCGGTGGCGGGGGCATGACGGTGGTGAGGTGCTCTAATTGTGGGCAAGGCGCTCGCTCCCAGTCGCTGGTGGGGTCCAAGGCAAAGGTGGGGCAAGGACAAGGATGAAACCGACAAGCTTGCACTATAGTTACGGCTTGTATGACGAAGTGACGGGGGCGGGTTGCGGCCAGTGCAGCTGGTGACTAGGGTTGTTGGGGAAGGAGTCGGGTGTGGGGGTGGAAAGAGAGCATGGATTGCGATGCGAGGAGGAAGATAAGACGCTGGTGGCACCATAGCTGTAGACACAAGTAAGGGGCATTCTGGCCATAGGGAGAAGAAATATCCACGTAGGTCGATGTTCATGGTGATCTTGCAACCTCAAGATTGATCAATCAATAAAGAATATAGTTTATATATACGATTAAGCAGACCATTTCTGAATCTCTAAACAAAAATATTTGTGCGAGTTTATATACTTGTTTGTTTTAAAGCACACTCTCATGAAAATATCTTTTTTCATGAGGGTAATATAAACCATGTGGTGAAAACTCATTTTTATTATAGTTCTCCATGTACTACCACAACAATATGCATCTGGTCTTAGGGAGCAGATAAGGTATAAAAACATAGATAACAGTAGATGGCAAATAGTAGTTATAAACATACCAAATATAGTTTGTAGAGAGTACGTGCCCTGGCCATGAAGGAGTTGATTGGAGTAAGGTTGGGCAGTTCTCGGTAACTCTAGAAGGGAGCTTGGGGAAGGTGGCCATGACACGAAGGTGGTTGCTTGTTGAAAGGCGGCGAAGCGAGGAGGTGGTGCCACTGCTAAGCCGGGCGGTAGTAGACAACTAGTTGGGCAGTAGGCTTTGGGGGCGCAGGCAGGGGTAGTCGGCGGCAGGGGTGTCACGGCGGTAAGATGCTCTGATTGTGTGCATGGTGGTTGCTCCTAGTTGCTGGTGGGGAATGAGGCAAAGGTGGGGCAAGGACAAGGATGACAACGGCAAGCTTGCAGTGTAGTTACGGCTTGTACGACGAAGTGACAGGGGTGAGTTGTGGCCGGTGACTAGGGCTGTTGGGGCAGCAGTCCGGTGTGGGGGAGGAAGAAGAGCAGGCGCTGCGACGCAAGGAGGAAGATAAGACGTCCGTGGCCCCATAGCTGCAGACAGTAAAGGGCATTCTGGCCATAGGCAGAGGAAATAGCCACGTAGGTTGTTGTTCATGGTGATCTTGCAACCTCAAGGTTGATCAATCAATAAAGAATATAGTTTGTACATATAAAATAAGCATATCATTTCTGAATCTATAAACAAAAATATTTGTTTGATTTTTTATACATTTTATTACAGAAAAGGAAGGAACGGAACTGGGCTTAATTAATGCAATAAAGGGTGACCCATTTTACATTCCCCACCTAGCGCGCCAAAAACACTACCAGAAAATGTAGAATTCGTGAGGGGAACAATTTTCCGTGAAAGTGCAAAGCACACTCTCATGAAAATATCTTTTTCATGAGGGTAATATAAACCCCGTTGTGAAAACTCATTTTTATTACAGCGCTCCACGTACTACCACAATAATATGCATTTGGTCTCCTTAGGGAGGAGAAAAGGTATAAAAATGTAGATAATAGTAGATGGCAAATAGGAGTATTATACAATACTCTGTGTAGATGGAACTTGTAAACATACCAAATATAGTTTGGAGGAGCCCGCTCCGAAGCCACGAAGGAGTTCACCAGAGTTAGGTTGGGTAGTTCTCGGTGGCTCTAGAAGGGAGCTTGGGCAAGGCGGTCGTGACATGAAGGTGGTTGCTTGTTGAAAGGTGGCGAGCGAGGCGGCGGTGCCGCTGCTAAGTTGGCGGTAGTGGACAACTGGTTGGGCAGGGTAGGCGGTGGGGGCGTCGCAGTAGTAGTCTGCGACGGGGGCGTCACAGCGATAGTCGGTAACAAGGTGCTCTGATTGTGGCCAAGGCACTCACCCCAGTCGCTGGTGGGGGCTGAGGCAAATGTGGGGCAAGGACAAGGATGACATCGGCAAGATTGAACTGTAGTTACGGCTTGTACCCCGGCGACAGGGGCGTTTTGCAGCGGGTGCGACCGGTGACTTGGGCTGTTCAGGCAGGAGTCAGGTGTGGGGAAGGAAGGAGAGCAGGCCTTGCGATGCGAGGAAGATAAGATGCTGGTGGCCCCATAGCTGCAGGCAGAGGAAATAGCCACATAGGTCGATGTTCATGGTGATCTTGCAACCTCAAGGTTGATCAATCAATAAAGAATATAGTTTGTATATATACAAATACGCATACCATTTCTGAATCTCTAAACAAAAATATTTGTGTGATTTTATATATTTTTTTGTTTTACTAAAAAAGGAAGGAACCAAACTAGGGGAATTAACGTGATAAAGTGTGACCCATTTTACATACCCCACCTTGTGTGTGCCAAACACACTACCAAGAAATGGAGATTTCGTGAGGGGAACAATTTTCAGTGAAAGTGCAAAGCACACTCTCATGAAAATGTCTTTTTCATGAGGGTAATATAAACCCTGTTGTGAAAACTCGTTTTTATTACAGTGCACCACGTACTACCACAACAATATGCATTTGGTCTCCTTAGGGAATATAAAAGGTATAAAAATATAGATAACAATAGATAGCAAATAGGAGTATTATAAAATGCTGTGTGTAGAGGGAACTTGTAAACATACCAAATATAGTTTGGACTTTGGACAGAGCCCGTGCCTAGGCCACCAAGGTGTGCACCAGAGTTAATTTTGGCAGTTCCAAGTGGCTCTAGAAGGGAGGTCGGTGAAGGCGTTCGTGACACAATGGTTTGCATAAAACCACGGTGAAAATGCCATTGATAAAAATAATTCTATAATAGCAGTGAACGCAGAAACCACAGTTTGAACACCACACAAACTTTTAGTACGTGTACATAATTAACCTTGATAATATGTAAAATTGCTCAAATACACAAGGTACATCACCTCCTTTTCTCGGCTACATAGTGTTTTCACAAAATTGCTTGTTAAACTATACTAGCAATGCACCTAAAGTCAATGGCGCCAAATACTCGTATTCTCAGAAATATCTGAAATCATACTATTCAACTGTGCAAATATGCAATGTCTAACCTTTTTTTCACAAACATGCAATTCATTGCATATATCCTTAATGTAGAGAAACCGGAAGGATGACATGATAAAAACACCACCATAATCCAGTGGCCGACATCCATACGAGATGTGTAGCTTTCTTGAGCCCACGAATAATATACGGTGTAAACCTCGACCACTGCTGCTGATGTCTCCTTCTCCCAGGACCGTCCCCACAGCCACCTCTTCCTCCTACTCTGCCGCTTCGCAGGCCTCACCATCTGGCACTCCTCGAATCACTGTTGTTGGTGATTTGGGTTCTATATAATGTTGAGCAGGGATAAGGAAGAAGTGAGCTTGGCCTCCACTAGATGCTGCGCCCCTCTCTCCCTCTCGGTCACATGCCTAAAACAAACCTGCTGGTATCCCGTCGACCTTGTTGTTGCCGCAGAAAAGGCAGTGGATGGCGCAGCAAACGACGACAAACCCAACGCAAAGCATGCGGAGAACAAAAACTTGATAGTGATCTCGTGGGACCAAGATGACAATGGTGGGATGGAGTCTTGTCCTAGCGGATCCTGCTATTTAACCACGGAGGGCGCAGTTATCCACAGGTCGACGAGACGCTAGCTTCACGCCGAGAAAAGAACAAACCAAGCTCGAATTACCTAGCAAATGGTGCAAAAAAAAAAAAATACTAACAAAACGTCACAAACACACGCACGTACATGTGCTCACGCGCGCACGCCCACACACACACATGCACAAACGAAGATGCAAAGCTTTGTGACAAAAACAACGAATGGTTATCATGATATAGTGAATGCTTCATAACAAACAAGAAAGAAACAACACGGCGGTGGTTGCTTGTTGAAGGAACAACACAAGATCAAAGTCATGTTCCATTTATCAACCATCACCATTAATTATGTTCTTGATAGTGTCTAATAATTAGGAAATAAAATGATGATATATCAAACTCTTTTATGTTCTGTCTTAATTTGTCTAAAAATTTCTAAAATGCAATATATTACCAACAAAGGGAGTATACACCACAACAATATGCGTTTGGTCTCCTTAGGGAGCAGGAATGGTATAAAAACGTAGATGACAGTAGATGGCAAATAGATAGGAGTATGATACAATACTTTGTAGGTGGAACTTTTAAACATACCAAATATAGTTTGGAGAGAGCCCATTCCCAACCTACGCCGGAGTTCACCGAGTTAGGTTGGGCAGTTCCATGTGGCTCTAGGAGCTCGTGGGGGCGGCGTGGCACGGGCGGTGGTTGCTTGTTGAAGGGCGGCGAGCGAGGCGGGCGGTGCCGCTGTTAAATGGGAGGTAGTGGACAACAGGTTGAGCAGGGTAAGCAGTGGGGGTGTCGTGGCAATAGTCGACGGCGCAGGTCATCATAGTGGTAGTCAGCGGCGGGCGCCGCGGGCGGTAGTGGGCTATGCAGGCGCCACGACGGTATTTGGCGGCGTGGGCGTCACGACAGTAGTCAGCGGGGGGCGGAGATTCGGGTGTGAAGGAGGATGAAGAACATGCGCTATGATGCGCGGAGGAAAATAATTAAGGGGTTGCGCCTTTTCGCATCACGTGACCATCATGTGATAACCGCCTCCTTGTTGATTATTTATTTAAGAAATTAAAAGTATGTTAATTCCATTTTAGCATAAATAGTATTGAGTTTATTTTGTTGTTACTGTGTTGATGGCTTGCATTCCAGGGAATTAAAATAAAAATTAGTACTTATTTATTATAGTAGTACTACTAGAAGAAAAATGCTGAATATCTGCTCAAAGAAATTTGTGGGCAGACTTCTAGCATGTTCGTTACCAAAGAATTCAACAGGAGGCTCTCAGGCGGGGACCTCCTATTGAATTTCTTAACAATTGAAGAGCTTTAAATTCTATAAGTCCACTATCGTGGCTTCTAGAAGAAAGAAAGAAAAAAACAATAACCCACTCTTTTTTAGTAATACCATATAAAGTAAAGATAAGATTGTTATAGATATAGATATAGATATATACTGCATTTTTAATGGGCCTCGTAGTTGGTAGATCACCATGAACCTCATGTGAATCTGCCCGTGGCTCTCATTGTTCGCCACACAATGCCCATGTCGGCCACCACAAGTGAAGACGTCAGCATCTATCACTACTGGACATGGCCTATTTCCCGAGTGTTTTTTATCGGGCCGGAAAGCACTCGGCAATCATGAAACCCCCCACCCCCCATAAAAAAAAATTGCTTCTAGAAGAAAGAAAAGAACAACACACTCTTTTAGTAACACCATACAAAGTAGAGATACAAGAATAGATTATATATATATAAAGATATAGATATGCGGCGAACAAAAACATGATTATGGTCTCGTGGGACCAAAATGACAACAGTGTGATGGAGTCCTATCCTAGTGGATCCTGCTAGTTAACTCCGGAGGGCGCAATTGCCCGTAGGTCAATGAGTCGCTAGCTTCACGCTGAGAAAAGAACAAACCAATTTCAAATCACCTAGCAAATGGTGTGAAAAAAAATTACTAATAAAAGTCACAGACACGTGCACGCACACAAAGGTGCTCGCACGCGCACACACACGCACAAACGAAGATGCAAAATGTTATGACAAAAAAGGAATGGATATCATGATATAGTGACTATTTCATAAAAAATAAACCACTTGACACATGAAACACGCTAAGAAAGGAACAACATGAGCTCAAAGTTATGTTCCATTTTATCAACCAATCACCATTAATTATGTTCGTGATAGTGTCTAATAATTAGGAAATAAATTGATGATATCAAACTCTTTTATGTTCCCTCTTAAGTTGTCTAAAAATTTCTAAAATGCAATGTATTACCGGACAAAGGGAATATACACCACAACAATATGCGTTTGGTCTCCTTAGGGACAGAAATTGTATAAAAACATATATGACAGTAGATGCCAAATAGATATGACTATTATACAAGACTTTGCAGGTGGAAATTTTTAACATACCAGATATAGTTTGAAAGATCTCATTCCCAAGTTACGTCGGAGTTCACCGGAGGTAGCTTGGGATGTTCCAGGTGGCTCTAGAAGGGAGCTCGGGGAGGCGGTCGTGACATGGCGGTGGTTGCTTTGTTGAAGGGTGTGGCGAGCAAGGCGGCAGTGCCGCTGCTAAGCGGGTGATAGTGGACAACCGACTAAGCAAGGTAGGCAGTGGGGGGGCTTCGTGGCAATAGTCGACGGCGGGGCGCCACACAGGTAGTCAGCGAACGGGCGCCGCGGGCGGCTGTGGGCTGTGCGGGCGCCACGGGCGTAGTCGGCTGCGGGGCGCGGCGGCAATAGTCGGCGGCGGGGGCGGAGAGTCGGTTGTGACGGAGGAAGAAGAACATGTGTTGCGATGCGAGGGAGGATGATAAATAAGGTGTTGTGGATTTCGCACCGCGTGTGACCGCCACGTGATAACCGCCTCCTAGCTAATCATTTATTTAAGAAATTAAAAGTATGTTAATTTCATTTTATCATACATAGTATTGAGTTTATTTCTGTTGTTACTGTGTTGATGGTTTTCATTCTAGGAAATTGAAATTAAAATTAGTACTTATTTAATATATTAGTTGGTTGATTTGCCGTGAACCTTATGTGAATCTGCCCATGGCGATCTCTTTGTTTGCCACACAATGCCAGTGCCGCCACCACAAGTGAAGACGCCCACTATGCCGAAATCGCTATCTCTGCGACACTTGTTAACCGCTATCAGCGACATGTTTTACAAGTGTCACCCTTTTTGCGTCGAGATAAGGGCATATCTGTGACGCGTATTTACGCCGTCACTGATAAGGTGCTATCTGCGACGCGTATTGGTTACATGTGTCGCAGATAACACCTTATTTGCGACACATATTGGCTACACGCCGATGATAAGGTGTTATCTCGTGACGCATGTAGTTAATACACGCCGCAGAGATAAGGTGTTATCTGCGACACATGTAGTTAATACGCACGCAGATAAGGTGTTATCTGCGACACATGTAGCCAATACGCGTCACCAATAGCTATTTCAGAAAAAAATGGTGATCCTATATATATATACATATACATATATAGGATCATCCATATACATATACACACATCATTGAAGCTAACATTTTATTTGTAATATGGTACATTTCACAGTAGTACACAGTTCATACTCCATACTGCAAGTCTGTTAAACTATAGATTACATGGGAGTATCCACCATAAATATGAAGAGGTGACAGGTTGCTATATAGAATAAATGGCAATACATATAGCTTCTGGCTACTTCCTTTCCTCTCATCTAGTTCCAGAATGGTTGAGCTCTTGTTACATCGGTAGAAGATAGACTATTCTAGTTCTAGTTCTAGAATACTATTGCCGAACCTGTTGTTGCACTAAAGAAAAAAAGAGTACCTGCTGTCCATCTGCTCCTGCAGCTGTGGAGAGGTTACTGGACACAGGAAAAGAAAAAATCAGTTACTAGACACAGGAAAAGAAAAAAAATCAGCATCTGATACATCTACTTGAGAATGCAGTCTGCTTTAAAACAAACGAAGTTACAAGGGACCGAGCTAGAGTAGCCCTTACTAATGTTGTGCTGGACCTGCAAAAACAATTGTATATTGGAGCCCTGCAATAACATAAATCACCATATCAAATGTATATTGAACTGATCCAACAATAATCAGTTCAGAAAAATTAATGGCATCATAGGACAACACCCCCAACCCAAACAAAAGCATTGAACAAGTAATCAGATAACATGCCCTGTTATGCCTCAAGCAGAATAGAAAGATCTATTTTTTAAAAAAATGATTAGCTACAAGGTATACTAATCATAAGCTATCTGAACCATTGCAAAAGAATGCTAAAGTTGCAGACTGAACACTTGAACAATGATCAGCTGTTGTCCCTCTGTTGCTGACCTGCTAATTTGAGGATCAAAGATGACTGCACATGAAGTCATCATATATATCCTTGGTTGCAAGTACAAACTGCAACCAAGATTAATATAACATGGATTACTTCAAGTTTGTTCTATATATTAGATTATAGTAGCATGGATTTTACAGATATCATTTAGAAACCACTTGTTGTACCCGATGCAATGAGTTAATCAAAATCAAGCATGCATTATCAGTATGTACCACAAGTGACTAGCAGCATGGATTTTGCTCAGGAAGTTGCATACTTAAGAAAAATGATCCAACGTAATAGAACTAATTCAATGGCATGCAGCTGGATTCTCATGTGTATTATAAATATTCCTAGTGTAGAAGAAAAGGACCAATGAAGAACAGCAGCAGATTTCTGATCCCAAAATTGGATGGAACTACAGCAAATTACATCGACCTAGCCATATTTGCGGTCATCAGTTACAATCTAGACACATTTCACCAGTATAAAAAATAGAAAAAGGAAAATAAATGTAAATAAACAGAAATTACTGCTTCATCTGGAAGATTCAGATTTAATAAATGATAAAACATGGCATCAGTCTTATATAACGAAATGCACATTTGGGTGGACATATATATGGATCAGCTGACTTCTCTCTTTGTGCCTCCTCTAGCTAAATGTATTCCTCTAACAATCTAAGTGCAGTCTAGAACAGAGTTTTTGTACAGAAGTCGATGCTAAGTAGATGCTACTTCCAAACAAGCAATCGCAGGATTGGCATTATTTGCTAGTATTAGCTAAAAGAACAGATGGTCTACGAGTAGCAAACCTGCTGTTCCGAATCAATGCCTGTAACTGGGACTTGAGATCCTGCATTTGCAGAAACACAATCAGCATCCTATGACCGCAGTCCGCTCGGGTGTGGAGTTAGGGTTTGTGCTCTAGCTTTCACATGCTGCTTCATCCGCCACGGGTCCGCTCGGGTGTGGAGTTGGGGCACCGCCGCAGCGGAACCACTGTCGTGGAACCCGATCCGTCCGCCGCCGAGACCCAGATCCGTTGGCGGGGAAGGAGCGATGGGGCAGGGCGCCACCACCCGCGGCTGAGAAGGCAGTGGCAATAAAAATTAAAACAGTAGTATTGCAAAGACTGCATGTGAACAATAGCTGATACAAAACAGTGTTAAATTACAAGCCAAGCAACCACATTCCCAAGTACTTACATAATTACATTATACTCTAGTAGGAGAGCAGTTGTTAAATTTCCAGTTCCCTGCAGAGCATTATCCAGCAAGGTGAAAACTAATTTATATACAAGTCACTGAATTATATAAACTGGTAATGCTATAAACACCAATGAAAAATAACCAAACAATAATTTCATAGGTATATCAATTCTAACTCACAAGTTAAATTTACAATAATTTCAGTTATTTACAAGCATAGTCTAAGTCACAGGTATATCAATTCTATCTCAACAATTAACTCATCATGATTCTAAAAAATATGTGTGCGCTGAACCCAGCAGAAAGCACAGCACCCAGCACAAAAGTATCTGTGCTCATTTCAATTCAGTTTTAGTGCTCATTCAGTTAAGTTTCAGTGCTCATTACAGTAATGTTTTAGTGATCATTTTATTAGCAAACGAACAGCCAGTGTTGTGTCGTTTTGTATCAAAATAGCTGGTGCTCATTACCGGTGGAGCTCATGAATCAAAACAGCAGTGCAATTGCTTCCATACAACAAATCAGAGGTGATGCAAGTACTAAAACAAACTAAAGTACATCTCGAAGCAGCAAGGCAATGCCATCTGACGTACCACCCAGATCTGAAATCCTGAACCGGTCAAATCTCAAGCAGCAAGGCAATGTCGGTAGAGGAGCAGGGTAGGGGTAGGGTAGGCGAGGGCAACCAACCTTGACATCGTAGTCGACGCCGGCGGTGGCGACGCCGGGCGGGAGGCAGGGTGGAAGTCGAGGCTGAGCACTGGCTGCTCGTCGTGCCTGTAGCGTCGCGCCTGCATCTTGTGGAGTGCTGGATGGGCTCCGCAGCTCCGCCGATGGGGCGTTCGTCCTCCACGAATTTCTCCACCTCCCGAAGTCCACTGCCTTCTCCAATCTCTCTCACCCACTAGGGTTTGGATTTTGGGACGACTCAAGAGTGACGGAGGAAGAGATGTGAGTTTGGCGCTGGTGGATGGAGGAAGATCGAGGCGAGAGTGCTGTTGGCAGGCGGAGGAGAAGGGGCGACCGGAGGGACAGCTGCGGCGGGCGGCGGCGACGGTGGGGCAGGGTGCCGGGGAAAAGGAGGCGAGAGGGAGAGGGAGAGGGAGACGGAACGGGTGCGCAGGGACTGGATCCGCACGGACGGGAGGAGGGAGGGGCGGGTCCGCAGATCGCGAAGAAGGCCGGACTCAAGTCATTAGCTAACCATAGTTGATAATATTTTCGGTCCGATATTTTTTTAGGAGCGACGCGTTTCATTCGCACGAGTCACAGATAACAAGTCCACCTATCGCTGATGCGTGTTTGTTAAGACGCAGTCACGATAACTTCGTTGTTGTCACGCGTTTTCTTTCCTCACCACTGGTGAGCGGCACGTTCCGCTTGCACGCGTGTCACCAATATGATATTAGTGACGCGTTTCGGTTGTAGGTCACAGATCTATGCGTCACAGATAAGCATTTCGGCATAGTGGCCAGCATCTGTCTCTACTGGACTCGGACTCTTTGCCAAGTGTTAGAGCCACTCGGTAAAGGCCTTTACACACCTGGCAAATCCTTTACCAAGTGTTACACTCGGCAAAGAGCACTCGAGAAAGAAAGTAACACTAATGGTCTATTTGCCGAGTGTTTTTTTTTATGGGCACTCGGCAAAGGGCACACTGGAAATAAAGTGTCGCCAACGGCCTATTTGTCGAGTGTTTTTTGTCGGGCACTTTCGGCAATTTGCGCACTTGATTATGGTCTCATGGGACCAAAATGACAATGGTGTGATGGAGTCCAAAACTAGTGGATCTTGCTAGTTAACAGCGGAGGTGCAGTTGCCCATAGGTCGATGAGACGCTAGCTTCAAGATGAGAAAAGAACAAACCAAGCTCAAATCACCTAGCAAATGGTGCGGAAAAAATTACTAATAAAAATTCATACACACGTGCACGCACACATGCACAAACGAGGATGCAAGGAATGGATATCATGATATAGTGACTATTTCATAAAAAAACAAACCATTTGACATCAAACACGCTATGACAGGAACAACACAAGCTCAATGTTATGTTCCATTTTATCAACCAATCACCATTAATTATGTTCGTGATAGTGTCTAATAATTAGGAAATAAACTGACGATATCAAACTCTTTTATGTTCTCTCTTAATTTGTCTAAAAATTTCTAAAATGCAATATATTACCGGACTCAGGGAATACACACCACAACAATATGCGTTTGGTCTCCTCTGGGAGCAGAAATGGTATAAAAAACATACATGACCGTAGATGGCAAATAGATAGGAGTATTATACAATACTTTGTATGTGGAACTTTTAAACATACCAAATATAGTTTGGATAGAGCCGGTTCCCAATTAAGCTACGACGGAGTTCACCCGAGTTAGGATGGGCAGTTGCAGGTGGCTCTAGAAGGGAGCTCGGGGAGGCTGCCATGACATGGAGGTGGTTGCTTGTTGAAGGGTGGCGAGCGAGGGCGGCAGTGCCGCTGCTAAGCGTCGATAGTGGACAACTGATTGAGCAAGGTAGCAGTGGGGGCGCCATAGCGGTAGTCAGCGGACGGGCATCGCGGGCGGTAGTGGGCTATGCAGGTGTCACGACAGTAGTCGCCCTGCGGGGCATCGCGCGGCAGTAGTCAGCGACGGGGGCAGAGAGTCGGTTGGGGGGGAGGAAGAAGAACATGCATTGCGGTGTGAGGAGGATGATAAATAAGGTGTTGCGGCTTTTCGCATCGCGTGACCGTCATGTGATAACCGCCTCTTAGCTGATCATTTATATGAGAAATTAAAAGTATTGAGTTGGTTGATCACCATGAACCTTATGTGAATCTGCCCATGGCTCTCTTTGTTTGCCACACAATGCCAGTGCCGGCCATCACAAGTGAAGACACCAGCATCTGTCACTACTAGACTCAGACTCTTTGCCAAGTGTTAGAGCCACTTGGCAAAGGCCTTTACACACCAGGCAAAGCCTTTACCGAGTGTTACACTCGGCAATGGGCACTCAAGAAAGAAAGTGACACCAACGGTCTCTTTGCCAAGAGTTTTTTTTTACGGGCACACGACAAAGGGCACACCGAAAGAAATCCGACGCCAACGGCCTATTTGCCGAAGTACTTTATATTTGGCACTCAGCAATTTGCGAGTGCTAGAAAACACAATGCAAAGAAATCACGACCCCCCCCCCCAAAAAAAAATGGTTTGTAGAAGAAAGAAAAGAACAACACACTCTTTTAGTAACACCATACAAAGTAGAGATACAAGGATAGATTATATATATAAAGATATAGATATGGATATAGATATGCGGCGAACAAAACCTTGATTATGGTCTCGTGGGACCAAAATGACATTGTCGTGATGGAGTCCTATCCTAGCGGATCCTGCTAGTTAGTTGTGGAGGGCGCAGTTGGCCACAGGTCGATGAGACGCCAGCTTTACACTAAGAAAAGAATAAACCAAGCTCAAATCACCTAGCAAATGGTGCAGAAAAATTTACTAATAAAATGTCACACACGTGCACGCACACACACGCACAAATGAAGATGCAAAGTGTTGTGACAAAAAAAGGAATGGATATCATGATATAGTGACTATTTCATAAAAAACAAACCATTTGACATCATACACGCTAAGAAAGGAACAACACATGCTCAAAGCTATGTTCCATTTTATCAACCAATCACCATTAATTATGTTCGTGATAGTGTCTAATAATTAGGAAATAAAATGATGATATCAAACTCTTTTACGTTCCCTCTTAATTTGTCTAAAAATTTCTAAAATGCAATATATTACCGGACAAAGGGAATATATACCACAACAATATGCATTTGGTCTCCTCTAGGAGCAGAAATGGTATGAAAACTTACATGACTGTAGATGGCAAATATATAGGAGTATTATCCAATACTTTGTAGTTGGAACTTTTAAACATACCAAATATAGTTTGGATAGATCCCGCTCCCAAGCTACGCCGGAGTTCACAGAGTTAGGTCATGCAGTTCCAGGTGGCTCTAAAAGGGAGCTCGGGGGGCGGCCGTGACATGGCGATGGTTGCTTGTTGAAGGGCAGCGAGCGAGGTGGCAGTGCCACTGCTAAGCGGGCGATAGTGGAAAACTGGTTGAGCGCTCGTGGCGATAGTCGATGGCGGGGCGTCACAGCGGTAGTCTGCAATAGACTCTTTATCACACGCCTATAAGAAACCGTAAACCATAAACCATAAACCCCACAGCGGTAGTCAGCGGCGGGGCGTCGCAGTGGTAGTAGGCTATGCGGCGTCCCGGTGGTAGTCAATAGTGGGGTGTCACGACAGTAGTTGGCGGCGGGGGCAGAGAGTCGGGTTGTGGGGAGCAAGCAGAACATGCGTTGCGATGTGAGGAGGAAGATAAATAAGGGGTTGCAGCTTTCGCACCGCGTGACAGTCACATGATAACCGCCTCTTGATGATCATTTATTTAAGAAATTAAAAGTATGTTAATTCCATTTTAGCATACATTGTATTGAGTTTATTTCTGTTGTTACTATGTTGATGGTTTGCATTCTAGGAAATGAAAATTAAAATTAGTACCTATTTAATATAGAAGTACAACTAGAAGAAATATGCAGAATATCTGCACAAAGAAATTTGTGGGTAGACATCTAAGAAACTCCTGACCAAATAATTCAACAGGAGGTTCTCGGACGAGGACCTCCTATGGAATTTCTTATCAATTGAACAGCTTTAAATTCTGTAAGTCCACTATCGTGGCTTCTAGAAGAAAGAGAAGAACAACCCACTCTTTTGGTAATACCATATAAAGTAGAGATACGAGGACAATTATATATATAAGACATAGATATAGATATAAACTACATTTGTAATGGGCCTTGTAGTTGGTAGATCACCGTGAACCTCATGTCACTGCCCGTGGCTCTCGTTGTTTCCCACACAATGCCCATGCCGGCCACAAGTGAAGACGTCAACATCTGTCACTACCGGACTTAGGCTCTTTGCCAAGTGTCGAGACACTCGGCAAAGGCCTTTATACACTCGGCAAAAGGCACACGGGAAAGAAAGTGACGCCAACGGCGTGTTTGCCGAGTGTTATTTATCGGGCTGCTGGAAGACACTCAGCAAAGAAATCACGAAAAGCCCCATAAAAAAATGGCTTCTAGAAGAAAGAAAGAAAAGAACAACACACTCTTTTAGTATCACCATACAATGTAGAGATACAAGGATAGATCATATATATAAAGATATAGATACGGATATAGATATGCGGCGAACAAAAACTTGATTATGGTCTCGTGGGACCAAGATGACAATGGTGTGATGGAGTCCTATTCTAGCGGATCCTGCTAGTTAACAGTGGAGGACATAGTTGCCCCCAAGTCAATGAGACCCTAGCTTCACGCTGAGAAAACAACAAACCAACCTCAACACCTAGCAAATGTTGCAGAAAAATATACTAATAAAAAGTCACACACACGCGCGCACACACAGGTGCTCGCACGCACACACACGCACAAACGAAGATGAGGATTGACCCATCAGAGGACAGCGAGGACATGTACAACAAGAGACATGAGGATTGGCCGCCATGGCTGCTGGAAAGACGAGGCACTCACGAAGGCTTTTTGAAATTTTTGGCTTGCCAATGGGCTCAAGGTTAGCATCGGACAATTGCGGGGGCTTCTTGACCGCATCAGCAAACGATTTGCATTGACTTGAACCATGGACATCAGTCCAAGAGGCATGCTCTTCGGTGCAGAAGAGTTTGAACTCGCTACGCCGGTCTGGTCCGCCATCAGAAAGAATGAAGTTTCTAGATGAAGAACCCCACTGGCTTTGAGGAGACAAAGAATTTGAAAGTGCGATCGGCAAGAACAGAGACATTGAAGTGCTCCGCAGAGCCCCCCAATGGTGTCCTGCAGGATCAGGACCACTGATCTTGGACAGAGTCTAAACTTGCAACGCCCAAAGGAGACAACGAGAGAGAAGGAGCTACGGCCGATGTCTGGCCAAGAGATGGGACGCTCAAGACCCTTCCAGACGTCAGATTGAATCTTGCGACCCGGCTCAAAGGAGAGGCCAGGGAGCTCCATGAACATGGGATCAGGTGGGGGGCGATATGACATACCAGGGCAAAGCGGGCCTCGTGATCAGGGAATGAGCACCATCAGCAAGCTTGGAGCATGGAGCGAAAGGAGCGGGCAGGAGGCAAGCGCCTCAGGCAGCCGTCGGAGCGGGTCGCCTCACCATCAGCAAGCTCGGAGCATGGAGCGAAGGAGCAGCAGGAGGCAAGCGCCTCAGGCAGCCGTCAGAGCGGGTTGCCTCATCGCCTTAGCTCGCCCCGTTTGACCATCCTTCTTTCTAGAGGACAAATACTAATTTTACACTAAATAATTTCCATTTATCGAGTAATACCATTAATTATGCTCGTGATAGTGTCTGATTAGGAAATAAAATGATGATATCTAACTATTTTATGTTCTCTCTTCATTTGTCTTAAAATTTATAAAATGCAATATATTACAGGACAAAGGCAGTATACACGACAACAATATGTGTTTGAGAGAGCAGAAATGGTATAAAAACATAGATAACAGTAGATAAAAAATGGAGTGTTATACAATACTGTGTAGGTGGAACTTTTAAACATACCAATTATTGTTTCAAGAGAACTCATGCCCAAGCCACGTCAGAGTTCACCAGAGTTAGGTTGGGCAGTTCCAGGTGGCTCTAGAAGGGAGCTCGGGGAGGCGGTCGTGACATGGTGGTGGTGCTGGTTGAAGGGCAGCGGCCCAGGTGGCAGTGCCGCTGCTAAGCGGGACGGTAGTGGACAACTGGTTGAGCAAGGTAGGCAGTGGGGGCTTCATGGCAATAGTCAACGGCGGGGTGTCACAGAGGTAGTCAGCGACCGGGCGTTGTGGCGGTAGTGGGATGTCGGGGCGTCTAACGGTAGTCGGCGGTGTGGGCGTCGCGGCAGTAGTCGGTGGCGGCGGCGGCGGAGAGTCGGTTATGGGGGAGGAAGAAGAACATGCGTTGCGATGCGAGGGAGGATGATAAATAATGGGTTGCGTCTTTTGCAATCGTGACGGATCGCGTGATAATTGCCTCCTTGTTGATCATTTATTTAAGAAATTAAAAGTATGTCAATTCCATTTTAGCATATATAGTATTGAGTTTATTTTTGTTGTTACTGTGTTGATGGTTTGCATTCTAGCAAATTAAAATTAAAATTAGTACTTATTTAATATAGTAGTTGGTTGATTGCTGTGAACCTTATGTGAATCTACCCATGGCTCTCGTTTTGTTTGACACACAATGCTAGTGCCGGCCACCACAAGTGCAGACGCCAGCATCTGTCACTACCAGACTCAGAGTCTTTGCCAAGTGTCAAAGCCACTCGGCAAAGGCCTTTACACACTTGGCAAAGCCTTTACCGAGTGTTGCACACGGCAATGGCCACTCGGCAAAGAAAGTGATGCCAACGGTCTCTTTGCCAAGTGTATTTTTTATTGGGCACTCGGCAAAGAAATCATGAAACCGCCCCACCCCAAAAAAATGGCTTCTAGAAGAAAAAGGAAAAGAACAACCCACTCTTTTAGTAATTCCATACAAAGTATAGATACAAGGACAGATTATATAGATATAGATATAGATATAGATATATACAACATTTTTAATGGAACTTGTAGTTGGTAGATCGCCGTGAACCTCGTGTGAATCTGCCCATGGCCCTTGTTGTTTGCGACACAATGCCTCTGCCACTCACCACAACTGAAGACGTCAGCATCTGTCACTACCAGAATCAGGCTCTTTGACGAGTGTTAGAGACACTCAGCAATGCCCCTAAGGTGAATATGGCGCCAAATATTCTTATTCTTAGAAATATCTAAAATTAGACTATTCAACTGTGCAAATCTGCAATGTCTATAAGCTTTTTTTTTCACGTACATGCAATTCAATGCATATATCCTTAATGTAGAGAAACCGGGAGGAGGACATCGGCAAAAACACCACCATAATCCAGTGGCCGGCATCCATACGAGATGAGATAGGTTTCTTGAGCCCATGAATAATATATGGTGCAAACCTCGACCACTCCTGCTGTCGCTTCCTTCTCCCAGGACCGTCCACACAGCCACCTCTTCCTCCTACTTTGCCGCTTCGCCGGCCTCACCATCTGCCACTCCCCGAGTCACTGTTTCTGGTGATGTGGGTTCTATATAATGTTGAGCAGGGATAATGAAGGTGTGAGCTTGCCTCTACTTTAGATGCTGCGCCGCTCTCTCCGTCTCAGTCACACACCTAGTGCTAGCAAATTGGCGCACGACGTTCCATATATGGATACTGTGGATATGCAATCGCACTGTTGCTATGACAATCATTGGGTGACGAACGTGTTGAAATAAAACTTACACTAGCACTAGTAACGAAATGATTTTGCGTGACTCTGAAAAATCTTTTCCGTGGCGGGCGTTGAGTTTGCCCGCCACAGTTAATGGGCTGATTAACCATGGGGCGTTTTTTTTTATTTTGCGTGACGGGCAGCCTAAAACGCCCGCCACGGAAAAGAATGCGGCCCAAACGAACTGGGCTAGGCCCAATAACCTCAATGGAGTATAAAAACAGTGCATTAGGTTTTCCAACCAATTCTCAAAAAAATTAGGTTTTCCAACCACCTCTCTCTCCCACTGCCGCTCAGCTCTCTGCCTCCATTCTCGATCTCCACGCTCGCTCCACGCGCGTCGCGAAGTCGCGAAGTCCCGAACCCCCACTCTCGATCTCCACGCTCGCTCCCACTCTCTGCCTCCATTCTCTCCCACCGCGGCCCATTCTGTCCCACCGCCGGCCGCCACCCTCTCTCCATGCGCCGGCAGCCGCCCCTCTCCACGCGCCTGCAGCCGCTGTAATACCCTGAATTTTTAAAATAAAATAATATTTATGTTAACTAGGCGGACTAAATATAGGAAAGAAATGACTTTATGAATCTTTAAGTCGTATGGAGGATCAGAAACCACGGATGCGTACATCTCGTCGAACTGAATTTTTTGACCGCAGACATGTTCGGTTTTGAGGCCGCGAGTGGGTTTTGGATGGGCTATTAAATCTAGACCGTTCAGTATAGGGTATCCTTTCTTCTGTAAAAGAAGGGCGAGCCATATCCATTGTCTGACTCGTCCATTCAGCGCCGCCACCTCTCCATCTGTTCTTTCCCAACCTAATACTCATCGCTGCCTAATCGCGCCGCCGTGTCTACCAGCCATCATGACTCTGTCTGATCGATGGCCGCCTGTCCAAACTCCAAATTCTGGGTGAGCTACTGCTGCAGATCAGGACGGTGGCCATTGCAGTGTCATGCACAAAGGGAAGGGGCAAGGAATTAGCCAAGGGGACGATTAACAAGTTTGTGATCTCTTCCTGCGATTCCAATCTGCAATATGTAAATACGTATATACATATATATATTTTAATGTTTAGCTATTCAGGATTGGTTGGGTTCAGTACGTGTCGCTAAGTTTGGTCTGTTCACCGTGTGAAACAATTCTCCGTTGAAATTAAAAGTTTATTACGCACAGTGTTGTCTTAGGGTTTGTGTAGATATTAACTTCTCCATTCATATGCTAATTAAGTGATTTCCCAGATGTACCAACTTTGTGTTAAGGCTTCTTAGTAGGTTCGTCAAATAAGCCAGACTGTAGATTGTGATCTCTCCATTTTCATATAATTTAGTTCATGTCTAATTAGGCCAAAGGAGTTGTCTGATCCTAGACCCGATGGTCACTTTTATTTATATAATGACCGTAACTATGCATCACATCTCCCAGTGGCCCTGTTTTAGAAGATAAGTTGAATATGGAAAATCAATAAATAAATATTAAATAAATAGGAAGCCGTAGCAACAGCTTTGTTTAAATTAAATTATATTCATTTGTGCTGCTTTTAGCTCATAGACCTGATTGGGAACCTGGTTGCTCAGGTGGCGGTGGATCTGAGGGCATAACCCAATTTTTCTACTCGGCGTGCCACGTAGTATTGTTGAGGCAAGTGCATGACGAACCCTTGTTTGAGTTTTTGCGCCTCTGTTTAAGTTTACTTTCCATAAAAAGACTTTCTTGTGTTTTAGTTTTTGTGATTCATATTCAAGTTCGGTTTGATATTCAAGTTTCGAGTTTCCGTTTATATTCTATTCTGGTGCGGTTTATCCGGAGGTGCAATTGGCTCTTATATATGAGTAAGTGCTGGCCCCACTTGCTCGGCTTTACCGATAAATGCAAAGGAGTATTCAGGTGCTGTCCGTTTAAGACGGAAACTACTATTTATTGATGATTCCAGTTATTTGTTCCGGATTTTTCATGAGATAATTGTTCTTCTTCTAGCTCTAATTGTACTTGCTGAGTGTTTTTACTCACTCTTGTGTTTTATTTGGTTTTTAGGTATCGAATGAGCGATGCATCCATGGGAATAATTGGGAGTAGTAACTTCACAAGCACAGACACTTAATAATCTAAACTTCATTCATTAATACTATATTTTGCCTTGTATTGGTTTTTTTTCTACAAAGGTCATTTAGATGTTGGATTGTTGGAGATGGTCGTGTAATGGGAAAAGGGTTTCTTTATTTTTATTTGGAATGGGCTGTGATGTTTATGACTTTATATTCTATTATATATTATTGGTGGACGGTTGTTTAAGTGTCTTAGATGTCCGATTTTAGGGGAGATGCTGCTGAAATTTTCAATAAATCTTAGGACTGAAATGAACTTTAATGTTTTGGGGTAGCCCCCGGTTATGATTTCTAGCCGGGCGTTACATTTGGTACTCAGAGCTAGGTTACCTAGAAAAAAAACTTGAAACATGACATAATTAACTAACTAACAAGTGACACATTCTGCACTATAGGATGGGTTGCATGGGTTGCATTACATCTATGTTCTCGTTGTTTTTTCCCTATTTTTTTTCCATGAGTGATGTGATAATATGTGGATAATAATCAGGTTATGTATTTTTGTGTGGATTATAGTTATGCCGCCAAGAAGGAGTGCTCGTGTAGCTAATCGTGGCCGTGGTAGAGGTTGTGGTGGCGGTCGAGGTCGTGGCCAAAATGACCAAGAACATCATGAGCCTGTTGTTAATGAGAACCAAGAAGATGAGGCTGTAGCTGAGTCAACTGATGCTGCTCCTGGTGGTGGTGGTCGTGAAGTTCCTATTGCTCCTGCTGTTAAGAAGATGACATTTAGGAAGTGGACATCTCTACAAGTGGAGAAGTTTGATGGGTCAGGGACACCAACTGATGCTGCAGACTGGCTCCGCAAGGTGGAGAAGGTCATGAATGGTTGCAGATTGACTTCAGAAGAGAAGGTTTTCTTTGTGCCACACCAGTTGACAGGCCTGGCAGATATCTGGTGGAGTGGTGTTTCTGAAGCATGGCCTAAATCTCGCGGTGCTATCACTTGGGATGTTTTTCTTCAACAATTTAGAGCCAAGTATTATCCAGAATCATTCAGGGATAGGATGAGTGATGCACTAAATCATATCCAACAGGGAAGTAAGACAGTGGATGAGTACGAGAGAGACTTTAGCAATATTGTTCGTTTCGTACCTGCTGTTGCCAGCGATGAGCGTGAGAAGGCAAGGAAGTTTTTCAGAGGGCTTAATGCACGATATAGAGAGGTGATGGGAAGGAATCCACCAACCACATACCTTGCAGCAGTGGAGGAAGCTAGGGGAATGGAATCTGAGATTCAGCTTACTACTCTCCAGCAAAATCAATATGGTAATGGGAGTGGTACAGGTGGAGACCAAAAGAGGGCCCATCAGGAGGGCGGGGATTCTTCTCAGCGACCCCCGTCCAAGAAATTCAAGTCAAACCAGCACTATCAGCAGTCCCAGTCATCCAAGCAAAAGCAGCCAGGGGGACAATCTTCTTCAGCTTCACGTCCTACTGGATCTCAGTTCATGCGTCCAGTGCTTGGGCAGGGTTTGATTTGCTTCAAGTGTGGGAAGTCCCACCATTCTTCAGGGTGTGGTTTTTCTGGAGCTTGTCGCACGTGTGGTAAAGATGGACACATGTCTATTGTCTGCAAGAAGAACCCGACTCTCACTACTAAGAATGTGTTGATACATGACGTGTTGAATTGGTCATAGACGCCCTAAAATTGTCACAGATAGTTATCTATGATGGTCCTAAAATTCATCACGTAATCCTCGTCATAATTGATCTTTGCTCAAAAATCCGTCATAGACGCTAGATCGATGACGATTTGCCATCGTCAAGGATAGGTGTTTCATATGGTTCACAAGCTTGTTCAGTGATGAAAGTGGACGTCATGGATAGGTTCCATGTCATCACTGCCATCTCAGCATCGCGAGGTGGCATCTGACATGGCAGGGACCGCCACATCAGCCAATGTCAGCTTCATTCAGCCCATTCAGCCCATTATTTGATTTAGGTCGAGTTGGGCTCATTCGCCCATTATTTGATTTTCGATATTTTTCCAGCCCATATTTTTCTAGCCCATACAATTTCAGCCCGCACAATTTCTCAGCACACAATGCAGCCCATATATAAGTATATAACAGACCGAGATACCTTAATTGATATACTTTGATTAATAACTATTCACAAGAGATACAAATCTGATCAAAGAAAAATAAAATAGCAGTGCTCAAAAGATCATATATACAATGAAAATCCTCTCATCCATTTCGACTGCTCTTTGGATTTTCTTGCCTTCTGCATAAGGGCAACAGTCACCATAAAAGGCCACAAGTGCATCAGTTCTATATGCTTTTGAGATATTCTTGCCTCCTGCACACACATGAAAAATCAGAGATTAGCACATACTCGGAATGGTTTGTAATCCCGAGCTGACCACAGCTGAAAACATAGAATGCATGAGACCAATTGGCTAATGAGGAAATAATAAAGAGAACACATTAAATAAGACTCTTATGAGCTGATATATAGAATACAGCATTTGCCTTTTCCTCAAATCCCATATTCGACAGAAATTATGTTCACTTCCAGTTGCAACCAGATAACCATTAGGAGAGAAGCTGACTCCTAGGACCTGAAATAGAAAATGAAATTGAGTCATATACAAATGAGGGGTTCACTAGAAAATTACAGCCCCACAACAACATATGCATCCATACAAAATACTGTGAAGGTACTTTTAAAGTTCCATCGTTCCATGCTGCAAAAGAAAAGGAAAAAAAAAAACTAAACGGAAGAAAAGAAAGAACTTACAGGTTTCACATGGCCATTAAGGGTAAAGAACAATCTTCCTGATCTCGGATCCCATACTCGAGCATATGCATCAAGACCACAGGATGCTGCCAAAGAACCATCAGGGTGAAAGCTAACTCCATACTCACTCATGCTGTGCCCCTCTTGGAGTAGCAGCTCCTTTCCAGTGTTGATGTCCCACAATATCCAAGTCCTGTCAAAGCTAGCTGTGCCAAGGTACTTTCCAGATGGATGAAAAGCAAGGCGAGCAAGACGATTAAGCTCAAGCAGGACTGCACAAGTGCATGAATCAAGTATAATAAATTGACTAAACATGAACTTCCAACAAAAAACTACAGCAGTTCAAATTATTTTCTACTTGTCCACAAAGTTGCTTTTTTTCTATATTGTATATCCCTTATTATGATATGCATAGTCAAAATGATCCGAAGTATTGCCAGTCCCAGAATTAACTACTGAAATCACATAATAGTGTATGGAGAGAAATCACTACTGATAATACAATTAACAGGAAACAGTTCTCTGCATACCTGCCTCATAGCATTTGTTTGAGACATAGAAGAACAAAGCACATGTAATTCAGTATGATTAAGAGGAAGTACCTTGTGGCCAGCATTGATGCATCACGAGAGAAGGAACAGCCGGTGAGAGGGCAATCATCTCCAATCTCGCTGCACTCGAGGACAAACTCCCCAGCCTTTTCTAGCTTCACGACGAGTTCGGCCTCCGCCTGCGGGTCCTCATCCGGATCTTCGTGGCGGCGCTTGGACTCTCGATCCTGGCTCGACACGCGCCTTGAGAAGCTCCTGCGTTCACTTTCGGTGAAGAAGGCGTCTCGGATCTGCTGCTCCATGAGCTGCTACTTTTCGGGAGGCGGTCGGCCCGGCAAGCCATCGCCTCGAAGCCGACCATGAGCGCCGGAGGTTGTCGCGTACTCCATCTCGCACTCGCCAAAGAGCATGATGGGGGGCGCTGGAGGTGGCACGGGCGTAGGCGCGGGCGCCACTCGAGGAGCTCCTGGACCGCGGCGCTGCGTGGCGCTCCGCGGGGCGCGGTGGTCGGGAGACCCCGTGGAGGCCATGATGGAGGCCATGGAAGCGGCCGCGCAGCGGCGCGGGCGCCGTGAGGCGGAGGGACGGGAATGGGGGCGATTTGCGGGTGGACGGGGAGAGGATGAGGAAGGAATAGCGGCGCTGGGAGGAGAGGACGAGACAAGAGGGTTTCACGGGTTTTATTCGAGTTCTGCTATATCCCATTCCCCATTTCAAGATCCAACGCCCGAGAGAAGCGGAATTTGATTTGGGCGAATATAAGCATCGTTTTGGGCCCAACATAAAATGAAGTTTTTCATTTTTGATTTCTATAATAAACTCTCGAAATAGAATATGGTGAATTATAGATTAAAAATACTAGAATTTTGCATCGACCTTGATAAAAATTGTCTCCTAGAGCGCAAGAGACCATTTGTCAAAGTTTAACACCATTTCGAGATCTTTTTTTTTTGTAGACTCGGCTTCACACGTGGAATTTGCAAGCCTGAGAAAAAGTTTGAGACCAAGACGACACTAGAAAGCACATGGACCTCATAATCCCTAAGAAGCCACGTGTATAAACATGGTACGATGAAAGGTTCCATATACGTTTGTGAAGCACGCAGACTCGACTTTTGTTGAAATAGCTTGAGATATTTTTGGCATCATTTACACCCAAAATATGGTCTTACACAAGATATTAGATTTTTCTAATGATTATTTTTATTATTATATTTTTCTTTGTGGTACGTGAGATAAAAATATGGTGAATTACAGATTGAAAAACACTTGAATTTTGTGGCGAACTCCACAAATATTTGTCTCCTAGGACACAAGAGACCTTGTGGCAAAGTTTGGCACCATTCCGCATCTTTTTTCGGGGTAGACTCAGTTCAACTTATAATTGTCTAGTGAATCTCACAAAAATTCAATTAAACTGGAAAAAGTACCAAACTAATTCGAGAAAAATCTCAAACTTAGTGGTTGCTTCACAAAGGGAATTTGCAAGCCCTGAAAAAAGTTTGAAACAAGTACGACACTAGAAAGCACATGGACCTTAGAATCCCTAAGAAGCCACGCGTGTATAGACATGGTACGATGAAAGGTTCCATATACGTTTGTGAAGCACGTAGACTCCGACTTTGTTGAAATGGCTTGAGATTTTTTTTTAGCAGTCATTTACACTCAAAATATGGTCCCACACAAGATATTAGATTTTTTGATGATTATTTTTATTATTATATTTTTCTTTGTGGTAATGCGTGAGATAAAATATGGCGAATTACATATTGAAAACACTTGAATTTTGTAGCGAACTCCACAAATATTTGTCTCCTAGGACACAAGGGACCTTGTGGCAAAGTTTGGCACCATTCCGGATCTTTTTTCGGGTAGACTTCGGTTCAACTTATAATTATCTAGTGAATCGACAAAAATTCAATTAAACGGAAGAAGTACCAAACCAATTCAGAAAAAATCTCAAACTTGGTGGTTGCTTCACACAAGAAATTTAAAAACCTTAGAAAATTTTTAGTAAAATAATTAAATTTAAAAGTCAGTATGAGGGGAGAAACACTAGTTACAAATTTTAAATTAAATTGAGAGAGAGGAGCTGGTGGGTTGATGTGCGTGATTGTGCTACTATGCACATATGGGCTTTGGCCCATGGAATTGAGAGGGGGGGAGGGGTGGTGAATCTGGGCCGCCCATAGAGGAAGTGGAGGGAGTGCAGGCCGGGCCTAAAAAGAGAGGAAAGAAAGAGAGATTTGGGCTCTTTTCTTTTATTTATATTTATATTTTTCTGTTTTGTTTTGTAATTTTTTTTTTTAAATATCAAGAGCCTTTTTCTTTTTAATATTTTTGTGCTTGAAAAAATTGAAAATATCTTTGGAAATAGAGCTTTGGAACTCTATTTTAGATAAACTTTTAAATACTTTCTTTTATAAATACAGGCCGATCGAGTTGTTTATAAATAGAAGCACACTGATTTAAATACTTTCTTTTATAAATAGAAGCAACTTTTTAGATGTTTTAGATGTCCGATGACATGCATGTTGTATATAAAAGTTAAATGCGTTGCATGATACAAAATGTTCTCTAGCCTAGTGGTGAGGCCGCTGCCGTGTGTTTTATGGTTGAAGGCACAAGTTCGAAACCCTTTGCAGCCACTTTTTTTTTTTTTTCTCCTCTATTTTTTTGTCTTATTTTTTCATTGATACAAGCAGCTTGAACTTCGGATTTTTCATTGATATGTGTCAATCAGATAGCAAAAATAAGTCTTATTTTTTCATTGATACAAGCAGCTTGAACTTCGGATTTTTCATTGATATGTGTCAATCAGATAGCAAAAATAAGTCTCGAGATGATGCAGCGCCACGACCGTGCAAGAAGGCAATCCAAATGCCCATCAACTTGCCATGACCGTCGCCCGATTTTATTAGGTTGAGATTTCTTTTGTTAGGGACACCTGTTTAATTTGATGAAAGAAATAAACCCTCCAAACCTATCACAACTCCTTTCGTAGAGCAGTGGTAAGACTCTACCCCTTCAGCTCAACTGGTCGAGTCTTCAAGTTGTGGCTAGTCTGAATTTTTTGTTTTTTTTTTCTTTTCTACATCACAATCAGCTGCCCACGTGGAGGTCCATGTCAGCATCACATAGACCATGTCACCCTCAATACATCTGTGATGTTTATTCAAAATCGTCATATGTAACTATGGTGTTGACGAATGGTTTAAATCGTCACTGATTTAGCACCTAATTATCAAATCGTCATGGTCTGAAATTTCTATGACCATTTCAAAAATTGTCAACAGGAAACCGTCATGTATCAACACATTCCTAGTTGGCAGAAGTCTAGTTCCTCACCATTGTCCGCAGCTAGCTCTCAGGGGTCAGTTCCTTCAGTTGGCGGTGGTCGAGGTTCAGTCCATATGATGGCTGCTCCTTCCGGTTCTTATCAGCAATATCCACAGCAGTTTATGCCTCCTGGATACTACTGGCCTCCTCCCCAGTTACCTTTTCCGCATGGTCATCCACAGTTGCATAATCTATGTGCTCCACCTCAGCTGACTACACCTTACGCTCCACCACAGCTGACTGCACCTTATGCTCCACTTCAGTTGCCTGCACCTCCTACTGTCCCTCCACCACAGGCTGGAGCAAGTTCTAGTGCTGTGAATCCTCCTACAGTTTACACCATGCCTACTTCGTCTCTGGGACGTCTAGATGTGATCTCAGGTACACATGGCTGGTGAACTAATTAATTTTACAATTAATCTAGGAATTAGCCAAGATCACATTCCAATAGAACGCATTGCCCACGTATTCGTAGTGCAAGGACACGGGGATATATGTCTATTTCCAATGCATCAGTGCGCACTACGCTAGAATGGACTGCTCCATCAGTTATTCCACAATGCTGGGTGTGGGCAACTAAATCACAAATGGGGGCCTGATTTAGGTACTATTGCCGGAGTTGCTATAAGTTGTATTTTTTTTTTTTTTTGGATGCTATGGAGACATGAGAAAATTTCGCCGAAAATCGGTTTCTACTCCAGCCTTTTTGTGTCACATAAAACCCAACAAACAAATCATATCAGAAAATAAGCTAATTTCACAATGTGCATTACTCATGCCAACAGATCAGAAATGCAATTTCTCTTTCAGTATGTAATCCACACTATTTTCCAGTAGTGGTTTCAAAGCTTCGCTGCATTCCTGCACTGCTTTGAATCTGTGTCCAAAACTCCAAAGCCCCAAGCCATCGTGATGATGGCATTATTCATTCATCAAGAATGGGGAGCGAAGTTGAGTCTTCAGTAATTCACCATAGTAGCCAACAAAGAGCCGTTCAGTGCTCGCTTCATAGCGAAGACCAATCAGGTTCCAACAACATTCTGCAAATAGTGTGGACTACAAACAGAAGTTCGAAGGTTGCCTCCTCGTCGATGCAGATCACACAATGGCACAATTATAACTATCAAGGTTCATAGTTTCCTCTTATTAGATAGTACTGTCGAATTATTAAAATCTCAGTCGCACGGGTATAAATCTTAACCATAGTACAAACAGATTTGTCCTTCCATCTTCGCGAGAGACACAAAAAAACATAGTAGGAATGACGACTGGAATTCATCAACACACCTGATTCCTTGTTAGGCAATGCTCAGGCTTGGGTTCGCCGGCGCCGGCGGCGTCTGGCCGGGAGGATGACAGGAGCGCGGCAGAGCGGGCAGTTGGCGTTCCCACCACGCAGCCATGTCTCGATGCAGGAGGCGTGGAAGCAGTGCATGCACGCCGTCAGCACCCTAACCATCTCGCCGTCGACCAGCTCCGACAGGCACACCGAGCACGTCCCATCAGCCCACCCGTCCGCCGTCCAGTACGTGCACTTCAGCGATGGCCCCGGCTCCTGTGCTGGCGTGATCTCCTGCTCCGCCACCGGCTCTATGTCCACTTCCGCTACAGGCGCCAGCCACTCCAGGTTGGCCAGCATCCACTCCACGCCGGCCTGCGTCAACGGCACGTCGCCTAGCGCCATCTCCACGTCGGCCGCTGGCATCTCCGCCACGGCAGGCGGCTGCTGCCGCCGGCGCCGCCGTCGACGAGAAGGTCTGTCACCTTCTTCGCCGCTATTGCTCCTTGGCCTGAGGCCATCCCCGTTTGCTGGCAGCGGCTGCTGCTCTTCCAACGGCGGCGGCGGAGAACCCACGCCTTCGCCGACCCCGTCGTTGTTGCCGAGAACAAACCTGCTGGTATCGTGCTGGTCGTCGTCCTTCTTGTTGCAGCAGTAAAGGCGAATCATAGCGCAGCAAGCGAGGACAAACCCTACCAAGCAGGTGACGAACAAAAACTGGACTGTGGCCTCACTGGACCATGTTGACAACGGTGGGTCGGGTTCCTGTTCCAGCGGCTCCTGCCTGTTGAACGCTGAGGGCGGGGTTGCCCACAGGTCGACCGCGAGACGCCGGCGTCCTCCCAGCGCAGTCGCAGCCAGCAAGGGCATTCCGGTCATCATTTGATAATGCAACTGCAAAAATGATCAATCAATCAAAAACGTAGTTTAGAAAGAGATATATGTATAAGCTTACCATTCTGAACCGATGAACAAAAATCTTTATACAGTTATATATAACTTTTTATTTTATAGGAAAAATGAGGAATGGACTCGGACCAAGCAATGTAATATAGTTTTTTTTTTCCGAAAGGGCGGCAAAAGCTTTGCCGCAAATTTTAGTAGATGATATAAAGGAAAAAAAGAATCAAAGATTTACAACTCTGAACAACCTTTACAACACCCAAACTGCAGCTCCTACCACTAAACATCTACTGCTACAAAACTCTATAAACAACTCTCTATGGACATCAGTAGAACCACACGAGCCACTCAGGGCCAGGAGAAAAACGCATGGAAAAAAAACTTGAAAAGCTACTAGGAAGCAACTGTGCCGCTCCACTTGGATTCATGGCCGTCCTGAATTGCATGATGTCGTCTTTACATAATGTTGCCACGGACTGGATCCAGAGTTTGTTTTTGTTGAAACTACCTTCTATTTGTCTCCTTGCAGACATTCCACAAAAATAGATGAAAATCCCATCCACATTTCTTCTCTCTATCATCTGGAATTTACGTCTACATCGTTGCCAGTAATTATAGATGCCACCCAATGAGTTGACTTATTGTATTATTTCCCACAATTGCTTAGTAAATGGACAGTCCTTGCATAGATGAGTTGTTGTTTCGACCTCAATGCCACAAAGCCTATGTCATCTGTCCATCCCCTTTTAAGAAGGTTGTTGGCTTTGAGTATTTTTTTTTTGTGCAAGAGAGTCCAGTCGAAGAAACCACATTTCGCTTCAGCTTTGGCCTTCCAATTTGATTTTAGCGAATCTTCCCACAAACAGAACTTCGTAAGCACTCTTGGATGTATACTCCCCATCCATTGTCCATCTCCACCTTATTCATCGTGTACCTCATCATTTATGGTTATCTTACAGATAGCTTCCCAGCGGCTAACGAAATCCTGGACCTCTTCCGGTGACAATGGAGGGTAGATGTAATCGATCCACTTATTGTTGTTCAGTCCCTGTCTGACCGTGAATTTCTCTCTTTTAGACCTGCGAAAAGATTTGGGGCGACTAAGTGAGGTGTCAGACCATTCAACCAGCTAGAGTTCCAAAAGCTCGCCTTGTTTCTTCGTATTGTCACAATCGTCGAAGCATTAAAAAGATCCTGGTCTGCCAAATCACAAGGCACTACTAGCTTGCTCTATGCTCATTCCGACTGCTTCCATTGATACCATAACCAGCGCAGACGTAGAGCCCTAGTGAACCTTTCTAAATCCAGAATGCTGAGCCCTCCTTTGGCCTTGGGCGAACATGTTACTGGCCAATTGATAAGCGAATGCCCCCTCCTCAAACTTTGTCTCGTGTCTCACCACGCCATAAGAAACTCTGACAAATTTGATCAATCTTTTGAATAACCATTTCTACGCTTGGAAAACGGTGAGGTGGTAAATAGCGAGTGACGAAAGAACCATTTTCGCCAACATTCATCCTGGTAACTTTGCACTGATTTTATCAATGAGCGGTTGAACTTCAATTTTCCTTATTTTCTTTGTGTGGAGCGGCAGCCCAAGATATTTGCCATGGAATGGGCAGATCCTCCCAGATTTTGGATAAGATTTTTTATTACTCCAGGCTATAATCTGATGGGGAAAATTCCAGTGTTGCTCATGTTTACACTCAGGCTAGAGCATTTCCCAAAAAAATTCACAAGCTTACGGAGGTTCGAGAGATCAACCGAGGAAGGTTCTACAAAGGTGCAGCATCATCCGGGCACAACGAGCATCTTACGTTTGCCACATTCGGTAGTACTAATTGAAGGAGGCCTTGTTGTGCTGCCTTCTCAATCATATACGTTGCAATTGGTCTATGGCTAGGATGAGGACTAGAGGTGACAGTGGATCCGCTTGCTGAAGACCTCTGGCATGTGGGATTCGTTTGCTTGGTGTCCCATTGATCAAAATTTTGAAGGATGATGATCTGAGAAGGTCTGATATCCAATCTCTCCATTTGGTGCTAAACCCTAATGTCGCTAATATTTGCAACAGATATGGTACCCCAACGAGTCAAAAGCTTTTCGAAATGTCTATCTTCATAAACAAGGCTGGATTTTTCGTCTTATGCAGGAATTGTATCACCCTCTAGAGGTATAAGAAGTTCTAATGGATGCACCTACGCATGATGAATGCGTTTTTGCATGTGAGACTAATTCATTCATATGTGATGCCAGTGTGTTTGCTAGGATCTTGGTAACGATTTTGATGAGGTTATTGATCAAGCTAATTACTCTGTAGTCCGAAAAGTTCGTTGGAGCCACTTTTTGGGGGAGTAAAACTATTCTGGACTCATTTAACAGGCTCATTTTTTATGTCTTGTGATTATAGAAACCAATTATTGCCTCCATGTGATCGGCTTAACCGAACACTTTTGTAGAACAGGCCAATGTAGCCATCCAGCCTTGGTGCTTCTTCCCTTGTCAATTCTTTGATAGTATCATTCAGTTCAGTCAAGGTAAAAGGCATGTCCAAATCGTCCAGATTGTGAGGAGTACAACCCAAAGCTGTCCAATTTAGTCTACAAGGTTCTTGTAGAACTCTCCCCAACTGCTTTACTAAGGAAGTCCACCGCTACCTTCATTTTATCTTTCTATGAGACTACCATCCCTCTGTCCGTGGTGAATGCAGTTATGTATTTTTTTTTCTTTCTTCTTGCATTTGCATGGATGTGGAACAACCTAGTATTTGAGTCACCATACACAATATAGTGTTACACACAAAAAAATTCCACATTCGCCACCTAGTAGGCCAAACAGGAGATGCATGCCAAAATAATCCCCTCCGAATCACAAGTTGTCTGTGCTCGATCCGATGCTTGTGACACCATCCAATCGCGTGACACGCATCCCTTTGCTTGCTCGATTGTGAAGTGTAGGCTTAGGCCCATTGGCTCAATCACACGGATCTTCGGAGAATTGGGACCGGTCACAAGCAAACTATTGGTGAGGGAGCTGCACAACTCACAAGCACATGCATTTTATGAATTGGGACAAGGCTTCATAGATATCAAATGCTTCAAACTTAGTCATGCTCGGTAAGAAATGGTTGCACATATCTCAAGCCAGTAGTTTTCAAACCTGAAGACTTTGGACATTGGAATCCTGATGGAAATGATGACTAAGTAGGGACAGTGATCATAGGGAACCATATCAGGAGTAGAAGCTTTTGTGTTGGGGTAGTTGGTAATCCAGCTGCTTGAGATAAAGACCTAGTCCAATTTTTCAAGCAAGGGGGGTGTCTGCATGTTAACCAGGTATACTTTTTCCCGTGTAATTTGACTTCTTCTAGTCCCAGGTAGCTAATGACTTCATTAAATTTAAACATCTCCATCAGATCAGCACCAGATCTCTGTTTCTATCATGAGGTTGCCCGATCGGGTTAAAATCCCCAAGGAGAAGCCAATATAGTTGTCTATGACGTGGAAGCCCTTTAGCCATTCAAGAAAATCATTCTTTCCTTCATTGAGCAAGGACCATAAACCACTCTCAAGGTCCACTTGGAACTGTCATGCCTTGACTCCAACGGAATTGTCAAGCAAAACTCATTGGAAAAAATAGTATGGCTCGAGAAAATTCTGCTCGCCCGGTGCAATGAGATTGCCACGAAGCCCCCCCACAAATGGCAAGGTTTCAAAACTATCAATGTCGGATGGGCAAACGTTTCTCGGAAAAGCACCGTCCATGCTATCTTTCTTTGTTTCCTGCGCACAAAAGCGATATCACAACAAGCATTGACAATTTTTTTAATGGAAGGCCACAAGGGTCCCAGCTCTGAAGGACTTGCATCAATAGATCAGGCTGCATCTTCATTTCTTCGCTTCCACTAGTTTTTTGCCTCCATGGGTCTCCTCATCCTCCCAGGCCTCATTGTTTTCCCCCTGCCCGTCCCCTATAAGCCCATCTCTAGCTTGCTCGGGTTGGGCCTTCTCGTTTCAAATGGCTTCCCTTTCTTCTTCTTGTTCATCGACTTTTCATCTAAGAGCTGCTCCACCTTCATTTTGTAGAACTATATACCGAGATTTTTAATTACTTTTAGCTTGAGACAAGGTGAGAGGGGTAGGGTTACAACAAGAACATTTCTTAGCAGCGATAGCAGCAGATTTAAATCCCAAATTAACATGTTTAATCCTCTCACTTCTTCTTACCTCTGAGTCAATCACTGGTGTTAGCCTTTTTCTAGAGTTCCCCTTAGGGCAGCTGGAATCCCGGAGTTTTTCCTTCCCATTGATGTTGTCCATCTGATTATCTGTTGCAGAATTCAGGCATGGTTCAGTGTCATGAGGGTCAATCTCAACAATGGATAGTTGGTGACAGGTGTTGTTGTTTGAGTTAATAGGACATTGCTTGGGGACTGAAATGAAGCACTTACCCCGGTCCTCATGGTTTTCGAAGATGAGAGGAACAGCCGAGGAGGCCAAGAACTTCGGATGCCCGGTTGAAGGTGTCTGCCGGACATGAGCATGTTGGAGAAAAAAATGTAGCCATCTTTGAGGTATGGTGACTGAGAACTTGAGGTCATTACCTTTAGAATAGAGAGGACATGCCCCAAGAATTCATACTGCTGGTGCTGCTCCATAATTCTTTGGTGGATGATCTGGTAATCAGGGGTGCTAGCCATTTCAACAATGAGATTCTGATCCTCATTGTGCTCAAGGTTGTCATTGTTTTCAGCTGCCATAGGAACTAGGGGGTTTTTTTGATTTTCACCCTGGACAAGCTCCACCAGCTCTAGTTGGTTCACCTCTGCCACTATCTGCTGAATACCATGCTCAATCATCTCATGAAGTTGCGACCCAATTCCAAGCTGTTCTTCGGAAAGCCTTCCTCTCTAGGCCCCACCAATTCATCAAGGTCAATATCATCAACAAGATAATTGACTGGGGAGGCTGGGGGTATAGGAACTAGCTGCTGCATATCCTCATCGGCCAACTACATGAGCTTCTCTTTGAGAGTGTTCAACGGCTCTTGTTGTTGTTCAGAATTGACAAAGAAAACCTCACCCTAAGGCTATAGCAGATACTGAACATGCTCCTGTCCTTGCAGGTCATTAAGCTCGAGGAAATCACACTAGACTGGCCCATCTGGGTTAATGATGATAAGATCCAAGTCGTGGATGATTTCCATTTCAGGCCTTGGGGCATTCAAGTCAATCATCTCAGGGTTCTGATTCAAGTCTTGCAGAAAAGCATTCTGAATGGGCTGGTTGTGGGCTTCGTCTTCTTGGGGCCACAATCCCCAACCATCGAGGATACATTGGAGCCGGGCTGCATCGGCATTGGCCATGGCTCCCCTTCATTCGATTCTGATCCTCGTTCTGACCATCGTTTTCATTGTTCCCATCCAAGGGTTGCAATGGCTAACCACGCCCAAAGAAGTCGAAGGGAACCCCCATTTCCGTGTCCACATCAGCAGGGATGGAATCCTCAGGGGGACCAAATTGGTGCTGCTCATGACGTCTCAACATGTCCACATCAGCAGGGATGGGATCCTCAGGGGGATCAAATTGGTGTTGCTCATGACGTCTCAACAGTACCTCAATCTACAGAGTCCAGGGCTCCGCACCAACAGCATGCGGATCCTAGTACACCATGAACTGGGGGACCCTTTCCAAATCTATCACACATACCCGGACCAAGAGCTTGCACTTTTCTTTGTCATCTACTACCCACTGTATGATTCTAGCATACTCACCCAAGGCTACATGGATGTGCCTATCTTTCCAATAGACTAGCGGCAAACCAAGAACTAACAACCAGCATTCATGGTTGAACTCAGCCCGCCTCTAGTTCCAACCCTTGTTGTTCTCAGTGAAAGTCACAGTCACATCCCCAAAGACATGAGGGCTCTCAACTACCAAAGCATCTCTATCGTATATATGCTTAAATTTCACTAATATATCAAGAAACGTCGCTGGCCTTTCATTGCACAGAAAATCACGGACAACATCTCTTACCGCATCAAAGTGCATTGGGTGATGAGGTAGCGGGTTGAAGATGACGATTGCCAGTTCCTTGTTTACCGCCGGTGATCGAGAAGGAGCCACCGCACGAACCATGAAGGGCCTACTGGGCACGTCGTGGAACTCGAGACCATTAGGGACCCACGGCATCAGATCTAGGCGATGGAAGGCCATCTGGTCCGGAATGCAACCCCCAGCACTAGCGGCGGCACCGGGGGCGATGATTAGTGGAGTTGGTGGTCTGGAAGAGCGGTGGATTGAGCAGTGGCATGGAAGAGGAGCGGGGGTTTTCTTGAGGTTGAGCACTGTAGCACTTGGGCGAGGAAGATGAAGCGAGTGACCACTGCTTGGGGTTGGTGGCATTAAAGATAGCAGAGCCATCAGATGGTCGAATGGGCTTGGCTAGTTGGGATAGAGGCCCAATAGGCCGGGGATTGGGGAAGGGTAGATGGGCAAGAGGAGCGGTAGCTAACCATTCCTAGGGCCTTGAACGCCTCGCTAAATGATTTAAACATCGGCGACCTTGAGCCGAGGGTTTATCTTGGCCAATGGAGTTGAAGAGCCCCATCGAATTCTCAGGAGCACGTGGGAGAGCCTTGAGGACCGTATCTCCGCTAGCGATTTGGGATGCCGGGGCCGTTGAGAGTTGGAGCGACAAGAATTTGCGATGTGGCCCCAGCCCATCCACGCATACGACATCGGATTGGCCTCTGCGAGGCACGCCTTGGATGCCCGTCCGAAGATAGCGAGGACATGCAGAACCAGAGACATGAGGATTGGCCGCCATGGCCACCGGGAAGACGAGGCGCTCACAAAGGATTTTTGAATTTTTTGGCTTGCCAATGGGCTCAAGGTTAGCACCGGACAATGGCGGGGTTCTTGACCGCATCGACAAAACGATTTGCATTGAGTTGAACCATGGACATCAGTCCAAGAGGCATGCTCTTCGGTGCGGAAGAGTTTGAACTCGCTACGCCAGTCTGGTCCGTTATTGCCCCAAAGGTGGAAGAACAGCGAGAAGCAATCAAATGAGAAAGAACGGAGGTTGTGGATGAAGAACCCCACTGGATTTGAGGAGACAAAGAATTTGAAAGTGCGATCGGCAAGAACAGAGACATTGAAGTGCTCCATGAGCCCCAATGGTGGCTGCGGGATCGGGACCACCGATCTAGGGCAGTAGTCTGAATTTGCAATGCCCAAAGGAGACAACGAGAGCAAAGGAGCCAGGGCCGATGTCTGGCCAAGAGATGGGACGCTCAACACTCTTCTAGACGTTAGACTGAATCTTGTGACCCAGCTTAAAGGAGAGGTCGGGGAGCTCCATGAACGGGGGATCGGGTGGGGGCGGGACATACCAGGGCAAAGCGGGCCTCGCGATCATGGAACGAGCACCATCGGCAAAGCTCGGGCGTGGAGGGAAGAGGCTCGGTGGAGGCCGCTGCGGTCGCCGGTGGCGGATAGGAGGCAAGCGTCGTCGGCCGTCGGGCGGGTCGCCTCATCGCCTTTAGCTTGCCCGTTTTAGCATCCTTCTTTCTAGAGGAAAAATATTAATTATACACTAAATAGTTTCCATTTATCGAGTAATACCATTAATTATGCTTGTCATAGTGTCTGATTAGGAAATAAAACGACGATATCTAACTCTTTTATGTTCTCTCTTCATTTGTCTTAAAATTTATAAAATGCAATATATTACAGGACAAAGGCAGTATACACGACAACAATATGTGTTTGAGAGAGCATAAATGGTATAAAAACGTAGATAACAGTAGATGGAAAATGGAGTGTTATACAATATTGTGTAGGTGGAACTTTTAAACATACCAATTATTGTTTCGAATGAACTCGTGCCCAAGCCACGTCGGAGTTCACCATGGTTAGGTTGGGCAGTTCCGTGTGGCTCTAGAAGGGAGCTCGGGGGAGGCGGCCGTGACACGGCGGTGGTTGCTTGTTGAAGGGCGGCGGCGGGCGGTGGTGCCACTACTAAGCACGCGGTTGTGGACAACGTCTTTGGGCGGGGGTAGGCGGTGGGGTGTTGCGGCAGTAGTTGGCGGTGGGGGCGTCAACGGTAGTTGGCGGCGTTATGGCGGTAGACGGCGGGGGTGGGGAGAAGAACTTGTGGCTCGACGCCGAGGAGAAAGATAAATAATGGGTTGTGGCTTTCGCATCACGTGACCATCACGTGATAACCACCTCTTGTTCAACATTTATTTAGGGGAATTAAAAAGTATCTTAATTCCATTTTAGCATACGTAGTATTTAGTTTATTTCTTCTATTACTGTGCTGATGGTTTGCACTCAAAGGAAATTAAAATGAAAATTAGTACTTATTTAATATAGTAGTAGTACTATAAGAAATATGCTGAATATCCGATGAAAAGAAATTTGTTATATATACCAAAGAATTCAACAGGAGGTTCTCGGGACGAGGACCTCCTATGGAATTTCTTATCAATTGAAGAGCTTTAATATCTATAAGTCCACTATCGTGGCTTCTAGAAAAAGAATGAAAAGAAGATCCCACTCTTTTTGTAATACCATATAAAGTAGAGATATGGGAATAGATTATATAGATATAGATATAGATATAGATATAGATATAGATATAGATATAGATATAGATATAGATATAGATATAGATATAGATATAGATATAGATATAGATATAGATATAAACTGTGTTGACACCAGATTTGGGTCAAAGAAGTCTCTACCGAAATTGTGGTGAACGAAACAGCCGGCTCAAAGGAGTGCATTTTGCCAAGAGGGATGAAGGCAACGGATAAAGTGGCGTCATCGGGGGCTTGGTTAGAGTCAAAAGAAAAGAGGGTTGAACTTGTCAACCCGACATGAATTATATGTGAACCTTTGTGTCACGATGACATGATAGGACAATGTTTTGGACCTCCAAGTAGAAGGGGAAGATTGGTGGCAAAGTTATCTTTGGTTAGGGTTTTGTTCTCCAAGTAAATTAGAGTCGTATTCTAGCAAGACTCATGTTAAGCTTTGGGCTATAAACATGTAAACCCCGGCTATTGTAAAGATACCAATCAATCAAATATAACAACAACTGGCTCTGGCCGCCTTATCGAATCCAAGTCGGGTCGTCGAATTCTTCCGTAGCTTCTCGTGATCCGCTTCATCTTGCTCATAAGTTCTAACAACCATCGTTATATCCCGCCAAAATCGGTCGATTCTTGTAGCTTTGCTAGGGCGCTGGCCTTCTAGACTAGCCCTAGCATTGAGTTATCGGCTCTATTAGATATGGCTAAGTCTAGGAGATTCATTAAGTTACCCATGATGTTCATGCACAAATTTTCTTATGTTTTACATATGGACACACCTTTGCCAGGTCAGATTGATATGAGCTTTGGCCTTAGATTTATATTGTTTACAATCATCTCTATGCATGATTTACTTACTTTTACCATTGATTGTCATTTTCACATGCTTATTGGCTGGAGTCTATCAATCTAGATCGTCACATGTTGTGGGTTTCGATTCATCTATGCATGGTTAGGGTGGACAGTTAATACATAACCCCTGGATTACCCGGTTTGTTTAGCCATGTAAGGTCTAGTCATGTCTAGATGCGTCTATTCCTGCACCATGGACCCCGATTCGGCTATCTTAGCCGATGTGGTAGACACTCTCAAGTAATGCATGCATAGAGATCTGTCATAGCTTGGATGCGCCAGAGGTTTACAGTAGCCATGAATGTTCGCTAGTCGGTTGCGGTAGATTCGATGATTCCCAATGTCTAGGCATCGAACAACTCATGCATGTGTCCCATCTTTAGTTGTTTTCAGGTATATACGAGCCTTGCATGTCTATATATCTGTTTTAGGTACTAAATGATCTAGCTTTACGCTCTGAGTTTACTGAAGCCCGCTGACCGTTAGACCAGGTGAACGTAGGTTTGGCACATTTAGCGAAAAGGACTAGTTGAGACCGTCGGCCTTTTAGACAAGTCTCGATGAATCTCTGTTTGTTTGTTATTTAGAGATCTTTCAGATATTCCTCATATATGTTCATGGCATAGAATGTTATCACCATTCATGTAATGTTAAGCTGTGATAGCCGTTCGAACAAACATATTCAATCGGCTGTAGTGAAGGATGTTTGCCATGCTCATTTGTACACATCCTACAGCTTACACAGGTCGCTATGTTGATACTAACGTATATCCATACACATATAGCGGTTTGATGAGTTTTATCGGTCAGTGCATGCTGTTGACTCTCTGGAGTCGCCCTTTTTTTGGAACTGTCCGGCAACACCCGACATGTTCCGCTCGTAATACTATTAAGCTCTCTTTTCCTTGTCAATTGCGGTCAAATTGACTAGCATCATCTGGAATTCATAGGTTCAATCCTTCTAACCTGCCTAAGTGTGCTCTGCAAAAACCTGACTACACTTTTTGCGTGAACAAATTGCATTTTCAATGGACGTTGTAGTTGGTAGATCGTTGTGAACCTTGGGTGAATCTGCCCGTGGCTCTTATTCTTTGCCACACAATGCCTGTGCCGACCACAACAAGTGAAGATGTTAGCATCCATCTATCACTACGGACTTAGGCTCCTTGCCGAGTGTCAAAGACATTCAACAAGGCCTTTATACACTTTCGACAAAGGCATAGGGCATTGGGCAAAGGAAGCGGCGCCAAAGGCCTCTTTGCCATGTGTTTTTTTATCGGGCACTTTCGGCAAAACACTGGAAAGGAAAAACAAACCGTAAAGAAATAGCGAAAAAACCCAAAATAATGGCATTTTTTTTTAAATCGAAGGAGGGCCCCACTAGACAACCACCCACTACCACTAGCCATAGTCATTTTTCACGGTTTTTGCATACTTTCGATCGCGGGGCTTCAAACCTGTGACCTCCCCCTTGCCCAACTCTTGCTCTACCACTGCACTATGACAACATATGTTTCAACATTCCGTTTGGATCCTCAAATATTGTACTAACCCGAGAGAAATTGCTTAGTTGTGGCCCGAAATGAATTCAAATCAAAAAGTGTTCAACTACAAAGATTCAAATCTTTATTTAGGAAGTTTCTCCATCCAAGTTCATTTACAAAATTTGACTTTCAAATTTAAGATATTTAGATGTAGTTTTGTATGATAAGATGAATTCAAATCAAAAAAGTTCTCAACTACAGAAATTCATAACTTTTCAAGATGTATAACTTTCATTTAGAAGGTTTCTCCATCTGATGTCGTTTAAAGAATTCAAATTAAAATTTTGAAATTCAGATATAGCTTTGCATGATAAGATGAATTCAAATCAGAAGTTATCAACTACAGATTCATAACTTATCAAGATCTGCAATGTTTATTTTGGTCATTTCATCCTCCGACATATTGATAGTAACGTTGTTCATAAATCTTAATAATCTCTCCTCTAATTTTAGGAAATGAGAGGATATGTGAGAGTTGTAGGATTTTTGAACAATATTGTTAACGCTTTGTCAAATGAAGAAATAACCAAAATAGCCTTTGTAGCTCTTAAGAAGATATGAAACTTTGTAGTTAAAAACCCCTTCATTTGAACTTCGGTTGGGACCTCAAAATTGCTTTGAACTCGGAATTTTTCGTGTGTGAGGAAACACTTTCGGCAAAATACATCTCTGTAGGTACAAGTCACTCTACAAAATAGTTCTTTTGCCGAGTGTTTTTTTTTTTTTTTTTTTTTGCGTGTGTTTTTGATTCCGCGACAACCAACCAAAGTTTTTGCAAATAACCGATAAAATACACTTTCGGCAAATACTCCGGCACTCACCTAAGAGTGGAATTTCAGTAGAGTGTGGTGGTCCTCCATGCTGCCTGGCCCTCAACAACCAACTGGCAGGTCTACAGGTGCTACAGTGGTAATACGACTCCGGCCTGTCGCCGGGCGAGAGGATGTGGTTGTTGTTAGGTATCTCCAACAGCATACAAAGATCGATGCATATGTGCATTGGGCTTTGGGGATTGTACATTGGAAGAAAACCACCCCAAAATATGTCGAACTCAACAACGAACCCAATACCAAATCCTGAATCGGCGGCCTCTGTCCGTCCGCCCCCCCCTCCATGGCAGCCGCGACTATCGGTGCCGGCACCAACGAAGTGGGAGGCGGCACGGCGGCGCGCAGGCCAGCGCGCGCCATGACGGAGGCCGGGCGAGCGGCGGCTCTCCTGCGTGGCGGGCGGCCCCTTCCCTCGGCCCCGTCGTCGGGCGTCCCCATGGCGGTGAGGCCCGCACACGATAGCCCCTTCCCCTCACTCCCGCGGCTGGTGAGGCCCCCGCATGTGGCGGGCGGCACTGCTCCCCTCTCTGTCGTCGTCGCAGGCAGCCCGGCAGTGGCCCCCGGTGTCCTCGGCGTCTTGCGCGAAGTGGAGGTGGGAGAAGATGGAAATGGACCCCAGCGGCGCATTTCGACCGGCAGCGACCACATTTGCCTTCCCCATGGCCTCGCAGGCATTTTCCATGTTGCCAATGCGTTCTCTTGGTGGTTGTTTTTGTCCCCAAAATCCACTGTGTACTAGCTATTTTGGCCATATGCCTATGCTCTTGGAGACAGTCTTAAGCATCACCATCGTGACGGAGTGACGACTCGTAAGGGTGCTGATGGGGTGCATGCATTGCGTCCACAACGCCTGTACGGAGTCCCAGGTTTTTTTTTTTTTTTTTTTTTGCAAGGAGGGGCTCACGATTTGTTTGCTAGAGTGTATTTCTTTGACACTCGGTAAAGAGGCTTTTGCTGACACATACTTCATTGAGTGTGCTTTTTTCGGGTGTCTCCAGCACTAGGTAAAGAGTCTGAGTCAAGTATTACGTATCTAGCTGACAGTTGCAGGTAGCAGTCATTGGTTTCGCCAGGCGTAACATAATAACATTATCCGATATATCAATTCAAGAATAATATTCAAGAACAGGTGCACGATCGAGGCTTCTAGAATCAACAAAGAAAAACCTAACCCCATCTTTCAGTATTATATACATATACATATACATATACATATACATATACATATACATATACATATACATATACATATACATATACATATACTAGTCGAAATGCACCTGCGACACGCACTGCCTATAAAAACTATTTAAATTCGTATACACCAATTTATGTACAATGTGTCAGCTTTGCAAACTAATTAATTAAATATAATGAACAAGTGACAATATTCTTTACATATATATATATATATATATATATACACACACACACTTATAAATGGCAATTACGAGGTGGTTGTAAATTCTGTTTCAATGATCAGGTTTGAGGATATAATAACATTCTTGTTACCATTTATGATATTATGATAAAAGTATATGATTCTATCGTAAATTCTGTTTCAATGATCACGTTTGAGGATCAAGTATCCATTGCTCAAATAAAATAGCAGGTTCTAGAAAGAGAAAGCTTAGCAAGGACAAACTCACAGTTGGTTACATCTTTGTTCCTCCCCTTGAAAACATTTTCAACCACTTAAATGTGATCAATCAAACCATATACGTTGTAGAACATTTTTCAACCTCTGAATTCTCTGCAAAAAAGAAAAAATGTGATGAGATTTTCCTTTTTTGTTTCTCGAGGATCTTTCCCATTTCGATTGCAATAATGGACAAGTAGTTCAGACAGGTTCAGAGACAGCAAAAAGAGTTTTTTCTGTTAAAAAAGCTTCTCATGATAGAGCGATCCAGGTCAAAATTGGCAAGAAAATTTTGTAAAAGATTTATCCTATTGATCAGTTACTACTGTCAATGCTAAAATAGACAAATTAAATACAGATATGGTAATTTCGGCACCATCTTTCATTACCTAGTACTTATTCAGCTGACGAATATGAAGGTAATTTCCATTTGTTTTAAACTAACCAAAATCAACCAGAAACAAAAATATTGGCACAAACAGATACCTGCTTCAGCATCAGCATGGCTGCACAAGGCCATGCTTCTTTTATTTTTAGGTGTCCACCTTTTCACTAAGCTTTCTTTTTTAGGGCAATGTACCTGGAATAAATGTTAAACATTGGTTGTTTAACTAAAGCCACATAGATAAATAATGCTTGCAAGATAAAAAAAAAAAAAAGCACACAGGTCAAATGTTTAGACACCTATTCAGATGCAAGCAATATGCAGCCTTACTTGGTTCTACTCTAAGTACTTATGACATCACAAAGCACCAGGGTTAAGTCTCCAGGTAATACAATCAAGTATTCCAAGTTGCTAACACTAACAGAAGAGCATAATCCTCTTTTTGGTCAATCCGTTGCACTTTTCACTGAAATAGGGAAATATGTGCCAACTGCCAATTTTGAAGTACACAGATCGATGCCGATTTTAGAATCTACCTTCTGAACTCATTATTATCATCAATCCTTCGAGGAAGATAACACTTCCTCACATCCATCAATATCCTCTACAACATGCAATCTTCGTATGTCATTGTTCCCTAAATTTTCAATTGCTATTAGCAGCTAGTAGTGGCACAGTCCTGTAGCAAATACGCTGGGATACTAATCATCAAACAAGGAATTGACAGCAAAGTGGTAATGAAGAATTCGGACAGCAGCCTCATTTGCTACATTTGAGGTTTGAGATAGGGCTTGAGAACGGCTTCTCCTTCATCCCGCGCCTCCAACGGGCGACTCGAGAAGCGTTAGCGACGGCCTCGAAGTTCACCCCTATCCCAGCCCCCTCCCCGCTCGCGGCGGCAGCGGCCAGCGGCGGTCCCCAAATCGGCACCGTTCGCAGTTCCTCGCCTTCCTATTCACCACCTCCACGCACCCCTCCCCTCCTCACCCCTGGCTGTTTTCGGGCGGCGGAGTGGAGTGGCTGATCAGGGCCCCGGGGCCGGATCCATCGTCTCTGGCGTGTTGGCCGCTCGCAGACTTCCTCTTCCGGCGGTTTGTGGGGCGGTGTCCACCGCTGGTGAGAAGAGGCGTGCTGCGGTGTCGAGGGCGGATCGGGGCCCCTGCTGTTGGATCCGCCTTACGCTGGTCCGTGGGGCGCCCCCGGTGGCGGCTCGGTGCGGCGTGAGGGCTGGGCCAGCTACTGTTTCGGCGGACTCGCTCCCCTAGCTCACTACGCCGTGGTGGGTGGGGGCGGTGCATGCGGCGCGCACGGGTGGATCCGCGCTCCCCCAACCCCCGCTGGCTCTACAACCTGCCATGGTTGCTGCAGTCTTGGTACCCATGTGGCGACCGACCGCCGTGGATGGCGCTGCGGTGGGTACTGCGAGTGGCGGCTGCGATGGATGGCATAGCTAGGTGAAAACCTTGCCCGGTTCGTCCGTGCGTAATCGGTGGCGCTTTTCGCATCATGTCCCTCCTTGGAGGCGTCATCAAAAGCTCTCGCCCATCCCAGTTGGCTGAGGTCGAAAGACCTGCACAAGGCGAGCTTCCAACATTGTTCGCGTCTTGCATATGTCATTGTCCTTCCTGAAGGCCTTGTTGACGAACTCCTGCAGCCTGTCTCGTGCCGCTTACGCCGGGTCCATCTCGTGCTCGTGCTCCTCTTCCCCTCGCGCATTCGCTTAATGCTTATTGGTCCGTCCACCCGTTAGTCGCTGGTTCTTTGGTGGATGCTTTGCCGTTGTGGTTTGTTGGCAGATGCTTTGTCGTCAGTCGTCGGCGGGCTCCTCTTGGGCAGCTGCTGAGTTGCCAAGAGTTTGTGGTTTGTTGGCGGATGCATTGTCGCCGTGATCTTAAGCCTCTTTTTGGGCAGCTTTTGAGTTGCCAAGAATGATGGCGCTTCCTGGTTTGTTGGCGGATGCTTTGCCGTCGTGTTGTCGGCCTCTTCTTGGGCAGCTGCTGAGCAGCCAAGAATGCAGGATGTGGCTTGGTTCGTTGGCGGATGTTATGATGTCGTTAGTGGCTGTTGGGCCGGTCTCCTCGAGTTGATGTTCTTTGCGTGGTGGCTCTGCAGGCACAGTTGTAGTCCTTAGGTGTGGAGGGCAGTCGCCCCTTCTATCTTTTTTTCTATTTATGGTTGTCGGGGGTTCGGTAATCGTTCGACTACCGTTTTCCTTCTCTTATTGTAACAAAACTCCCTTCTGCTTAATAAAAAATGCGCCAATGGTGTCATCGCGAAAAAATGAAGAATTCGACGACCCTCACCTCTTCCAGGTTAAAAAGAAGTAATTTAAAAACATTAAGCAATGATTGCTTTTGAAATTTTTACGGAGGCAAGAGGCAAGCTTCTGATCAACCGAAATTAACTCATGAACACAGGGACGATCGGCCGGCTGTCTAGGGGCAAGCACTGCTATTCTTGAGCACGCACGGTGCAATGACCAAACCAGAGCTCGTGCCTCACATCGACCAGAGTGGAGAGAGTGAAAATCTAACAAAAAGAAACTGCCTTCCCGCTAATAACGATAAGCGAGAACACTGCTGGCTAGCCACCGTGGTGCCAAGACACTGCGGCTGTTACCGCTACTTTCGGGCTCAATTTTGGTGATTAAGAACAGAAAAAAAACAAGAGGCCACCGAAATCCGAAAATTCAAGGAACTCTCATGAAAAAAAAACCCCATGCTCTTGGTACGTAGAACCGGTTCGCGACGAGGGTTGGTTGGGGCGCCGTTGTCTTGACTTGTGACTGCCAATGTGGATGTTGCGGCGGTACATCGAGATCACCACAACTCTCCAGGATCCCCTACTGGTGACACAATTCCATGCACGCGCCACCAGCAGCCGTCCCTCTGTCCGTGTCGCCCGAGGGCGCGGCATCTGCCATATGCAGCACCATCGTTTGTTGTCCGTCCCGTGGCCTCCTGCACGCGGCTTCCCGCCCGCAAGATTCGGTGTTGGCGCCTCGCATGCGGCCTCCATGGTGCGTCTTCGCGTCGGTGAACGGACTTTTTGTGAGGGGCCTTCCAGGGGAGGAAGGGGTAGCAGTTTGGGAGGTTGATCGGGCGATTGTTTTCACGGGCAGGGGAGAGAAGACGCGCCGCGGCGGGGAAGGGGAGGCGGCAGGGGTACGCAGCGTCGTTTTAGCGTGGGAATTTGGTTTGCGCGGTCTACCAGACGCCGCCTCGGCTGCATGCCGCGAGTACCATTGACGCAGAGTGAAACACCCTGTAACCTAAGGTCGCTCCATATTTGAGAACCATTGGATGGGATCATCAGTCAAATCAAACGGACGAGATCGGGACACGTATCCATCAATTCCTTTGCTCTTTATAGGATAAAAATAAGTATAGATATTGAATAAATAAAGTAGAGTTTCTTGAAAAAACATCTTATCTTACTATTACTAATTGGAGGCTCCAACAGAGGCTCCACGTTAATTCTCACCAGATGCGCTAAGAAAAAAGATAAATGCTATAAATTCTCACAAAAATTAGAAAGATCTAGCCATCGATTTGATGGACTCTGATCACAAGTAATATTAATAGCCGTTAGATCTATATTATGTTTTCTAAAAAAATTACCCACCATGCCATTACGTAATCCCTAAAGTAATAACCCCCTAAACTTATCTTGTAATTACCCACTTTTGCCATTATAAAACATAATGGTATTAATTAATGTTTTTTTCAGGTATTAATTAATGTTAATAAAACTCACCACGTACACCTTATAATAGATCTAAACTAAATTAAGAAAACAATATACCAATACATTGTTCCTCCCATCCTCTCTCTCTCTCGTGGAGCTTCAACGCCCGAGACAAGTGGTAGATTGACAGTTCCATCGTGCATGCAGTCCCTCCGTCCCGTGCGCATGTCCAACTCTTTTTGCAGCCCCGACAAGTGATCGATGTCATGCATGTGTGGGTTCTTTTGTGTGGTAAGTACTCATTGTTTGAGTTTTTTTTTTTTTTTTTTGAATAGATCTCCTATTTAAGGTATATAATGAGTGTCATGTGTGGGTTTAGGGATTTTTTTTTTTTTTTTTTTTTGAATCGGATCTGTACGCTACGTCCAGGTTAGAATTTGAGTCAGCATGCATAGGTCTCTTTGTGATAACCAATTGTACAACCCTTAAATAGCAACACTACACCAGAGAATGATACACAAAATAGATCAACGTCATTGCTACTTGCTACTGTATTTGTTAAATACAGTAATAAAATGATAGTTAAGGAAATATAGTATGCATCCAGGAATATCCATTAAAGCCAATCTATCAACTTCCACGGTTTAATACATCTGTGCTTTGTGTTTTTGTTTGACGTGAATCATCTTAATCTTGCTCAAATCTGACATTGTCTTTTGTTAGTGGGCATACCGGATCAAAAGGAAAAAAACAGGAATCATTGCTGGTAAGCACTACGCATCCCATAGTCAGTACCCATCATCATCATTTAGTCTAAAAGAGTAGAAGAAAAGCATATAATGAGTTATTGGCATGTCAAGTCTGAAAATCTATAATTCTCAACATTTTCTCACTAGAAGCTTAAGAAAAAAGATAAATACAAAAATTATCACATTAATCGTAAAACATCTAACCATCAAATCTCTAGACGGATAATCAGTAACCATTAGATCTACTTTATTTTCTACAAAATTGCCCATCTTTGCCATTATTATTACCTTATTATTATTGGTAGAAAGAAGAAAAATAAATCTATTAATTTCTTTATCAACTGAGGAGGAAAGAAGAGGTTGCAGCCTCACGAGGCCTCCAAAATAAATCGATTATTTTCCTCACCACACCATGGCTCCACGCAGCACCCGCCACCGGCGCCATCATTCAACAAACTTTTGTGGTGGGCCTGCCAAGCAAGCAAGAAGGAGGCCGAATAAAACAGGCACGCGTACAACTACACCGGCACCCGCGCACCCACTCATTCAGAATTGAGGTGCTCGACATCCCCGGCGAGTACCGCACAAGCTCCCCGGTGACGAAACTCCAGTTTCATTGTTGAACTTCAGTAATGAGGTTGTATTTTGGTGATGAGTGGACTCATAGTTCTAGACTTCAGAGTTGTACAACATGAGTGTATGTTTGAGGGTGCTTATTGTGACCTATAGGGTCATAGTGGTGCACCATGAATGAATATTTTAAGTTGATTACTCGGTGCCTACTTGTATGCAAAATTGTATGCAGCATTAGCCTCAAGGTTTTGTCATACATGGCTATAGGTTTCTTCTATTTAATTTGATCACTTTTATCTCCTGCAATGTACGGATTTACTTATATTGTCGTTATTACTTTGAATATAAATTTTGAAATAATCCATGCATCTTGTATTTTTTTTTTTTTTGCTATCATAATAATAATTTTTTTTGTCTAAAGATCTCAACCCCGAAAGTGCAGGATGGAATGACCGTTTCAGATTGACATTGATGCACAAAAGGACTCTGATCACAGCTTTGATGGCCACAAATGCACAAGCCGGTTGCATGGAGAACACCAAACCCAGGCCTCGACTCTTCGACAATGGCATACAGAGCTAGCTTGGTGGTCGGATATGGAAGACCGAGTGAACGCATTTATCAACAAAGATCAATTGCAGCGCAAGCAAGATGTGCACAAGCTGGATGGACGTGGACGACACCTTCAACAACTTTCGTCATGAGATGGCGTCCCAATGTGATGTTTGATCCAACCACATCGAGGGAATGGTAGGATGGGCGTGTGTGAGCATCATGGGGACCGTGCAAAGATCTTTATCAAGAGAAGAAATCCCGAGCACGCAAGCCACCAACCACAAATATAGGCTAAAAGGTATGACCATCTTACTAGATCCCATAATTACAATTTAATTTATCCTATGACAAATATAATATGATTTTTATTGACAATTAGTCATAATTTTGAATTAAATTTTTGTTCGCTTCGATTTTTTCTCACAAATAAGTGTTGACATAAACCTCATTTAGTATCAACTATATTTATTGTATTAACTTGATCAGGGGTAGCCTCTATCTATTTTTATGTTTTTTAAACCTAGCCCAGAAATTGATCCCTATAGGTGTTCGAACTGACCAGTTGGGGTGTTGTTGAGCAGCTCCAACCACTAGGTTGGAGACATCACAAAAAAAAAAAAAAATAGTAGGCTGGAAAGTCTTAGTGGGGTCTGTTGAGGTGGCATGCTTGCATGTCGAGAGAACTAATTAGTGGGGGTCTCTATATAGGTGTAGTAGATATCATTAAATTACCTTGAATTACATGATCTGTGGAGTTAGTAATAAAGCCTATATGTAAAAATTTAAAACATCCGCAATTATAAAGGATAACTATATTAATTCAATAGTATTTTGTATAAATTATCCATCTCTATCATTATGAAAGGCAATGCTTTGTTGCCTAAATTTGCATTCAAATTATGCATAATGGCATTATGATAGATAATGTAAAATAATGTGTAGCTATATAATTTGTACCTAAATTATCCACCTCTCAACCATTTAAAAAACTCTACAAGTCTCCCAAATCTACATGTAAAGGCTAATATATTGACATTGCTCTCCAAAATCTACATCTAAAGTTAAAACCTACATTAGTATATATAATTACTCTTATAGGCTTATCAAGCATAGTAATATATCTTTACTAAACCAATTAGTAATGACACTTATAGCTCACTTTAAGTTATATTAATAGTCTTGACGATAAATTTTGTAAGTCGTTGTCAAAAAAAAAGTTTAAACATTTTTGATCAAAACATTATGTCAATATGAATATTAATAACTTAGTTTTCCAAAAAATACTAATATGACATAATAAATTAAAAATCTTTGGGTGCTATGGTGCATACTGAAAAACAACTATTTATGATATTTCTTAAAAACTAAGAGGGTAGTCTAGAACCTAGAATATTCTTTTATTGAATAGAATATGAAATTTTTGAATAAATGATCGAATGAGTTTAGAATTTTAAAATGATACATGTAAAATATAATACAACAACTAGATCAAAATCTCTAGTTAAAAATACAGATTTCAAGATATAAGCCTAAACGTATGAAATAAGAGTTTAAACACTTGACGTTTATTTATGTTTTAGCTAAATATATATGGTGCTAAAAAGATTAATCATACAACTCACAAAAATTAGCAAAAATTTAAAAAGTTACATCCTTAAATTCTTATAAAAATCTAATTTTTTTGCCATCAAATCGATTGACTATACTCAACAATGTAAATAATAGCTATTGTATCTGAGGAATTAAACTTAAATTTCGGGAAAAGAATTAAAATTTAGGTAAAAGTCCTCATAATAGAGATGGCAGCTAGAGCTATCATAGTATAAGCAAATGTTTCAACTAAATATCTATTGGAGATACACTAAGGTGCTATGTGAAGACAATAGATTATCACAGTTGAATATAGATTATTAGTCAAGACAAAACAAGGTACTTCTTTTCAGGTAGTGTCTACACATAAGATTCTTATTAGTTAGTGTCTGGTCATAAGATTCTAACCCGTGCGGAGCACGGGTTGATGAACTAGTATACTAAGTAGAGATACAGAGATAGATTACAGAAAGAGAGATAGAGATATAGAAAGAGATAAAGATGTACAACGTTCTTAATATAGCCTGTACCTGGTAGCTAGATCGCCGTGAGCCTAGTGTGAATCTGCCGGATGGCTGTCTCGTTCTGTGCCACACAATGCCCCGGGTCCTGGCCACCACAGGAGCACTTCGGCATCTTGTTGTCCTCCACGCTAGTCCGCCCTCAGCGGGCAATTTGCAGCAGCAGCTGCCACTGCAGAGGCAGGATTATTCTGGCCTGTCGCCAGGTGAGAGAGTAGGTATGGTGGTTTTGTTCAGCATCACCATTCTGTTCATCGTCATTGGCTTGTGGCGTATGTTGTGCCGTTCCAGCAGGATCTATGGTCCAGGACCGCAGATCAGCAGCGAGGGTATAAGAGAACGCCGGCAGCCGCCTACCGTGGCGGCAGACATACAGTTGGCACCAGCGTCGGCGAGGAGCGCAAGCATGACGACGCGCCTGTCTCTGTCTGCGGACGGGTGGGCTGAGCAGACGTGTTCAGTGTGCTTGTCGGAGTTGGCTGACGGCGACATGGTGAGGGTGCTGATGGTGTGCATGCATTGCTTCCATACTGACTGCATTGAGCCATGGCTGCGCCGGCACGACACCTGCCCGCTCTGCCGCGCTCCCACAACTGCGGCCAAACTCGGCCAGCACGCGGGGAATGGAACTTAATGTTATGATCATAGCCTATGCCGTGCTTAGTATTATTGGGCTGCACTAGCTAATGGGCCTATAAGACGGCCTGCGTGCCGCTGGGTTGTATTTTGGGATTGACCTGTTTAAGTTGAATCATATGACTAGTTGTGTGGGTGGTTGGGCGGACAACTAAGAAATAACAAACAAGTCAATTGATACCTTCTCCCTCTCGGCTCTCCCGAGCTCTCTCTTTCTGAGGCCGCGCCGCTGTGCTCCATCGCCGAGCGTGTACCCCCCCAGTTACCGGGCGTGACACCTAAGTAGCCAGCTATCTCGTGTATTGGCATGTATAGCCGTCTATATCTTCTTTAAGCAGTATCAATAATTTGTATTTGGTCATGTGAAAGGAATACCGCTTCCAAGAGTGGAATGAATTGCCCAATTCAAAAATTCTCATGACATTTATACCTATCGCATGGCCTTCACAGAGCAGTCAACCTGAATCGGATTGGAAATTAATCCAGGTAATTGATTACAGGAATGAAACCAGTAAGCACAATGATATGTATGCAAAATATGTCATGTCTCCTGTGTTTGATTCCCGTGTTAAACTTTAGCATTTAGCTTTTAGCACTGGGATCCAAACATGAGTGCTAAAACGTGTGCTAAAAAGTATATCAAAGGCTACAACATGGACTGAAATGTTAGCACCAAAGGAGATCTAGGACATAGCAATGGATCCAAACACCGCCCTAGACGAACGCCATTATACTTTAGTACAGTAGAACATCTTCAACCAGAAGACCACGTAATGTTTCCTCAAACACACGAGATACATCACACCTTCTCTTCTAGCAATTTATGCATAGTTCTTTCAGAAAAGCATTGGTACCACCACATATATAAATAAATCCAACATGCCTTAGATAAATACAATGAAAAATTATGAACACTTAATTGCCATGTCAAAATCGATATGTAACAACTTGCATTCTGAATGTGAAAAATTCGAGAATATTGTGCCGCCTGTTAGCTTTTACCACTGACATGATGATCAATAACTCCATGTATGAATTAGTCATCACTTTGTATGAGAAAACTGCTGACCAGCCATAAGACAAAACCGCCTAGGTGTTGTCGGCGGGAGCGACGAGAGGGGTGCGGCAGAGGGGGTATGTGTCGTGACCACGCAGCCACTCGCTGACGCAGGCGGCGTGGAAGAAGTGCATGCACGCCGGCAGCACCGGAGTGCTTCACCGCCGGCGAACTCCGCCAGACACACCCCCACACGAGTCGCCCCCCATCCGTCCCTCCTTCCTGTACGTGCACACCAGCGGCGGTTGAACAGGCCGCACCGGCGCTATCTCCACGGCGGCCACCGTCGGCGATCCCTGTTGGCCAAGCCTCCTGCTCGGCTGCTCGACAGCAGCGGCGGCAAAGGATCACTGAAGTCCAAGCCTCCTACTCGGCTGCTCGACCGCGGCGGCGGTAGCTGCGGCTGACCGACTCTGTCTCCAACTCCGGCCTCGGGCTCCTTCTGGAGACGATAGCAAAGGAGCCTGAGCAGCAAGATAGCGCAGGTGATGGCAACGAACACTATGGGCATCGCATTCTCCTTCATGTCGCCCGAGTCGCTTGAATTCTGGCTGTTGGCGTGCGCCTGCCGGTAGGCACTGCCGTGCTGCAACCATGGCAGGTGATTATTGCTTCCACCGCCATAGTTTTTGGTTATGGCCATGGAATGTTCCGGCATCTATCGGTTTAGTAGGTGGCTTATGAGTTGACTGTGAGATCAAATTAAAGGAGTGTCGTCTTTTTTGTAGGTGTGGCTGGGGTTTGACGGTAGTTGCGAGGATTGTTTCTTTGTGGCCATCGTCCATATCTATGGATGGATGGATGGATGCATTGCCATGACATGATGACCATGCATGATGGTGATGGCGATCTGCGTTACTGCATACGTCTTCAGGCCTGTTTGGTAGAGCTTCGACTCGAGCTAAAACAGCTTCAGTTGTCGGTTCACTAGTGGAGCAGATTCACTTAGCGAGGTGAAACAATTTTTGAAAAAGAGGAAATATGTCCACAATACCCTTTTTTTTATATATTTTTTCTATTTATGTGTTCTCTCCCCAACCCTATCTCCTCAACGGGAACCCAGCAATGTCCACGGCCAGCCTTCGAAGGCATCCTGGTATTGCCCACACTCAGGGCGAGCAGCTGCATAGCGCTGTGTTTTCAATTTCGGAAACAAAAAATTACAGAACCCATTGAGAAATGGGAAATTCCTGAAATTCCGGAAATTTCGGTTCAAATTAAAATTAAATTCAAAAAAAAATTGATATGAATTCACTATAAACTTTGCAGGGTTTTCAATTTCGCCGAAATTTTCCGGAATTTCGAAAAAAATCGGGTTTCTCGATGGGTACCGAAAAGAAATCCTCTACAGGACAAAAAATTTCGTGTGAATTCGTCTTCCGCCCTCAAATAGTGTCCAAATGGCCCAAAAACGACTTCCCCGTCGGCCCACCATATATATAGCCCTAGAAGATCCTAAAATCACACCCAAAATCTACATTCTATCCCCTGTCTCCGACTCTCCTCTATTGGCGGCGGCGGGTCCCGCGGTGCACCGTGCTGCCCCATAGAAATGTGGAATCATGTCAAGTTTTTTGATGTATTTGTGGTGTATGGTCAATCATAGATAGTTTATAGTGAATTCATATCAATATTTTTTTTTTTTTTTTTAATTTGAATTTGAGCCGAAATTTCCAGAATTTCAGGAATTTCCCTTTTCTCAATGGGTTCGGAATTTTTTTTTTTTCCAAAATTGAAAACACAGCTTGCAGGGAAATGGGCGCTGCCGCCAAACCTGCCGCACATCGACTATGGCAGCTCTAAGGTACCGCCACCGCTTTGTTCCCACGCACAAGGAAGAGGCAGGCGCCCACGGCTGGTGGGAGCTGCATTTTCTGGCTTCACCTTCAAATCGGAAAAATTGGGTAGGGATGGTCCCTACGCCGCCGCACGGACGCTAACGTAAATTACGCGGCGGTACCGCGCGCTAATCACTTTTTAATCGGGCTCGGCCCCGGCTCCCGCACGCACGAGACACCACGGCTCGGCAGCCTCGGCTAAATGACGTAGTAGATGGAATTCGCGCACAGTTTCGGGAATTCCCAGTTTCCATCGTAGTAGATGGAACAGGAGGCCGCGGCGACGATCAAGGCCGCCGCCATCACGCGTAGGGCAAAAAGCTAAATCAATCGAAGACAGTACACCGGTGGCAGGTAGCAGCCCGGCGGCACATAGCAGCGCAATCGATTGCATTAGCTGGTTCCATGGAGGCCAACGCTGCCTTCTATGCTTCTGCTATGGTTGATGTTTCAGATGGTGATGCCGGTCCTGCAACAAACGTGAATTGCAATGATGCATTGCAGGTACGACTAGATTATTAGTTACTACTATTTTTTTAATGGTTAGAATAGTTAATTACAATTTTTTTTTTTAGGAAAACATGAATGAGTTTGGCATGCCTCTGTTAACGTCGGCTGACATAGAATCACCTTCTAAGTTACCCGAACCAGTGGCACAACAAGTAGATGAGGTATGTCATGTCAGTTCATTGTTAGGCATGTGTTAATTTTTTATTGTGTAGTAACAGTCACACAAACTTTAATTGTCACTCTATTTTATAATAGGAGGTTGATAAAGTTGGAGAAACTTTGATCGTTCCTGAAGTTGGTATGACTTTCGATTTAGAAGACAAAGCTTATAATATGTACAATGCATTTGCTCGTAAGGCTGGATTCAGTATTAGAAAGGGTCATTCAGCTCTCCGAGAAGATAAAACTATATATCAAAATATATAGTTTGCAGTAACGAAGGCCATCGGCGAAACAAATCATCGAAAAAAGACATTACAAGGACAGGTTGTGATGCTCGTATTCAGTTCAGTGTTTAGCAAAGAGGGAATTTGGATAGTGCGAGAAGGTTGTACTTGATCACAATCATTATCTTGCTAGTCCAAATAAGTCGCACAAGCCAAGTCCCAACGGCGTGTTCTGAAGCGACAGGGGATGCTAATTGGTCGATAAGGGAAGCCGGGAATGAAGCCAGCCCGTGTATGAGTTCATGAAGGAGTTTTATGGAGGAGCCGACAAAGTGCCAATGTCAAGGATGGATTGCAACAATGCAATTGGTCGCGGAGGCGCAAGAAGTACTTAGAATCTAATGATGCACGGACATTGTTGGAATACTTGAAGAATAAGCAAATAGAGGATCCAACATTTTTTTATGTGGTTGAAATAGATGAAGAAGATGGTCGGATAGCTAATTTCTTTTGGGCGAGATGGTCAATCTATCATGGATTATGCATGTTTTGGTGATGCTTTGTGTCATTTGACACAACATTTCAGACTAATAAGTTTGAAATGCCTTTTGCTCCAATCCTTGGAACCAACCATCACAAACAAACAATAATTTTTGGGGCTGCACTAATATTTAATGAGACTATAGAAACATTTGTTTGGCTTTTTCAAACCTTCCTCACAGCCATGTCCGCAAGCATCCGCTCACAATTTTACTTGACCAAGATGCAGCCATGGCAGAGCAATTGCATATGTATTTCAAAATACCAGCCATCGTCTCTGTTTGTTTCACATATATGTTAATGCTTTGGTAAGCATTTGGGGCACATAATTCATAAGCATCCCGATAAGTTTCTACCAGCTTTTTAAGAGATGTGTCTATGAGGACAGGTCCGAAGCTATTTTCATCCGAAGTGGAATGAATTATTGTCTGAGTATAAGCTTGAGGAGAATGAATGGATGAAAAATTTATATGATTTGAGGACAAAGTGGGCTGCTGTCTACCGCGACTCTTTTACGGTGACATGAACTCAACTCAAAGGAGTGAAGGTATGAACAATGTATTTAGGAAAAGATTTCGGAGGAGACTTGGACTTTCAGAACTCCTTGCCGAATGTGATAAAAGTAATACGCTAGTCTTCGTGAAAATGAGCTGGATGCAGATTTTAATTCACGACGAAAAACCCAGTTACTTTCGCAGATTTACCCATGTTAAAGACTGCTGCTGCGGAATCATATACTGAGAAGGATGTATTCGAGTTTGAGGATGAGTTTAAAGAACAATTAGCATTCTCTTGGAAATTGTTACAAACTAATGGGTCAATCTTGACATATGAGGTTGCACATATGTATGCTAATCATGGAGCAATAGTTCAGTTCAATAGTGTTGATATGAGTGTTACATGTTCTTGCAGAAAGTTTGAATGTATAGGTATGTAAACACATTTTCTAAGTTACGTAAGTTTCTAATATAGTATGAACATATCTAAATTGACTATTTCTCTTGCAGGTATATTGTGCAAGCACGCCCCTGAAAGTCTTGAATGCAAATAATGTTTTTATTTTGCCACCACAATACATAAAGGGGAGATGGACAAAATATGCAAAAAGAGGATTCTACGTTGACAAACAAGAAAGTGGGAGGGAAAGTAACAAAACTTGGGCTGCACGTATCTCACGATTGGCGACATCCATAGCATTGAAGTGTTCCCTCTCAACAGAACTTCTTCATGATTTGGAGAAAGGCTTGAAAAAATGGATTTGGAAGCAGATGCTTCTCTAAGCAAGATGAAAGAGAAATCCGATGAGGTTCCCATAGTTTTGACTGACTGTGCAACAGACCCATTAAACGGTAGAATATCATTTAAAATTCCTCATGTGACCAAAGTTCCAAAGAAAAAAACGGGTCACAAACGTACTTGAAAAAATACAGGGAAAAAGAAGAAAAGTGTTAAGAAGAAAGGTATACTGATCCAATCTTTCTTGGAGCTTATTTTGTTTCCAGCATTCCTACTTCTATATTACTTTTGCTTATTTTAATTTCTATGTACAGGAGATACAAATCAGGCTACAGATGCAAATGCTAATCCGAACCAATTTATTGTAAGTCATCAATTACAGTCCTTAATTTTTCCTATTTTTTAACAAGAAATTGCTATGATAAATTTCATATCTATGCACAGGACCCTTATGCTGGTTAATTCTCCACTATACAGGTACTGCTATGATCAAAATATATAACTATGCAATGTTCGCCGTTTTCTCCTTTTCGATTTTTTTTCTTTGCTGACGCTTACGTGATTTGCCATCTACAATCGAAGTAGCCTGAGCGCATGTTGGCAAAAAAAAAAAGCCTGAGCGTGTTGCGTCGCCGTGACTTCGCCTTTTTTTCCCATCTACTAATTCCGAAAACAGTCCGCGAAGCCTAAAATTTTTTCCATCTACTACGTCATTTAGCCGAGGCTGCCGAGCCGTGGTGTCTCGTGCGTGCGGGAGCGAGCCCGATTAAAAAAACGATTAGCGCACGGTGCCTCACGTTAATTTACGTTGGCGTCCGTACGGAGCGCGTAGGGACCATCCCTACCCAATTTTTTTCCTTCGAAATCAGCGTTGTGAGAGTGATTTTCGGCAGCTCGGTGCCAGGAGCACCTCTCGTGGACCCGTTTGATAACCAGAGTTGAAAAACGGCTCCGGGAGCCGTCCTAGGAGCCATAGCCCTTCATCAAAGAAAATTCCAAGTTTGTTCTGCAGTACGATTTTCGCTACATATAATTCGTTGAATACAGTACATGAGTACACATATATTTATCAACTCTATTTTCACTATAAAATACACTCCATCCGTTCTAAATTATTATAATTCATTTTGAATTTTTGATACATTCATTTTGCTACCCTTCTAGATATAATAACATATCTAGATACAGAACATAGTGGATCATCCAAAAATTAAAAGCAACTTATAACTAGGAACAGACTTAGTATTTTTGTGTGTGTGTGTGAACAAACTATAAAATATACTGTCATGTTTGAACACTTATTTTGGATTTGTAATGAGATGACATCGTGTGACATGATTACACCTACAAACTATACTGTCATTATTACACTATTGGAACTACATTGGCAAATACTAAAATCTGCACCTGTGACATGGATGATGACACCTAGAAATCGTCGTTTATTTATACCAATAAAACGGTACAGGGTCCGGATACAGTTTTTGTCCTAGACATTGAATTTTTGTTTTTCACAAACATACCTTGGCATGTGTTTCTTTAAAAAGGAAATGGATTTACATGGTGCTAGTCCGAGAGATCTCTGTAGCATATATATAGAGTTTATTACACACCACCAAGGCAGGGGAAGCAGACTGAGGGGAAGGAGTCAATGGCCACGACGGCGGGCGTAGCCACACACCTAGGTGGTGTCTGCGGGAGCGGCGAGTGTGGCGCGGCACAGCGGGCAGGTGTGGTGACCGCGCAGCCACTCGCTGACTCAGGACGCATGGAAGAAGTGCATGCACGCCGGCAGCACCGTGACGGCCTCGCCGTCGTCTAGGTCCGCCAGGCACACCCTGCACGAGCCATCCCGCCACCCATCCGCCTTCCTGTACGTGAGCACCAGCGGTGGCTCGTCGGCCGTCCACACCGGCTGCGCCATCTCCACCGCTGACGCGCTCGCCACCGTCCATGACGTTGCTCTGTCGACCCAGCTGCCACCGGCTTCGTTGCTCTGTAGCTGACGCATAGTATTGTCTCCATCGTTCGGGCCTACCACTATGGGCGGCATGGCCTTTTTTGGCGTCGAAGTAGTCGGCCGTCTGGCCGGAATCCTGCTGGCTCGAGAAATACATGTGCCGGTACGTATTACCGTCCAGCAATAGCAACGACAGGTTATTATGGCTTCCACCGCCATTGTTTGTGTTGGTAGCCATGGAATTTTGAGTTGACTACAGGTACGAGACCGTGGAGTCGTCTATTTTTGAAGGTAGCTGTGGCTGACGACAGTTGCGAGGATTGTGTCTTTGTATTGTAGCCACCGATGGATATTCCATGGCCAAGACCGATGAAATCATCAAAATATGTGGTTCTGGTAAATGGCATCTTGGGTAAATCTGTGTATGTACATCGCCCTCAAAGAAGTTTCTGGGAAAATGATCTCTCTGAGTTTTTCTTCAAAAAAAAAAAAAAAAATCTCTCTGAGTTGTTACAGGGTACAGCTTCCGTTGAAGTCAGTACTGACAGGCATGTATATACTTGTCACCTGATATCGGTTTTAACTAGAAATAGAATCCATATATACAGTCAAGTTTGAAAACTCATAATAGATTTGTTTATAAGCGAAATCGGGTAAGTAGATACACGTACCATAGCAAACACACTCCCCATAAACCATAAATTAATAGTTCCTCGGTTCCAAATCACATTAAGATGTTTAATTTGATATTTCTACATACATTGCTATCTAAGTGCATAGGAAGAACTATATATATATACCTAAAAAGGCAACGTATCATGTGGAAACCAACTTCGTGTGTACACTATGAAAACTTCGATTCTGTCCATAGATCTCACATCCGATGGCTCCCCTGTATAGGTGGGTAATTTTAACACATAAACCCTCCCACCATTACCTTTCCTAATCAATTTTTTAGAAACCCCCTCACGTTCTGACATCCCCTGCTTTTCCTTGTTAGGTGCTCTCGCAGCCTCCCTCGACTTCCACGACTAGTGCCGGCACCGCCCGCCCGGGCAAGCCCGCGCCGCCCATTCGCCACTGCGGGCTATCTGGCGTCGGTCCGCCGCTTCGAGGTCGTCGGCCGCCACCGACCCCTCGGTTCGGCGCCGCCGCTACTACGTGGCGGCGCCGCTGCTGGCCCGGGCGATTCCTACCCGACTGCCCGCCCATGGCTACTCGAGGCCGCCCGTCGCCCGGGGGCCACCTCGCCTTCCCCCCTGCCAACCGCTCCGCCGCCGTTGGGAAATCGCCATGGCTGGAGATGGATGTCGCCGTTGGGGAATCGAACTTCGGGGCGGCCACCGCGAGGGAGCCGCGACGGATGGACTCCCAGTCTGCGCGAGGGGTTTCTAAAAAAATTGATTAGGAAAGGTAATGGTGGGAGGGTTTATGTGTTAAAATAACCCACCTATACAGGGAGCCATCCGATGCGAGATCTGTGGGACAGAATTGAAGTTTTCATAGTGTACACACGAAGTTGGTTTCCACCTGATACGTTGCCACCTAAAAAAGCCAAAACGTCTTAGAATTTGATATTGAGGGAGTACTAAAATCTTTCGGTTCAAAATTAGAATTTGCTTTGAACGTTTTTTGGTACATTGATTTTGCAATTTATCTAAACATACAATATACCTATATACATAGTAAAATCGACTCATAATTTAGAGGGAGTACATCTCATTGAAATTGTGACAAAAACAAGAAGAGAATCTATAGGTAACAATCCAATATTTACTGAGGCCACCCGTTTTAGGCGGGCCTACTTTTTAGTATCTTCTAAATTCTCGTCTCTCAAAATTGCTCACAGAGACATACAAAATCTGATGGGGTACAACTGCCAGCTGGCCAGGAAGGAGGAAGGGAAGGCATGCGGTGGGGATGCCATCGGACGGCTTAGGGTGCCCTGGCAGCAGCATGGCCATGGCAGGGTGTTAAGGATGTCTGCGAGCATGGCCATGGCTGCGGCGGGAGAAGGGCGGATGAGGGGAAGAAGGGCGGCCGCCACGGGCCCTAGCGGCGCGGATTGGATTCGTCTTGGGCGATACCTAACAAGCATACTAAGCTAAACCTTGGTTGTCTTGAGAGAAACTAAGCCTTGGTAGCCAAGCATCCACCGAAAAGAGAAAGAAACAACGAAAAATGGTTTGGTTGGTTAGAAATAGTTCGGTGAAAAAAATTTTTAGATATACCGAAATCGAATAGCTTCCGTTCTCAAGCTGGAAATTAGGAATGTACGTATCAAAAGAAGTGTTGAGAAGCTGGATGCAAAGCTTGCACGTAAGGAGTTGACTGCCACCACAGCACCACAAGCCTAGATGGCGTCGGCGGGAACCACAAGCGCTGCGCGGCAGAGCGGGCAGGTGGCATGTATGCGCAGCCACTCGCCAACGCAGGCAGCGTGGAAGTAGTGCATGCACGCCGGCAGCACCCTGATGGCCTCGCCGTCGTCCAGGTCCGCCAGGCACACGCCGCAGGAGCCCTCCCGCCACCCGTCCGCCTTCGTGTACGTACACAGCAGCGGTGGCTCGGCCACCAGTTCCCCTGGCGCCATCTCAACGTCTGTACTCTCTAGCTGCTGCTGCTGCGGCTGATCCACTGTGTCGCCATGACCTCCGGCGCCCTCTTGCGCCGCCTGGGCTACCGGCTGGCAGAACATGAACAGCAAGATGGCGGCCACGATGACTATGGCCAACACTATGGGGAACATATTCCTGTACCCGTGGTGGTGCTCCTCGCCGGAATTCCCGGTGGTACGGACGGACGTCCTGCAGCCACGGCAGGCGGTACGGTTCTTTACTTATATCATATCACCGTATTTAGTAACCTTGTTATGACTGAGTTTACTACAAGATGAAAGATTAGTTATTCGACTCGATCGTCCACTTTTATAGGTTGACGACAGTTGCGAGGATTGTGTGTTGGCACTTGTGTGACAAAACAACAAATCGATGCAGGGATGGATCGTCAATGCCAAGGGTTGGTGAGATCAGGATGACAATGGTAATCTACCTACGTACGTACACGGTACATCGAAATTTTCGTGAAATGATGCCACCGATGGATGCGTTACTATAATTGGTTAAAGGCAGTATCAATTACATATTGCAAACCGTGCGGTAAAGTTGACCACTTGCGGAACAATTGCAAACACATTGAGAAACAGTGTTTGTTGCACAAGGGTTTTGAGTTTACAAGCTTAAATACAATGTGGCAGTGGCAAAGTCACGAAAGTTCCTGGTACATAGGTACGAGGGAACACGGTACGCGGGGGTATGCTCCACTACTACAAACGGTTACTATGGCACTGCCTGGGGTTTTGTGTAGGGGCGACTCAAAACTCCAGGCGCCCTTACAGTGGGCGGCAAGCCTTGTTGGTGGAAATAAACAGATCCACGATCTACGGATGGAAACGTCCATTCACGGCACCATACCACATTCCCAGTTAGTGTGGGCAGTGGTGCCATCTCCGCCAAGCACACCCCGCACGAGCCCTTTGGCCACCCGTCTGCCCTCCTGTACATGCACACCAGCGGTGGCGCCATCTCCACCACGGGGTACGGTGACGATGCTCGGTCGACCCAAATTCGCCCGGCTTGGTTGCTCAAGCAACTGATGCACAATAGTGTCGCACCTTCCCCGCTTCCGGCCGCCTCCTGCTCCTCCATGTCCGGCCGAAGAACTCTGCTACACAGGATCCAGATGATGATGGCAAAGACGGGGAATTCTATTGGCGAGAGTATCATATGATGATGGCAAAGACGGGGAATCCTATTGGAGAGAGTATCTTATTGGCGTCCATCGTCTGTCTGGCCGGAATCCTGCTAGCTCGAGAAGTACGTGTGCCGGTATGGACTATCGTCCTGCACTGATGACGACGATGATGACAGGTGATTGTAGCTTTCACTGCCATTGTATGTGTTGGTGGTCATCCGAATCGGGCGATGAAAGGGAAGATAGACTAGATGCAATTCTCAGCCACATTGGAGGAAATCTAAATGAGAATTTACAGGATATGGCTTAACGATCACATCCTTGATCTTTCTCCTATCCGTCGTAAGAAAAAGTCTAATAATGCCAAAAATCAAATGAAAGGCAGACTTCCCAAAAAGCCAAAGGCACCCTCAAAAATCAATCTGAAATGAAAGGGGTATTCTAAAATAACAGAGGTCTAGTTGACTTAGCTAAACACAGATTTTTGGCTGAGCTGGTTAAGGAAGAGCAAATTAATTTCATAGCTCTATCTGAAACTGGCTGTTTTGATTTCTCAGACCATCTTCTTATAAACTATGTGGGGGGCATGAGTTCCATGCCACCACACGATAGATCTGGAGGCATTGTGTTAGGAGTTGATTTAAATATTTTTTTGATATTGGAGCCATCGATGAGGGAGATTTCTACGTGAAATTTACCTTAAGATGTAAAGCGGACGGTTTCAAATTTATGTTATATGCGGTCTATGGCCCAGCACAACATCAACACAAACATTCTTTTCTAGCAGAGTTAGCCAATATGTGCTCAAAGGAAAAACCCCCTATATGTGCACAACATCAACACAAACATTCTTTTCTACAAAATTCGCTCAAGAATCGCCTTAGTCCGAAAGTTACGGATCAAAAGTTATAGCCGGCAGATCGAACCCCATGGTTCCGGTATTCTCGCATCCCGGTGTCGGTAGTCGGTAGAAGATCAAATCTGCCACCGCCAAGACGATATGCGCCCGATCACGACCTAGGTTCGATTCGATCAATCATATAGATCTCAAACTCGCTATGACTGGTTTTACATGTATCACTTAACTCCGATGGCGAATTCCGGCCGGTAGGAGTAGATCGAACAAGACCAAAGTCGCGAAAGATCACGAACCGAGATCGAGACTCATCTACAACCACGCATATCACCATATGCATACATCCGAATCTATAACGACACAGCATCGGCTCCGATACCACTGAAGGAATATGGGATCGCTACGCTGACGTAAAACAAAAATTTTCTACCCATAAAACCAAGGATCTACAACTAGTTATAGATCACGGGATTACCACTAGACGCGGGTGCAGCGGAAGTGTCGACCCTCGGCGAAGATGTGCGTGTAGCAAAGCAGTGCCATGCGCTGTTGCTCACGCCCCGTCCTCCACGTGCGGTTCGTCCCCTGTGCTCCGTCACGCAAAGACCTCCAAGGTATCCCACACGCATGGAGGGAGGAAGCGATGCGCCTCCGGACTGCTAGGTCCGCGAGGAGCAAGAGGCGAGGGCGTGGGCGGCGGCGGCTGCCAAAGTGGCATGGATTAACCTAGCCCCGCGCCCACCTCATATATATAGGCGTCCCCTACAGTTCTCCCCAGCCGAGGCCCATTAGTAACCCTAAACCTCGTCTAATTGGATCATATCCGAATTAGGCCTTCTTCCCCTTAAGCGTGCGACCCTATGGGCTCACGCACACATAGACATGGCCCGAATACTCCTACTTGACCAATAGCAGATAGCGGCCTCTAGCAAGACGTGTCAACTCCCATGTGTATGCAATGATCATATCGCATCGAACCACCACAAATTCACATACATGTTATTCCCTTGCCACACGATATTTGGTCCACCTGGGTGGGTTAACACTTAACCCAAGCACGGCCATGCATTTCTTGATCCAATCAATCGAAAGTGGTCCAAAGGATATCTCTCTCTCATGGAGAGGGGCAATTCCATCTTGATTGACTATGCCTCACAAAGATGCTTCCTGACAAACCCGAAGACCACCTTTATAGCTACCCAATTATGGAGTAACGTTTGATAGTCCCTAAGTAGGTCGTTTCACATTTTGAGTACATACGACAATCTCAGGTCTAAGGACATAACATACATGATGTGTAAAGAGACAATAATAGTAACATCTCATGTCGGGTCAATCCAGCCCCATGTCATACATGTGCCCATACTATTAGTTTGACATCTCCATGTCTATGACTTGTGAAACATAGTCATCAGCCAATATGTGTGCTGATCTAATATTCATGTGTGTCCTCACATGAACTCCGACCAGGGACAATTATAGAATAACCATACAAGTAACGAGTCTCACAAAACAATTCACATAATTGCCAATCGATACAAGTTGTCTTTAATGGATATTCATGAACACATAATATATCATGGATACAAGGTGATACAATCATCTATATGATTATCTCTAGGGCATATTCCCAACACTTTGAAGGAGAATGATGAGTCATGGTGTGGCAGGTGCAGCGGATTGGGGGCATTGGGAGAGGCACATATTGGATTAGAGGGTAGGGAGACTAAGTTTGATATTTTGGTTTTGTTACATACCATCTCCCTACAGAGCTACCTCTAAATATGGCCTTGTTTCGTATAGGTTGTTCTCTTAAGAGACCCACACTGTAAATTGGTTTTTTAGTGGTTGTCTTTGCCCATTTGTGCGAACACTACAACATTTCTAGAGACTAGAGGTGGCTCTCTAAATGATCAATAGACCCACCTCTAGATACATATGAAAATGGATGAAACAAAAAAATTAAAGCTACTTATAATTTGAAACGGAGGGAGTACGAGATTCTTCATGCCCCTTCTGTAAGATGGTCTTAGTGACTACTCACGTTACCACGTACCCCACTGCCCTCAATACTCGCCTTCACACGTTCCGCGCCATGTCAAGGCCACAGTAGCGTGGATTCAGCGTCCTGGGCCTTGGTTCCTGTAGCCCGTCAGGGAATGGCACACTTGTCGGATCAGCTTCAGCTAGCCTCAGTGGTGGCGAAAGCAGCTCCGCCATCTTCAGCAGCTGCGATGCGAGTCACGAGCGGTGCGCGGCACAGCGGGCAGGTGGCGTGCACACGCAGCCACTGGCCAACACAGGCGGCGTGGAAGTAGTGCATGCACGTCGGCAGCACCCTGACGGCCTCGCCATCGTCGAGGTCCGCCAGGCACACCCCACACGAGCCCTCTGGCCACCCGTCCGTCTTCCTGTACGTGCACACCAGCGGTGGCTCGGTGGTCCGCACCGGTGGCGCCATCTGCAGAGCGGTCGAGCCGGCCACCATTGATGATGGTGCTCCGTCGACCCCGCCACGGGCAGCTTCATTGCTCCGCAGCTGACGCACAGTATTGTCGCCGTCGTTCCCACCTCCGGCCGCCTCCTCCTCCATCTTGGTCCGAAAAACTCCGCTGCAGAGGAGGCAGATCAGTGCGGCAAAGACGGCGGCAAACCATATGGGCGTTAGTACCGTATTGGCGTCCATGTGGTCCCTCTGGCCGGAATCGTGCTGGCTCGAGAAGTACGTGTGCCGGTACGGACTGCCGTCGTCCTGCACTGACGACGATGATGATGACAGGTGATTGTGGCTTCCACGGCTATTGTTTGTGTTGCTGGCCATGGAGCTTTGAGTTGACTACAATTACGATACAATGGTTAGACCATGGAGTCGTCTCTTTTGTAGGTGGCTGCGGCTGACCACAGTTGTGAGGATCCAGGATTGTGTCTTTGTAGCCACCGACGGATGCCTGGCCAGAGCGATGACATGATCAGGACAACGGAAAATTGGCAAAATCTGTGTAAGTTATCGTCCTCAAAGAAGTTTCACGGAAATGATGTCGCGAATTGTTACAAAACCGTTGAAGTCAGTACTGACATCCAGTGTACTTGTTACCTCCGATCCGTTTTCACTATAGTCATGCTTGATCACTGATAATCGATTTATTAATAAGTGAAATAACGTTAGTAGAGTTGTTGGGACACCATTGCAAACACATTGATCAACTACTACTTCCTCAATGTCTGTGATACCCAATTTAAAGAACAAATTGAATAATATATTATATGTGTGCCCTGGAATCAAATCACACATATATTGACAAAAGAAATGGAATAGTATCAACGTAGTGCCTTTAGTACATCACGAATACTATCTCAAGTATAAATAACACAAATGTCTAAACAAATAGAATATAACTAAGCAGACGCCATGGCCTCCGAGTCCACATGGAAGATCGACTGGTTGACTCCAAACCTAGTAGTCATCTTCATACGACTTATACCCATAGCCATCTGTACCCGTCCAAGATATAGCCAGATATGCAAAAGAAACAAGTGTAAGTACTTGTCGTACTTTACAAGATAATATGAGTGGATGAAGCTCAAAGGCTGACACTGCGGTGAGCTTTTAATAAGTCATAGTTTTAATTATTCTTGTAATTCTAGGTTCTGCTTGAGCCCCATTTAATTCCCATCATTATTAAAGAAGTCACTGTTATTCAAGTTCCACCGGCCATATATCATTATCACCAATTAATCACCATTCTCATCATGTGGCATTTATTCCGTGAGTTTTCCGGGCGCTCATAACCGTGAAGCACGGTACATGTTATAACAGTTTTACTCTGCTTGACGTGTACACTTTCACTTTGAGTTTTGATTTTCAAATGCAAATGCTCATGACTTCCATTACATTGAAAATCATACATAGCCTTTCAAAAGTTCATCTAACAAGTTGGAAGCCGCTATAGGTTTCGGATGGCGGCAAATATAGGACCCTTCTTCCCAATGGCACAATGACACGCAGCCTATACACAGGGGGACAGGAGTCGCACTATACCCAAACGGCAACCCCCTTTTGCGCCACAAGGGTAACCTCCAACAGGCTAGACGAGGTCTTTCTAGTCGTCTACAGTCAGAGCCATATGACCCTCCCAGTTGTACGGTTTTCCCAGCTTTTGCCGACGGGTCAATCCTTAAGGAGGGCCAAGAGCATCAAAAGAGCTCCCTCGCCCTATGTTTCCATTATCATGTTACCATTCATCTCATAGCATCAAATAAACATAATTGGGTTCAGTTATAGTTAAGTTGAGCGCTAGCAAAAGACTACCCAATGCATGTAACCCCAAGGTAACAAGGAATAGGATCACAATACTAGGACATTCCTATGGCAAATCCGATTAAACTCATGCACATGAATTAATGATAAATAGGTGAATAGGCAAACAAGGAATAGCCCATATTATACTTGCCTTCAGCAGGTGGTGGTGGCTGGTATTGCTGGTCCTCGTAGTACTCCTGGTCACCCACGAACTGGTCACCGACAAACTGATCACCGTCTACTCATTCATCACGCAACAACACGCATTCCGGAAACATTCATGCAAAGCAAACATACTATAATTAGAACATTGCACCAATCAATACAGAAATAAAGTGAAAAGTTTAGTAAATCATCCTACGATTCACTACGATCACACAGGCGAAAAGATCACGCGATTCAAAACTAGAACATGCAAGATATGAGTAAACAACACTAGCTAGAGCATCGTAATTAATTAAACATAACTACGAAAACTAACAGCGATGAACAGTAACTACCGCAGTACTATCATCTAGGAAATTTAAATACGAAACTAACGCAAGTTGAACGGGTCGATTTGGATTTAAAACGAACAAGTTATAAGCGTTTGAAAGCAATGGCAAATCTGTAAATAGACGAACACCGATTTTCAGAATAAAAATAATTGGAATTTCCTTTCGAACTCAGACTCAGCTGCTGGAACAGCGTCGACGCGGCGACGGGATCGCGGCCAACGGCGGTGATGGTCGCCGGCGCACACGAACCCACGATGCAGACCGCGTTAGAGCAGCCTGACGGAATGCGCATGACGCTGACGCAATCACGACCTCGCCAGACGCGCTGATGCGGCCGGAACGCACGGCAACGCGGTGTACAGCCATGGCCGGCGGCGAGCAAGCTCGCCGGCGCATCGAACTCGGCCCTAGCGGCCATAATCTATCAAATAGACGGCGCAGATCGATCTAGGAGATCAAGGGGTCTCACCGACGCGAAGAGTGGCGGCGATGATGGACGAATGGACGGCGAACGCGACGAACAGCGGACGGCGACGGTGCTCTGTCAATGACGACGGCTCGACGTGAGCAACCAAGAAGAAATACGAAAAAGGAAACAATCTACCGGCTCTACATCCGCGGCGCAAACCTGGACGACGAGCTGAAGACGGTGGCGGCGTCGAGACCGGTGTTCCGGAGTCCGGCGGCGCGAGCTCGGGATGGCGGCTGCTCTTGCGTGCTCTGGAGATGGCAACAACGCGAGAGCAGATGGAAAATAGGTCAAGGGGGCTGGCGGCGCTACTTATAGCATGAGACTGTAGCGAACAGAGTCAGGCTCGTTCGTATCTGACTTGGGGAAGGGGATGACACTGTAGCGCGCAGGGCCCACGCGTCATTGGCAGCAACCAGAGAGATGCAGCGCTGCAGCTGCTGCATTTCGAATTGGGCCGGCCTGTTGGCAAATCAAGGAGCTCGGTCTAGCAAGGGACGACAAGGAGAAAAATACAGCAAGCCTAGCAGGCCTACGACTACTGAATTAAGGAATGAGTACAGGAAGTATAGACAATGCTTTTCATTTATTTAAACAGCTTTCAAACTCTTTTGCAAAGGTTTTTGGAAATTCTTTTTATTTCACTCGAGACCAGACATCACAATAAGAAATATGCAGCAGCATGAATGCATCAACCATGTGTCTAGCCTTATGATGAATTTTATTTTTCATAAAAATTATTATTTCCCTATATTTCCATGAGCACACAATAATGCATATTTAAGTCATTTTAAACTATTTTAAATAATGCAAATTTTCGGGTGTTACAATTCTAACCCCCTTAAAGAGAATCTCGTCCCGATATTTAATTGAGCTTACTCGAATAGCTGCAGATATTCTTTCCTCACATCATCTTCTCTTTCCCAAGTGGCATCCTCCTCCAAAGGTATTTGCTCTTCCGGTACCCTCAAACACTTCTTCAGTTAGGAGACATGGAACACATTGTGTACACCCGCCAACTGTGCAGGCAGCTCTAACTGATAGGCAACCTCTCCACGCCTCTCGATATTCTAAAAGGTCCGATGTACCTTGGAGCTAACTTTCCCTTCATATGGAACCTCTTCACATTCCTCATTGGTGACACCTTCAAGTACACGTAGTCACCCACACTGAAACTCAGATCCTTCCTTCTAGTATCCGCGTAGCTTTTCTGTCGTGTTTGGGCCACTCTCAAGTTTTCTCTAATCATCCTCACCTGTTCCTCTACATTCTTGATGACATCAGGTCCAAACACCTGGGTTTCGCCAGTCTGATTCCAAAATAGTGGTGTTCTACACTTACGTCCATACAAAGCCTCAAATGGTGCCATCTTAAGGCTCTGCTGATAGCTATTATTGTTGGAAAACTCTGCGTAAGGTAAACTCTTATCCCAACTTTCCCCATACTGCAAACCACAAGCCCTCAACATGTCCTCCAATATCTGATTAACTCTCTCAGTCTGTCCGTCAGTTTGAGGATGGAAGGCAGTGCTAAAATTCAATTTGGTTCCCAAGGAGCGGTGTACCTTCTGCCAAAACTGCGAAGTGAACTGAGTACCCCGATCTGACACTATCTTCTTTGGGGCTCCATGCGCACACATTATCCGTTCCATATACAGCTCGGCTAACCTTGCTCCTGAGTGAGTAGTCCTTACAGGTAAGAAGTGAGCCACCTTGGTAAGACGGTCCACAATTACCCATATCGAGTCATAACCCCTTTGAGTGCGAGGTAATCCCACAATGAAGTCCATACCGACTTCTTCCCATTTCCACTCAGGTATCTTCATTGGCTGTAGCAAACCTGCAGGCCTCTGATGCTCAGCCTTCACTCTCTGACAAGTGTCACATAAAGCCACATACTCAGCAACATCTCTCTTTAGTCCATACCACCAGTATCTCTCTTTCAAGTCTAAGTACATCTTAGTACTCCCAGGGTGTATGGAGTAAGCTGACTCATGTGCCTCTCGTAGTATTGCATCACGTATTGCTTTAACCTCAGGCACACAAATCCGTTTACCAAACCACAAGGTGCCGTTCTTATCCATTCTAAATCCTGGTGCCTTGCCCAATATTTTGTTAGCTACTATTGTTTGAAGCTTCTCATCTTCCATCTGTGCCTTGCGGATCTCTTCTTCCAAGGTAGGTGTGATCTCTAATTCCACCACATTCGCCACTATGCCCAAGTTTAGTGACTCAAACTCTGCACATAACTCCTTGGGCATGGTTGTTGCTTGAACCTTATTAACATAATTCTTTCTACTAAGAGCATCGGCTACAACGTTAGCCTTCCCAGGATGGTAGTGCACTTCTAGATCATAGTCTTTGATTAGCTCTAGCCACCTCCTTTGCCGCAGGTTTAGATCTGACTGGGTGAAGATGTACTTCAAGCTCTTATGGTCTGTGTAGATGTCACTCTTATGACCGACAAGATAGTGTCGCCATATCTTCAAAGCATGAACCACTGCTGCTAACTCTAAGTCGATTAGGAAAACCCTTTAACATATATATAGGTTGCTTGCTTTGCATTGAGTTTGTTCAATCTTTGTGACCCTTAGAAACTTGTTATGCTAATCATGTACACTCCATTCCATCTCACTATATTTCCACTCCACTCCACTCTATTCACTCATATGTTATTTCCACACTGGAAGTATGCATCCACCATATATACTCATTATACATCCATCACCACATCTACCATATATATTCACTACTGGAATTCACGAGTTTCCCTAGGGTTTTTTCTTTCCCTACGGTTATGTAAGTACCCAAGGGAAAGATTTCTTTCCCTAGGATTAGTTAGAAAACTCTAGGGAAACCTTCCTTTCCCTACGAATCTCACGATTTCGTCGGCAAGAATTTGAAGGACCGGTCCCAGTGACCACTTCAACGCCCGCGTGTAGTCTTTCCCTAGGAAAGAACAGAAATCGTGAAACTCACTCCCACAAATTCCTCCCGTCCACACAATTCCATTTCTGTTTGTGCGGCTCAACCCTATCTCCCACATCCTCAACTCACTCCCAACCCTATCTTACCTGTAAGCCGCCACCTCCGGCCATGGCGTTGCCGACGCATGTAGCGCCACCCGCCGGCACCTCTGCCCGGCGTCGCCGCCAGATGCATGCCGCGCCATCCGCCGCCCGTGTGGCACAACCACCAGAGAGCGCCGCACACGGCAAGCCGCCACGCCTTGCGTCGAGCTCCTCCTCTCCGTCCGCCGCCACGAGGTCCACCCACCTGCCCGTGCTTCGATTCCCTCCGCCCAAGCACATCATTGTCAAGGTGATTTGGCTGTACTTTCCACCCCTTCTTCGATTTGACATCCATCCAAAAGAAACTCAACAACCTTGGATGCATTTACGTGCGGAGAGTGCTAGTGAACACCAGCAGTTCGTCAAAATGCCCATGGACCAAGTGTACGTGTGAATGTCATTTAGTTACATTTATTTATGTGTGAGTTAGGTTCTGTTGGGTACTGATATTATCTTGTGACATCTCTTTAGTTGTTGTTTGTAGTTGTAAATTTGCATAAAGGCTCAGATCTGCACTTGTGCCGTTGTGCAAGCAAAGCTTGAAGGTGAGAAATGATTTTTTTCTTGCTTCTTCTCTGCTGTAATATTTAGATCACAAGTTCTCAATACTGATGAGTAAGATATTTAGTCAGGAGATGAACCATTGTATTTAGGAGTCAAATACTCTGCTTGAACCTCCAATTGTAGTATGTAACCTCCAGCATGTGTCAATACCTGAGTTAGCTCATATTATCTTTGGATGTGTTGATAAAAAGTACTGAACAATAGTACTTGCTGTTGTCCTTGTCAGTTTAAATCGACAGCCCACATATTCTATCTTTTGCTTTACTCAGGTGTCATCGTGCATTTTCATTGATACAACAGAAATCTACATAGTTTCATTTGAACAAGAGAAAAAACTAAGAATATGCTAGCTGTAGAAGGAGTTAGGAAAAAAACCTGAAATGGATTTACTTGTGCAGTTACTTCAATCAAAATAATCTTTTGTAACTGGAATTTTGCTTTGCCATCAGGCTAGAAGGATGGATGTTGTATGGGGAGAGAGTGCTGGTGTTGAAGGTCGATTGTTGCTGTTGTGCCCTCTCTTTTTTCTCTAGCAGGTATTCTTTCTTCTGATGGCTGTAATGTTTTGAAAATGGCAACGTGCACTTATTTGCATTTCACTAACTTTAGATTTGCGTAAACCTATCATTATTATTATCTAAGCCTGTTTGGCTTCTATCATGGTATCTAGCTACTTCTGTACATATGAGAAAAGAAGCTGTACAATCCTTTGGAAAATAATTTCAAGATAGCCAATTCTGTTAAGCTGTACAATCCTTTGGAAAATAATGTAGCCATCATATATAGGTTTCACACTGGTATGGTTCCTGCTCCAATGGCTCCCCACCTGACCCTCCAATGTATGATGTTTTGCCAACTCCGAACCCCTCTCATGACAATGTAAGTTTGATAGCATACTCTGCTTTGTCCCCTATATTCCATATATGTTGAAGTTATTTTGCAACTTGAATTTTCATTTCTTAATTCTCATGTACAATGTCTAGTTCTGTTGCCCTTTAAAAAATGGACCTGTTCTATGTAGCATTCACAAATTAAGGTATCATTTCTACTATACTTGAGTAACGACATTTGCCTGCCACTGATCGGTGAATTGTGGCAGAGCTAGCTGCTGCTTCCCTTTTATTTTAGGTTGATGGTCAGTGTAACAATTTCCTAGCAATGGTCAGTGTACAGCTAGCTGTATTTCCTAGCAATGGTCAGTGTAGGGTGATGGCAGAGCTAGCTGTTGCCTCCCTTTCGTTCACTCATTTAGCACATAGCAATGGTCAGTGTAACAGTTTCCTACTTTTCCAACCAATTTAACAACTAATGCCTTTATGGGTTCTAAAACTGCAGCTGATTCTAAATTAGTTCTCTTTTTTCAGCTTTGCTGCTGCCCTGTTATTTACCATGGCAATCTTGTTCAGCTGTCGATCGTTTTCATTTCAGCCATAACAACCATTTAGGCTAGATGATGTGGAAATTAGCGTGTATTTATAGTAGCAAGCAACTACTAGCTGCCCTGTTATTTACCATTGTTAATTGCTAATTCCATGATTTGCACAATTCAACATTTTTCTAACTTAGACTTGCTTAATCTCACAGGCTGGTACCTTTGGCTCATCTGTTCGAGCGGAAACTCCGGATGAAATAATAAGTAGGATCACTTCGAGTGTTTGGTGGCCATCCGAAAGTGGGACAAGTGCTGGAGCAAATGAGATTACAAGTGGAGCGAATGGAACTGCAAGTGCAGGCACATGCTCTCCTCTTGCACAGGAAGAACAATTTCCGTTCTTTTCAAACCATGAGTTGTAGTTGATCAAGCTGCTGAATATGTATGGTTATAAATTGTATGGATTTATGGCTATGGATTTGTGGATAATATTATAACTCTAAATATATGGATTTGTGGTTATGGCGGATGAAATGAGTGCTTAATCATGGTCTATGTGAATTTGAAATATTTATATATTTGAATTTGAATTTGGATTCAAATACATATCTGCATTTGAATTGAAATCAAAATCACGTTCTGTGTTGTAACCTTTCCCTAGAGTTATAGTTCCTAGGGAAAGATTGGTAGGAAACCGCATTGCACGTGCATACCTTTACATGTCACTTTGGCGAGGAAGTTCCCCTAGGGGATGTACCCCTAGGGAAAGAATGTTTCCCCACGGTTTTGGCGAAAACCCTAGGGAAAGCTTCTCTTTCCCGTCGAATTTCTGCCCTAGGGGCCTTTCCCTACCAAATACCCTAGGGAAACAAGCTCCCTACGGTTTTTACTGAGCTTTCCCTAGGAATATTAACCCTAGGGAAACTCGTGGGATTCTAGTAGTGATTGTTTACGTGTTTCCGTATATGTTTTCTTGTCTCCACCATGTTTTTAATGAAGGACAATAAAAGATAGTGTGGGGGGGGACAGTACACTACAAGAAATGTGTCATCCTATGACATCCTATGATTAAAATGTCACTAAATCAACTAGTTTATGACATTTGTTTTGGAGCCAACTCAATTTAGTGACATTAATAGATAAATGTCATAACGAATGCCAAAATAGTAGTGGGATGATATATTGTGACGACATTTGTGATGTCATAATGTCCAATTTACTATTGTCATAAATTTATTTAGAGACCTCAAGACACTAGCTACAAGATTTTGGAAAGTTGATGCAATACATACACATAAGTGACTTCCTCGATCATGACTTCTACAATGTCTTTATTTGTACGACTTGGCTTGTGTTAAATTTCTACAAATTGCTATTTTCTGTCGGGTACATTTTTCCTATCAGTATTTCTTTTAATGCACATAAATCCTATGAAATCTTAACCATAAATTCACAACTAATATTTAAAATCAAATTAATTATAACACCCTAGGGGTGTTAGGCCATCATTAACCTTAATCATTGATGCATCAACGAAATTAATAAGAATTATCGAAAGATTTTTGTGAGACTATAGAGAAGCTATGGAATTAAAAAATAATAAATAGAAAAAAAATATAATTACATAGAAACAGAAATAAAAAAAACGAAAGGAACCTCTCCTCTAGATGACTTATATTCCATATAAGATATTATCATATAAGATATACCAAATAAAAGAAAAGAAAAAAAGAAATAAAAACTGATTGAGAGAGAGGGGACGAGTCCATTCTTTTCCCCATCTCCCGTCCGCACGAGGCCTCACGCTCGCTCACGCCCGACTCGCTCCGCGTTCTCTCTTTCTCGGTCAGCCCTCACAGCGCTGCCCCTTCCTGCTCCTCCCCACACGCCGCCGCTACCCTGCTCCTCGCCCACACACCGCCGCCTCTGTCTACGGCGCGCTCCCCGCTGGTCGCCGCCGCTTGACGCTCCTCCCCGTCTCTCCAGCGGCTGCCTTCTTAGCCCAGCGTCCAGATCTGTGGCGGCCAGCTCAGGGGCCAGCGGAGCACAGGGCGCGGAGACTCACGACCGCGGCTAGCTCCCTCCTCCGGCGTGCGCGGAGCACGCGGCCGGCATCCTTCTCCCTTCAGATCCGTCCCTCTCTCTCGCAGACCGTCGTGCCCTTCCGGCTTCGCTGGCGACGCCGGCCGCCGCCGCCGATGGCCAGGGATAGATGGGCGCACCGGCGGGCTATCAGGGAAGCTAGGTGGAGGAGGCCGCTGCTCCCGGCCCCCAAGTGGCTGTGCATCATCAATAGGTTCCCCTCGCTAACCCTAATCCAATCGATTTGCCTTTGATTTCAATCTCCATGCTGCAGATCCAGTGAAGGGGAGGAGGAGCAGCCGAGCAGATATGCTGGAGATCCAGTGGGGAAGGGAGGTTGAGCAGATCTAGTGATGATTTGGTGCCAGGGATTCCATCTGCCTGGAGGGTTCTTGCTTGCTGGTTGAGTGACTTGCAGGAATTCCTATTTTATCTGTATGATTTGGTGCCAGGGATTCCTATCTTTATCTGTTTGCATCCCTTCAAGTTAGTTGAATAGCCTGAAATAAAATAATAGACACATGATAGTATTGCTGAACAGAAACCTTCACACATTGTTTTATCCTTTTGATGTGTATACCTTTTATACATTTCTATAATCTGTATGAAATGGAAAATGGAAAATATTCCATAGACTTCAACAGGAGCTAACTAATGCTAGGCAATCTGTACTAAAATATGAGACCATGTCGCAGTATATGTGTTTCCTAGAAATGCTTAAATATGTGTAGTGTGGAAACGACTATTGTTGCTTCATTTTGTGGAAACTACTATCATTCTTTTTTGATTATTTTATTTGTTTCAACAACTGATGGTGGCTTCTGAAGTTGTGTCTGCAGGACACGGCCAAATTCCAGCAACCTGCGGCTGACACCAAGAATAACTAGCTCTGTAGAACTAGTAGTTTGGTGACAGGTCACTTGTGAGACCGGGGATGTGAAATTTCCATCTTTTATCTTATCTGAGATACCTTTGTAACTAAGGTCACTTGTTGAACAATTAGTTGATGTATGACTTGTTAACCTGTGAGTTGGTCATGAATGAAATATTTTGTTGGGCATACATAAGTTATTTTGGATTGTTTGTGTGGCTATGTGCCTTGAATGATGTCTAAATAATTATTGGGTTGTGTGAAATTCACCACTAGGCAAATCAAAGAACTTGTGACATAAGAGCAGGTGTCATAGAGGTTATGACGTGCAAAATCAATGTCATAGTGTTATGACATGAACACTTAAATGTCATAAGTTGTCATTATAGACGCTCATCTTTTGACATTTGATTTTTGTCAACTTTGTGTCATAAATGGTGATCTATGACATATTTTATAGGTATTATGACATATATCAAATGTCAAAAGATGACACATTTCTTGTAGTGGTACGAACGTCAAGAACAATGAAACTAAATCCGGCGAAGTATAAAAACGAAGGACACGAACGAGGATCACACATGACGAAGCTCCACGCGAGCCACGGGGCTCTGGCAATCGCCAGGAAGAGTCCCGCGATCGCCGAACCACCTCGCCTCCTCGGCTCCATCTTCGCCCCCCCCTCGGTTTGCTTCACGAACTTTGTTTTCATTCATATTTTGGCCTCTGTTTTTAGTTAGTTCCAAACCTCTTGCTAATTTGCTTATAATTTAAACATAAAAATAACAACAAAAAGTTTGATATGCATTGTTCAAAGTTAGACTCACATAATACTTTTTCATGGTTAAACCAATTCTTTGTTGGGAACTTAATTTGATAGGGAACCCATGTTACTTAAGTTGTTGTGGAATGTGCGATAGTAGAATAATGAGAACCTGATTCTTGATATCTTTTCTTTGGAGATTTTATTTCGAAAATATTAAAATTAATGGCTACACTTCTCTGTTGTCGAAATTATTATATCCCACTAGAGCCATGCTAGGAACAATGAAAAACCAGCCATAAGCTATTTGCTTTGTGTTGAGCTTTGTCAAATCCTTGTGAGCTTTGTTGAGAGGTTTATCATGCTCCTAAGATCAAGATCACTTGCACCCACATATATATCTTTGCTCTTACCCCGAGAGTACACACAAACATAATTTTTCCATCAAAAATCTCCATCTCTACTCTAGAGATAGAACCAAAAATATTATAGGAATTATTATATGCTCCAGTTTTTTATCTCTAAATTAAATGTCTTGTAATTGTAAAAAACAAGGCATGTGCTATGCAAAAATAGTATTGAAAAAAAGAGAGAAAGAGAGTTAAAAATGGACAAGTGTCCTACAAATAAAAATAATGGGTACTTAGATGCCCGCCTCTCAGAAAGAAAAAGAAAAGAAAGATAGAAGATAGCCCATGACCTTTCTTGCAAAGTGTTTCATATATCAAAAAGAGAGAAGTTTTACAAGAGCATAGTAGAATTAGGTTAGCCACCATATATATCCACACACATGCACATCTTGATCTAAGAGTATGACATTCCCCTCCATTGCTCCGGATTTGACATTGCAACATATGCAAGGTAAGTATGCTACATCCTTGACATACTTTTAAACTCTAGATAAAGCCTTTATTAGAAGTAGGATGTTTTCAAGGGCATTCACTTATGCTCAAGTGAGGATCCAAAAATACCACATATTTATATATGATTTGAGAGATTTGAGAGTGCCACAACAAAAGAGAAGGGTAAGCTATATTTTCTTTCAAAAAACTTATTGCAAAAAGTCCAATGAATTGAATGAAGGAAGAAAGGTAACTGTTTCAAGCTATTCCATCCTTCAACCGCCCAAAGTACTTGTTAGACACCATGAATCCTGCGGTATAGGTAAGACCATGGAATTGTTATTATGCTTGATGTCTTGACTTACAACTTTGCTATATCCATCCTTTTCTCGAGACGAGTAAAAGCCTAAGTGTGGGGGAGCTTGTTGGAACTCTTAAGCCATTGAATTATAACTCATTTAAACATGAAATAAGGATATAAAATGAATATTTACATAGACTAGGGGCTTCACTAATAGAGTTCCACGAGTTTTGGTGATTTAGATCTTTTCGGGGACTTAACAGGTAAAAGTAGGTAAAAGCCCAGAGTTTGCACCCCATACGACAAGGAAATCTGTGCGAGATGAATTCTAATCAAAAACCGAAGCAAATCACTCTAGAAGATACCGAAAAAACATCGGAAGAAAGGAGAAGTCGGTGGGCCCACGAGTCCCGGCGATCGCCGAGAACGGCCCTGGCGGCCGCCAGCTGGTCCCACCCGGTCGGCCTTACATTTGTAGGTCGGTTCCTAACCGACATTGAGGTTGTATCTACACCATTGCTCAAGGTCGGTTTGATCAAGGGTCATCGTTCATCGACCAGGGCCCCCCGCCTCTTGACTAGATCATGAATTCATTATTCATCATACTCAACCTCTGATCAACAGCCAAAACTCTACCTCTCCAATTAGAAGAAGACCTTAGATCAAGTTGAGTGAGATAGTTAGTAAGTTGAGAGCTAGATCTTTAGTACCCCACGAGATAGACTAGATCTAGTTTGAGAGCTAAAGAGTGGGTGGAAGAGAAAAAGAGGAAGCACCGGACCTGTCGGTGACTCCTCTACGCTTGTACCTCCGGGATCAAGGGCCTTCGGCGCGCGATCCCGAGACTTCTATGGTGGATCAACCTTATATTTAAGTAATTTCCTTGTCTATATTGCCTTCTTGGTTTCACGACTCTTTAGAGTACTTTGATTCTTTTCGCTCTTGAATTGAAGTTGCTACCCCTAGTGTAAACGCGGTGTTTAGACTACATAGCTCGTAAATACACCCTATCTTCTGGATCGGTGGTAGATCGCGGGAGTGACAGTCCCATTGAGTCCTCTATAGCCCACCTCCCGTTGATAGGACTAGTAAGGCTTAAGTGCCGGAGGGTTGCAAGTTTCGTCCTTGTTTCCTTTGGGTGCTTCCCCATTAGGAGATATCTTCAACCCTTATAAGGGTATAAGCTAGACAACCATAGACATCTTCTCAACCTTTAGAATCTCCAGTCCATCTACAATCTCAGGATTCAGTTTAGCCTCACTATTCTAACACCATTCTCCTTGTGGATACAATATTTAAAACCCTCTCCCGGGTGAAGTGCTCACCGGTTTCTATTCGCTTGCGAAATATCTATTTATATTTCTGTGGGTTAACTTTTACCAACAGCAGGGTCGGGCAGCGTCGGGGTAGGGCGGCGCGGGTAGGGGGCATCGGGTCTGGCGCGGTGCGGGGCCGGCGTGGTGGGCGCGTCCGTCGGGCAAAGATCGGCATCGGCGGTGGGGAGGGGGTGAGCGCGGGGCGGGTGCAGTGTGAGTGTCGAGCGTGTGAGTGTGAGCGTTTGTTGACTTTGTTTTTAAAAATATCGTATACTCCTTTCCCGTGAGCCCGGATCCGCTCACGGGAAAGGATAAAACAAAATTTCCACGACGCCGCCACCGGGGTGGGTCCCCCCCTTTCCCGTGAGTGCCCCACCCACGCTCACGGAGAGAGCTCCCCCTTTCGTGAGCTAACCCTAAGCCCACGGTAAAGAATAAAAAATTTAAATTTCCACGTCGCCGCCACGAGGTGGGTCCCCCACAACCTTTCCCCGTGAGCTTCCGTCCCCCAAACTCACGGGAAGAAGAGTCCCCTTTCCCGTGAGCTGACCCTAAGCTAACGGGAAAGGAGTTTTTTAAAAAAATATTTATTGCTCTCTCTTTCATTTTTCTTGCTTATATATTTTTTAATTTTGATCAAGATTACTTCAAAAATACCTTATCACATTCACTCACCGGAAAGGATAAAAACAAAATTTCCACGGCGCCGCCACCGAGGTGGGTCCCTCCTTTCCCGTGAGTGCCCCACCCACGACTCACGGGAGAGAGCTCCCTTTCCCGTGAGCTAACCCTAAGCCCACGGGAAAGAATAAAAAATTTAAATTTCCACGTCGCCGCCACCGAGGTGGGTCCCCCACAACCTTTCCCGTGAGCTTCCCCGTCCCCCAGCTCACGGGGAAGAGTCCCCTTCCCGTGAGCCCCTAAGCTAACGGGAAAGGAGTTTTTTTTAAAAATATTTATTGCTCTCTCTTTCATTTTTCTTGCTTATATATTTTTAAATTTTGATCAAGATTACTTCAAAAATACCTTATCACATTCACTCACCTATACATAATTGATGCTTTAGTAAAAAGTTGGCCAGTATTTCCTATGGTTTTATCTCTATTTGTATTTACTTAATTACAACATAAAATTATAATAATTACCAAAATAATCCAAGAAATTCCTGAAAATTGACATGACACAATCTTTGATGTCCATTTGCATATAGAAAAAGTTTTATAGCCAAACCACAACTTGACCGCTACATCCACATGAAATCACACCGGATCATTCTAAACAAACATGAAACTTCTAACGTAGATGTTGGAGCTTGTGAACATCGTATGTGCCAACTTGTGCGAACGTTCCCAATTTTTTATCATAGCCTCGACATAAGATATCATGACATATTATCAAATTTCTTGATTTTTTGCACATCGTTTACTTTCTAGAATATTTAAACCACTTTCGAGCACGGATTAGCATTCATGATTTCGTATAAAGATGTTCCGTTTTGGTTTTATTTTTATATGCAAGGCCTTACTTTGTGTTGAGTAAGAGGAATATAAATTTTCTACTAAATTTTTCAAAAATTTCAAGCACTTGTAGTTTAAATTTGAACTCATTTCAAAATTCCCATAAAAAGAGAATAATTACCTAAATATACCAAATAAAGTCAATAATTCACCAAAATTTAACATGGAGTGTCATATGATGTGTAGTAAGTATAGAAAAAGTTTGGAGCCTAAAAACCAATAAATAAAAAAAGGGTGGGCCCTTTCCCCGTGAGCGGAACTGCAGCTCACGGGAAAGAGGTCCCTTTACCGAAGGCCCTCGCTTAGGTCACGGGACGGATTTCCCGTGAGCTAGACATAGAACTCACGGGAAAGGGGGACAGAGCGGGGACGGAGCGGGGAACGGCCCATCATGGTTCCCTTTCCCGTGAGCTATGGCCTCACGGGAAAGGGGTGCGTTTTTACTTTCCCGTGAGCTTCCCGGCATGCTCACGGGAAGACTCGCCTTTCCAGTGAGCCGCTCATGGGAAAGGCGCAGATTCCGGTAGTGGTGCTTAAATTTAGAAAGCCTAAGATAACATACGACATAGGATTTTACTAGACGTAGGATTTTAGAAACCTGGATATTGCAAATTTTACTAGACGTAGGATTTGGTCCCAATATAGCACCTCCTCACACTTCCCTCCACCAATAAGCTTGCTACTCGCTCAGTTCGAGGTGGCGTCTTGGTCAGTCAACACAACCAAACAACATAGTATGTTGGAGCATCTGAGAAGAAGCAAGAGCCATGTATTTTGCGTGCGACGACCGGCCAGACGACTGACTGATTCTGTGATATAGACGGCGACTGCTCATGCATAAATGCGCTGAAAATTCGCACCAAGGACATAGCTTTCGCCAGTACGTATTAATTTGCTGAATTCGACTTGTATTCACGACTAGACAAAGTCTCTAGCCCCTGTTCAACGTACTCCCTCCGTCCCTAAATAGATGTCATTCTCGCTTCCCGAGAAGTCAGCGTTTTCAAACTGCCGGCAATTATATATTAAAAGATATAAATATTTATGCTAAGTAATTAGTATCATTGAAAAGATCTTTAAGTCTAGTTTTTAATAAATTTATCTAGAGATATAAATGTTGCAAGTATTTTCTACAAACCTAGTCAAAGTTCAGAAAGTTTGACCGCACGCACCCCATAGCGACATCTAAAAGGGACGGAGGGAGTATTGCTTAAATTTGTTCCGCTATATATACGGCGCCGTCGTTCATTCGATCGCAGAGCAGGCCAGCTAGCGGCGTCCAGAACGCCGCCATGGACGTGGAGCAGGGGAACGTGGCCAAGGGCACCTGGTCGTCCGGCCTCTTCGCCTGCTGCGACGACGTCGGAGGCTGTAAGCGAATTAATAAAGTAGTTCAATTGTTTCATATACATACTGCACATGTATAATCTGTGAGTATGTACGTCGTAAGCCAGTTTGGTCTGCATACATATAGCTAGAAATATAGCTCACACGACACGATCTTTAAGTCAATCGTCATGCTCATGCCCACTGTGTGCTGCTGCTGCAGGCTTCCTGACCTTATTCTGCCCTTGCGTCACCCTGGGGAGGATCGCCGAAATCGTCGACCAGGGAGCAACACGTAAGATATAGTCATATGTAATAGTTTATCTCTACTTTTTTTTTCCGAATTATACAAGATATAGAAGCTAGCAGACCCTCAACATATATACATACTCATCTATATGAACACACATACACTATTTATCTATTTATCCATGTGCTATATGAAGCGTGCTGCGTGGCCGGGATGCTGTGCGTTGCGATCGAAGCCGTGACGGGGCTAGGCTGCCTCTACACCTGCACCTTCCGCTCCAAGCTGCGGTCGAAGTACGGCCTGCCGGACGAGCCCTGCGGGGACTGCTGCGTCCACTGGTGCTGCAGGAACTGTGCCCTCTGCCAGGAGTACCGTGAGCTCAAGGCACGCGGCTTCAACATGGCCGACGGTACATACGTGCATTATTCAAAACTTCAGACTGACCCAACAGTATCTATAAATAATGCATATATACATCCTTTGCATGCACTTACAGGCCTGATATTCTGTTTATGCATATGCAGGATGGGATGGCAACCGCAGGCCGCCGACAACTGCGCCGCCGCAAGTCAGCCAGGGGATGTTGCGCTAGCCATGGAAAAGGCGTCCAGACGTATGCATTTATATGTGATCGCAGTTTGATATATATGGTGGTCACAATTTACATGCTGTGTGGTAGTTCCCCGGTAATTAGAAATTTGGGCAGTGAAAACTGGTACCGGATATTAGACCATAAAAAATAAAAACCAAAATTTCGGTTTCGTATACCCGATGACTGTATGGTTTCAAAGAAAGTAAACAAATTACACATTTTCAGCAGCCATTTACATTTACCAGACATATGTAATTTACTTTTGGATGAGTGTGTGGTCGGGATGGGAGGAAGGTGGGAGGAGTTCATTCGTAGCCGGCTGAAGCCAAAAGCAGGCAACTGCATTTGAGAATAAATAACGCAGCTTCTTACTGCCTTGTCGTTGTATAAGCTTTCCTAGTAATAAGTCCAAATCATATGAACATGCCATGCAACGGTTAGTTGCATGCTTTTACAGAGAGTGCTGGCAGTGGCAACTACTACTTGTTGCATATGCTTTTACATGCATATTTCCAGATCCTTGTACTACTGTCCTCGCTATGGAGCCGTTAAACCTGAATCTATTTTAAGCAGAGATATCCTTTAATATTTTATATTTCCATCTTCTTCAACATGGCATATATATGCTCTCCAGGCCTCCTATTGGACTGTTAAGTTTTCGCACAAGAGACTTAATTAATTTTGGAGTTTCGAGTTGCAGTGTTTGATGAGATTTTTCTACTAAATTTCACATGTTTTGTGTCCATACTTATATGTTGTATCAACAAGTATTTTGTGTCAGAAAAGAAGAAAAAAAATAGACACCATACGTTGTGCATATTACATCTACCTGTGCTGTTTATGTACGATGATGAACAGTAAAGAGGCGATAGCTATAGGCATGGGCGTTATACGTGACTGTTTTAACACCAAGAGTGCAGCGGTGATGATCTAACCACTTTAAAATTTGCACAGAAACGATTGCAGCAACCCAGATGGCCATCCTTGGTCTGTGGAAGGCAGTGCCGGCCCTATGGTTTTGAGGACCATAGGGCGAAGACAGAACGAAGGCGCTATAGACTATTATATATCTTATAATATATTGTAATATAGATTTTAATCCTAGGATATTATGGCCCTATGATTTGCAAACAATGTATATATTGTAAGACAGATCATGACTTAACTGTCAATCCTGAGACATTATCAACCAAAATCTTCCACCTTTTAGTAGATTTTGCAAACTGCAGGCTATTTGTCACGTTAGCGTGTGTTGCAAACTGCAGGCTGTAGCAAGGAACGACATGAATTAGGAATAGATGGAAATACCTTCGGCCAGCAACCGGCGTTAGTGGACGGCTGCGGCGCAATCACGATCGGCCGATCAGTTGATCACGGTGCCCAGACGAGGGAGGAGGAAGTCACGCAGCTGGCGGCTGCACGATCTGCGGACGCGAGACTGAGGCGACACGATAGAAAAAGACTGATGCGGCTGCTGGTCTTCTTTCTCCTATAGTTATTTTCTTGGGCCAAGCTACAACACTACATGGGTACACGTATTGTATACTAGGCTCGGGCCCCCTTTGGCATGGGCCCTCGGCCGGCACCCAACCTGCCCCCACCCCCCTATAGGGTATACGTACTGTTGACGACCATTGCGAGGATTGTGCGTTGGTTAACAACACAGTCGATGGATGGATGGCAATGGCCAAAGGTTGGTGTGAATCACGGTGATGATGGTGCCACCGATGCGTTACTATAATTGGTTAAAGACAGTATCAATTACGTACTGCAAACCGTGTTGTCAAGTTTGACCACTTATGGCACAATTGCAAACACGTTGACAAATACTACGTATATACAATATTTGTTTTTAGTCCGTACATCTTCGATCCCTCACTGTAAATCAGTCATAGTGAAATAGTGGTTCCCTCGAAGGAAAAAGACCATACTGTGTTAGAAATAAAAAGATGACAATGTGTTGTCCTACTATAAGACACGTAGTGTTAAAAGTGACAATAGTAACAATGACGTCTTTTCATTGACAAGCTGACACAACATGTGCGAGTTTGAGAACAGAGCAATCAGATGTAGGAAGGGAACGCAGAGCATATGGGGTTCACGCCTTGGCTGTGTAACCTTGTTCGGGACCGAAAGGGAGAGGGGCGAGGCTTTACCATAGGGAATGGTCCCCTCTAGGCTCGGATAGCGAAGGTCCGATGTTGTGGGCAACAAAATAAATGCGGACAAATGAGCATGGATTAATTGGCATTCAATTCACTCAATCGCCCGCTACACAGTGCCGCGCCCCTAGTATTTATAGGGAATACCAAGAGTCATGGAAATTGAACATTACAGTTCTCTTCCAGTTCTTCAGTCATTGACAACGGTGTTCGCTTGAGGGCAACTTCGTACGAACACTCCTAACCCTAAATGCTCCAGGTGCCTTCCACTCCACGTCGGGGCCAGGATCGATGTTTGAAGCTGGCGTACAAGGTGACCTCTAGCGAGGGTCTTGCGAAGGTAGCGCCTTAGCTACAGTTGGATCGCTGATTGATCTTCGCTCTACAATGGCTATCCACAACAACAGAAAAGGTCAAGTGCCATGATGCAAGGTTAGTTGTTTGCTAACCTGCGAGGGCCCATTGTCGAGCTCTCATGCAAGGGTCTCCTTGGGCGCGGGTTCCCTCGCAGGCTGTGCTTCTGAGATTCATGGTGACATTGTTATGGGCGTTCCGTGGGTCCTGTTGCTGCCGAGCAAGGGCTGCAGGACTGATTGGGCGTCACACTAGGCGGGGTTCAGATGAATCTCATTCAGGAATAATAGTTTGTTACAAGATTGTTCATGCCCCATCTGAAAGAAGGTCTCATAGGCTAACTCACGTACGCTACTGGTCTCAACAGTCAACACTTGCTGTCACACGTTCCGCCAAGCCGGGCAGTAGTAGCGTTGGTTCAGCGTCCTGGGCATTGGTTCCTGTAGACCAACAGGCAATTGCGCACTCGTCGGATTAGCTTCAGCTGGAGCATCAATGGAGGCGAAAGCAGCTTCACCATCTGCAGCAGCTGAGGTGGGAGGCTGGAGCGGTGCACGGCAGAGCGGGCAGGTGGCATGCACGCGCAGCCACTCGCCGACACAGGCGGCGTGGAAGTAGTGCATGCACGCCGGCAGCACCCCGACGGCCTCGCTGTCGTCCAGGTCAGCCAGGCACACGCCGCAGGAGCCCTCTCGCCACCCATCCGCCTTCATGTACGTGCACACCAGGGGTGGCTCGGCCGTCCGCACCGGAGGCGCCATCTCCATGGCTGCTGCGCCAGCCACCGTCGATGACGGTGCTCTGCCGACCCCAAGGCCGGCGCCTTCATTGCCCCTGCAGCTGACGCGCAGTACTGTTGTCGTCGTTCGCGTCTCCGGCTGCCTCCTGTGTCTCTGTGTCCGTCGGGGCAACTCTGCAGCAGAGGAGGCAGATGAAGGCGGCGAAGATGGCGAACCCCATGGGTATCAATATCGTCTTGGGGTCGATGTGGTCCTTATGGCCGGAATCCTGCTGACTCGAGAAGTACGTGTGCCGGTACGGAGTGCCGTCCAGCAACCACGACGACCGGTGATTGTGGCTTCCACCGTCATTGTTTGTGTTCGTGGCCATGGAATTTTGAGTTGAATACAAGTACAAGACTGTGGTTAGACAGTTGCTGCTAACGAAGCCATATGTTTTTGTAGTTTGGGCTGGGGCTAACGACAGTTGCGAGGACTGTGCCTTCGTAGCCACCGATGGATCCATATATGGCCAAGGCCGATGATATATATCATCAAAATATGTGTTTGTGAGAAATGGCATTTTGGCAAAATCTATGTATGCACATCGTCTTCAAAGAAGTTTCCGGGAAAATGATCTCTCCGAGTTCTTATTGATCCGTTGAAGTCAGTACTGGCATGCATGTATACTTGTTAACTCCCATCCCTTTTCACTAGAATCCATACAGTCAAGTTGGATCACTCATGTGTTAATAAGCGAAGTCGAGTCAGTAGAGATACCATTTGCAAAACAAATTGATAAATTGCTTCAATTATAACCGTCCGTAAAGAAGACATCATCACTGGCGGCCCGTTTAAGTAAACCGCCAGTGCCAACCTAGTGTTACCATTGGCGGTTCACATGATACAAACTGCCACAGAAACTATTCAGTACTGGCGGTTCCTTGAGTGGGGCCTGCTCTTTTTTCTACTGGCACTGGTCACGAGCGAAGCACCAATGATATTTATGCATGGGGCCAGTAGAAATGAGTAGTCCACTAGTGATATTACTTCAACTATGTATCTACAAATAGTGTATATATATAAATGCACAGCAAGAATTATATATCTAGAGAAACCAAAATATCTTGGAATTTGATACGGCGGGGTACTAGAATCTTTTGTTCCAAAATATATGTAGCTCTTACCATTTTACATAGATTTGGCTATGCACCTAGACATATATAAGTTACATCTTTAAATTATATCTATAAACATAGGAAAAATGATGTACCAACATATGCTGACTCACACCAAGAAAAATGGGAAAGGAGATTGATTGACGTACATAGTTCATTATTTTCAGGTCAATGGAATGGTGGTGCTAAGCGAGCTCAGCTAGTAAGGTTGCTTGCTTGTAGTGGATAAGGGGAACCTATTCTTCTGGGCTCGATCAGCCCAATCTCTTAGATATGTTCATATATAGAATTAGTGTGTCCGTATAAGGGCTTACTGGTGTGAGAGTGAGCATATGTTTGTATTGAGTGTGTCTGTACTCTCTCCATACCTGTAAAGCAAGTTGTTTAGGATGTTGTCATTGCCAAACTTTAACTTCTTATTTTTCAAAAAATATTTATTGAAAATGGGTACTTGTATGGAGAATTTTCAAAGGTTTTCACACTTCCAAACTCAATGTTTCAAAAATTATTTATCATTTAGATTCTCGACGTTTGACTTAAGTCTTGTCCAAAAAACGACTTGAATTATATGAGTATGGAGGGAATACATGTTCAAGTTAACAAATCATCATTTCCTTAGTGAAATTGTTAGAATTTTGACAAAGCTGTTAGCTTAGGACACAGAAGTCAAGTTATTCAGATTGACCTAGCAGTTCCCATATATATCCTGGGATGTAGAGGCGGGATATTGTTATCCATTATCTAAAAAAGTTCTCATATATAAAAAAAAAAAATGTAACGCTGCTTATAGAGAGGTATATTAAAAAAATTCTCTAAACATTTGGGGAGTCAAAACAGATGAGGAACAGCTTCCGTTTCCAGCTCTAAATTTTGAATACATACATCGCCTGCTAGACTTTTTGTCGTGAAACATGAACAATTCCTTCATCATATATTATGTACTACTACAAGGTGTTGCTAGGTGCCAGCTGAAGGAACCACGAGCGGGGCACGACAGAGCGGGCAGGTGTCGCGGCGCTGCGCAGCCATTCGCTTGACGCAGGCGGCGTGGAAGTAGTGCTTGCACGCCGGCAGCACCCTGACGGCCTCGCCGTCCGCCAGGTCGGCCAGACACACCCCCGCACAAATCCTCCCCCAACCTGTCCGTCTTCTTGTACGCACAGCAGCGGTGGCGCCATCTCCACGGCCGCACCAGCCACCGTTGATGACGTTGACCTGCTCACACCGTATTCGTTGCTCTGCAGCTGTGGCACAGTAGTGCCGTCGTCCCCACCGCCTCCGGCACCCTGCACCGCCGTGTCCGTCGTGACACCGCGGGTGCAGAAGAACCTGAGAAGCAAGATGACGCTGACGAAGACAGCGATCAGTACAGGCAGGGGCACACTCCAGTCGTCGTGGTCCCTCGGCCCCAATCTGAGATGTAGTAGTACGTCTGTGGGCACGGACTGATGCCGTCCAGCGATGACGACGGCGACAGGTGATTCTGGCGTCCACCGCTGCCATTGTTTGTGTTGGTGGCCATGGAATTATGTGGTGACTACAAATACGAGACCATGTTAACTTGATGGAGTCGTCTTGTTTTAGTTGTGGTTTATGGGGTTGATGACAGTTGCGAGGATTGTTTCATTGTGCTCACCGATGAATCCAAACATGATGTTGATGGCCAAGGGCTGATAACATAACATGATGTTGATGGCCAAGCCGCCAAGGTAGTGGTGCCAATTAATTTATAAATAACATGATGATAGTTGATACTGCAATTAATGCGCATTTAAATGCGCATGGATATGAAATTGTAAATGGAACAGTTTATGGGCCTTGTTTCATTTCATCACCTGCAATGTACTCTTGGATTTGGTGTAATTAGGACTAGCACTAGGCCGGAAAGTTTATACCCATGTTGTCTGTCTCTCTCTTAAGATTTGGGTCATTGATGCAATGGTGTCTGTTTAAGGATTCCATGGCATTAATTTGTAGCGAAACAAGGCTTTTGCTGTGCTATAAATAAGTGTGCAGTGCAGGCTTGATATTCAGTATTCTGTTGGCTGGGTGAGATAGAGAAAAAACTTGTTCCTACCAAACACCAACACCATAGTATACAATGGCTACTATAAAAGTAATACTACGGGTCTTGGTGGTGTCTTTAGTCTTTACTATGCTTTCCCACACATCAAGCTTGGGGAAATAACGACAATTGTGAGAAGGACAAAGATTTAGTTAAGAGCGATTGCGAAAAGAGTATTGCAGTCGGCCGTAAAGCCCGTACAAGCAAAAAATGTTGCGATGCTATAAAAAGTGCTGATATGGCTTGCGTCTGTCGTATCATAACACCAGAGGAGCAGATCACAATAAGCGTCGTCAAGGTTGTGGATGTTGCAAAGGAGTGTGGCAACCCGGTGCCACATGGAAATAAATGTGGAAGTAAGTACCTAACACTAATCATTTCTTAATTTGAACTACTCTATCTACTATTATGTTTTCTTCATTGAAAAGTTATTACCAATCTAGAAATATAGGAAACTATATTTTGAGCAGCCAGTATCTATGTAACCTGGACAATACAATATAATTTGATGGTGAACTTGTTTATCAGCTTGGACTGTTCCACAGCAACTACCAGCAAGGGTGCATCTGTAAGAGTTCAACAAAGCGAGCAACCTGCATCCATAGGGGTTCAACAAAGAAAGCAACCAAAGGAAATTAAACTCTTGAGATTCTCAAAAAAAAAAAAAAAAAAAAAAAAAAAAAAAAACTCTTGAGACAAATGAATGAATGTATGCTGTTGTAGTCGCTTTTGGAAACTTAAATAAAGGAATCTTTTCAGTAATAACTTGTTTATTTGTTCATAACCTTTACAAAAATAAAGGAATTTATAATTACAAATCCTTATAGATAGTAGGCGCAAGTGCACGGGTTGATTGACTAGTGTCTCCTCGCTGCAGATGGCAGACACCATGCTTATGGATCAGCCACCAATAAGAGCCTCTGACGCCCGTCCCAAATGGCACGTTTTTCTCTTCTTCCTTCAGCCGCCTAGCGATGCACAGTCTTCCTCCTCTCGCCATGAGTGGAGCGGGCACAGGAGTGAGCGTGATAGTCGGGCAGGGCGAGGCAAGGTGCTCGCTAGCTCAGGGCGCGCATGAGCACCGATACCGGTGGAGTCGCTGGAGATGACATATTTATATGTAGAAAGAGAGGCAGAGAGTGGTTTGGACACGGATTGTGGACGGACAAGGTAGATGACTGATAGATAAACCAAGCATCAGGCGACTATCAACATGCATAGAGCACTTCTGTAAAGAAATAGTTTCAATTTGCAAAAAACCCTTCATTAATTATGAACACATAAGAAAGCCAGTCAGTGCCAATACTAGCTACACGAAGAGGCAAAGTTAAGCAGAGTGAGCAGACGAAGGACATCACTAGGCCGTGACAGCTAGAGCGACGAGCGGGCACGGCAGAGCGGACAGGTGTCATGCCCGCGCAGCCACTCGCCAACACAGGCGGCATGGAAGCAGTGCATGCACACCGGCAGCACCCCGAGGACATCCCCATCGGTGAGCTCCGCCAGGCACACCCCACATGAGCTGTCCGGAAACAAAAAAATACCGGAACCCACTGAGAAAAGGGAAATTCCAGAAATTCCAGAAATTTCGGCTCAAATTCAAATTAAATTCATAATTTTTTTTAAAAAAAATTGACATGATTTCGCTATAAACTATCTATGGTTGATCATACACCACAAATACATGAAAAAACTTGACATGATTCCACATTTCTATGGGGCTATAGGGGGCTCACAGGTCGTGGCAGCGCGGTGCACCATTGGAGCCGCCGCCGCCAACAACAGAGGAGAGTCGGAGGAGAGTCGGATACAGGGGATAGAATGTGGATTTTGGGTGTGATTTTAGGGTCTTCTAGGGCTATATATATGGTGGGCCGACGGGGAAGTCGATTTTGGGCCATCTTGGAACTATTTGAGGGTGGAAGACGAATTCACACGAATTTTTTGACCGGTAGAGGATTTCTTTCGGTACCCATTGAGAAACCCGAAATTTCAGAAATTCGAAAAATTTCGGCCGAAATTGAAAACCTTCCTGAATGTGCACAACAGCGGTGGCTCAGCTGCCCGTACCGATGACGACGTCACCTCCATGGCCGCGCCCGCCACCGTCGGTGCTGGTGCCCTGTCAACTTCGCTGCTATGCTGCCGCTGACGCCGCTGTGTTCCCTGCTCCGGTGGTGTTGCCCTGTCAAGTTCGCTGTCCTTGTGGACCCAGACGCAGAGTAACTTTAGCGTAAAAGATGACGACGATGAGGACGGCCGGCACGAACACGATTGCTACTACTACAATCTTGGTCTGCTCCTCATCGGGGCTGGGATTGTTACCGTAGTAGTACATGCTTGCTCCGCCATTGTGTTGGCTGTTGGCCATCGAAATGAATGATCAATTTTGGATGGCTTAGTGACCTAATGAAAGTGGACTACATGATGAAGGTTTACTGGATGGCCCCGTCTCTTTGTAGGAAGCCGGGGTTGACGACAATTACAATGCAGGATTGTTTCTTGTTGCCGTTGATGGATCCATCCCCAAGGGTTGGCAATGATGACAAACTGCTATGTACATTCAAAGAAATTTCTTTTTAGTAATATATTAGTATAGTGCCCGTGTTTGTACACCACGGCAACATTTTAGGAATGCACATGAAAACAAGCAAATAACTATATTTTTTTTATGGAAACAACCAAGGTGATAGGAATCTGAGTGCCGCACCATATTCTTTTTCGTGTAATAGAAAAAAATACAAGGTTGCAATTGAACAATTGTGTCGACCAGTCACCAGGATCTAAGCTTGAACGGTGCAAACACTGCCATTGAGTTGTGAGTTGTGCCCACCAAATCCAAACGAATTGGAGATACCTGCAAATCAGAGCGTATTATTCATCATCATCACTACCAGTGCCAGGGACAGGGGGAGGGGTCAAATTCGATTCAGTTCTGTAGTTCGCCAATCGCCGACGTGTACCAAGTACTGCTGTTTCAAGCCATACACCGTGTCAAATTCACCAACTGCCAGCTCAGAATTCTGCAGACGAAACAACCAAGCAAAAAAAAGGTACTATTATATTATCAGTATGACCTTAAGACCAGTGGTGAAAGCAAAAGATTTCAGCGAGCTTTTGAGGAAGAAGAGTTGTCTGGCACAGCTTTCCATGATGATCAGGGTGTCATGAGCACACTGAAGGATGGGGAAGTCCCCAGTATATTGGAGAGGGTTTGGAGGAGAAAGCAGCCCTCTGGCCCTAGTCTTGTTGATCAATGTTTGGAGCAAATCAGCAGCAAGGACAAAAAGAAGAGAAGAGAGTGGATCACCCTGCCTCACCTCCCTTTTGCAGTGGAAAACTTTACCGGGAGTGCTGTTCAACAAGACAGAAGAGGTCCCAGACTCAAAAATGAGTTTCATCCAAGAGAGCCATTTGTTCCCAAAACCTTTTTTTTCCTCATGATTTCCATCATTACAAAAAAAAAACTTCTTTGTTTACTTTTTTGTTTCCTAGATTAGTTATAATTTTGCGTTTCTTTCTTGCTTCCCTTTTCCTTCTTTATTTGTAACTTGTTGGCAACCTGCTGGGTTGTTCGTTTAATAAATTTTCAGTAGGAGCTCCATGGCTCCTCCTGTTTCTTTCAAAAAAAATATTATTAGTATGACCATCAAAGCTGGATTCGATTTCTCGGGACCCGCAGTTTGAGATATAAATTTACTGAACCTATAACTCATTTGAAACTTACAAATTTGGTTTATGGTCGGATGCACCTAGCTTGTGGTTATGGCTTTGACGGTAGCAATGGCTTCCAACCCGCTGTCCGCTCAAAAGCAATGCTTGATCATGGACTGCTAGAAGACACCGTGACATAGATCAGTTGCATCATGCCTGGACCCTCAAGCCAAGTAAATACAAGATCGATGGTGCACGATGATCACGTTCAGCTTGATATAGGACGGTTTCTTAAACACCTGCTTCAGTGCCTTCACCTCTGTGCCAGGGCCAGGGCCAGGTCCCAGCAAGTGAGTTATCCATTCTAGTGAAAGCCAATAATGTACTGACAAAGCCCTTAATTGTTATAATGATTTCCCTCTTTTGCAATATGCTGATGACACTCTAATTTTTCTGAAAGGGGATCTAAATGAGTTAGCTCACTTGAAGGAGATTCTCTCTGCATATGCTGTTATCTCTGGATTAAGGGTGAATTATGAAAAATCCATGATGGTTCCAATAAATATCTCTGGAGAAAGGTTAGAGGTTTTGACAACTTATTTTGGTTGTTCTAAGGGCACTCTCCTTTTACATACTTGGGGTTGTCGTTGGGTTCTTCTAAGCCAAATGTATCTAATTTTTGGCCCATCGTCTCTCGATGTGAAAAAAGGCTATTTGCTTTTGCTTCTTTCTTAACTGAGGCAGGAAGGTTGCAACTAACAAATGTTGTTTTGACAAAGACTGCCTACTTTCACAATGTGTAGTAACCTTCTTCCAAAGATGGTCATAAAACAAATTGATAAATACCGAAAACATTGTCTTCGGAGAGGATTTGATCCAAATAGTAAGAAGCCTTCTAAGGCAGCCAAGCCTATAGTTTGTCTCCCTAAGACGGAAGGAGGCCTTGGTGTTCTCGATATTCCCACCCAAAATGAATGTTTGCTGATGAAACATTTCCATAAATTCTATAACTAGACTTCAGTCCCATGGGTGCAGCTAGTTTGGGAGAAATATTATTCTGGAAACATTTTGCTGGCTCCAAATGTGCCTAGAAGAAGCTTTTTTCGGTGGAGAGACATTTTCAAATTTATTCCTAAATTCAAGAGCCTAGTTGTGTTGAATATTAAGAATGGTGCAAACTACTTTCTTTGGCATGATAATTGGAGTTCTAATATTCTAAGTCAGACTTACCCTCATCTCCTTTCTTTTGTGAAGATGCCCTTTCATTTGAGTTCATATTGCTGAATCAACATATCCCCTTCATGACCTCTTCCACCTGCCTTTGTCAACAGAAGCTTTTAATGAATTTAATGACTTCACCATCATTGTTCAGGGATTTGCAGCTTCAGTATGAATCTGATGTTTGGACTTACAGTTGGGGCTCAATTTATGTTTCAAACAAGTCATACAAAAGTATAATAGGCCATCATCAAATCCCTCCATCTTTCAATTGGTTGTGGAAGTTGACCTCTCAAAATAAAAGAAAGATTTTCTTCTAGCTCATCCTCCAAGATCGTTTAAGCACTAGAGATCTACTCAGACGTCGTGATATGAGTCTTGAGGACTACTCTTGTGTCCTTTGCCATCTGAGCATTATTGAGGATCTCACTCATTTATTTTTTCAGTGTTCTTTTAATGCTGCTTGTTGGAATTCAATTTCTTTCTTTGTCCCGAGTTTCAATTTCGGGTTCTCTTCTTTATGGATGTTGTCTTCAGGGGTCAAAGCCATTCTTTAAGGAGATGAAAAGAAATCTTTAAGAAAGAATTTACCCTAGTTATGCTGCTGGGTAAAAGAAGATCTGAAACCAAGATTAGTTTTATGGCTACAATATCATTTGTAATTTTCCTTTTTTTTCCATACCATTTATGTTTCTTAATTTTTTTCTTTGTAAACCTTTACTTTCATTAATTGTTAATAAAGCCCAGTAGGGGAATTCCCCTCCTATTTCTTCAAAAAAAACATAGCTCTTAGACCAGTCTTAGTGAGAGTGTCGTGGTAGTTTCATTTTCATTAATTAGGTTGCCACGTAGGCATCCCTGATGACACTGCAGTGTATTTAAGAAGAGACAAGAAATGGGTTCCATCTAGATTAAAATATCTTGACACAATTATTAACTCTCTATAACATTTCATTTCGTATAACATGGCATTTTCAGAAACAATGCCATGAAATTGAATGCCTTAGATACACTATAAATATAGGTAGTGAATATGTGTACCTGCTTGTACTCCCTATAACATTCCAAATTACAAATATTTCGAATAAAGTCTGCATGACTGAAAAATTGCAACAAGAGAAGCAAGTGTGAGTAACAGTACATTTATATTTATGAATGTGGTGGCGTATAAAAAAGAGGGTTATGTCCTTAAAGAAACAGTTTGAATTTACAAAAAGCTGTTAATTAAGTATGAACACATAACAAAAGGCAGTCAGTGCCAATAATAGTTACACGAAGAGACGAAGATGAGCAGAGTGAGCGGACGAAGGTCATCACTAGGCTGAGGCAGCAGGAGCGATGAGCGAGGCACGGCAGAGCGGGCAGGTGTCGTGCCTGCGAAGCCACTTTCGCCGACACAGGCGGCGTGGAAGCAGTGCAGGCACAGCGGGAGCACCGGAGGACGTCGCCGCCGGCGAAGCTCCGCCAGGCACACCCCGCACGAGCTGTCCCGCCACCCGTCCGCCTTCCTGTACGTGCACACCAGCGGTGGTTCGGCCGCCCGCACCGGGCGACACCACCTCCACGGCTGCAACGCCGGCCACCATCGGTGATGGTTCCCTGTTGGCCCAGCCTCTAGTTTCTCTGTTCTGCCGCCGCTGACGCACTCTGTTCGCAGCTCCGGCGACGACATCCTCCTCGTCGCTTTCCTTGTGGACCCAGACGCAGAGCAGCCTGAGCAGCACGACCACCCACGACGACGAAGACGGCCAATATGATGCCTACCGTCTTCGTGTTCACCTCCTCGTCTGTCCCCTGGATGTGATTCTTGCCGTAGTAGTACATGCTTTCACCGCCATTGTTTTTGTTGATGGCCATCGAAATGAATGATTGATCACCGGTCGGCCAGTTTAGTCGCCTAATGAATGAAGGTTTACTGGATGGCGTCGTCTTTTGTAAGAAGCTGGGGTTGACGATAGTTACGATGATTGTTTCTTTGGTACCGTCGATGGATCCATCCCCAAGGGATGAAAATGATGATCAACTGCTATTGACGTTCAAAGAAATTTCTTTATAATCTTACTATTACTATGGAGGCTCGAACCGCTATCCTCCACGTTAAATCTCATCAGAAATTCTATCGTAATCAAAAACCATTACTATATAAAAATCTGTTACAAGGCGTTTTCGTTTTTTAAGCGTGACTGTTTCTATGTAAATCAATCTGTTACAAGGCATTTTCGTCCTTTTAAGCGTGACTGTTTTTATGTAAACCTGTCGTGATTAATACCTCGATTAACCGCATGAGTTTGATAAAAGCCCACCACCAGAAATAGGCCTATTAATAAAGGCGGGCCACTTATAAGGCCCACCCCGGTTAATACATCCGAGGTGATTCAAAAGCCCATATCCAACCGGTATCGGATTTTTATATATAGTGCTATAGAGTTTAACATCACACACTCTCTCCCTCGCTCCCTCCATTCCCTCGGCCACAACTTCCACTAAGCGCCGCCAGACTCCTATTTGATTGTGAACGCCGCCTGAAATAGGTTGCCATGTAGGCATTTTAGATGACATGGCATTGTATTTATGAAAGGAGAGAAGAAGTGAGTGTCATTAGATGACACTCTCTTGGCACGATTACCAGCTATGTTTGAGTCATGAAATTAAATGCATATGAAACTCTAGAATAAAACTTTAATTGAGAGAATCCAAGTTTCATTTCATTCAATATGACGTGGCAGTCTTGAAAACAACAAAATGAAACTCTCCACTGATATTGACCTTATTATATTATTTTATATTGGTAAAAAGGAAACATCAAATCTTTTTTTTTACATATACAAGGAAAATGAGGGGAGAAAACGATTCACAGGCCCACCGGAAGGGCATCAAGGTTACATCGGCAAACAAAAATAGCCTAAATTCACCCACGTCAGGCGACTGTCAAGGACCATTTTTGTAAAGAAATAGCTTAAACTTTCAAGAAGCCCATAACTTATAGGTATTGGCGAGCACCGCCAGTACACACCACGAGCTGTTTCGCCACCCGTCCGCCTTCCGTTACACCACCTCCATGGCGGCGCCGCCACCGCCGGTGGTGGTGCCCTCTCAACTTTCCTCATCTGCCACCGCTCAAGCAAAACCCAGATGCAGAGGATCCCGAGCAGGACGATGACGACGAGGAGGATGATCAACACGATGGCTATTATCTTCGCGTCCTCGGCCGCCTTGTCGGGTTGTAGTCGTAGTCGTACATGCTTGCACCGACATTGCTGTTGTTCTTGGCCATCGAAATGAATGATCAATATGATCACCGGACAGTTTAGTCGCCTAATGAATGTAGACTAACCGATGTATGTTTAGTGGATGGCGTCGTCTTTTTGTAGGAAGCTGGGGCTGAAGACAATTACGATGCAGGATTGTTTCTTTGTTGCTGTCCATGGATCCATCCCCAAGGGCTGACAGACTGCTATGTACGTTAAAAGAAATTCCTCTTTAATATTTAATGATTGCATCAGGTCGATCGATCATTGGACAAGGTTTATCTGGATGGAAATGGTAGGACAAGATATCAGGAAATGGTACGTAAGACAGGGTCAGCAACGTCGTTGGCTTACGTCCCGATTTGAAGATATATTGAAACAGATAAGGTGGCCGGCCGTTCAACGAATCGCTAAGCTGCAAGCCTGCAACTCGTCCATGTAACCTACTTGTATATTTATTAGTGTAAAATAAAATAGAGAAGATTAACTAACTTCAAATATTAGACACATACATCTAAAAAAAATTGAAACATTTGAGATATCTCCTTGCAACCTACATGTCTAGCCATTGCAATATATGCAACTGCAACATTATCCAGATCTATGTATAGCCACTGTAACATATCCAACACTTACAACATCTAGTTAAAACACTTACAACATACGTTTAAAAAAAGCTGAAACACATACATTTGTAACATACATATATTTACATTGCAATATATACAACACTAGATCCAATTTTTTTGGAAACATCTAGATAAAACACATGCAAACAATCTTTGCTCATCTACTTGTTGCCCGCCAATAGAGCTCATTGACGAGGTCCTAGGAGCACTAGGTGAGGCCCGGGCAGCGGGCATCATAACTCGCAAGGCCCAAACGGGCAGCGACGGAGCCAGCGGCCGGGCCAGCCGGGCTCTAGACCACACCCCCACCCAACACCAGCCGGTGATCTTGGTTAATTATTGTAGCAAAAACAAAAAATCATCATTAAATCTTAATGCAAATCAACATATCTTGTTAATAGACACCTTTGCTATGAGCGTAGGAAGCTGCAGCCTTTTTTTCATCGTATGTCAGTAGCTGCTCTCTTTCAATTAGTTCCATGCTAGTATCAGTTAAGTCAGTTAGCAAGGGCGCTTAGCTTCTTATCATTTAGCAAGAGATAAATCTCCCCGCATTGTTTCAGCCCCTCCCCCCCCTCCGGTCCTCCATCCTGGCTACGCCGCTGCAAACGGGGCACGATTATGAGGAGCGAAGCATGCCCGTCTATGCTGAGAAAGCACTATTGTGTGGTAACACTCGGCTTACCCCTTGTCGTGTGCCCCTGGCACACGGCAAAGACGCTGAACCGGTAGTGGCGGCCAGGTTATGCTCGAGGCACGAGGCAGGTCCAGCTCAAAGCGCGAGGAGCAGGGGCATGTTAGCCTAGGTGGATCCGGCGCAACAACCAAGGCGCGCGACGCGGAGGCTGGTCTGTCCTGGTTTGAACCGACGCCCTAACGATATCTCATTACCATAGTGTGAGTTATCCATTTTAGCGAACCTTTTAGAGTGAATTATTTTTTTCTAGCGAAAAGCCAATGTAACGTCAAAGCTCTTAGATACACTCGGAGGGGACGGCTAGGGTTGGGCGACGGCAGCGTCCGGGCGCGCCGCCCTCAGCCCCTTGCCCAAGATCCGATCCGCCTCCCCTTCCCTCCCTCGCTTCCGGCGTGGAGGCCAGGCCAGATCGACGGACCTCACAGATCAGGCGGCCGCCATGGAGAAGCCGTGCACATTCCTCGTGCACTTTGACAAGGGTTCGCCGTCAATGACGAACGAGATCAAGGCAGAGCTGGAGTCCAGCGATGGGCCCATGAAGGCCGACGTGATGCGGGCGCCATCTCGCTTCGTCCTCAATGGCGAACCCCCTCCCGCACCTATTCTCCACCGTCGTCCGCTACTTGCAGTCCTGCGATGACCACGCCGTCGAAGCTGCTCCTCCCCGACCGTCGACATGCACGACGACGTCGCCGCCACGGGGAAGGTCCGCAACTAAAACAGCCTATAGTGCCCCAACGACTACATCCGTGGCGTCCACGCTGCGGTTCGTCTTCCTCTGCCCGGCTCAACGAGCCCAACCTGCTTTGGAGCCGCTCGTCCCTTCCGTGCTCGCCAACCTCGAGCACCACCACCGTTCATTCATGCGCTGCCATGCCGTCCCTCCCATCTACGGCCTCCCTTGACGGGACCAGCCCTCGGCGACGTCGGGGCTTCCTCTGCGCTGCGCAGGGCGTGCCGGCGGGCAGCGCCGCCCGGTCCTCCCCACCGGCGTGGTGGCTCGGAGGGACGGGGCGGCCCGCGCCACCATGTGGTGGTGCTGCCATGGGCTTCCTCGGCGTCGTCAAGGCGTGCCTGGCCGGCGGCCGGGGGCGCCGGTGGACGGCGGCGCCATCTTCCTCACCGGTGGGCGGCGTCGGCGCTCCTTCCCCAGCGAGACTCACGGGACCCCGCCTCCTATTTCGAAGGCGGCACCATCGCCTCATGCCCGTTTGCGGACCACGCCTCCCAATCTTGAAGGGAGGGGGGCGCTCTCCCCGCCATGACAATCGATGGTCGGATCATTCGCTCATGACCCGTCGGACGTTCACGTGGCCTATTTCGCCACCAGATTTTGCGTGTGCGCATGTCGGCGCATTGGCGATTCGTCGGTGGCAACGGCCGGCAATGACAGTGTTGAACCATGGAGAATAAAGACAATTTCTAGTGTCTCTCACTTCGTATGGGTCATTTCTTCCTCGACTATTGAAGATGATCATGATAATGTGGTCGGGCATGCGACGAGTGTGTTGCATCACTCTTGTAATTTAATTAACAAGATTACAAGTGTGATGCACTGGTGCAAGGTCCTATCCATCCTATCAATCTGCACAATTTGTTGCAAATGATGGATTAGGTGCATCCTTTCGACGAGGTGGTGGTCGGTGTTGACCGGATCTGTTGATGCAGATCAAAGTGGTGGTGAGTCCGCTACATAAGACCGCTGGATGTTGAGTGAAGGTTGCGAGCCTCTTGCTCTTGTCCCACCTCGTGCCGTCCGCATGGAAGATACCTCTTCAAGGTTGACGGGATACACGTCGCAATCTTATTTGTCCAATTGAGCTCACTTTGATGGTCGATGAGTCACTTTGATGGTCGATGAGTCAGATCACTTGATACTGGACACAGGCGACCTTTTAATACGTTTTTTCGTTGTACTAAGGTTTTTTTTCTTTTTCTTGTAATAATTAGGCTGTGTGGTAGTGCAGAGACCGGAAGGTCGTGTGTATTACTACAGAGGCTAGAATGTATTTCCTTTGTCTAAAAATATATATATAGAGAGAGAGAGAGAGAGGTGCTGAATATGTATACACGCTTGTTGTTGACAATAAAATTGGTAACACACCAAAACAAGAGCTAGATCGCTCTACGTAGGGCAAGCTGAAATCGAGGGATCGGCAAGCGCCTAGGATGTCCACACCTGGACCGTGTGCCTCCAACGAGGAGCGTGATACGCAAGACACGTCGTCAGAAGAGCCTCGTCGGGAGCGCGATACGCAAGGCACGCCGGTGAAGTCTCTTGAAACCCGAAACCCCACACGCCGGGACGGACCCCGTGAGGGCGCGCAGCAGCTATGGGCTGCCCTAGCCGGCCTGACCGCTCTAGGGCGTTGTTCTCGTCAATCTTCCGTTCATGGCATCGGCGGCGAAGAAGAAGGAGAGGAGGATGACCTACAAGCAAAACAGTAGTAGATGTGTTTGTCGATTGAATGTAGATGGGATCAAATCGGACATGAACCTCTTTATTATATAGAGGAGGGTGGTCTTATCCTTTTAGAAAACCATCCTTGGACGTTTCCAATTACCAAAACTGACCCGAAAACAATTTACATCGAAATCGGTTCAATTTCCAATTCTCACGGGCAGTTTGGTCGTGCGCCACTTAAATCAGCCGGCTTAGCCGTCCAAGCCTCCCAGCTAAGCTGCGTGCATGCAGGCAGGCGGCGTGACTGCCGGCTCAGCCGTCTTGGCAGGCCACGAGCGGCCTAATTAATCGGCCTGGCTGTAAGCTTAGCCTGTTGGCCGCATATAACTTGCCGGCCACATATCTGCCGAATCCTTCCTTCTCTTGCTTCTTTGTTTGAAGATACTAGTTCATCAACCCGTGCTCCCGCACGGGTTAGAATATTATGAGACACTAACTATATAATATATCTTTTCTCTTCACTAATATTCTAAATAATAGGTACCCTTTATCTATATTCATAGTTTTTTCTTTACTTAGCGTTCTTCGTTTGTAAATCAGCAATATACATTTACTTGAAAGATTTGGTAAACTACGATGGTTTAGCTGCAATTGCAGTTTGACAACTTGAAACTAAACTTTGATCCCCACCCCGCTCCCGCACCCAAATTTTAAGCATACTAATTATTTAGATACAATGACTACTATTTAGAATGATGACTACTATTTAGTTGAAACATAGATAAATTTAAAGTATATAAACCCTTATTTCATCCCTTTATGTGATATCATATGAAAATCTGTATTTGAACTTTCAGCTTCTTATTTAGATGGTTTAATATTTTGTACATGTGTCAATTCAAAATTCTAATGCTTTTCGTATCGTTGATTCAACATTCTCATGTTTTACTTTACTAAAAGAATACTTTTAGTTCGTACAATGGAATAAACAGTTGTTTCGGCATGCACCATATGCCACTCAAGATGTTGTTGTTTCATTACTATTATTGATATTGATATAATATAATGTCTCAACCTAAATGTTTTAAGTTTTTTCTAGAAAATAAAAGTTTATTATTATAAGTATTAACACATATCTATTATTAAAATGAAAATAAACCTAATAGTTAATAAGGATCATATCATTTACGTAGCAGCAGAAAAAATTCAATTGTAGTTGTAGGATCTAGCAAGATTGTCATACCTTTAACGTGTAGTACCGCTAAGCGTCGGTGTTCATGCTGACGTTGTGGACAGGACACCAAACGTCAGGGCACTGGTAGTCCCTTCAAGTTTCCACGCCACCAGTCTCCTTTCATTGCTTGACATAGATCCCCTCATCGATCTCATCGGCTCACAGAAATAGATGGCAGTGGCATCGACGAACACCTGCTCAAGCTCGTCCTTTCGCCCCACAGCTAAACACATAGGGAACTTGGGTTGGGCCCATCGGGTCCTTGGTAATCCTCTCTTCATTTTTTCTAGCAAAGATCAATTCAAGCATATGCCTCCAAAAACATTAGAGAATAAAACTCCATGCTACATCACAGGCAAGAGTGAAGAGGATCCACTTCATGTGCGAGCCTTCGACCAACAGATGAAATCAGAAAAAGAGAGTGGGTAGATATAAATTAAATTTAACCTTACAGAGTCTATGTGGATCCAACACATTTGTTGTGTAAACATGCCCACTTGTTTCAATACCAACTCTAAATTAGAGAGGTTCCTCACCCAATTTTTGGGAAATATCAAGCAAAATGCTTTATTTTATAGATAGTTTGGAATACGATATGAACTTAGAACTCGGAGCAGATGTAAATAAAATCAAGTAAAACTCAAAACGGAAAGGAACTAAATAGGAGGCAAGTCAACCTTCAATCGGGGTAGCCCCGGAGCAATTGGCCTCCAGCACTGGTGCCATAGCATCGTCCCCACATCCACCCTGCAGAGCCAGCAGTTAGCGTTGCCTTGCAAAGCAGACACGTCAGAGATCTTATCGCTGTCCTCACTCGTCGAATGGACAACTTGGCGGCGGCGCCTGCGAGGAAACACGAAGGAAACATACGGCACCCTTTAGATAAATTGTATTTGACGTGACTAATAATACTTTGGTGGTTTAGTTGATAATAAATAATGGACTTTTTTCTTCCTTTTACCGATAAAATAATGATAGAGGTAGGTAATCTTTTACAAAATTAAATAGATCAAACTGTTAAAAATGGGAGAGCATATAGATTTGATGGATAGATGTTTCTAATTAATATGAGATTTCTAGCATTTTTTCAGCTCGTTTCAACTTAAAAATATTCTAAAATATCATTGCCAAAAAATTCTGGTCACATGGGATAAAATATTGAACGGCTGTTGGTTAATTAATAAAAACATATCCAATACAATAGGTTAGCGGTAGTTGGTTAATATATTAGTAAAATATTAGTTCTCAAGGGTTAGCCTTAATATCATTGCAAAAAAATGGTTGATTATTAATAAAAAATCAACTGACATGAGGATAGTAGGGACGTTGCATCGTGATGTTCATGCTTGATGCCAATACGGTAAAGCAGCTAGCAGATACACAAACATCAAGTTCCCCTGTTCCTGTAAAATACTACGGATCAACAACGAAGTTCAGGACACAGCGCTATTGGAAGAAGGTTATTTTTTGATTTAAGATTTGAGTGCCATATCAATAAACAAATCAGTTCTGACACATACAAATTCCCAATCGCAGATGTGTCATGTGAGATTCGGTGTAGAAATAAGGTGGAAAAGTTCAGAACGTGAGGATAATATTTTGAGTGAGATAGGAGATCTTCTTACTTGTAAACCATCGGGAGATGAAGAGACTCCTTGCTTCTGCCATGAGGTAGCGGTGCACGCTGTTGCCGTCGCTGGAGGGCTCTCCGCCGGCCGTCACGGGGAGAAGCAGGACCACCGCTGGTCTCTGGGGAAGTGGACGGCGGCAAGATCCACAGCCGATGAATTTTGTGCCTGTCGATGCGAAAACTCAGATTTTGTTGGCATGCAAATATCTAGGCTATTTGTTTTAGTATTATCTATAATGGCAATGGTGGGTAATTTCTTCAAAAGTTAAGTTAGATCTAACGGTTATAGATTGCTCTAATAAATGGTCTGATTGTCGGATGTCTCTGATTAACGTGAGAATTTCTAACATTTATCTTTTTTTTCCTAGCGTATCTAGCCTTTGTTGGAGCCTCCAGTTAGTAATAGTAAGATGTTTAAATTGCATCTACACAACAAACATGTTGTTGGAGTTTTACAATTCATATTCATATCACTGTGGGTCACACACATCATAGATACACATTGCAGTTTTCTCAAGCGGCCATGAGAAACAGGTCTAGCTGCTAATGAAAACAGGATCAAATAATGTAAATTCCAGATGTCTCCTACGCCTACTCAATGTCTGACCCAAACTCAACATAAGTGTCTTCTCTATCACGTAAGTATCCAAATCTATACCCATCAAAGGCTTGGAAGGTCCTGATGCTCGATCATATGGTGGCATGCATTGTGGATGTGGTAGCCTTTTCTCTTTGCATCCCATCGCCTTATAATGGCCTCTGCATGTCCCTTCGGGCATTAATGCAGCGCATCTGAAATTCTGAATAAGCAAATGGTAATGTATCGGTGTTTTTCTTCACGGTTGATCTATTATTAGGCCAGGTGTGCGTGGTGAGTTTTTATCTTCATTAATTAAATAGCATTATGTTCTATAATGGCAAAAGTGGGTAATTAAGATATAAGTTTAGGGGGTTATTTTCGGGATATTTCCGTAATGGCATGGTGGGTAATTTTTAAAAGGACATAATATAGATCCAACGGATATTATTATTAGTGGTGATTAGAAACAATCAAATGGATGGTTGGATCTTTCTAATTTTTATGAGAATTTTTAAGGATTTATCTTTTTTCTAGCGCATCTGCTGAGAATTAACGTGGTGCCTCCATTGGAGCCTCAATTAGTAATAGTAAGATTGAACGTATCAGGCTTAGACTCTGTCAAGCTGCCTGTACGTAGGCTGCCCACCTTGGTGACTGTAACGTGGATGAAGCAAGCTAGTATATTAGGCCTGCTTATATGTGTTTTGCTCCCGAACATGAACAACCATGTCGCTAACTACTTCTGAGCGGTCGCCGAGCTGCTCGGAGTGGTCGGCCTTTTATCGGAATGCTCGGCGAGCCGCTAGTGAGGTCACCAAGCTGTCATTATACCTCGACTTATGACACTTCGAATCTCTTGGCCACTTTTGAGTGTCAACACTTGTACTCGCGGCCTCTTCCAACAATTTGCATCTTTGTGAGTATAGTACATTTATATCTATGAATGTGATGGCGTGTACAGATTAAAAAAAAAGGGCTATGTCCTTAAAGAAACAGTTTGAATTTAGAAAACCGCACGTTAATTAATTATGAACACATAAGAAAAGGCTCAGTGACTCAGTGCCAATAATATATAGCTACACGAAGAGAAGTTAAGCAGAGTGAGCAGACGAAGGACATCACTAGGCTGTGACAGCAAGAGCGACGAGCGGGGCACGGCAGAGCGGGCAGGTGTCATGCCCGCGCAGCCACTCGCCGACGCAGGCGGCGTGGAAGCAGTGCATGCACACCGGCAGCACCCGGAGGACATCGCCGTCGGTGAGGTCCACCAGGCATACCCCGCAAGAGCTGTCCTGCCACCCGTCCGTCTTGATGAATGTGCACAGCAGCGGTGGCTCAGCTGCCCGTACAGGTGACGACACCACCTCCATGGCCGCGCCGGCCACCGTCGGTGGTGGTTCCCTGTCAGCTTCGCTGCTCTGACGCGCTCTGTTCCCTACTCCGGCGGCGACCTCCTCGTCGCTGTCCTTCTTGTGGACCCAGACGCAGAGCAACCAGATCAGCAGGACCACGACGGTGAAGACGGCCGTCGCGGTGGCTAGTATCTTCTTGTTGTGCTCCTGGTCCGTCGCAGGGCTGGGATTCTTGCCGTAGTAGTACAAGTTTGCACCGGCATTGTTTTTGTTGTTGGCCATCGAAATCAATGACAGGTCACCGGCCAGTTTAGTCGCATAATGAAAGTAGACTACATGATGCGTCGTCTTTTGTAGGCAGCTGGTTTTGGCGACAGTTACGATGATTGTTTCTTTGGTGGGCTCGATGGATCCATCCCCAAGGGATGACAATGACGGCAAACTGCAATCTACGTTCAAAGAAAAATCTGTATAATCTTATCTTATCTTATTATTACTAATGAGAGGCTACAACCGATGCGATAGGAAAAAAAGATAAATGCACTTTGTCAAAAAAAAATGCTAAGATAAATGCTAGAAATTCTATCATTAATCGAAAACATCTAGCCATCAAGTTTATAGTTCTGGCGATGTGTAACCGTTCCTTCTTTTTTTTAGTTAGATAAAAGGGTACCATATATCCGGCATCATCTATCAACCGATAGAATCAAACCAGTTATTACAAAAGGTACCCCCTAAAGTAGCACAAAGAGGTGTAAAAGGTTAGGATTTTACGGCAGGACCCATGAATAATCAAACGAACATAGAGTTCTTACTAACTAAAGCCAATAAAACTTGTTGATAGCCATCCATTGGAAGCGAAGAAATGCAAAGTTGAGAGACTCTAGATGTTGGCCAGCTGAGACTAGCTAGTCTCGTAGGTCATCATGTCATTGCAACTTTGCCCACTGTTTAAGTCAGTGAGTTTCCCTAAATAGTACTTACAAAAGATTTTTAGTCTACATTTGTCAAAAACCACCTCGTTTCTTGTTATCCATACTGCCCAACAAAGTGCCATTGTTGATGTTAAAAATAATGTGTTTTTTATTACTCTTATTTGAACACTCATTAAAAAGTTTATGAATGTTATGTGGAGGTGTTAAACAGAATAGTAAATGTATTGCCGCTACAAAAACTTGGCATACAAACCATCCATAAAAAGATGTTGGATAGTTTCAGGAAAAATGATAGAAACAACACTTCGTGGCCGCCGTTCAGTTACGCCTCACCAAGCTATCCTCAGTTAGAGTCACCCCCTTATTGAGGTACCACCAAAATATCGTTATTTTTTGTAGGTACCACCCATTAATTAACCCAACATATATGGATTTCACTAAAGAACATCCCTGATGAATGTAGCAACCATACAAAACCATCGATTTCTTCAAGTAAGTTCACATTCTGTAAAGAAGTAACAATTATGTGCCAATTCCTTAGATTTACGCCAACTAAATTACGACGAAATGAAATAAATAGTAGGGACGAACTAAGGATTTGTGCCATAGAATCTTGTTTCGTTCTTACAATATTGAATAAAGAAGGGAATCTATCTTTTAATGGTTTGGTTCCCAACCAAGTGTCAATCCAAAAATGCCTATGTGACCCATCTTTCACTTTGAACGAATCAAAACCCATGAGCGTTTCTTTTTACAATCATTTTTCCAAAACTGAGTATCCGTTGGTTTTAAAAGCAGCTTCATAACGTCTTATCTTTTATATATTTGTTCCTCAAACTACCCCGCCACATGACATCCTCATTTAACAATTTAAATAGCCATTTAATTAATAAGCATTTGTTCGAATGTTCAAATTTTGTATGCCTAATAAATTTGAGTTGGTCTAATATTGTGGGAAATGGTAGATAATCTATTAGTTGCTACCTTGGTGAAGATTTTAAAAAGAGACATGCAACAAACATATTGGTCTATTGAATCACTTTTGCGCATTTGTTTGTTTATGTAGCAATATAATTGTTCCAAAAGTTAAGACTATTCACTACCAGAAACTGGACATTTCTTGAGAGGAGCGATTTTTTTGTGAGAGTGAAAAATAAACTCTCACGAAACTAATATTTTCATGAGAGCAATGTAATTCTCGCCATGAAAACTTTTTTTCATGAGAGTACTCCACATAACATCATGAAAATCACCTCTTTTCGTGAAGGTTTACTCTCACGGAACTACCAAACTCTCACGAATTCTATTCGTGAAAGGTTTACACTCACGAAATGCAATAATAACCAGTCATGAAAACATCGATGGAAACCGGTGCCAACATCTACTCGTGAAGGTGAACTCTCATGAAAAAATAGCAAACTCTCACGAAATCTATTCGTTAAGGTTTACTCTCACGAAAACCCATAAAAACACTCATGAAAACACCAATTCTAACATGATGGCAACATTCACTTGTGAAGGTGAACTCTCACGTAAATAGTTTCATGACGGTGAGCTCTCACAAAATACCCTTCCTCTCATGAAATGATTTCATGATGGTGAACTTCTCACGAAATACAACTAAAAACCGCCATGAAAATATTGATGCAAATCTGGTGGCAATGTTATTCTCATGAGAGTAGCCGTCACGGAGAACTCTCATGAAAATAATCCGTGGCGGTGAACTCTCAAGAAAGTGTGTATTTCGTGAGTCTAATAACGTGAGAGGTGATGCATGATTGGTGTACTCTCAATGTATTATTTTCGTGAGAGTAAAACCTTTTTTCGTGACTTTTTGCACTCTCATGAAATGTCCAGTTTATGATAGTGATTTAGTGCCAAGGAACCCTGTGAAATTCCTTAAACAAGGTCATCGATCATCTTTAACTAGAGACCGAGAAGACCTATAAAAAGTCCGGAGGGAAACCATCCGCCTTTGTGCCTTATTATGTTCCAATTGAAGTATGGCAGACCTTACTTCATATTTTGAAAACTCAGTTGTTCAAAACTCATTTTTCTGATGTAGAAATTTGGGGGTATGTCCTCAGTCTGTAACTTGTCCAAAGTGATGGTAGAGTTATCCAAAGGGCCAAAAAGTGCCTTACTATATCATTCCCATCTTCCAACTAGAAAATATGTCTATGTCGACCATTTGCCAACAGATGATAGTATTTTGTGTTCACATCATCCTCTAATAGATGTTTCGCCTTAGCTCTTTGATACCATTTTCGTTCCTCTTCAGAAAGTAGTTTTGCTAGCCTTTCATTCAACACATGTTTTAAGTTTAATTCTACTTCATTGAGCAGTGAGCTCTCTACTTTCTTGTGCACCTCGTCGAGTTTAATAAAATTATTATCCTTTTTTTCTTTCTTATAATTACCACTCACATTTTTAGCCCATCCTCTAAGGTATTGGTGCAGCCTTTTGCATGCCACCACTCTAAGGGGATTAGAGTGCCTACAGCCTATGCTCTGCCACACCTCCTTTACAAGGCGACAAAACCATCTCTGAGCGACCAGCTCAATTCAAATTTTAATTGCGACTGATAAGATGAGGATGCATTATTTGTGCAAGGAGTGTGGTCAAAAGTATCTCTAGATAGTGCATTGGTATGTGGATCCAGGATACTTGGATTCAAAATCCGTACAGACTAGAATTGTATCCAGCTTTCAAAGGTTTGGTTCTGCAAATGATTAGCCCAAGTAATTTTTCTTCTTATCATTGTTTTTCTCCTCAGGTCTATGAATAATGTTAAAGTCGCCATCAATAATAATAAGTAAAGCCTCATTTGAGCATACTAGCACCATTTCTGGTAAAAAGTTTGATTTAAGATCTTCCTGAGCCGGCCCATAGACAGAAATCAGAATAAACCTAAAGTCATCTTCCCTATGGCGAACTTTGAACCGAATAAAAGAAGTCCCCTTTTTCAATCTTTTCAACGTCAAGAATTGTCAAGTTTACACTCAGGATCATGCACCAGAATGTCCCCTTGCAGTCATGCAATGCCAAAGAAAATCTCCACCAGCGCATATATTATTCAAAGTCGGTTGCAGAAAATTGGCTCTACCCATCTCACATACGGCAAAAAATCTAGGTTCCTTTCTTTTGTTAGGTCAGATAAGAACCTATTGGTTTTGGAGTCAGCAAGCCCATTGCAATTCCAAAAATACCTTTCATCTAGACCGATTTTTATTCTTTTTCTTGTTCTTGGAACATAGCCATTTGAACAGTGATAAAGGAGTTTGTAGACACAGAGTGTCATGTGCCGTCAAGAGGGGGCCCAAAAGGGCTAGTCACAACCCTAAAAAAGGCCGGCCCAAGAGCCCGGGAGGGGGAGGCCGCGCGCGTGCCACCCTGGCCGCCACCGCCCCGCCACCACCCGCCGTCATCGCGTCGTTTGCTTCCCCATTAAGTAATATTATTTAGGGATAAAATAGAAATATATTAGGAAATAAAGGAGATCTACTTCTCATGCAAGTCTTCCCAAGACTATAAATACAAGGGAGATGTAATCAGTTGGATCAAGAAGAAAATTAAAGGGGGTAACACCCAAAAGCTTCAGCTCCCCAAACCCTAGGCTCTCTCTCACCTCGCGCCGCGTCGCCGCCGCCCGTGCCGCCTACGCCGCCGCCCCCCCCATCGCCGCCGGGGCTGGCGGGCGTCATCATCTTCGTCTCCTACCTCATTGTTCATTGTCGGCATACGTCATCTACGCCTTCATGCCGCTAATCATCGTCACCACCGCCATGAAGCCGGCCGTCGCCGTCTTTAATGCCGCCGCCGCCTCCTTTTGCCCCCCCCCGCACACGCCGCCATCTCCCTCGCGCGCGCAGCGCTGCCCTAGGGGAGGCGGACCATCGGCATGTGAAGGGGAGGCCGACCATCAACATTAACGCTTCCCAGCGGCGGGGAGGTATGGGAGGGCGGCGGACGGAGATGCCATCAAGAGGAAGAGGAACAGCCGCCACGGTGATGATTTTTTTTTTTCTCCTTCGCCAGCTAAAAACGCAGCAGACGGGTAGGAGCGGAAGGGTGGGATGCCTACGTGTCCTATCTGCATATGCAGGGAATTCACCTAGTGGGGGTTTCCCATATAGGTGTTGTAGAGAGCGCTCATTTCTTTTGGCCCTATTAAACTAGGTGTTATTACCGTAATACTTTTTAGGGTCAAAGAATTAGATTGATCACGTGAAAGTTAGAGGACTGAGGCAAATTAAATTCTCTTTTACTTTTTAGGTTTTTTTTCATTTCCATTGTATCGCAACAAAAAACTTTAGGTGGTAATGTATATCATTGTTGTGTATGCATTTTGACATGCCTGGTTGTTGTCGGTTTGAAGGCAACCATATACTCAAATCCTGATAGCGAGGCACCAGTGGTGACTTCGGAACTTCAAGATTTGCCGGCTCAGTCCTTCGAAGGTGCTTATAGGGGTAGGGTTTGCGTACGTGTGTTCATAGGGGTGAGTGTGCGTGCGTGTTGAGCGCCTGCGTTGTACTGTGTAATCTCAAAAAAAAAAAAAATCCTGGCTCCGGCCTTGCATGGGTTGTGTTGTCACAAAATCGTGCTAACACCAACACACCAGCAGGGCCTTGGACGCCCACGAGGTTGCAAACAACCTATAAAATCAGCAAGGACCACAACTTGATCGCTTGAACCGATCCGAAGAACGGTAGAGACAATGTAGACCTTGATCTTGCCTGAAATAGCTTCGAAACGCCCTCCGGAAGGATCCGTCAGGAGAACGCACACGAAGGATCTCTTAGGACCAGCAAGGCCGCCTAGGATGCCCACGAAATTCGTCGAGAAAGTCGTCAGACAACAGTTTTAGGGTTGGAGGAGAAAAATTAGGGCAAAAGAGAGATAGGTTCTGTTTTAGGACGATTTGGGTTGATTGGGATCGAATCAGCTATGAACCTCTGTATTTATAGAGGGGGTGGTCTTATCCCCTTAGGAAACAGCCTTGATGAGTTTCCAAACATCAAAACTGACCCAAACACGACTTACACCGCAATCCGGCTGCCAACCCGGCTATGCCGGATTTCACGGGACCTAGCCGGCCTCCTTGGCCACAACGTTAAGTAGGATCCGGCTTTGCTGGCTTGAGGTAGCGCCGGCCAAGCACACGGCTTAGCCGTGTGGAGAGAGGGATCAGCTAGGCCGGTTTGGAGTGGAAAACCGGCAAATCCGTCCTTGAAGTCGGCTAAGCCATTTTGATCGGACCGCCATGCACTACTATAGGTTTGATTTTACATAGCACTCTGAAATGATTAACGATGGCGGTTATTTTGAAAACCGCCACGGTTAATACCTCAATTAACCATGGTGGTTTTTATAATTAACCGTGGTGGCTTTAATAACCGCCATGGTAAATCGAATAAGGGCAGGTACATTGGTGTTGTCTCATAACTCGTCTCATATAGTGACACGTAATTTGAGACGACTTAATAAACTAGACGTACATTGGTTGTTCCTTTAAGTTGTCTCATAGTAGCTTGCAATTCCTTAATTTATGGGCAGAGAAAAAATAGGATTGTGAGGTGCATGGCAACAACAACTCATACAATGGTATATAAGTTGTCTCATACTCCTAAAATTTAGCTCATGAGACGGTTGTTTCGCGAAGCAACGAGCTCATCCTCTTTTCGCTCTCTCTTTCTTCCACATCATCAAAAATCCTACGTGGCGTTGCATGAGACGAGGTATGAGACGGCTGACGTGTAGGAATGTACCTGCCCTAACCGTGGTGGTTTTTATAAAAAAACCACCACGATTAATGTGGCCCAACTAGCCAGCCCAAGGAGCCCAGAAAAAAGCCCAAAACCAATCTAAAATCGGGCTCATATACATAGAGAGGGGGAGTCTTAGGTTTCCCAGCCTCACTAGACACTCAGTCCTCTCTCACCACACACACACACTCTCTCTCTCACACTAGAAACTCCCTCTCTCTCACCACCGATGGCGGGTCCTCCACCGACGGGTCCTCCCTCTACTCACCGCGTGCGATTCCTCCAACGACGGGCGCAACTCCTCCCGGCAAAGGGTGGATCTCGGCGTGGATGGCGGCGCTGCTCGTCCCGGGCGGCGCATCTCTTCCCGGTGTGGATGGCGCCGCGAGGTGGTGGCCTCGTGGATGGCGGCGCTGGCTCCTCCCGGCGTGGGCGGATCCCGATGGTGGCAGAATACCGCGGCGCTGCTCCTCCCGGCCCGGTGGCGCAGCTCCTCCCCGACGGTGGCGGATACCGGCGGGGCGCGCTCCTCCCGGTGGTGGCGCAGCTCCTCCCCGACGGTGGCGGATCTTTGGCGGCGCGGCTCCTCTCGGCGGTGGCGCTGCTCCTCCCGGCGGTGCAACTCCTCCCGACGGTGGAGGATCCCGATGGTGGCGCAGCTCCTCCAGCGGCGGCAGCTAGATCATGGCCCGGGCGGCCGGATCCAAAGCGCGGCGGCGGCCGCCGAAACCCTAGCCTAGATCCGGGCCCGTTTGGGCTGGATCTGGATTTTTTTTCTTTTTTTATTTTTCCCGTGATTAGTGGTGGTGGTTTTTTTAGCCTCTCGTAAAAACCGCCACGGTTAATCATTTCGATTAACCATGACCTTCCCTTCGTGGCGGTTTTAAAAAATGCCATGGAAAATAAAAAAAAAAAGGACACGGAAAATCAAATAGGTAGTAGTGATGGCTCGCTCTCTTCTTCCACGGGATTTCTTGTATTCGATCTTTGACACATCCATGTCCCCCTCCACATCCCCCAATTTCCAAATCATGCCCAGATAATTTTGGGTGTCAACAGGTTGCAAACGAGGGCATCTCAAGAAGTACATTTTATCTAGCAATGCGAAGTCTTGTCTTTGTAATATATGCATGGGGCTTCCGCGCCATCCGAGGCAACGGCGCATCTCCCGACCAAGCGTGCTCGCAGCGGATCTGACCCGGGCCGGTCAAATTGCCCACGGCAGCCGCCGTAACGAGGCCGTGGGTAGGGCGGGTCCGGCTGCGATGAGAGAAGTGGAGCGCGAGCTATTTTGTCGTTGTTGCTCGAAGTTAAGGAAGAAGGTGGGCGCCGAAGTTGATAAAGAAGGCCGGCCACGTCGCACGCCACGGTGCCTTGTTCCGTGAGGGAGGGGCTGGGAGACAGCGGCGCCACCGCCGGTTTGGTCCTTGTCACGCCCCACTTTTAATGGGTCATTAACCTCCCGTATTTGCGCCGATCATGCACGGATACGGTCATTAGTGTTAGATAATGGTATACGAGATATAATAGAAATCCGAGCTTTAATAATATAGGGATTAGAAAGTCTTACAAAGGGCGAATATTTTATCGAGTTAGCCAACCGAAAGCGGTGGATTAACTATGATCAAGGCCTCATACTCCACGTGCAACTTGAGCACGGATGGAAACCCTTGGCAACTACGCCTTCCTCCTAAGCCAACGCCTCGCGAACTCCTACGAACGTCGATCGTCTATCTTGACAACGATCTTACTTTCGGATGTGCCGATATCTGTAAAAACAGAGGGGTGAGTACAAATGTACTCAGCAAGCCCAAACCAGGGTGGTTTGGTAAACTCAGGGTTTGGGCCCTAGCAGAGTCTCTAAAACTGTCCTCGCTGGTTCCCGAGGTTATCTCATATCAACACCTTCACATTATCACAACTGGTTAGTTAAAGCTAATCATAGATGTTCAGACCTAGCATCCGCCCATTCCAAGGACGTGGCTATTCGAATAGATTTATATAACTCTCCAGAGGTTGTACAATTTCCCCACACGATAGGCACGGTCTTCCCCATCCGGTTTGGTTCCGGCCAGCCTAACGAGATCCGTACCGATTGGGTGCTACCCTAGGTATATTGGTATAATTCTCACCACGACTTCTCGGGGGTTGGAAAGGATGACACATCATCCTATACAATATGGTGATACCACATCACCCACGGCTTTACCGGTGATACCTCATTACCCAACCAATATTGTCAAACCTCATACTCAAAATCATTAATCATAAATATGTGCACCTAGCACTGCGCCACTACGCCCAAACATCTTACGTGGAGGATCACTTAGCAACCACGCCAACCGGACCATGGAGCCACTCTCCCCATGTCTGCTCCTAATAGGTCGTTCGCCTACTCCGGCCACCTTGGTTTAAATTATACCTCAACCCAACGGGGTGTGAATCAAGCCGTCCCATCTCGGCATGTGGTTGTACGAAATATCGCAATAGGTAGAAGGTCTATGAACCGGTCCTTAGGGAGGCGAGTATCTCTCCTCGCAGGAATCCCACACAAATTCCGATTCCGTAGTAATCCATCTCACTATGAATTACTATCACCCACCTCTTTTGTTGGTTAGGGTTCATTAGGCGATCTCATGTTATCCTTAATTATAACCGTATGGGCGTAGATAACGTGGATGAGTACGTCATCCGGCTTAGCTCCATAGCTACGTTATCAGGCTCATACCACACTATACCAGTCAGGTTATCACAGGTGAGCATCATGTCTATTATCGTATGCTTTCCATAGCTCATCAACATCTGGGCACCTAGCCCCTCAATAACATCGAGCACTTAGCTCCTCAAATAAATATGGGCACACGACCATCATCATCTCATATCTCATCGCATACAATAATAGCCCATGATCTTGAGATCTCATTATCATCATCATTATTATCATATTACTCAAGGTCATGATTAGGGGGGTAAGGACTTGCCCGGGATGTTCTTACTGATCGGCACGGCGTCGAACGTCTCTAGCGTACTCCTAGGGAGAACCTCTAATCCGATCGTTGAAACTACTTCGCGTCGGGGCGATAAAACCTAGCTTGAACTATGGCACACAAAACAAGCCACGAACATTATGGTGGTAATAGGTTAGTTGCATAGATCTAGATTTTAGATAAATTATGGAAGTCGTTTCACGCGAAACGGAGGTAAAATGCATGAGTTATGGATTTTATAACATTAATCCCTAATTTATTAATTAGGGTAATATTATAATATAATGTTATCATGTAATAAATTTGGAACTAATTACATGATAAAATTCCATAAATCGAATAATGAATTTACAAATTTTCTGGACATGGGAAATAGGTTTTCTAGCTCTCTGTGTACACTAATCGGGTGTTCCTAGCGTTTTTCCTAGGTGTACCCCGACCGTTCTCCATGTGCTTTGTGTGACACGTGGGTCCCAAGGACGCCACTGTGGCAGCCGCGTTGGCGCCACGTGGGTCGTGGGCCATAGTCTACGTGGATAGAGGTGGAGGCATAACGGCATGGCCGTTCCGTTTGGTTGGGGGCGCGTAAATCGAGAGATGGGGAGGGGACGGAGCGACACGGCGGTAACGGGCGTGGACGGGAAACAGACACCGGCTCGGGTTACGCCGCACGGGCGCTCGCTGTCGGAGTCCCGGCCGCTTTCGCTGCTTCCGCTCACCAAAGCTCGCCGCTGATGGTCGTAGACGTCCGCCCCGTATTCCCCGCGTTCCCGCTGGTAGGTCGCCGGTAGCGGCGGTGGCGAGGATCGACTATGGCGGAACAAGCAGTCCGCGGCGTCGACGGCACGCGGGTCGTCTTTGCTACCTCGCAAGACGGGCGTGAGAAGCGTGTTGGCGTCGCCGTGAGTCTATGGTGACACGCTCGCCCCTAATACTACTTATCCGAAAGCATACGGCGGGTGCCTCCGGCCATGGCGGCTCGGGCGGCGACGGGCTTCCGCCCGTCGGAGCTCTGGCCAGGGGTAGGAGGGAAAAGGAAGATGGGAAACACAAGGGGACGCCGGGGGAGACTCACCGACTTCGCCATTGTCATTCTAGAGCTGCTCTATCGCCGGGAACGCCTTGACCTAGTCGGAGCTCCGCCGGCAGCACCGTATCCCCGATTTGGGGGAAATCGAGATGGAGAGTGGAGAAGGTGGAGAGGGGACGTCATGAGTGGAGCACGGTGTGTTCCCGACTCCGGCTGTCCTCCCTCGGTGGAAGGGGCGAGTTTGATTGCGGACCGGGAGATGGCTATTTATAGCCTCGCCGCCGGGGTTCGTCGTGGAGATATTTCCGCCGCCGCTGATCTTTTCCGGCAACCTATCCTGTGTACGGCGACCGTGGACAGGGGGAAGTTAGCTGGCTGGTGTGCCTCGTGTCATGCACGCCCGGTGAGCTGTCCGTCGAGTGGCTTTCTCGATGTTGGCGACGCCACCACATCGGCGATAGGCTCGTGAGCACGGTCCTCGGCGTCGCCGGGTGAGGCGTTGGCGCGCCCGCTCCCCGTGCGCTGGGCTTGCCGGGACAGCTGGCCGGGAAGATTAATGGAGGGCTGTATCCCCTCTTCGTCACCAGCTCGCGAGGCGTGCTTCACGCTTTTTGGCGCCCTGGCGGTGGGACGCCCGGTTGGCAGATCGCCAGTCGCCACCGCTGTTGGCGTGGACTCCGGCCGCCGCGGCGTGGCGGGGGAGGCGTTGTCGCGTGTGTAGGCTCATCGGGAAGCTAAGCGTGGCGATCGGCGCGCTCTCCTTCTGCAGCGAGGCTCGGTACGGCGGGGGAAGCAGGCGGTGTGGCAGCGGTGGCGGTCGCCGTCGCGTTGGGGAAAAAGCCCCGACGCAAGGGAACCGCTTCGGCCCACTTGCGAGGAGGAGGCGGCAGCCTTGCTGGGCCGGCCCATGCGTTGGAAAGGGAAAGAGAGGGAGGGAAAGGCTGGTTGGGCCGGAAGGGAAGGAGGGAAGGGAAGGGAAGGAGCCCATGGCTCATTTCCCAATTTATTTCCTTTCCATTTCCTTTTCTTTTTATATTTCCTTTCTCTCCACACTTTCATGTATACTCGGTGTATTCCTCTCCCATTATATTTATTCAATATATATTATTAGGGCCCTTGAGTGAGCACTAACAAATATATATACTTATTCGGAAGGAATACATATTTGTATACATATTTTTATATTTCCCCTATTATTTCCTAGGGTCTACCCATGGGTTAGGTGCATATATATATATATTCTAGGAATTTATTTAGAGGTGCTTGGAACATATATATATATATATATATATATATATATATATATATATATATATATATATATATATATATATCCCCACTCATGTAGTCTAGGGTTCGTGGATTTATTCCCGGAGAAAAGTAAATCATGCTCATGCATAATTACTTCCATAATTTAATATCTAGATCAAGAATACATACCTTGGCCACCATAAGCTCACCAAGCAAACAACAGAGGGAGTCTAATTCATACATGGTGGATTTTGAATGCAGGGTTTTTCGAAAACAAGGGTTTGGTTTTATTGGAAAGTAAGTCAAGTTTTAGTTTCATTCGAAAAGTTCAAATTTTTAGTGAATTTTAAAATGATGCAAAAACACGGGTGTTACAATCCGTGAGGGTGGGCGCCATGTTGGAGAGGAGAGACAAGAGGGGTGGCGCCGGAGCGAGAGAGAGTGAGGAGAGAGAGACAACCTTTGGGTAGCCATTTTGTGTTCATTGTTGGAGCTCACAAGTTTTGGCTGTGGCTTTCTTTCCCTGTGTGACCCAAACGATGAAACCAGTCTTGCATCTATTCGAGATATAGTCTAATGATATAAAAACATTTCCCTGTTGCCAATCTGCTGTATAATTTTTTTTTTTAAAAGAGTTTAATAACTCTGCTTTTAAGAAAGCCAGCACGGAACGTTTACATCATCCAACGCTGGGGTTACCAGCTTACAAGAGAAGGCACCAAACAAAGTTCTAAAAGATAAGGAAACTAAAAACTCAGATTTCTATTACATAAGTGGAGATAAGTGTGATTGGTTCGAAGTTCCTGATCCACTTTCGATAATGTCGTCCTTGACTAGCATAACCCTGCTCCTGTCCTCCTCCTTAAGCAAGATCGCCCACTTACGTATGAAGGTAATGGCACGAAATACAACATCAATAGGTGCCTTAGGGAAAACTTTCTCGATTGCGATTTTATTTCTGTTAGTCCATAACTAGTCCATCAACCCGTGCTCTCGCACGGGTTAGAATATTAGGAGTAAATATTTGTATTAATATATTAATATTTACATTTAGATATCACAATGTTATCCTACATCATGTCACTTGATTAGTGAATAGAGTTTCATGTGAGATTTTACAATAGGGAAGACGTAAGCACAACATGTTATACTAACCGTATTTTCTCAAGACGTTTGATATTTTATCAATGAATTTTGATGTGTTATATTATCAATGTAGATATGTCAAACATTTTTGTTAAATATTAAAAATATTTATCCTATGTATGTGTGTGTATGGTTTGCATGTTGTCACAATATGTTGTCTAAAATCATCAATTATAATTGTATTATTATTAAAAACTAAGGAATGTAGAAACACATTTGTTCTTTATCATTATTTAAATGTTTTTGATAAGCTATTAAAATAATAGTATGATATAGATAATTTATTTAGATATAAAATTAAACATGATACATGTATTATCTTTCATAGTGGCCTATTATAACATCGTTTCCTAGAACATAGAGGACTTAAAATTAGACTACAAATATTTATGTATGTATTATATGATGTTTTACAAAAAACGTGTGCTCTTATCACTAAAAACAATATGCAGAATTTTGTTATCTTGGAGTATTATTTAACTTAACTACTGTCATTTATAAAGGATTACATATTCACGTGTGATAAGTTGATAAAATAAATACTTATTCTAATGTATATATATGTTTAGTTGGTTTACATAATGGAGCATAACAATATTTTTTATAGCTTATATTAGTAGTTGTTGCATGGGGGTCTATATCTTAGTTTTTTTATATGTATGCTTCATCAATCGAGGCATTATTATGTACTTATAGTAGTAGATTGTATGTGTGCACAGAAGTTGCCAGTTAGAATGGCTCAAACTTACTAATGATATATGGTTGTAGCAAAATCCATGTTTTTCTGACAAAAACTTAATGCAAATTAGATATCAATAATGTATTAAAAAGGCATGATATGGATTCATAAATGTGAATGTATTTAAAAGGCAATGAAATGGATTCATAATTATAATTGTCATGAAACATAATTCAAATTTGTGTGCATTGTTTGATGACAAAGAATATGCTACAAAATACTAATTTCTTATTCTCCATAGGGATTTGCTGAAAGGCTAATATTATTGAGTTATTGATATTGAATGAATACCTACTTCTAAATTTGTTCACAGTTGTTGATCTTACTGCAATGACATGAGATATTGCTCTCTCATCACTTTCCTCTCACGTTGTTCCCAAAATTGAACCCTAAATTTTTTGGCCACTACAAATTGAAAAATAATGTAACTTAAGATGTGCACAAACCTTATGAAATATGATGAGCTCAATATGGTGCTACAGAAGCATGCATGTAAATGTTGGGAATTATTATTATTGATCAATTATTAGGGATTAATCCCAAAAGGTGTCCTCTCTCTCTCTCTCTCTCTCTCTCTCTCTCCTCTCTGTGACATGTAACTACCAACACGGGGCCCACACACACAAACACACTATCCATTGGAGATGAAAGAGTCATTTTGAATCACTCGCTTTCTCTCATTATTTTACTTTTATAACAATAAGCATGTAAAAGTTCTGTGTCTCTTTGGTGAAGGAAAAATAGCTTACTCGTTACGACCACAATGTCACGAAATTTTGTCACTTCCAAGCTAGTTTTTGTTTCTTCTAGTGATCCAATGTTTGCTGCAACTCCATGATATCTATGAAATATAAATATGAGATATTATCCAACGATGATCAAATGAGAGGAAAAACTTAAAAAATATAATGTTAGTGCATTGTTCATGTAAGATTTCCCTTCGAGGAGTGGTTTGAATTTTCTCTTATAGGCCGTATTAATAACACCATGCATCTTGATCCCCTATTTTCTTTCGAATCATTAGCATGTAAATGGAAGTGATCTAAAGGCATTATAATGTTAGTAAACAACAAGTATCATATTGATCGAGACTCATTTGCTCGGAACCTTTTTTACGAAACACAAGGGATTTCCCTACCTATATTTTTTCATTTTCAATTGAAAGAAAGAATGTTATATACTCTAGTGACCTTGCTTTGAGGTTTAATAATTCCTTTCTTGGCTTAATCTCGATGCATTTTTAGTGAAAATTACAGCCACCATCACGTTTGGAGAACTAAATCAGCAATCATGATAAGCATAACAGGTTCAACTATTTAGTTGAAGGTTTTTCAAAACTAATATGATGTATCCAATGGGTCTACGTATCAGAGACATGTGCTGCATATTTTCTCTAATGCATGGATACACAGGAAATTAATTAATAATGGATAATGGATTGTTTGTCTAAAATTTAATATGTGCACTTAAGCAAAGATAGTGATACTCTTCTTTAGCATTTAACAATAATTTTCAATATTTATATGGACTTGTTTACTATTTCAAACTAATGGAAAGGGCATACCGGTTAATCGTCGGCTCCCGCACTAAGCGGGGTGCAGGGGAGGGGTGATTAGCGGCGGGCTTTACCCGCACACTATGCAATGTATGGAGACTGGGGCTCGAACCCTAGACCTTCGGTCACAGGCGGTAAAAGCACTTCCACTTGCCTCACGGTCACCCTCTAAGTGAAGCATGCAAATAGAAGAAATAATTTGACAAATAGATGATATAGCAGCACACTAATGGAGTATGGATTCCATGGATACTGCAAAAAATCACATCGATCTGTTCAATTAACAAAGAAAGGAAATTAGAATTGTGAGATTTACCTCTATTAGGGCCCACAAGGTTGTTCAAAACTAATATATTAGTTGAGAGATGGGCAATTTAGGTACAAACTACATAGGTACATATAACTTTACATTACCTTTCATAACGATATTTATGGATAATTTGAATGCAAACTCAGGGCGTCAAAGCGTTATCTTTCATAGTGATAGAGATGAATAATTTGTAAAAAAAAATATTATTCGATCGGTTTCATTATCTTTATAATTGTGGAGGTTTGAATTTTTGCATATAGACTTTATTGATAACGCCACCTCCATGGATCATTGTCCAATAGTTTTCTTAGCAACATGAGAATGCAATCAATGGTATTATTATTAAGTTGGAAACGGGCCTTGAGCGTAGTGGTTGGAGCTCTGGGTAGCACCCAACAGGTACAGGCTAGGTTGGACTTGTTTACTATTTCAAACTAATGGAAAGGGCGTACCGGTGTCGTCGGCTCCCGCACTAAGCGGGGTCTGGGGAGGGGTGATTAGCGACGGGCTTTACCCGCACACTATGCAATGTATGGAGATCGGGGGCTCGAACCCTAGACCTTCGGTCACAGGCGGTAAAAGCACTTCCACTTGCCTCACGGTCACCCTCTAAGTGAAGCATGCAAATAGAAGAAATAATTTGACAAATAGATGATATAGCAGCACACTAATGGAGTATGGATTCCATGGATACTGCAAAAATCACATCGATCTGTTCAATTAACAAAGAAAGGAAATTAGAATTGTGAGATTTACCTCTATTAGGGCCCACAAGGTTGTTCAAAACTAATATATTAGTTGAGAGATGGGCAATTTAGGTACAAACTACATAGGTACATATAACTTTACATTACCTTTCATAACGATATTTATGGATAATTTGAATGCAAACTCAGGCGTCAAAGCGTTATCTTTCATAGTGATAGAGATGAATAATTTGTAAAAAAATATTATTCGATCGGTTTCATTATCTTTATAATTGTGGAGGTTTGAATTTTTGCATATAGACTTTATTGATAACGCCACCTCCATGGATCATTGTCCAATAGTTTTCTTAGCAACATGAGAATGCAATCAATGGTATTATTATTAAGTTGGAAACGGGCCTTGGCGTAGTGGTTGGAGCTCTGGGTAGCACCCAACAGGTACAGGCTAGGTTTGAGTTCTCGTAGGGACGAATTTTTTGGGTTAGTTTAATAACCAAAAGAAAATAGGTACGGGGATCCCCTGCCTATGGTTTTAAAAAATATTAATAAATTATTAAAAAAACTATACCGTTGTAGTCGTTTGTAGCGTCACATTCCTTGTCGGTGTTTGCTGGTACATAGTCTCTTTAACATCACCTTCTTCATCTGCCTTCTTCATCGGTGTTCGTCGGTAGATTGTCTAGTGTCGCCTGCCTCGGTGGTGTTGGCCAGTAGTGTAGCGTCGCCTTCAGCAAGTACCGCTGATGTAGGAGCCATTGCAGATGGCGTCCATACTAATTATCTTGATATCGCCTAGTGTTGTGGAGTCGTTGATGCAGATGAGGAGCCGTTCGTGACAATGTCCTTGCTGACTCTGTGCATCGGACAATATCAGCAGCATACATGGAGCTATTCAAGAATAATGGGTGGAAATCAGATTAGTACCTATGGAGGACGACATGCATGCCATCACCCTCCTAGCTTCTGGAAAGCACCAACTTTGATCTCAAGCAGATGGCGCAGACCATGCAATGATCTGAGGGAGCTTCAAAAGTTCATAGATAAAGTAGGTGTTGATCACAAAGAAGCTGCTGAACACGTCAAATATGAGATCATCCCGAACAAAAAAAAAAAAAAGATATGGGGCTCCCCTGCTGATGTTTTAATTCAAACATTATTATTAAGATAATAAAAAATATACCTCCTGCACAGTAAGATGCTCAATAAGGATTATTATATAAAAATTATTTGTGCATAGTAATTAAAGTAATTATAATTTAAATAATAATAATCAAAATAAGTAGTAGAAGCATGTATTGTATCCATGTATGATAGAACCTTTAGATTAATGATACAAACCATTTGGCACACATGTATAGCCCGTAGTAATTGGCTTCAAACATTCATTCATGGTGATCACTGTTACACACTTTCGAACACTCATCACCACAGTACATTTTCATAGTGCAAGCAACCCATACCATGAAAGTAGAGTCAAACAGTGTAGGATCTCGCATCGCAGACAGGTATTCAGGAAGCAATCTGCATGAAAAACGCATGGCGAAGCCTTCCCGTTATAGAGAGACACAAGCAGATCAACAAAAAAATTGCGAACGGGTGGAGCACAGACCTGGTGCCGGTAATGATAGGACATCCAGCGTCTCAATCTGCATGAAAACGCATGGCAAAGCCTTCCCGTTATAGAGAGAGGCAAGCAGATCAACAAAAAATTGCGAACGGGTGGAGCACAGACCTGGTGCCGGTAATAACAGGACATCCAGCGCCTCAATCTGCATGAAAACGCATGGCGAAGCCTTCCGTTATAGAGAGACGCAAGTAGATCAACAAAAAATTGGAAACGGGTGGAGCACTGTGGGGTACGCACCTGCCCCTCAAGCCTTTGCCACGTGGATGGCAGGTGGAGGGGCGAGGGCTTGTCACAGAAAGGGGAGAGAGAATGACGCTGACGACGTGGGCAAAAACAGTTCCCAGGAAAGCGTCTTTTTGATTGATAGGTCATAAAAGTTCCCACCAAACGTCCCCTTCATACGTCCTGTCGGTCCGTATTTATAGGCGTCTGGTTGGTCGTTACTGTAGTTACATATTAGGACAAAGCCTACTTGCCACTTACGCCTAGGGCCCGCGCAGGGGCAGATTAGTACAATCCCCTTTAGGGGTAGGAAAGTAAAAACACAAGCCCTGACTATGCTGGGTCTCCGCTAGGGTTTCCCTCTCTTCGTCTTTGCCGCTGGCTTGAGATCCTCCTGGGCTCCGCGGCTCCTCGCGCTGCCGGGTGTCGCTTTCGGTTCCGTCGCCCCGCGCTGCGGGCGTCGCTTTCGATTACAAGCCCCCCGGCGCTGCGGTGTTGCTTTCGGTTACGTCGCCCCGCGCCTGCGGGTGTTGCCGGGTTTTGTCGCCCCTCGCGGCGGGGTGTCTTCAGTTACATCGCCCCTCGCGCTGCGGATGTCGCTTTCGGTTGCGGCGCCCGCGCTGCGGGGTATGCGCTCGGTTACGACCCGCGCTGCGGGGTGTTGCTTCCGGTCCGTCGCCCCGCGCCCTGCGGATGTCGCTTTCGGGTTACGTAAGCCCCCGCGCTGCGGGTGTTGCTCGGCCCGGGAGCTACGGGGGTCCCGGCGAGGGCCTCCCAACGATAGCCCCTCGGGGTTTGGTCCGTGCGGCCGGGCCGGCAATCGAAACCCTTTGGAGGGACAACCTTGCAAGCGGCCCGGGGTGCTTGCGGGGGTTGACCTCGCCGGCGACGCCCGATTCTTCTTGGGCGATTGCAGATTTTCCTTGACACGTGGTGAGCCTGCTGCGGTCGTGGCCGTTGGGTTTCTAGATTGGATCTCGTGCGTTGAATGCGAACCGTCGGGTGCGTGGCGGCGATCTGCCGTTCTCGGGGTCCGTTCCCAACCGCTCTCCGGCCCCTATAAGGATGGTGTTACTGTCTCGGTAAATTTTCTGCGCTAACCTTGCCCTTGCTTTCCTGTCCTCATCTGCTTTCTGAGCCCGCTCTCTCTTTCGTTCTTACGCGCTTGTTGTTTTCGGAGCGAGAGGTCTCGCGAGCGCGCTTCGTGAAGGCCTTGTTCGGGTGCTGCTGCCGAAGATGACTTCGAAAGCTGCGGAGGCTGGCAAGGGGAGGGCGAAGGAGACCTCCCCAACCCTGATGTTCCCCCCCAGCAAGGTGACCGAAGGGGATCTGAAGGAGTATGCGGAGCTGGGCTATTTGGAGCAGGCGAAAGCCCGGCCTCCGCGTGGTGATCGTATCCCGAAGCCGCAGGACAATGAGGTGGTGGTTTTCGCGGAGTTCTTCGTCGCGGGGCTCCGCTTTCCTGCTGCAGAGTTCATGGTGGAGCTGATGAAGCGGCTGGGGCTTCGGTTCCACCAACTGAACCCCGCGTGCTTCACCAAGCTGTCCATCTTCGTGCAGGCCTATCCGCTCGCGGGGGCCTCGATGCGGATGTGGGCGCCTTCCTCTACAACCACCGCGTCCATCTTCAACCCGCTGTTGCGGGACCGTGCGGGATGCAACAACTTGCCCAATACGCGGTGTACACCTTCGCCTACCGCGAATCGGGCGCTTCCCGTTCAGCGCGAGGAGGAACAAGTGGGCGGCCGATTGGCTTGGCCGGTGGTTCTACTACGAAGTTGCCGGAGGCCCCGGCTGTCGGGGGAAGGCTGCGCAATCTCGCGACCCTCCGGAGGGGGCAATGGGCGCGACCAACGCCGTGGGCGGAGGCGCGGCGATCTTGACCAACATGTCGCGTTACGGCGGGCGCGACTTGGTGGAAAAATTTGTGGCGGCGAGGGTGGTTCCTCCATGCGCTGCTCAAGTTTGGCGGAGGTTGAGGACGTTGACAATTTGCGGGGGGCGGATCTAAAGTCCCCGAAGGTGGACCTCGACGCCCTCCGGAGCCATCGGTTCGGAGGGGAGGCACGCGGAGGCGGGCGTGAAGCGAGTTCTCGGGGAGGTCGAGACCCGGACCGATGAGCTGGTTGGCAAATGCGAGGGGCGCCGAGCTCAAGAAGATCCGGATGGCCCTTGGGAAGAGGAAGCGGCTGAACCGAGTGTTTGATCGGTTCGGTGCTTTACTCGATTGGCCGTCGTTGGAGGAGGTGGATGCGGCGGCCCCTACGACGGCCGCCGCGAAGAAGAGGGCCGCACGGGCCTCGATGTTCTGCCACCGGCCGTGCCGGGGGGGGGGTGGGGGCGGCGGGCGAAGATTGCAAGGCTGGAGGCGGCGGCTCCCCCACCGCGGAGTCGCGGGGGTTCGTCCGGTGGTCCCATCTCCGGGCGCCGTCCCACTCGCGGCCGGGGTGCTCGGCTTGATTCATAATATCAGCAGCTCGGCGAGCGAGGGACGATGATCGGCGTGACGGGTACCGCGTGCCCACCCCGGATGCGGCGGAGACCTCCGCGCAGGAGGAGGAGGAGGTGGAATCCCCCGCGGGAGGTTGGGGGACACGGTCGGGCGCGGCGGTTTCGCTCCCTGGCTGCGGAGGCGACCGCCCGGCCCGGGGCTGCTCGGGCACGGCTGACCCCTGGAAAGCGGGCGATGGTGTCGGGCGAGGGTTGGGGCGCCCGTGGATGCGGGCTCTTCTATGGCGCCGCTGTCGGTGGCGCCCATCTGCCCGGGTCCCTCCTACCATATTCGATGCCATATCCTCGGTGGAGGGCCGGGAGATCGAGGGGGAGCTCGATGGTGGTGATGGCGGGGGGAAACGGGGTCACGGCCGATGTTTGCGGCGACAGCTCCCCGGGTTCGCGGAGGAGGTGGTGCCCTTGGCCCCCGGGTCGGACCTGTACACCGGGCCCGATATTGGGGAGTGTCAGTTTGAGTCCAGCGAGGCCGAACGGCGGTTCCTGGGCACGGTGTATGGCCGCGTCCGCGTGCCGGAGGCCGAGCATCGCCTGAGCTTCCGTTCTCGCGCGGAGCTGAGCCAAGACAACGCCATGAAAGCCGCGGAGATCATGGTGCTTTTGCGCTGGCTGCGGAGGCCGGGCCGGTCGGGATCACGAAAGATGACGCGAGCTGCTCAAGAAGAGGGCGGACGACGCCGTGTTGCGCCGGGCGAAGCGGAGCGGCGGCGCGAGCTCAAGAAGCGGGCGGGCGTATGCTGCCCCTGGAGGAGAAGTATAAGGCGGCGCACGAGGAGGTGGTGGACACCTCGCGGCGCAATGTGGACCTGAGCTCCGAGGTTCGCGAGGCGAAAAGCCGGAGGAGGCTGCGACCAAGAGGGTTGCGGAGTTGGAGCGCAAACTTTCTGCGCCGCGTGACGCCTGGCTCTCCGAGATGAGTTCTGTGAAGGAACTCCTCGATGACGTCTTGGTGGGCGCGGGGAGCACCGGTTCTGCTCCGCTGCCCTCCGCGGAGCCTGCGGCCATCGGGGAGTGGCTGAAAGCTACCCTGTCCGGGGTGCCCTCCCTTGTGCACCACGCGTCGGATTTCGGGGGCTACGTGGCGGCTATGGCGCTGGGGCACACCTTGCGGTCTGCGGGGTGTCCGCACCTCAACGACCCCCGAAGGCTGAAGTTTCCCCGCAAGGAGGAGATGGGACGGGTGTGCGAGGATGCGGATCTTCGCTACCGCGGGCCGGTTCCTTAAAAAGTTCTTCACCGAGACGGGGCACGAGGTGGCGATGGAGGAGGCCCAGGCGGAGACTGCTCGGGTACAGGTTTTTACTATTGGCTTCTCTCTTTCGGGTTATTGTCACGGGGGCTCCTTATATTGTATGTTTCTGACGGTGACTTGCGCAGGGCGTTGGGCTGGCGTGCTCGAGGCGGGGGGCGATGTGACCCCGACGCCACGGAGGTTGCCCGGGTCGAGGCGCAGCTGCGATGACGCTGAACACGTTTGCACCGAGGGACGGCGCGGTGGATGAGGAGGTTGTTCTTGCCGCGGAGGGGAGGGGGGGGCGCTGGGCTGAGGCAAGGCGCGGGGGGATGCTTTGCGGATGGTTCGGGGGTCGACTCCGCCCGCCCGGGTTGATGCCTCGCGGGGGGTAGCGCTTCCGGGAGGTGTAGGAGTTAGGGGGCCTCGCTATGAGGTGCTATGTATGTACTTGGTGCACTTAACGGAGCTTCGATGTGGTTTTAAAGTTAATATGTTTTTACACACCTTGTGATGCTATCTCTTCATGTGTTGTTTTCTTTTGCCCCGGGCGGGTTAATTCTTGGTTTTTGTGAGGTGCCTTTTTCTATCTCATGGCTCTACAGCGCGGGATCCCGGCGGGGCTGCTGCGGGGAGGTCTTTGAACGTCATCCCCACGATGATGAATTACCAAGATGTTTTTGTCTCGGGGGAGGCGTGGGTCCATGCGATGATGAAGTATCCGGGATTGGATTTGAAGCCTTTTGGTGGGCGCGCACTTTCGAAAGTACGATGTGAAGAATCAAGGCTGCGGGGGCTTTTTGGCGTGGAATGCGACGACGGACCGACAAGTGGAGCGGGTGTTATTTGGGGCGGGGCCTTCCTCGGTTGCGTTGGGCGAGGACATTGGGGATGAAGAGGCCGTTGCTATAGCGCCCTTGGCGAGTCGGTTTCGAAGTTGACAGCGAGGGTGCGGTGATTGTTCCTAAGGCGGGCCGGTGGAGTTAAGTGTTCGTGACTTGCGGAGGGTCTTCCCGCCAACGGGTCTGGCGGGGTCGCTTCCGCTCGTCGGGCTCCGCCTCTCTGTGGGGGCCACTAAGTTTTTTCGGAGGAGGCGCCGTCGGACGGTTGTTGGCTGGGTGGGGGGGAGCTAGGGTGGCCCTCTTGAAGTCGGGTGGTTGATGTGGCGGAGTTTGTGGAGCGTGTGGCGGGGGTCCTTGTAGATGATGTCTTTGGAGGGGCTGCTTTTAGAGATAGCTGCCGTGGTTTTGTAAATGAAGGTTTATATGGTGGGGTCCACGCCATTTGCGGGGTTGTTATAAACTTGCCCCCCCTTCGCGGGGTTGTTGTAACCTTGTCCCCCCTTCGCGGGGGTTGTTGTAAGCTTGTCCCCCCATCGCGGGGTTGTTGTGGACTTTGTCCCCTTGTGGGGTTGTTGTGGACTTGTCCCCCCATCGCGGGGTTGTTGTAAGTAATTGTGACGAGGGTGTTTTGTTTTTGTGAAACTTGGCGTGGAATGTTGTCTCGGGGTGATTTGCTTTTGCGGCTGCGCCCTCATTTCTTTGAGCGAGGCTTTGCTGATTTGTGAGGATTGTAGATGCGCAGCGACGCCCCCTGTTTCTTTTAGCGAGGCTCGCTGATTTGCGAGGACTGTAGTTGCACAGCGACGCCCCCTGTTTCTTTTAGCGAGGCTCGCTGATTTGCGAGGACTGTAGTTGCGCAGCGACGCCCCCTGTTTCTTTTAGGCGAGGCTTGCTTGCGATTTGCGAGGGGGTAGTTGCTTGCAGCCGCCCCTGTTTCTTTTAACGTGGCTCGCTGATTTGCGAGGGACTGTAGTTGCGCAGCGACGCCCCCTGTTTCTTTAGCGAGGCTCGCAAATTTGCGAGGATTGTAGATCTTGCGGCCGGCGCCCCCTGTTTCTTTTAGCGAGGCTCGCTGATTTGCGAGGAGTGTAGTTGCGCAGCGATGCCCCCTGTTTCTTTTAGCGAGGCTCGCTGATTTGCGAGGAGTGTAGTTGCGAGGTTTTTAGTAAACATTTGTGATGACGAGACAACAGTTTTTCCCTTGCCTACTGGCGGGGTTACATGCTTTTTGCGAGGTGTATCAGCCATCCGCAATGCTTTCCTTGCTTGCGGAGTGAGGAAACCGACTAGCTAAGCTTCTCTACTAGGTAGCTCAAGGTTACCCTGGGTTTCTAGGTTAAGCAGGATTGCCTGCTAGTTGGTTTTTCCTGAGGCCTCCTTTTCTTATCTATGCATGATCGGGGTTGCTCGACCGCCCGGTGCCGGGTTCTCCGAGCTGGTTGATGTGGTGTCGAGGTGACGGTTCGGAAACTTGCGCTGAATGCCCTTCATGCGGAGGGGCTGTTGACGCGGGGGCTGCGGGCTGCGGCTACGTCTTCGCTTGAGGGGTCTTCTCGAGGGGTTGCGTTGCGGCTGTTGCGTTGTCTTGCGGGGTTCTCGTGCGGTAGGTTCTCGAACCTTGTTGCGGGCTTTGATTCCTTTGGGGCTTTTGCCGCTTGGGAGGATGTTACATTCTCCATTGCGGTGCCCGCCCCCGGGGTTGGGCTCTTGGAGCGATGGATTCAAGCGGGCGAGTTGGTTGGGTAGCTTTGGTGACCTTATTGGGGAGCCCTTGTTCTTGCCTAGCGATTGTTGTTTTACATTTTCCATTGCCGTGCCTAAGGTACGGGTGTTGTGCGGGGTTAGGGAGGTTTGTGGCGGCTTTAGCGGCTGTAAGAACGCTGGGTGTTCTAGTTACGGGAGCATTTTCTTGCTATGGTGTTCCTCTTTTTGGCTTGGTGTTCTGTGGTGTGTTCGGGCAGCGGTGGTGGGTTTTATAGTGGTGCGGGGTTGTGCGGGGGGGTGCGGCACTTTAGTGGTTTTTATGGTGGTAGGTGGATGTAGTTGGCCATTAAGGGTATTGAAGCGGGGTCCTTTTGTTGGTGAAAGTGTTTGATCGTTGTGTCTTGGGTGGTCCCAGTTTTGGTGTCCGCTATGGTACACAAATTATTGAGTCGGGGTTACCCTCCGCGAGCCCCTGGCGCCTGTTGCCAGGGTGTGCGTCTTATTTTGTACCCAGCGCGGCCATACTCGGGGTCCGCGTTGGGGTTGCATTTCGCGAGCCCACGGCGTGTGTTGCCCGGGTGCGGCGTCTTTGATGTCTCCGCGCGGCCCATATTCGGGTCAGCGTCGGGGTTGCGTTTAGCGAGCCACGGCGTGTGTTGCCGGTGCGCGTCTTTGATGCCTCCGCGTGGCCCATACTCGGGGGTCGCGTCGGGGTTGCGTTTTGCGAGCCTGGCGTGTGTTGCCGGGGTGCGGCGTCTTTGATGCCTCAGCGCGGCCCATACTCGGGGTCCGCGTCGGGGGTTGTGTTTTTGCGAGCCCCCGGCGTGTGTTGCGGTGCGCGTCTTTTTTGATGCCTCGCTACGGCCCATACTCGGGGTCGCGTCGGGGTTTTTTATGAGCCCCCGGCGTGTGTTGCCGAGTGTGCGCGTCTTTGACCTCCTCCACGGCCCATACTCGGGGTCAGCGTCGGGGTGTGTTTTTGCGAGCCTGGCGTGTGTTGCCCGTGCGCGTCTTTGATGCCTCCGCGGCGGCCCATACTCGGGGTCCGCGTCGGGGTGCCCTTTGCGGGCCTTGGCGTATGTTTGGCTCGGTGCGGCGCGGTGGACGCCGAGCCCCCCGGCGGAGCCAATCATCCTGTCGGAATCTGCCGATGAGGGGCGGAGGGGCATCACTTCGCCCCTTTCGGCGTGCGTTGGTCAAGGGTGTAGCGAAGACAAAGCTTTTGCGGGGAAACACTGCATGTATTAATAAGATGGGGTGCTGCCTCGTTAAAAAACCTCGCGCCCGATCGCGAGGAAAAAGAGTGCAGCCCCTGTTACATAATATTGTTTTACAAGAGACTTGAAGAAAAAATGCAAAAAGAAAATTTAAAGGGATCTTCTGACTTTCGCGACGCCGAGGTGCGGCGCCGCTAAGGGTAGTATTTGCGGAGTTCATCAATGTTCCATGTGTGTGGTAGGTCATTCCGTCGAGGTCTTGCAGGTGGTACGAGCCGGGTCTTGTCGATTTCGTGACCGGGGAAAGGCCTTGACCACTTGGCGACAAACTTCCTCATTGGAGCGTTTTGCTTTACGATGGCCTGCGAAGTCTCCGGCTTTGCGAGGTTGCGAGGCTTGACCTTTTTGTCCCGCCATTTGCAGGTTTCTTGTTGGTATGAGCGGAGGTTGAGGACAGCCTGGTTGGGACCTCTTCGACAAGGTCACCGGCAAGGGGGCGTCCTCTTCCATTGGCGCGGGGTTGTTTTGGGGAGCCATGTGTTAGTTCCTCACGGGAGTACGGCCTCTTCTCCAAGCGGTAGCTTGAGCGGGGTTAATTTTTTGTTGCTCTGCATTCGGAGGTGTTGTGTGACCGGACCACCGGCGTGAGATGCTCGGCCCGGGTGCCCCTTGGTTTTCCTTGGATTTTTGAGGGCGATGCCTTGCGAGAATGGTGCCGTTGGCCCTCTCCACGAGGCCGTTCGGGGTGCGGACCCGGAGGCGAAGTGTATCTTGGTCCCAATCTGGAAGCAAAATTGCTTGAAGGCCTCGCGGTCGAATTGAGTGCCGTTGTCCCTTTGTGATTTCTCTTGGGACCCCGAAGCGGCAAATGATTTCTTTGCCCGAAAGAACTACGCACGGAGTGCGAGGTTCTTGTCGCGGTCGGGCTTCAATCCACTTTGTGAAGTACTCAATGGCTACAACTGTGTAGCGGAGGTTGCTGGCGCTGTGCGGCATTGGCCCAACGAGGTCTATTCCCCACCTTTGAAGGGGCCATGTTGGACAAATCGGCGTAGTTGTTGCCCCGGGAGGTTTGAGTGGTGGGGTGTTAGGCGGCATCCTTCTTGGCCGCTTCACGAGGTTTTCGGCGTCGGCTAGAGCGGTGGGCCCGAGTGAAACCCCTGCTGAACACCTTTCCAGACGCGAGTGCGCGGGGGGCGTTGTGTGCGCCGCAGATGCCCTCATGCACCTCCGCGGGATTGTTCTTCCCTCGAGGGGTCGAAACACACTTGAGCCATGGAGCTGTAACCAAGCCTTGTATAGCTGTTCGCCTATCATTACGTATCCTCTTACCTTTTGTGCTATCCTTTTTTTCTTCTTCTTTGGAGTCGGGTTCGAAGTGGCCTTTTATGTAGGCAATCATCGGGGCTCTCAATCCTCGCTGATATGGCGTGCACAAACTTGGGCTGGCGGCGGGGATCCCTCGACAACCGGCTTTGTGAGGGTTTCATAGAATACGTCCGGTGGTAGCGGGGCTTGCGTTGCGGCTGCCTTTGCTAGCTCGTCGGCCTCGCCCGTTGTCCACGCCCGCTATGGTTTTGTTGTGATGCCCAGGAAAAAGGCCTGTTTTGCGGACCACGAGAAGGTACTTACGAAGCTGCGGGTTTTTACGGCTCGCAACTTTTTCGACATGGCGACCGCGACCGGAGTCGTCACGATAATAGCTTCGCCTTTGCCGATAGAGCCGGAGCTTGTTCGGCGCCGGTATGACTGCCTCGTGATTCGCGATGTTGTTGGTGCATGGGAATTCCAGCCTCGCGGCGTAACGGGAGCTTTACTCCGGATGGCGAGATGAGAATGGCTGCGACCCCGCCTGCGGAGCCCCGGCACCATCCGTGTATGCTATCCATATTGGGTCCAACCGGCGGCCCGGTTGTATACGTCGGGGGTCCAATGCAACGACAAAGTCCGCGAGGGCTTGGGACTTGATTCTTTGTTCTTCCCGCGAATTTGATTGCGTGGTCGCCCGGCTCTGTTGCCCAGCGGGCTATCCTTCCTCTCTTGACTCGGGGTTTAAAAAATGTTCTCCGGTGGGGAAGCAAGGCGGTGCCGTGATCTCATGCGCATTTGAAAGTAGTGTTTAAGTTTTCTTGCGGCCATGACCCACGGCGTAGGCTACCTTCTCTAGTTCGGTGTAGTTGGCTTTGGGGCCCTCGAGGGACTTTCGATCACGTAGTAGATGGGGAGCTGTCGTGCTTGGTGCTGTTCGGTGACCTCCTTGGCGGGACTGCACTTACCGCGTCTTGGGGATGCCGCTACGTAAGCGAGGGAGGCCCTCGCCGGGTTCCGGTGTTGCGAGGGTTGTCAAGTTGAGGAGGTAGTGCTTTAGGTCTTGAAAGCTTGCTTTGTTTGTCTTGGGCCCAGTGAAAGGCTCACGATGCTCTTAGGATCTGGAAAAAGGTAGGCCCCGCTCTGTGGACCTTGAGATGAATGCGCTTAGGGAGGCCATGCGGCCGGCGAGGCGTTGCGCCGGTTTTACGTTTGTCGGGGTTCCATATTGGTGATTGCTTGGATCTTAGTTGGGTTTGCTTCGATGCCTCTTGCGGAGACTAGGCACCGAGTAGCTTTCCTTTCTTGACTCCGGCGCATTTTGCGGGGTTTAGCTTGAGCCTGGCCCCGTGGAGTTTGAGGAATGCCCTTTTAGTCCGCTATGTGATGCGCCCCCGAGTTTGCTCGCACGGCGATGTCGTCCACGTGGGGAGATTGCCTCGTCGTCTGCGAGAACCTCCTCGATCATTAGATGCGAAGGTGGACCCGCATTCGGAGGCCTTACGCCATTCTTCTGAAGCAATACGTGCGGTGGGGTTATAAAACTTGTCTTCTCCTCGTCTTCCTTGTGCATCCAGTTTGGTGGTACCCGAAAACAATCTAGCGGCGATAGCATCTCGCGACCAGCGGCCGTCTCTGAGTGAGCTGATGCGGGGTAGGGGAAAATCATCTTTGGGGCATGCTTTGTTGAGACTTGTGAAGTCCACACACATTCTCCATCTCGGGGTTCTGCGATGTCCTTGGAGAGGCTTGGTTTTTGGCGAGGACCACGTTGGATAGCCATGTTGGGTACTTTCTTGTCCCTTATCACCTCGGGCATCTAAGAGCCGGTTGACCTCGACCTGCGCCGCTTGCTTTCTTTCCTCGGACATCGGCGAAGTTTTTGCTTACACGGGGTTGTCCCCTCCCGGATATTAAGCTTGTGCTAGATGATTTGGCGATCGACGCCACGGAGATCCTCGGCCGACCATGCAAAAACATCGCAATGGTCGCGGAGGAAGTGGATGAGATTGGCCTCGAAGTCGGGGTCCAACATTGCGGAGATGGTCACTACCTTGGTCTCGTCATTCGGGAATAGCCTGATTTGCTTGGTCTCCTCCAGCGGCCGGGCACGCGGAGGTTTATAGTGGTCCTCGTTGGGGTCTTTGTTTTCTTTCTTTTCCTTTTCCTCTTTGGCCTTTTTGTCTGCTCGAGGGCGTGGGCGTTTTAGCCCGGCTGGGCGCGCGCCTTCGCTATTCTTGCGAGGTCCTGGTCTCCAAAAACTGCTATGACTCCGGTGATCGATGGCATTTTCATGCGAGATAGCCTGGGTGGTCTTGCCTTGGCGTTAATGATGCCCCTCCCCGAAGATCGCGTTGTAGTTGTAATGCATGTCGACGACATCGAAGGTTATATTTTCGGTTCGTGGGTGAGGTTGGTCCCGAAAGTGGCCCCGGGAGGGTTATCTTGCCAATTGCTCGACTTCTTTGTCCTCCGAATCCGAAGAGGGGTTTCTGCGGGCTCCGGGAGGTTGCGGTCAAGCCTCATGCGGTCGAAGGTGGATGTAAATAGGATGTCTGCGGGCTTCTGTGTCGACCAAGATTTTGTTTACAATCCAACCTGCAACGGTAGTTTTGATTACCATTGCGTCGGTGTGAGGGAAGTCCTTGAGCCTCATGTCGTTACACTTGTTGAACGCGTGATCGGTGCGATGGGACCACTAACAAATGTTCTTGTGGGGGCCTTCCGCTGCCACGTGGTGCACCCCTGCGGTAGTGCTCCTTCCTTTGTCGTTTGTTTCCGTGGTCCTCGTTGGAACCCCTTCGAAATGGCGAGGATCTCGCCATATGCGGAGGTGGGGTTGTTTAGCGTGGTTCGCATTTCTTGCTTTATTGGTGGTGGCGGGGTGGTGGTGGCAAGGTTGGGATCGGCGGAGGCGGGGGTAGAGCGGGGTTGGGCTGGAACGGGTTCGGGGTCTCGGGGGGTGTGTTCTTGTGTAGGCTTGTCCGCCGTAGCGGGCCGGTTGTCTTGGGCTGTAGTGGTGGTACGAGGGTTGATTAAAGGCGGGTAGCCGAAGCCCGTATGGAAGGGGCTGCGTAGATTGGGGAGGTGTAGGAGTAGTGATTATGTCGCGGGGTTTGCGCTGGCCTCCTGGTGTGGTTAATCTGTCGGTTGGTTTGCTGAGTGGCTAGCTGGCTGTCCATATACTCTTTGCCCTTGGCGAAGTATGGGCACTGTTTCGTGAAGTGGCCTTTGTCCACTCCGCATGATGGCAATAGGGCTGTTTTTTCTTTGCGACGACCCCGATCGTCGCTATTTGGTTGTATGGCCGTTGGTCCCTTGGGCGATAGGTGGATCTAGGCGGGGTGTTTGTTCTCTGTTCGGTTGGTGGCGCTGTGTCTATGGCTGCAACCACGGAGCGGTCCGGGTAGCTGGGGTGTTCGATCTTTGTGGTCTCTGCTGCGGGGTTTGGGGCTCGAGGGCCGAGGACGAAGCGTCGACCTTGGCCTTGTGGGTGTATTTGCCCGCGGTACTTTTCCATTATCTCGTGGAGTTCGGCGAGGGTTTTGGGCTGCCTCCTTTCAATTTTGGAGTGGCAAGGCCGCGGCCGTATGCAAGCAAGGGCCGCCATGATGACACTTTGGTCGGATATCCCTTCCGTTCTTGCCTTGGTATGGAGGAACCTTCGCCACCGGTCTCTTAAGGGCTCGGGTCGGCTTCTAGATGACGCCCGAGGAGCTCAGTGGAGTTAGGCGTCGCGGAGTCCACTCCCTTGAAGTTTGTTTGCGGGGGCCGACCGCGGCTCCGCCCCTTGGCGATGGTTGCGGGGGGCAACGTGGAGTACCCGGCTTGTGCAAGCTCCTTGCCACAATGACCAGAATGACTTCGCCATCGTGGATTCGTTTCCTCCGGCCGCGGCTCACGGCGGCCTCGTGCGACATGACGAACCCATCGGGGTCCGTGTGTCCGGTGTATCTCGGGAGATCTTTGGTGGCTGTATGCCGAAGGCCCACTCCACCGGTTGGAGGGACGAACGAGAGCGGGGATGCGGGGATCGTAGTGGGTGGACCGGACGGGGGGTTGGTCCGTGGCCCGGCGGCGGTTTTGTTGCTGGTGGGGTTTAAACGGGACCTCGCCGCGTGTGGCGCGTGGATGCCCCGAGCGGCGGTGGAGGGGTTCGGTGGCGGGGGGTTGGTTCTTGATGGGCGGCGGGGTGGCGGGTGCTGATCTGCGTTGCTCGAGCCCGGGGTGCATGGCTCCGTGTGAACCATGAATCTCTCGCTGCTGCGTTTCTGCTGCTCGACCAATTAAGGCGCCCTCTGGCTGCCTCGGCACAGTCTCGATGGTGCGCAGCGCTGCCTTCGATCGAAGGTCTCCGGTATGTCTGCGTTTTCCGCAATCTGCGCTGCGGCGCTTCAAGTGCCGCGGTCCTGCCGCCTCCTCGTCCTCGTCATCCTCGGTGAGCCCCTCGGCAAAACTCCGAGCGGCTCGGAGGGGCGTCCGCCTCGGGGGGCGGCCGCCGGAGTGGCTGCCGCACCACTCGACCCTCGGCCTTGAGGGATCTCCGTGAGGGTCGCCGGGGGGCCTTGCGGGCGCCCGGCCCTCGGACACATTCGGCCCAGGGGGCCGGCCCGGTTCCTGGCTGCGAAGGTGGGGTGGGGCTCTTGCCACAGCGCGAGGGTGGGCGCGGGATTGTCCGAGTCTTGAGCGGGCTGCGTTCCCCGGGGCTGATCATCATTCGGGGAGGGCCCGGGCCGGTTGTTGCGACCCCGGGCAAGATCGGCGGGGTGCGAGCCCCCTCGTGCTACTCCGGGTGTTTATGGGCATGGCTTTTCATTTCGATCCCCACGGACGGCGCCAAGCGTGTAGTGCGCACCTGCCCCTCAAGCCTTTGCCACGTGGATGGCGGTGGAGGGGCGAGGGCTTCTCACGAAAAGGGGAGAGAATGGCGCCGACAACGTGGGCAAAAAACAGTTCCCGGAAAGCGTCTTTTGATTGATAGGTCATAAAAGTTCCCACCAAACGTCCCCTTCATACGTCCCTGTCGGTCCGTATTTATAGGCGTCACGGTTGGTCGTTCTTGTAGTTACATATTAGGACAAAGCCTACTTGCCACTTACGCCTAGGGCCCGCGCGCGGGCGGTTAGCACAATCCCCTTTAGGGGTAGGAAAGTAAAAACACAAGCCACGACTATCTTTGGGTCTCCGCTAGGGGTTTCCCTCTCTTCGTGCTGCCGCGGCTTGAGATCCTCCACGGGCTCCGCGGCTCCTCGCGCTGCGGGGGTGTCGCTTTCGGTTCCGTTGCCCCAGCGCTGCGGCGTCGCTTTCGGTTACATCGCCCCCAGCGCTGCGGGGTGTTGCTCGGTTAGCCCGCCCCGCGCTGGCGGTGTTGCTTCCCTTTTGTCCCCCTCGCTTGCGAGGGTCTTTGCCCCGCGTCGCCCAGCGCTGCGGATGTCGCTTTCGGTTACCGCCTCGCCCCAGCGCTGCGGGGGTGTCGCTTCGGTTACTAGCCCCGCGCGCTGCGTGTTGCTCCGGTCCCGTCGCCCCGGCGCTGCCCGGTGTCGCTCGGTTACGCCGCCCCAGCGCTGCGGGGTGTTGCTTCGGCCCGGGAGCTACGGGGGTCCTCGGCGGGGCCCTCCCCAGCAACCCGCACAGACCTGGTGCCGGTAATGACAGGGACATCCGGCGCCTCAACCGAAGGAGTCGGCCGTGCGGCGCCCGGTGAAGATGTTGGTGTCTACTTAATGAATTGGTTTCTTCCTTATGCGTTCTTCGCCCGGCGATCACAATTTGCGGCACCGTGTGGAGGGGGCGGCGCCCTATTTTTCTCCGTAGGAAGACTCTTCGGCTCGATCCGGTCACGGAGAATCCTTGTTACGTAGGTATTTAGAATGATGGATTTAATTTTTTCGTTTTTATTAAATAATAATGGCAAAGGTGGGTAATTTTATAGAAAATAAAGTAGATCTAACGGTTACCGATTGTCGAGTCTATAGATTTGATGGCTAGATGTTTTACGATTAATGAGAGAATTTATAGCATTTATCTTTTTTCTTAGCGCGTCTGATGAGAATTAACGTGGAGCCTCCGTTGAAGCCTCCAATTAGTAATAGTAAGATAAGATGCCCAAGCAAAACAAGAAAATAGGAATAAAATGATCCTAGATGGAACCGCCCTCTGCCATAAATCCATTTGTATGATAACTCCATCAAAGATGTTGGACACTCCTGCAGGTTCCAAACATCTCTCAACATGCTCTAGATAAATTTGGCCATATGACATTTAAAAAGAACATGTTCAACATTCTCTGGCCCATCCCCTAAACAACACTCCCCAAATCTTTTCCAACCCCTTTTCATCAGCTCCTGAGCCACTTGGAGCTTATTATTGAATACTTGCCAAAGAAAAAATTTTATCTTTGAAGGCATTTGCACTTCCAAATATGCCCTGCTACTCTACTCGGCATCCCTCGGTCAGTAATAAACCTAGAGAAATGCTATCTGTCATCGCCTGATTTTTGTTTTGTTTCATCCGGATTTCTGGCCTTTGGATCTGCCACGCGTCGCTCTGTCGTCCGTTGGATCTGTCTTGACTTTGGCAGTGACTGTGCGGCGATGCTGTCGCTCGTTTGGCCCGTTACTCTCTGTTTTGATATGTGGGGTCCATTTGTCAGGCGTCATTTTTATTTTTTTTTTTGGGGAGCTCACGCTACCATTTCTCAGACTTTCCCCATTCCCACATTCCCCACCCCATTTTCATTTTAGTCCTTAGGGCGTCTCAATGGTAATCAAATAGCTAGCGAGAAGGAATTTTATTGGCTATGAGCAATAATTTGCAAATAGCTAGCTAGATGAGGTATAAAAATAATATAAAAGTAACACATTCATTGGCTATCGAGGAGAGAGACCAAATAGCTAGCGACTCCCAAATAGCTAGCAACTAATAAATATCTAATCTAGCTCAATCTCCTAGAAACATCTCTCTCACATAACTCTCAACTATAGTGTTTATTTTTTTCTTATTGATGTGTCTCATCTAGCTAGCTATTTGTAAATTGTCATTGATAGCCAATAGGATTCCTCCTAGCTAGCGATTTGGTAACCATTGGAGACGCCCCTACGAGTGGTCGTCACGGTGTCTCCCGTCGCCGCCGAACTGGAGCGTGGACGCGGGCGGGAGTCGACGAGGCAGTAGGAGAAGGTGGACGCCGAGATCTGAGGCGGAACGAGCAGCCCACCGCCCGGCGCTAGCAGCCCGCGGTGCCGAGGAAGAGACCTTCGTTGTCGTGGCCACATCCGATGGCGATTCGTAGGGTTTGTTCAGGTTTGTCCCTTTCCTGCTTCAATCCTTGGGCATGTCTCTGTTTGGTGGTGGGAATCAGATGTTGATTTTGCTGTCTGGCGTGCTCAATCCATTTTTTTCGTTTGGGGCGGAGGTGGGCGCTGTTGCTGTCAATGGAGCGTACAATCGATGCATTTGCATGATGTGCCCGATGGATCTGAGCGTCGAATCGATGTGTTAGTTTGAAGCGTGTCCTGGATCTGCTATTTTAGGATGCTCTATTTTTTTGTCTGGTGGTTCGCCTCTGGTCTCGGGTAGGCGACTGATGACATTTGTCCGGTTCGTTTGGTTGGATTATGTCCTTATTGATTGGTTTGCATTTGGCTGATTCGCAGGCGGATGCTGAGTTCGAGGTTTAGTCCCAGGTAGAGGTTGAGGCTGCGTTGCTGGTCGAAGCTCAGGTTGTTGGTATGAACATGTTTTTAGCCATCTCAATTCTAGTCAGTTTCAGTTCTAGCCATGAGTAAGAATATGTACATATACTTCAAAAGTGTCCTGGTCGTTAACATTTCTCTATTGGTATTTTTACACTGGGGAACTTTTTTTTTATAGAGGCACCATTTATTGCCATTTATAGCTAGGCCCTGCATGTCGCTATGATCAAATTGGTGAACCTGTTCTACTAATTTCTGTTCTGTAATGATAAGGCATTACAATTTAGAGAGACATCATTTATTGTGAAGACATGTAATAGTAAATTCAAAATGTGCTTCTCTATGCCTTATATATAGAGTAGGAATTCCTGCATGTTGGAGAGTGAATGTGAATGTGTTTATATCAAGATTATATAGTATTTACAATCTGCTGTATGTCTACTTATAGTGACTTGTGCATTGTAAATTTATTGTTCTATTGGTGTAAATTTTATAAATTTGCTTTGTAATCCGACATGTTATATTAGATTATTTAGAAAATTTGACTTTTTGGCTTATTTTCATGCTGTATATCTGTCTTCCATAGAAAGAATCTGTAGGCATTTGTTTCTTTAATTTGTATATGATATATTTTTCTTTGCATATATGCATTGCATGGAAAATATTTTAAATTGTTTCTGAAGAAATATGTATTTTAATTTTGTAAAGTAATTTATAATTTTCTATTTTATATCTATGACAACAACATTTGCATGGAAGCTTTTGGTGCATTGAGGACGTATCCAGATTGTGTGTAGTTTGCGAGGCCTCTCAAGTGTGGTTGTTCATTTCATCACTAGACCTTCTACAACCCCATTGCTAGGCATCTCCTTGAAGGTGAAACTCTCTAGTATTATCATTTGGAGGCAGTTAGCCTCCTAAGCAATTTTTGTTCAGTTTCTATTCCTATCAGATTGAGATTTGAGTTAGTTCTATGTGTATTACATTTTAATTGCCCTGCATTGACTGTTGCATTTTGTTTTGCTATCTAATTTTTTATCTACTAGTGTGTCCCTAGTAGTGTATAATTGAAAGATTGCCCTTTGAACTCTTCTTTAAATTAGATGTGTAAATCTGGCTATATGTCTTATCTTTTTGTCATATTTTGCCTTCATAGCAAATATCTGGCTATATGGCCTATCTCTTTGTCATATTTTTCCATAGCAAAAAACTGGCTATATGGCCTATCTCTTCGTGATATTTGCCTTTCATAACTAAAATCTGACTTTATGGCCTATTTATTTTTGATATTTGCCTTCCATAGCAAAAAAATCCGGATATGTGGCCTATGCTTTTAGTAATCACTTGACGGAAAATATCTTGCATGTTTTTAGTAATCACTTGAAAGTTTCTAATCATAATTTCTTTTCTTCATTTTCTAAGGAGAAGAGGAAATGCTTCCTCTTTTGATGGTATTTGCAGAAAGATAGATGTGCCATGACTTGAAGAGCTTTGACTTATTTTTCACCACAATTGTAGGTAAGTTTTTTTACCATATTTACCTTGTGATTATATTAATTGTGACATGACTTGGAAATTACATCGTTGAATTTTAATAATTATAGTACTCAAATGATTGTAACTTTAGTGTTTAGTTGGTGTAAATGTTGTTATATAACATTGTAATCTGGCTATATGGCTTATATTTTTGTGGTATTTGCCTTTCATAGCAATAATCTGGCTACATGGCCCTTTCCTTTGTTATATTTGCCTCCCATAGCAAAAAATCTGGCTATATGACCTATCTCTTTATGATATTTGCCTTCCATAGTTAAAATCTGGCTTTATGGCCTATTTATTTTTGATATTTGCCTTCCATAGCAAAAATCTGGACATCTGGCCTATGCTTTTAGTAATCACTTGAAAGTTTCTAATCATAATGTTCTTCTTATTTTTCTCAAAGGAAGAGGAAATGCTTGCTCTTTTGATGGTTATTGCAGCAAGATAGATGGAGCTTTGACTTATTTTTAACCACAGTTGTAGGTGATTTTTTTTACCATATTTACCTTGTGATTATATTAATTGTGACATGACTTGGAAATTACATCATTCAATTTTAATAATTATAGTACTCAAATGATCGTAACTTTAGTGTTTAGTTGGTGTAAATATTGTTATATAACACTGTAATCTGGCTATATGGCTTATATTTATGTGATATTTTCCTCCAATAGCAAACATCTGGCTATATGACCTTTCTTTTTGTTATATTTGCCTTCCATAGCAAAAATGTGGCTATATAGACTTTTTTTATGTCTGTTTTTTACCTTATCTGTTTGGCTATATGGTCTTATTTACTAGTCTAATTTTTTCTTTGTATCTTATCTGGCTATATGGTTTGAAGCTGGAAACTACCTGTAATTTGGTGAAGCAATTGGATGAATTAATATGAAAGTGAGTTTTTCGTGTTTTCATTTATCATTTCTTAGATACCTGATTTGATTGTGATATTTTCTTCTTATTGTCACATGACATGGATGTTACATTCCTTTTGAAAAAAAATTATAGCAGCCAGTTCATTGTAAGTTTAGTGCTTATTTGGTGTAAATGTAGTTATATATCACTGTAATTAGCTATATGTCCTTTTTAGTGCCTAGCTAGGGTCTTTTGCTAGCTGCTCTTTGCTGGATATATGGCTATGTTGCATCCACTCCTAAATCAAATGGTTTTAGGCCTGCATAGAACAGTTGATGGCTAGAGTGCTTGTTTCTTTTTGGTTTGATGGCAATCATGAATCTGGCTATTTGGCTATCTCTTTGTGATATTTGCCTTCCATAACTAAAATCTAGATATTTGGCCTATCTCTTTGATTTATTTGATTTCCATAGCTAAAATCTGGTTTCGTTCATTTCTGAGGAGAAGACAAAATGGTTCCTCTTTTGATGATTGTGGCAGCAAGATATATGTGCCTTGACTTCAAGAGCTTTTAACACTACAGTTATAGGTGAGTTCTTTTACCATATCTACCTTGTCATTATATTAATTATGACATGACTAGGAAATTACATCGTTCAATTATAATAATTATAGTACTGAAATGATTGTAAATTTAGTGTTCAGTTGGTGTAAATGTTGTTATATAACACTGTAATCTAGCTATATGGCTTTTTTTTTTGTGATCTTTGACTTCCATAGCATAAATCTGGCTATATGGCCTATGTTTTTTGTTATATTTGACTTCCATAGCAAGAATCTGGCTATGTGGCCTTTCTTATTTCTGCTATTTATCTTATATGTTTGGCTATATGGTCTTAAAAGTTCTGTTTGGCTATAAATATAATTGCTCAAATTTTTTTATTGTCATTTGCATGCAGGATATATAGGGATTTTGTGCTGGAGGTTAGAAGTTTGGATTATTTGTAGAAAATCTTTTGGGTTTTATTCATTTTTGTGAATCTAGTGCTATTGTAATATAAATTCTATATATACAGCATCGTCTCTTTGTTTTTGCTGTGTTGAATTCAATTCAATTTATTTTTCTATGATTTTTGTGGCCTGATTTGCTTTATGTTTGATTTAGATAGGTTTTTAAAAATCTGGATGATTTCTCCTTAAAAATCATCCAGATTTCGGTTTTGGATGGTTCTGTATGATATTTTGTATAAAATCATCCGGGTGATTTGATCCTATTTTTCACCCAGATTTTTGTTCTCATCTTTTCTGGGTGATTTATTTGTCTATATCACCCGGTTGACTGGTGGACAAAAATCAGCCGGTTCCTAGGTAGACAGACCCTAAACCTATATAACAATCTGCTGAATAATAAGTTAGCAGTATGTAATAAGTTCAGAGTTCACCGTGGTAGGTGAATATCTGGTGTTAGAATCATCATGCAAACGTTCAGGGTTCATAGTGTCAGATAAGACAATGAATGAACTCGTTGTCAAGTCTTCTATTTTTTTAAAAAAATCAATGTCAAGGCCGACCTTTTTTCTAAATTTTTAATCAGGTGCACTAAAACGACCGGGACCTTCTTCGGCAACAGCGACATTGGACTGCTCTAGCGTTTCTGGCGTCCGTGTTTCGATAGAAACGCATTTCGTCTTCGTTCACCTACTCTGTTTGGAAAAGAAAAACAAGCGTTTCCTGACTCTGCTCCGGTCGTGGTCGCATCTGGCGGCCTCCTCGTTCAGGAACCTGCTGCTGCTGCTGCTCCTGCTCCACACCTGTGCGGCGCCGTCGCCGTCGGCATAAAGCATATCCTCGCCGGGTCCCGGCCATGGCCGCCGAGCCGGCGGACCTCGGCGACTCCCAGCCCTTCTCTCCGTCGGACTTCCTCAACCTTCCTCCAACGCCCCACCTCGACACCGACTGCCCTGCCCAGCAGCTGCAGGACGAGGATGACGACCTGGTGCTTCCCTTCATCTCGCGCATGCTCCTGGAGGAGGACATGGACGGCTTCTTGGACCCGGACCACCCCGCGCTACTCCAAGCCCAGCAGCCCTTCGCCGACATCCTCTCCGCCGCCGCCGCCAGCACCACCACCACCAAATCCTCCAATTCTGCCGCCGCCAACAGCACCCCTTCATTCACCAATACCACCTGGCCCTATGATCCAGTCCAGCTCTCCCAGCTGCTCCTTTCTAGGACATATACAGAGGACGACACGGCAACTTACCCCAACGGCGACTCGCTGGCGTCCTCCACCTTGTTCAGTGCTGGCACGGCAAGCATGAACATGCTCAACCTGGCGTTCCTCAAGGGCATGGAGGAGGCCAGCAAGTTCTTGCCCACCACCAACAACAGCCTCCTCATACCCTTCGTCTCAGCATCTGGCGACGGTGATGACCATGACCACAACAAGTTGTGGCGTGCCCAACAACCGAATAAGATGGGGAACCCGCAGGTGGATGGCAATGGAATGTCGCCGCTGTTGCTCCAGCAGAGCGGTAACAATGGCAGCAGGGGCCGCAAGAACAACAGGCATGCTGATTCGGAGGAGGACGAAACGGCAGGCAGGAGGAGCTGCAAGCTGATGGCGTCTGAAACAGAGGAAAGCGAGATGGTGGATGAGTTCATCCAGGGCGGGTACAAATCGCTACACGAGCAGATGATGGCCATGACCCTCAGCACCGACGACGGCAGCAAAAGGAGCACCACCGTCAGCAAGGGGAAAGGGAGCGCCAACGAGGCCGTGGACCTGCGCACGTTGCTCATGCACTGCACGCAGGCCGTGGCCGGCGGCGACCGCCACAGCGCCACCGACCTGCTGAGCAGGATCAGGGAGCGATCCTCGCCGAGGGGAGACGCCACGCAAAGGCTAGCGCACTGCTTTGCCAAGGGCCTGGACGCACGGCTCACTGGCACGGGGACCCAGGTGTACGGGTCGTGGCTCATGGTGAAGCGCGCCTCTGACGTGGGAGGTCCTCAAGGCTTATCAGCTCTACATAGCGGCGTGCTGCTTCACGGCCATGGCGTTCAAGTTTTCCAATATGGCCATCTACAAGGCCACCGTTGGGAGGAAGAAGGTGCACATCGTGGATTACGGCGACCACTATGGGTTCCAGTGGCCGACACTGCTGGGCTACTGGGCTAAGCAGGAGGGTGGACCGCCTGAGGTGAGGATCACCGCCATTGACCTCCCCAGCCCGGATTTCGTCCGGCTGCTCGGATTCAGGAGACTGGCCGCCGGCTCACCAACTTCGCTCGCCGGCACGGCGTCCCGTTCAGGTTCAACAGCATCGCGGCAAAGTGGGAGACGTTTTCTGCCGATGACCTCAACATTGAGCACGACGAGGTGCTCATCGTCAATGGTCTGTTCCATTTTGATAAGCTGATGGATGAGGGTGCTGACATAGATAGCTTGAGCCCCAGGGATATGGTCCTCGGTAACATTCGGAAGATGCGGCCGGACGTGTTCATCCTCTGCATCAAGAATAGCTCCTACAGTGGGCCCTTCTTCGCGACACGGTTTCGGGAGGAGCTCTTCTACTACTCTGCATTGTTTGACATGATGGATGCATTGGCGCCACGGGACAACGACGAGCGCGTGTTGGTTGAGCAGGGCCTCTTTGGGCAGTGCGCCTTGAACGCCATTGCTTGTGAGGGCTCGGATAGAGTGGAGCGCCCTGAGACGTATAGGCAGTGGCAGGTACCGAATGATCGGGCAGGGTTGAGGCAGCTTCCGTTGGATCCTGATGCAGTTAAGGCTGTGAGCAAGAAGGCTAAGGACAAGTTCCACAAGGACTTCGTCATCGATGTGGATCAGCAATGGCTCCTGCAAGGGTGGAAGGGGCGCATACTCTATGCCATGTCAGCATGGGTTGCGAATGATAATGTATCATAGTTGTCACTGGCCAATGCCATAATATCTTTGTGATAAGGTGACGATGCTTGAGTTCCTTTTTTTGCTTACGTACAAGTGTATATGAGCATGCAGCCCGCGTGCTTTTGGCCTGGCACAAAAAAATGGGCAAACGCTCGGTAGCGGCCCGGTGACAATTTTGGCCTGCTAAGAGCCAATAACCATAACCCTAACTTCTCCAATACCCCCAACCCGGTCAACCCCACACGGCCACTATAAGACCCCGGTGTTAAGCTTTGCATTTCATCTGCATCTCATTAGCACAATCATCATTAGCATATAAGCATTCATGCATGTGACATGAAGCATATCAATTCGAGGTTTAAATTTGCTCAATATGCCTTGTATGCTCGTTTTGTTATGTTAATGCAAGTGTATGCCATGTTTGATCACTAAATACATCTACACATGTTTAGGATGCAAAATAGATCAATGTTCATATTGGTCAGTTTAGCTAATTATGTTTTATTAGGGCTGTTTGTCTTAGTTTGACTCCAAAAAGTGTTTTTGTTGACCAATGGAAAAGTCATAGCTAGATTGTATGCATGTTGATGAACCCTAAATAAAAAGTGTAGTTAATTTCCTGTAGAACAAAAAGATGTTAAAGGCTCAATTCGTGAAAATGGCTGGAACCTGTTCAACAAGTTAAAACTAGTTTGATTTTCAAAAGGTTTTGGGCTGATTAGAATTTTTGGAGTGCTGATGCTTTGACTGCGGTTTCAAAAACTAGACAAAACTAGACAGATTTAGATAAAACTTCCTATATATGATTTGTGCCAAATTTTTTGCGCTCTACAATTTTGCTTTTACAAGGTTTCGCAAAAATCTGCACGGTTCTCAAGGTTTTTGGCAAAAACAACAGCAAATAGCAGCATTGGCTGGGAGGGGAGCCTATCGGCGGGGCTCTGGCTGATAGGGCACCGCCCTTCATCCCCAACCCACGAACGCGATGTAGACGGCGCCAGCTTTAAGACATGTTTTGGCCCTGTCTAAGCTCCCCCATCTCAATTGCTCCATCCGCGTTGCCTCCCTCACTCACTAGCAGTAGCAACCGCGGGCGGCGGCGCCATTGCCAGCGCTGCCGCAACGAAACTCCTTCGCATCTCCACCACTAGTAGAAGGTCGCTCGCAGCCTCGCCGCTTGGTCCTCGAGCTCGCAACAGCCGTTGTCGCTTGGTATAGCCGCATTCATGGATGTTCCGTCCGCCGGTTCGCCTACCCACCATGGCTTCCGCTTGATTCTAGCTCACGCGGGGCCGTAGAGTCAATCTTAGGGTATGGTTTCTCACGTTCCCACATCGCCGTGAGATGCATGAGCTAGGGTTAGGATGAATCGATGAATGTCACCGCCGTTTCGCCCGAGACAACGGCTACCGCCGGATACACACCGCTACCGCCATGGCGGCGCACGGTGAAGCTTCGTCCGACCATCCTTTTGTTCATTTAGCTTAGGGTTTTGCTTCGCTTTGCGAAGGTAGTGCTCACATCGGTTTTGCCCAACGTGGTCGGGAACGGCGACTCCGCTGGGTAACCCGCACCCTGCGATGCCCGTCGCCGCGCCCGCCGACCATGCTAGCGTCCGTGATAGCTCGTGTTCTTCACACCATTCGATAGATCTCGCCGAGGGGATACCGGGGATGTGCTTTGTTTGGCCGGAGATGCGCCGCTGGCGATGGACCGCCTCCGCGCTGCCGCTCGCTACTGTGTGTCCATAACACGCCAGGGCCCGACTATCAAGGTGTTTTTCCTTTCGGTTTTCTTTTCCAGAAATGATTGCATGACATGTAAAATCTATACAAGTCCCATTTTTGTTCAAATTTGATGAAACAAATTTTGTTGTGCTTCTTGTGAGTAGATCTACTGTATAAAAATATGGGATGCCATTTTTGTGATGTTTTTATATATAGATCTATTTATTGCTTTAGTCGCCATGAGAGTGAATAAATGTATATCTGGATAAATAGATATGTGAAAAATGTGGTTCCTATGCAGTTAGTCTTTATTTGATATGCTCTATGGAAGGAAAATATGGTTGAGCCTATGTTCTGTGGTGGAAATGCCATTTTAGATTTATGTGCCATTTTTGTTGCATTCTTGGGAAATTCATAATAAAATGATTACAGTGGGTTTGGTCATGGAAAATTTTGGAGATGTTTATGTTAGTGTGAAGTAACAAAAAGTATATGGATATATGTGGTTTCACACTTTTCGTAGTGCAAAGTATGCTTGATTTATCATGCCTCCAGTAATTTTTGTGTAGGATAAAAGATCTAACCGCTTACCGTGAAATTTTTATGGCAGTGCCTAGACAATATGTGTAAGCTTCTATATTTTTCGCAGAATTTTCTGAGATGCTTGTATGTATAGTCCTTTTTATGTTGTATGAAAAATGATTGAAATATGCATGATGACCATACAGTAAAAATAAAAGAAAATTATGTTTTACTACTCTTTTGATGATTTGAATTTGTTAGTTAAGTTGGTTTGGTGAATTTGTAAATATTCATTGGTGTGAGTCATGCTTAGCTATACTTAGTCACGATAATGCAAGTGATTTTTGGTCACTTACCACTAGGTGGAAGTGTTGGTCCGCGCTTGGCTATTTTTGTTACCATAAAAAATAACCAAATGTTGATATATAAAGTTGAGACCAGACGGGATAGTTGTATCCCATCTGTGTCGATTAAGGACCCGTGCCTTTGTTGGACATCACTTAGTTGGCCGACCTGAGGTTATCAAACATGAAGCCAAGTAGCTCTGTATTTGGGCTGAAACAGGACCAGTTGGTGCACCTCATGGACGGAGTAAGGATGTGTGGGGACACGAGTTGACTGGGCAAGCCAGTCTTCATCGACCTGGCAATTTGGTTGGTTCCTAATGAGGCGGCCCCCACCATGCCCACAAAATGAGTCCCGAGCAGTACCAAAGGTGACCTAAACAACCCGATAAGGGAAGTGTGGTTGGTGTTTAAGAACTTTTTCCCAGCTGGGTAGTAATCGATTTGAATCGCCATCTCTCCCCGAACAGTGAGAAACCGACTTTTCTTCCTTCAATTGTAGTTTCATGATGATGGAAAGATGACAATGGTTATAAAAGTTTGAAAAAGAAATGTCATATCTGACTCACTAAACATTATATTTGTTTGTTTAGTAATACTCAAGTACTTGTTTAGTATAGGTCCAAATCCAATGATAATGAATACTAATTTGCTGCTAGAGGGATTACAATGGTTTAAATAATGCTCATGCTTTTATGCAAATGTGAGTCCAGCCAGCTCCACAAAGCAAGCCTTCCATAATCCTTGAGAGTCACTTAGTTTTACTTATGTCATGTAAGTCTAGCTAAGTACATTCTCATACTTATGGTTTTATTCTCATTGTTGCAGCTTGTCAGGTCTATCATAGTTATTGCAAGAATTGTTTGTATCCTGGCTGTTGAAGACTAAAGCCGTGAGCAAGGCGATCCATATTCCCTATCTTGTGCCTTTGCCGAATGACTTATTATGGCACATGTTATTTGAACTAAATGTGGGTTGTGTGATTTCAAAACTATCTTTGCTACCGCTACATAAATTCCAACTTGGTTTGAAATAACTATTTGAACTCCCACTAGTACTTTCGATTGATTTTGCGTGGCGGTTTTTTTTTGATTTTCCGTGGTGGTTTTTGCAACCGCCACGGAGGTAGGGTCACGGAAAATAGATCGATTTTCCGTGGCGGTTTTTGGGATACAGGAAAACCGCCACCGTTAATAAATAAAAAGGAAAACCAGTCCAGCCCAAACGGGACTAGATGCGGGCCGGCCGCCACCGCTGTCGATCCAGGTCGCGCCGCCCGTCGTCTAGGAGGAGATACGCGCGCCGCCCGGCGCTGCCGCCGGCAGAATCCGCCCGCCGCGCTGCCGGCGAATCCGCCCGCCGGCCGTCGTCGCCCGTGGCAGCCCGCTCAGCAGCGTCGCTCGTTCGCGCCCGAGCCCGAAGCGCCACGCACGCCGGGAGGAAAGCCGCCGCGTCGTGAGCGCCGCCCGCGCTGGCGCCCTGAAACGCCGTCCGCGCGTTGCGGCGCCGCGCCCGCCGTCGCGGCCCGCCACCAAGCCGCCTCCTCGCAGCGCCGCGCCGCCGCCGTCGCTGGCCGCCCCGAAGCCGCCCAGCGTTGCGGCGCCCGCGGCCGCCGCTTCCGTGGCGCCATGGCCCGCTCGGCGCCGGCGAGGAGAGAGGGTGGGATGGGGGACGGGAGTGGAGGGGGAGAGCTGCTGGATCTGGATTTGAGAGAGGGGATGGGGACGGGAGTGGAGGAGAGAGGGTGGGATGACTGATGAAAAATCGAAGTGTTAGTATATATGCTAGGCGCAATATCGGGCCAAATGGGCTGAGGAGAAACCCTATTGGGCTGGTTCTTTGGGCTTGATTTTCCGTGGCGGGCTAATTACAAAACCACCACGGTAAATCATATTTACAATGGCGGTTTTAAAACCGCCACGGTTAATTAAAAAAAGACCGTCCACGGTAAGTCAAGCCATTTTCGTGGCGGTTTTCCAAATGTCCGCCCGCGGAAAATCATTTATGTAGTAACTTGTGGATGATGACTTGTGGATGATGACCATTGAATCTTTACGATCTTGGTTGTATGTTGTTGGAATGTTTGAAATCCTTCGAGATTTCACGGACTACCGGGTTTTTTTATGTGGTGAAGTATGGGAGTAAGACTACTTCGTGGCTACTTTTATACTTAATTACCTATAAACTGGCCGATTCTATGACAGCCACGCTACACCTGCCTTCCCCACCCTCTACCTGCACCGCATTGCGTCAGCCAACGTCACACCGCACTAGCTCCACACTAGCTCCACTTTACTGCACCTTCTGCCCTCCTCCATCCCCATGACTCCGCCAACACAGCAGTGGGCTCGCTGGCACCACCACTCCACACGTCAACGCCGACGACCTGTGCAGAGGGACCGGTTGTAGCTCCGGCCATGGCCACGGCATGGGCGGCGACGGAGGCCCATTACTGTGGACGCTGCGGCCGAGAAGGACGACCCTCCTCGTAGTCATTGATGGTCACGAACCCCGCTCCCAGCGGCTAAGATGATGGCACGACAGCATTGTTCGCGATCCCATCATTCTTGGCATCTCCGCACGTGCCTAATCTGTGTTCCCTCCCAACCCCTCACTATGGGCCTTGGGCTAGCCCGTTGTAGCTTTGGGCCTCGTGCCTTCCAGGCTAGCTCGGCACGCAAATAGACCCACATGCTGTCCTTGGGCTGCCGTCTGCCAGGCCCGGTGTCCTGTGAAGGCATGGCCCGGTTCAAACAGGCCCATGACTAGCACGGGCCTGGGCCATGTGGGCCGGCCTGGCCCTTTGCTCATATATAGTTACAAGTTGTAAACAGGCTGCTGCAGACCTTGCTTAAATGTAGTGTGTCCTAGCTGCGCGTTACTACCCTCATCCTAAAAGATGCTTGCAATTCTACATTTAGATCAAGCCAATCTTATCTTACATATGTTAATTGCTTAACTAAGATCATGTTTAGTCTAGGGACTTTTTTTTGGTGTTGGGACTAAAAAAACTCCCTTTTTAGTCCCCACTAAACCAAACAGGGTGAAACTTTTTTACTTCTTTTAGTTAAAAGTCACTAGAAGACCCTACCGGAGAGTCTTTTTAAAAAGGCCCACGGACTTAAAAAAAAAGTCCTAGGACTTCTAAAACCAAACACCCCTAACTTATTAACTGATTGTTTTTAATGATATTTATTCGGCCGGATATTATAAATGTTAGTATTTTCTATTTTGAATGTTTTTTTCTAATATTTGGGGAAAATAAAATAAAAGTTTTTAATTTCTCAAACAACGACAATTGTCATTTATTTATGCGTCATCGTCGGGCGGTGCTCGGGCGCCATATAATACTTGCTCTTAAGGATCAATTCACCATAACCAGCCGCGAAGGCAACATGGAGCATGGTTCCAGCAAACCACAGTTTTCGATGGAACCAACTACCTGTATTAATGACAAGATCTATATAGGCTTGGGGGTGTTGGACATTTAGAGCAAGGATTATGATTTAGCCGGCTGCTGGCTGTAAGCCCATGCCATGTCATATACAGCCAGCTATACAGCCAACTTATATTATGGTTTAACTATTTGACTGGAAGTAGTAGGGATTATAGGTATTTAATAAGCCAATTGCTACGATACTCCAAGATAACTGTGGACCATCCATTTTTTCCAATCAAACGGTCACGATCATCTATTACCTCCTAGGAGGTAATAATATTTATTTAATTTTTTTTACCAAATAGGGTAAATAAGGATAGTTTTAAATAAAGAAAATCTTATTTGTCGATTTTCTTGATGCATGCGCGCATGCGTAATCTTTATTTTCAGTGATATCGTTATTTTTTTTTTGTAATTGATATATTCTCATGGGTAACCATATCACTTCAAGATGCATGTACATGGTTGCGTAATTGAAAATCTCATGTCATCTTTTTTTGTAATTGATACGTTAGTTTTGTACGCATGGTGTGTAGATGCATGTACATGATACGTTAGTTTTGTATGTGGTTGGGCATTAATTTACTCGACTTAATTTTGTGCATGTACGTGGTGCCATGCATACGTTAGCTAGTGTGTAGATGCTAAAAAACGTGTACCATGACACCACGTTAGCCGGTGTGTAGATGCATGTACATGACATGTTAGTTTTGTACGTGGTTGGGCATTAATTTACGTGACTTAATTTTGTGCATATACGTGTTGTCATGCACACGTTAGTGTAGATGCTCAAAAAAAAAAAAAAGTATGTGGCGTGTGTCCATGCATGTTAGTGTGTGTGGTGGGGTGTGTGTGTACGGGGTGGTTAGAAAAAAAATCATGTTTAGAATGTACACCTGGTTTGAACAGGAGGAGGCCTGATCGGGGGCACCGCGCGAGGAGGGACGGGATCCGACTCTAATCTCCTCTGCATGCGGGGAAAACCCCGTGAATTGCGAGATTTTCAGCGGGGCCTTGGCCGGCGGCGGCGGGAGAGGAGCCTTCTTCGTGAATAGGCGCTGGCTTTGCATGCAGGATTATATCCCTTGAATAGGGGGTACGGGGGGTTTTATTTTTTTGTTTTTATTAATTCATTTAGTAATTCATAAAATTGTAAAAATTCAACGGTCCAGATCGAATAGAGATATTACCTCCTAATAGGTAAAAGGAGTACCACGTATGTGCATGCAATCGAGGAGTATTGTAAAAGCCAAAACGCCGGCTTCTCGCCCGTCCTAGGTTGGGAACAGGTGTTTTTTATCTCGTGTTGTGTGCTACAGCCGGGCGAGATGTTTACCGCCGGCTCTTCACTCTCTCTCCTTGCGTGCCTATTTTTGGATGACGTGGAACCTTCTTGCCGGCTAAAACAGAGTTATAATACTTGCTCTTATGGAGCAGATTGACCAGCATAAGGCAAATAGCATGGCGGGTAATATGATTTTCTCCTATCTTTCACTCTCTTAAGTTTGAGTGGGTGTCTCACCTCGATACGGCTCGGGAGATGTGGCTGACACTCCTCGACTAAATGTATGTGTGGAAACATGATACTAGCCGCCTGCACATGTATTTTATAGGCGTGACGCACGCATGACGGCGAACCGGCAACAACCCATTATCTCAATATAATATGGATGAGTAACATGTATATATTGGGGTGTGCTTTACCTGCTACCCGTCACGATCATAGTTAATTTAGCTGGACGGCATATATAGCCAAACAAGACTGCTCTAATTTATGCTGAAGGTGAAGACTAGCAACTTTGGATTGTCTGCGTGTAGATCATGCTTCTCGTTCTCATCTACCAAACACAGACTCCGATTAGTGTCACCTCATCTAAAATTCATAAAAGAATATGGCCCGTTTAGCACAACTCCGCTTCACTAGTGAAGTCAGTTTTTAGGTTTTGGTCATTGTGTTTAGCAAAGGAGATGCAAAAGTAAGGCGAGTGGTCTCCCCGTGTGAGCTCCTAGCGGCGTGAGCTCCGCGGCGTCCGCCCTCCGGCGCCCCCCCAAGGGATCCTCCCCTCCTCCCTGGGCTCTACGCCATGGTCCCTGGATGACCTGGTCATCGTCTGCCTCCTCTGTGATGACCATGGATGGCAAGTGCTGCTTTTCCCCTGCCTAGCAGGACTGCGTCCAGGTGTGTTCTCCGCCCATGGCCATGATTTTCTCTCCTGCCTCTGTTGCTCACGGGCCTTGCTACCCGGGGGCTTGTTCGACGTCGCTTTGGGGCTCAGGTCACCCACTCGGTGCTTGACCGGGACGTCGTTCTTCTTAGTGGTTGCTTTCAGCCGATGCAAGTTTAGACTTTCCGTCACGGCTGTTGGTAATCTCCTCCAGGTTGCCATTGGTGGCTCCGCCTCCCATTTCTTCGTCTCTCGGCTAAGCGATAGGACCTTCAAGTTTGCTGTTGCTTCGAAATCCGTTGGCCTCTTCATTGCAAACCTTCGCTCCTTCACGTGCGTTGAGTTCAAAGCTTACTTCTTTTACGTGGAGCAATGGTGGTCCTAATCGCGGCGTGCCGAGCTCAAGCTCTTTCTTGAGGAGGAGGATCGATTCTTGGGTCCCCGCTCCAAGCGTTCTTTTTGCTGATGCCGTGAGGAATTCGGTGTCTTATGGGGGCCAACGCTATTCCGCTTCCTAGCAATTCCGGCCAGCCGGGCGGCGCGTCCTCGCGCTGAACGGAGACGGTGCTCACCGAGCCAACTCTATCCCGCTTGGCCCCAGCTCAAGGACAAAACGGATCTCGGTCCATGATCGCCTTGTGTTCCCTAGGCCTTCTGCTGCTTCCTCTCGGCCAGGGAGCTTCAATGCGCATCGATCGGGGCGAGACCACTGCGAAAGAGGTGTCTCTCGATGTTGCATAGCGGGGTCAGTGCCATCGGCCAATCCGCTTCCGTAGATGCCACTTACTTGGGCATGTGGCCGCGGCGTGTAAAATTTTCGAATCTGGGAGGGGACACACAAATCCCTCTAGGCCCGGCCGGTGATGGCGACCAACGGATAATCTTTTGAGGGGGACAATCGAATCCTACTCAACCCAATGCGGCGTTGAGTCTCCCTTGATTACGGGGGTGGCTCACCTCGGGCGAGCTTCTCAGTTGTCGGCCTCCCGTTTTCCGGCCCCGCTAGCAACCCGTGCGGTGTGGCCCGGCCCCGATCCTCTCATTCCAATCTCCCCTTTACCTCTTGGGCCGGACCGGCTGTTTTTAATTAACCTTCCTCGTTGGCTTCGGCCGGGCGGTGGCATTTATGCGGCGGCCAACCCCCGTCTCTGGCAACTTCTTTATGCCTCTTCGTCTTCCCCCTCAACTTCCCTCCAGCTCTCCGCTGCCCACTGTAGCTCAAGAAAACCCTCACCCATTGCCAGACCTCAACGCCGCGCTCGTCGATTCTTCTCCGGCAGACATGGCTTTTCTGCGTGCGGACCCGTCCCCCTTTCCTCCCGGACCACCTCATTCATGTTGAGGTGCCCAATAGGCGGTTCATGTCGCGCGGTGGCCCCGTTCACTCCGCCGGCGAGGAATGAGAATCTCGCTATCGTCACCATCAATCCGCTGCCTGGTAATCCTATGCACTTTCCTGCCGTCCGCAATGTTCTCAGGGATTTTTTGAGGAATGTTACGAGGGTGCAATATCATGACATTCAACCTACTAGTCCGGTCAAGCTAAGGTTAGGTTCGGGGATGCTATTATCCGGGATACTTTGGTTGAGGAGGGTCCCTATCAGTTTGATAATGTTTGGGTCACATTCACAAGACATGATCAGGGTAGAAACTGGAGGTATGCTGAGTTCAACCACGATTGCTGGATCCTGCTTCTTGACTTCCCCAATGACTACCTTTCGGAGAGGCATATTGAACATGCTCTTGGGGATTTTGCAAGAGTCATGCTGTATCAGATTCAAGATGGGATGGAAGCTGCTTTGCTTGTTAGAGTCGTGGTTAAGTGATGTTTCTCGAGTTCAGCGATGACGTGGTGTATGAAAACCCTGATGCAATTGGGGGGAAATCGTGGGCGGTCAAGGTGTGAGGTTCTGATGTCCAGGAACCCAGGTGTCATGCCTCCTCTGGAGGACCCTCTGCCTGTTAATCCGAGGATTCAAGACCCTTTGCCATTTGATTTTTTTGGTGCGGGCCAGCCAATACAGGGGAGAATGAGGATGATCGGGAGGATGAGCAAGAAGATCGGCGGCGGGATGGCAATCGGGAGGCGGAGGATCAACTTTGGGATGTTCCAGTTCAGCAAGTGGAGGAGTTGGATGGTAATCGGATGCTTGAGGCCTTTGGCCTCCTAATGGCAATGTGCGGCCGGCTTGTGCGGTGTTCAAGGCCGGGGAATGGGGCCTGTGCGGAGTTTGATCTGAATGAACCTCCAATGGGACCTAACCTCTTGGACCTTGATCTGAACCAACCACCAATGGACCTAGATCCGGATCACGGATCCTGTAATCATCAATCCTGTTGAAGCTGATCTTTATGGGAATGTTGAGCAAGTGCGTACCTATTGCAGGTGGAGAATGAAGTCTTCCTCCAAAATCCTCCAAATGCTTTGTTGGGGAGGAACTTGAGTTGGGAAATATGAATCATGTGTTAGCTGATCAAAATGATGTGCAGGATGTTCACCACTTGGCCCCTGATCAAGGTTCTCAGAACATGGTTGGGCAGCATTTGGTGGTTCCAAACCAGCCTGCCTCTCCTGTTAACTTCTTGGTTGAAGAAATCTCCTCCAATCACCGATGAATTCTGATGAGCTCCTCCCTGAACTACAAAGCATGGGTACCAATCGAGGCGGTGAGGAACATTTGGGACACTCTCGGGATGAGCCCATTCCATCGAGCCCCGGGAATTTGAATCTCAATCTTCAGCCCAGCCTTTGAGTCGGCACGGTTACGGCGGTTGTACCTCCCCCGTTGTTGGCCCACATTGAAGCCCATGAGAATCAGGCCCAGCAGTCTGACATTGGCCTGATGAATAAGATTCCAGAGGAGAATGAGGTCCTTGCTGCTATGTTGGTGGACAATTTTGAAGTGGACCAGCTCGATTACATCGGGGGATGCAGATCTAACAGATCTTCATTTAGGGCTGAACTCCACGGATCTTTCGGACTTCAACTCATTTGCATTTCGGACCACTGCATCTTCAAGTGGATAAGCTCATAAACACCTACTTTGCTTGCGGGTAATACATCAGACCTGATGGTTACTATTCCCTTGTGTTGGGTGCATTTCTTTTATGTACTTCTTCTTATGAAGGACAGGTTTGCCTGGGGTTAGGCGGTTATTAAGCTACGGATTGATCACATGTCCGATGCGGCGAAGTGAAGGGGAGTGGTTCTTTCCATCCCAAAAGCATATCCTGACACTAGTACTCACTTTATGGCAGGCCTGGGTGATGAGGGGCAGGGCACAAGTATACAGCTTCCTCCCAAGAAGAGAACTAACAGGGGAAGGCTTCCTCATTCTTTGTTGAAACCGAGGTAAGAAGGAGCCCCTGCAATTAAACTCAATAATAAGGGGTTTAATAATAAGAATTGTTTAGACAAAAACTGCCCTGGATGTGTGGTTCCTCCAACCTTAAAGAAAAAGACTATCAAGAAGCTTGCCACCGATTTTTGCAAAATAGATGAGTCTCAAGTTTACGATATCATTTTCTGCAGAACTAAGAGGGTCAAAGTTCATCCCGTGGCTAGAGCAAGAAGCTCCCCGGTGCGGGACCGGCAGCCCAAGGTTGCAGCTATCCCGATTGAGGAGCGAGGGAGCGGGGGTCCTCTTCTTCAAACTAGTGTACCAATGAATAGTCCAATGACGAGTAGTTTGTGTAGGTAGTGGATCGACTTTTGTATGCTACTCAGTTTGTCTAGGCCTTGTGCCAGGCTTTAGAAGATTCTTGCTCTTGTGGAGCTCTTTGCAAACTCTTATTATCAGTATGGCTTGTAATGCTCCCCTACCTGTGGTGGGAGTGTATCTGAACTAGGTTTATTTATCAGTTGTTTAATGGATCAAACCACTTCCAGAAAAATGGAATGTTCTCTGTTGGAATGTCGAGGGTTAAATGCTTTGCCGAGAAAGTGGGACTCAATCAAAAACAAAATCACCCAGGCAAATTGTGGCATTGTGTGTTTATAGGAGACAAAGAAGGACTCTTTTGACCCAACCTTCCTGAGAAGGATCCTCCCCCCTTGTCTTGACCAATTTCTTCATGTTCCTTCTGTGGGAGCCTCGGGTGGTTTACTGGTTGCCTGGAAGGGAGGGATGTTTCATGCTTCTGTTAGGTTGTCAAGTGGTTCAATCTTGGGTATTGACTTCACTTCCAAAATGGATGGCTCCTCCTGGGTTCTTCTGTATGTGTATGCCCCTTGCACTCCCGAGGGTAGGCAGGAGTTTAGTGACTGGATGATGAATCTTGACATTGCTGATGATGTTGATTGGATCATTATGGGTGACTTTAACCTGTATAGGTTTCCGAAAAAACAGAAATAAGAATGGGGCCGATCCAGATATTATGGAGCTATTTAATAACCTCATCTCCCACCTGGGTCTCTCTAAAATTCCACTATATGGGAAAAAGTATACCTGGTCTAATATGCGGGTCAGCCCACTCCTTGAAAAGCTAGATTGGGTGTTCACTAACAACAGTTGGACCTTCTCCTATCCTGAAACCACTTGTACTGCTCTTGCCATGGAAGTTTCTGATCACTCTCCCTTAGTTGTCACTATCTCTACTGATATCCCCAAGTCTCATCTTTTTTAGATTTGAGAATTATTGGCTTTTGAGGGAAGACTTTCGGGACATTATGGTTAGCAATTGGGTGGCTCGATTACATTGTTGATAGTGCAAAAGAATGTCAAGTAAATGCGCTTAGGGGGGCCCTCAGGGCCTGGAGCTCTCAACTTTCCAGTCTTAAAACTGTTATCTCCAATCTCACCGTCACTTTGCAATTCTTGGACTTCTTGGAAGAATTTAGGGATCTAAGTATTGAAGAATGGAACTTCAGGTTTGTTGTCGAGAGAGAATCTCCGAGTAAGCTTGAGCGGCCGAGAGAGTGTATTGGCGGCAAAGAGGGTCACTGAAATGAGCAACCTTGGGAGATGCACGGGCACAAATTTTTTTTTTTCATGCTAATGCCACAATAAGGCATAGGGGAAACCTGATTACTACCCTACAAGATAGCAGTGGAAACTCTTTCTCTGCCCACAGGGACAAGGAACAATTACTTTGGCTTGCCTTCAAGGATAGACTGGGTCAGTCAAATAATGCTCAAATGTGCTTTGATCTGCAAAATTTGATCCAGCATCATGATAATCTTCAGTCCATGGAGGAGAAATTCACTGAGTTAGAAATTACTCAGGTTGTCAAGGGTTTACCCAACAACAGATCTCCAGGGGCCTGATGGCTTCAACAATGAATTCATCAAGAAATGTTGGAATCATATCAAACTTGATTACCTTAACCTATCTTTGGGATTTTCGAGGAGTCAAGGGTCCGTCTCACGAAGCATCAACTCCTCCTATATCACTTTGCTACCCAAGGTCAATAACCCAACCATGATTTCAGATTATAGGCCCATCTCCTGCTAAAAGCGCTCAATGAAGATTATCACCAAGTTGCTTGCTAATAGGCTCCAAAGTATCATTATTCCAATGGTCCACAAAAATCAGTATGGGTTTATCAAAACAAGGACTATTCATGACTGTTTGGCTTGGGCTTTTGAGTATTTGCATCTGTGTCATCATTCAAAGAAGGAGATAATCATCCTCAAACTGGACTTTGAGAAAGCTTTTGATAAAATAGAGCACAGTGCCATCTTACAACTACTGCAAGCTAGAGGTTTTGGCACCAAGTGGTTAGCATGGATCTCGAGATATCCTCAATTCAGGAACTTCCAAGGTGCTTCTTAATGGCAGTCCTGGTAAGAATATCCACTGTAAAAGGGGGGTCAGGCAGGGGGACCCTCTTTCCCCACTTGTTATTTGTCCTTGCTTGCTGACCTGTTCTGAGCATCATAAACAAAGCCAAAGAACGAGGGACTTCTTAACCTGCCAATTCCCCTCCAATCCTCTTCTGATTTTCCGGTGGTGCGGTATCTGCTGATGACACTTTGATTATTATGGAAGGGGATGCTAGACAATTTGTTTCTTCTCAAAGGGTCATTGCGGTCTTTCTCTGATTCTCTTGGCACTGCAAGTCAATTATTCAAAATCTTTCTTGGTGCCTATTAACATCTCTCAGAGCAGAACAAGACATCTTGCTAATACATTTTTTGGGTGTGCCACTGGTTCCCTACCTTTTACTTATCTTGGCTTACCTCTTGGCACATCTAGGCCCAAAGTCAATGATTATTTGCCCCGATCAACAAGTGTGAGAGGAGATTGGTGTCTACTTCATCCTTACTTTCTCAAGCTGGGAGGCTGGAAATGACTAATCTTTGTCTTCACAGCCACTGCCAACTTTCTACCTCTGTGCCCTTGCCTTACCCAAAGGTGCCATCAAGCGTATTGACAAGCCCAGAAAGATTTGTTTATGGAGGGGTTCTGATGTTAATGCTAAAATGAATCCCAAAGCTGCTTGGGAAATGGTGTGTAAAACAAAGGAGGAAGGGGGCACTGGGGGTCAATGATCTGCGAAGCATAATGAGGCATTGTTAATGAAGAATGCGGATAAATTTTTTTAACAGAAAAGATATTCCTTGGGTTTCTCTGATGCTGGGAGAAGCATTACCCTTCTGGAAAGCTCCTAGTCATATTAAGAAGGGTTCCTTTTGGTGGAGAGATATTTTGCGACTTCTGGATAAATATAAGGAGGTGGCTACCATTCAGACTTGGTAGTGGTGTCTCCTGCCTTTGGTCGATAAATGGAGGAATAATGTTTTATTTGCTTAATTTCCCGAACTTTTCTCTTTTGCTAAGAATTCCAAATTGACAGTTCACCAATGGATAACCCACGGGATCCTATCCAAATGTTTAGTCTCCCTCTATCTACTGAAGCTCATCGGCAGTTCACCTTGTTGGAGGACCTTAGATCCACCATTGATCACCACAATGGCAACGATGTCCGGTCAACATTGTCCGCCCCCTTTTAAATTTTGCCCAAAGTTTATAAGATACTCATGGGTCATAGACAGGGTTCCTCGAGGCATTCAAATGGCTTTGGAAGAATTCTTTGCCAACCCAAGCACAAGGTTTTCTTAAGCTAATACTTAATGACAGATTGAGTACAAGGAATATACTCGGAAGAAAGAACATGCCACTTGCCCTCATATGACTGTGTGCTTTGGAATCTTAATGTTGAAGAGTCTCTTCTTCATCTTTTTCTTTCACGACCATTTCTTTGTGCAATCTTTGGCAGAGGGTGGGGATTCATCTACGGGGGACCTTGATATTACGCAAGCTATTGAAGAAATTAGAGCACAAACCAACCATCATTTCTTTATGATTGTGGTTATTTTGATGTGCTGGTCCATCTGGACGGTCAGAAATGATTTTATTTTCAAAGGTGTCCAACCATGCACGACAAGAGCCAAAGATATCTTTTCAAAGGAGCTGAAGGTCTTAGCCCTACGGGTCAAGACGAAATTCAAAGTTGCTTTCAATTCATGTGGATTCAAAATCTGTTGTAATCTGTCTTTGTTTCCTTATTTTCTTTGTTTCTTTTGCGTTTCTTGAGAGGTTCTCCTTGGTTCTTTCGCTTTGTTCCCTGTAACTTGTTTTGAACTTATGCTTTAATAAATAACTGTAGAGGCGGCCCGCCTCTCCAGATTTATCAAAAAAAAAAAGTTTCACATGACAGATCTTCTCGAGTGGACCTAAATCTTCAAGACAACCCAAATGTTTTTACTTGGTCTCTTCATTCAACTGGACAATTTCGGTTAAAACCATGTATGTTGCATTGATTAATAATGTTGTGAGACTTTCACAAGAAATTTTTGGTGTACAAAGATGACAATGAAGATCAAAGATCTTTATGTTGTATTTAAAAGATAATCTTGCCGAGACAGAATTGGAAAGGGATAAAAATGCATGATCTTATTATATAAATGAATCTATTCAACACCTGTTTTTTTTCGATTGTGCCTACACAAATTTCTTCTGGAGATCTGTCCACTTATTGTTTGGTAGTCCTAGAAGAGTTAACATACATGACCTATTACATTGGTAGTGATTGGGGGGAAAACAAACGTAACCTATTCGTATTAACCGCAGAGGCAACGTTGTGTTGAACCATTGGGTCACAAGACTCACACTATAAATCAACTGGTGCTTGACAGATGTAGAACAAAAACGTTCATGCAAGTACTCTTTAGGGGAACGCATTGGCTATGGCAATGAGTGCAACTACAGTGCCATGATGTCCTAGACGGCTATAATTTGGACGAAGTTGGAGTGAATGAACCAGACTGCACGGAATGGGTTAGCGAGCAGTTGCCAACAACGAAGGGATTAGCGAGGGGCACGTAGTGGGGCGGGGCGGGGCCGTTAGATGATAGGCCTAGGTATCTTTTAGGTGTATAGATAGCTTAGATTGACTAATCATTAAGACTGGAGTGGGGTATAATTCAGTTTAGGTTCTTCTCCAATCTATTCCAACTTATATTGCTAAACGGTTATATTTATGGGTGCTTATTATACTAAGGCCAGTGCGCCCCGTCTTTTTGTTGGCTCTAGGCCATGCAAACCTGAGGATTTCAATTGAGAAAACTGTGTGCTAGTGCTTCGTGTGTATAGTATAATTGAAGTTCAAGTGCATGGTACAGCGTGTGGACATGTGTATGGAAACATGATACTAGCCGCCTACACATATATTTTGTATATAGTCGTGAAGGCGAAGCGGCAACAACGACTACTCAATATAATTATAACGTGGACGAGGAACAGGTATAACCTGCCACCCACGATCACAGTTAATTTAGCTGCACGGCATATCTAACGAATTGTAACACTACTGCACTAGTTTATGCTATAGGTGAAGACTAGCAAGTCATGTCTCTCGTTCTCATCCACCAAAAAAGCTGACTCAGATTAGTGTCACCACCTTGAAATCGATAATAGAATATATACACTCAAATAACACCACACTGATAAAAATATGTTTGGTTTAGGAAGTGAGGAAGAAAAAGGGCCAACTTGGGCACTATCAAGCAACCAAGTTCCACAAGTGACAAGCCCACCACCGAGAGCCAAAAGCATCCGTGGAAGCATGGCAGACCTGGTGATGGGGGCGATGAACAGCCTCATGCCCAAGCTTGCCGAGCTCCTGAAGGCGGAGTACAACCTGCAGGCGGTGTGATGGAGCAGGTCAAGTCCCTCTACAAAGAGCTCGAGGGTGCTCAAGCTGCGCTACGCAAGGTGGGGCAGGTGCCATGGGACCAACTCGACGAGCAGGTCAAGCTCTGGTCATGCGACATCAGGGAGGCGTCCTACAAAATGGACGACATCCTTGACACCTTCCTTGTGCGTGTCCGGGGCTGTGATTCCTCCGTGGACAAGGGATTGCTGAAATCCCAAGTGCATAGAGTGTCCAATTTCATTAAAAGAACAAGGCCCGTCGCGATATCAGCATCGCCATCCAGCACATCAAGAGACATGTCCAGGAGGTGACAGCGCGTCATGGAAGGTTCAAGGTCGACGATGTTTGTGGCCAGGCCAGCCACTGCATCGACGGTTGATCCTCGTCTTGCAGCCATGTACACACAAGTGAACAAGCTTGTTGGCATCAGCAAGTCAAGCAGTGAGCTCATGTCCATGGTGCAGTCGTCCCCACAGCAGGATGACGTGTCCAATGCCAAGATGAAAACAATATCAGTTTTCGGACCAGGTGGATTAGGAAAGACCACTCTTGTGAAGGCTGTCTGTGAGAAGCTAAGTGGCCATTATGATCGCAGTGCTTTTGTTTCTGTTGGCCGTACTCCTGACTTGAAGAAAGTCATCAGGCGATCCTTATCAAACTTGATAAGGAACGATACATGCATTTCAATTTTGCTGTGCTGCATGAAATAAGTCAATTTATCGATGAACTACGAGAGTACTTGATTCAACACAAGAGGTACACCAGAACACTCAGTTTTGAACTTTCTTTTCAGTTTGTGGTACTGTCATCTAGCGTATGGTGCAGCACTGCGAATTATGTGTGGAGCTTTAGGGCAAACTAAGCCAATCATTTAAAATATTTCATTACATATAAATAATCTTTGCACTATTTTTGGTTATTTGGAATTAATATGACCTTTAGTTTTGTCTTTTTAGATAAGAAAGTGTTCCAGCCTCTACCATTTGTAGTTGGTACACAATTGAACATATAATTGTCTACAATTTAATAGAAGTGTACTTCTGCTATGTTATAGATACGTTTTGTAACAAAAAAAAAAAAAACAAGAAAGAACTAGTCAAAGCTCTATTTTGCACATCTAAAACATGGCTTATTTGTGGTGCAAGGATGTACTCAATTTCCGTTTCTAGTTGTTTGTTTGCTGCTTTATTGTTTCATATGCTCTAGACAGCTATTAATTTAGATATTGTTTTTAACTGATGAATTCTGCACTATATTTTGGATAGGTATTTTATTATTGTTGATGACATATGGGAGACACAGTCATGGGACACAATCAAATTGGCATTTGATGATGACAATAGCTGTGGAGGTAGAATAATCATAACTACACGTAATTGGGATGTTGCTACAAAAGCTGGTGAAGTTTACAAGCTACAACCACTTCCTTATGCTGACTCTAGAAAGTTATTTTCCACAAGAATATATGGTCATGATGGAAGAAATTGTATTGACAATCACTGGGATCATACATCTGATGAAATTTTAAGGAAATGTGATGGTATACCTTTAGCTATAATTACAATGGCTAGTTTACTGGCCGGAAAAACAAAGAGAGGAATGGTCTGAGATATACAAATCTATTGGTTTTGGCCTTAAGGATCATAAAGAAGCAGAAAGTACAAAGACAATAGTGTCCTTTAGCTACTATGACCTTCCTTCACATCTAAGGTCTTGCTTGGTGTATCTTAGCGCATTCCCAAAGATTGTTACATTCCTAAAGATGAATTGATTTGGAAGTGGATAGCTGAAGGATTTGTCCATGAGAGACAAGGAATAAGGTTATTCGAAATTGGAGAAAGTTACTTTAATGATCTAATAAACAGATGCATGATCCAAGCAGAAGAGCACAGTCATGATGGAAGCATCCATGGTTGTCGTGTTCATGATATGGTGCTTGATTTCATCCGCTGGGTATCATATGAAGAAAACTTTCTCACTATATCAGATAAAGAAGATGAGAATGGCCAATGCACACTGAAACTGAACACTGTGCGTAGGTTGGCCCAGCAAAATAGGGCCATGGGGCTCACTCGTCGAGCTAACCATGTGGACATGCGGAAGGCAAGGTCATTTATCGGCTACGAGTGTGTTATTGAGAAAAGCATCCAACTCTCCTGCTTCAAGATTCTACGTGTGCTAGCTATTGAAAACTGCAAACCTAAGGGTGGATGCCGTATCCGTATTGAGCATCTGGGGCACTTACATCACTTGAGGTATCTCAGTCTACGAGGAACGAAGATTGACAAAATCCCTATAGAAATAGGAGATCTAAGGTTGTTGCAGATGCTGAACTTGGCTTATTCTGACATTGTAGAATTGGCTGCCATCGAGCATCAGCTCGCTCACACAGTTACTGTGCCTTCGTATTACATTGAGCCCTAATGTTGAGGCGGGCAAAGAGGTTCCTTCAGTGGCGAAAATGACATCCCTAGAGGAGCTAAGGATACATTTCCAGGGAGACAAGTGGTCTGCGATGCGGCTTGTAAAGGAGTTGAGAAGCCTGATCGAACTCAGGGTGCTCTCGGTTACTATCAACTACGATAAGGAGATAGAGAGAGATCTTCTGGAATCTCTGCCATATCTCCACAAATTGCAGCATCTAGCAATTTTTATTTGCTTTAATGGGAACAAAATTCTTACAGTCAAGTGGGAAACAGAGTTTGCCCCACCGCAGCATCTCCAGCATCTAAGAGTCAATGGCGTAGCTACATCGTTGGAGGAGCTAGCAGCAATAAGTACTGACAAGATGGATGTGGTGGAGTCTCTAGGGGAACATGTGAACAGTTGCTATCAAATAACGGCATGTTACCACAATGAAAAATTTCCAACAACAACAACATGGGAAGGAGCTGGGTTTGTTCTCTCCAGGCATCTCAGAGAATTATATATAGTTAAAGTCAAACTCTGCAAGCTGCCATCGTGGATCAGTCCTTCGTGTCTTCCTAATCTGTCCTACTTGGGCCTATTCCTGGACGCCGTGGATCAGCAGGACCTGAAAATCCTCGGCACTTTGCCCGAGCTCTGTTTTCTTGACCTGATCTCGACGTCCTCAGCCACTATAAGCGATGTTAATGACAGTGATGCAGGTTACTTTAAAAAGCTGAGGTACTGCAGAATGAGCGCTATGTCGATGGTCTGGCTTCTTCCTGGCAACGATGGCAAGAGCCTTTCGTTTCATATATGGAATGGAAAAGATGACATTGTTGCCCTGTCCTCTGGTTCTGGAAGCACAGGTGCCATCAGCAGGAGAGGAACAGCAGTACCTACCTTCATGCCACAGCTCAAAATGCTGTCATTTCTCGTTTATGTGCGGGCCTTAAGGGACCGTTGTTACAGTGACAACTTCGGCCTAGAATACCTTCCTTCGCTTCAGAAAATTGCGGTTGAAATATTGTACTCTGATGCCTCTACTGAAGAGGTGGACCAAGTGAAGGTGGCACTGAGACACGCAGCCAATGTCCATCCCAACCGTCCTATACTTGTCATCTCCAAATTCGACACGGGAAAGATTATCCCACAAGAGGAAGAGGTACACTCCTAGCATGTACATACAGTACTATGATGTCTTTGTGGTATTTCTGCACAAAACAATGCGAGAACCAGTTTATATTTTGTGGTATTTCCTTGATTATTTTCCACATCCAGGAGAAATGCATGCCTATTCAATTGCCAGAGGAACAAGACTGAGCCACGCAGCATGCAGCAGCAGCAGTAGCTCAATTCTTGTAGCGAAGGGAGTCCATTCATCATAGTCGAAATCCATGGTTGGCAGTTCTTGCTCTTGTTCAGGAGCCAGCACTCACACATGTAGCGGTGGCGGTGGCGGAGGGTGGCTGAGACGTTTTTTTCTAGCTGATTGATCAATGCTGCGCATTTAATCCGAGGCCCCAAACGAATATGTAAATCTTTCAGCATATTGATGAACTATTAGGAGTCAACATTTTCGTTGTAATATAATTTTTTTCCTGTTACCATGGAAGTTATTACAGAGTATCAGAGTTTGAGGTCAAAGGAAAACAGAGGTAGGTCATATTTCTCTTGTGAATGCAGATATTGTTGGCGCCGAGTCGCCTGAATGGCGATCACGACGGCATTCGGCGTTGGCCGACGAGCTCTCTCAACTCACCTGAAACTTGTTGAACAAGAACAGCAATGAACAAGATTGATTTATGCCGCCAACTCGCGACCTTGGGTGTTCCCCAACTTTATTTATATATGGTGTACATGATCTCAACCGATCGGGCCTCCCGCCGCACACACGCACGCTGCGCCATGCCCGCCATATCCGCGGGTTGTTTTCTATGCGCACGGCGAGATCCTAACTGCATCGCAACGTGAACGCAGCACGCTTCTGATGCTACACCATCTAATCTTGATATGCAAGCAATATCTTAACCGAACCTAAGATGCCAATGCAACTAACTTAACTAGCAAATATGCAGATACAATGTGCACGGGATTTGATCAACATTTCACCCCCTAATCCCGCTGCACTTCAACCACGCCGAGCTGCTCTCGTAGTTCAGTGAACCGTGCACGCCCCAGCGCCTTGGTCAAGATGTCTGCCAACTGATCGGTCGTGCTCACATGATCAACATCAATCTCTCCCCTTTCAACACAATCACGAATGAAATGAAATCGGGTGTCAATATGTTTGCTTCTATCATGATGAACCGGGTTCTTGCTCAGAGCTATGGCAGCTTTGTTGTCAACCAAGAGCTTCACCTTGGGCACCTTGATATTAAGAAGTTCAGCTAGAAGCCGGCTGAGCCAGATGCCCTGACAGGCAGCTTGAGCACTGGCTATGTATTCAGCCTCACATGATGAGAGTGCAACCACTCTTTGCTTCTGAGACACCCATGTCACCAAGCTCGTCCCAAACAGAAAAACCGAGCCACTGGTACTCTTCCTGCCGCCTACATCACCGCCAAGTCAGCATCACTTTGTATCCCACCGGGGAATCTGCAGTGCCCAATGTTGACGGTAGAAACACCATGTTTTTACATAGTCAAAACCGTCAACAACGTACCCTTTTTGAAGCCAACATACATATAAATAATGATTTCTTGTACAAATAACCTAGTTCCACATGTAGATGTCATTATTTGTATGCGGATGTGAAACCGAGGAAATCGGCTGAAATAACACATTTGGTCATCATCCGGTCGACACTCCAAGTATGACCAATGGACAAATTGACATGACCATCATGATCTCCATGTTCTAGGATGCTTCCACACAAAATGTGAAGTCATTTGGCCACAAGACCTACATCGGCCGATGCATGACCATTTCATCCCGAGACATCCCGACATGTGGGGACACCTTCTAGAAGAGTTGGAGAAGGCCGGGGCCCAATGGACCTGCATCGGCCGACCATAGACCTTAGGCCCAAACTCTTCCAACGCGACCTTCCACGCCATTAATCCGTGGGAAAACAAAAGAAGGCACCTGATTGGTCCATCAAGACGTCACATGGATCATAGTGGTACAAAATGCGGATGTCACGGCAAGTTCCGGGACTCAAGACACGGCCGGCGGTGGGGCCAACATTCCCGGCACCGGGGTGGCCCATTGGTCATGGACCATGGTCGGCCGACCATGGCCCATTTGGCCACCGACGTCCCCCCCACGCCTACCACATTGTCCACGTGATTATTTCATCCGGCCGTTGATTCTAAGGCGGTTTATCCAAGGGCTACGAGGTGGGATCACGCGGGATCGATGACATGGCGCCGAGTAGCCCCTACTCCACCACCGGGCTATAAATACCCCCCTACCCCTTCACTTCCAAGAGATGACCACAAGGAAGATCTCCACTCCTATGTAGTAGGCGAAGCCCTGCTCCTTTAGTGTATCAGTAGAGAGTGAGAGAGAGAAGTCTTCGGGAGGAAGCCCCGGATCTGTCGGGAATATCCTCCAAGGTGTATCTCTGAGGGTGTACTTCTTCTAGTAAGTAATATATCCTAAGTTCTTCTATAGTTCGCATATCTGGTTTAGTATAATAGCTATTCACTTGTCTTCATTGGTATATTGCTTTACTTTAAGTAATTTACTTACTTCTAGTAGAGTGCTCTAGCTTTTGATCGCGAGCTAGAGTAATAAGCATAGCGTAGACGTGGTGTCTAGGTTATTCTTATCGGTATTTGCCGCTTCTTTGCTCGGATGGATTGTGATAGCCGGTAAGGTAGTGACAGCCCTTTCCGTCTCTGTATAAATCACCACGAGTCTAAGCAAGTTCTAAAAAGGTAAGGCTCCGAAGAAAGAGTAGTTTGGCGTGGTGATTGTTATCACCGGTTATCACCCTTCTTGCCTCCGTGATCGGGGACAAAGCCACGTTTAGCTATCTAGCCTATCCGGATATCATAGCTATAGAAAACCTCTCAACTCAACTACCAAATACACACCTTGTGTCATCATAGGACGAGTCTTGATTCTTTGTTAGTTCACTTCACGTTCCTCGTGGAAATCGATACCGGAATACTCACGGTGAAAAGCTACACCGGCCCGTGCGCTTGAGGTTTACCGTTGCCATACTTAGGTGTATCAGTCCTTTAGTGGTAACACTAAAGAACTGTCAACACCCAACCTCTTGTACACACATCCATAGTTTCTTGTACCCGACCAAGTACCTCGAGTATCGTTTAACAAAGAGCCCAATGACTTCCTCTCGGGTTCTTCCATGTATCGCGCTCACAATACCGACAAAGATACGCTATGTCCGGTCGTGTATTAACTAGATACCTCAAACTTCCAATGATGCTTACGTACTTGGTTTTATCAACTAGTGGGGACTTATCATTCTTGCTCAGCCTCAATCTGTTCTCCATTGGCACATGACATGGATTGCATCCACTCATCCCAGCTTGCTCAAGGATCTTGAGTATATGAGCTCGACTCAATGTGGTTCTCCCCATTTGCGATCAACCTGCACCCCCAAGTAATAGCTTAGCAGTCCTAGATCAGACATACTGAAACTGCTCATCATCTCCCTTTTAAAAGACTCAATTATGGCCTTGCTTGATCCTGTGATTATCAAATCATCGACATAAACACCAACTAGCAGCAGCCCATCTTTGCTTGATCTTCTATAGACAAAGATGCTCTAGAGGATTTCTCACAAAACCAAGTCGACCAACTCATCATCCAATCGGCATTCCATGCCACGGGAGCCCGACGCAAGCCATACAATGCTTTATTCAGTTTTAGGACCATTCCTGCTCCATTCTTGACAACAAATCCGGGAGGTTGCTTTGTACATACACCTCCTCCAACAAATCACCATTTAAAAACGGCTGACTTTACATCCATGTGATGAACTTGCTAGCCTCTCCGAGCTGCCGGTGCTATGAATCAGTCTTCTTGTTTCCATCCTGGCAACAGGAGCATAAACTTCTTCAAAGTCCACCCCCTCACGTTGTGCATATCCCTTTGCCACTAGCCGAGCTTTATGCTTGATAATATTCCCTTCAGGGTCTTTTTTCACCTTGAATACCCACTTCAAGCCAATAGCTCTGTGCCCACTTGGCAATGAGGACAATTCCCATGTTTTATTTGCTTGGATTGAATCCATCTCAGCAACCATGGCTTCCTTCGAAAGATTGCTCTCTTAGAGCTGCTTCAACACTTCTTGGCTCCTCGGTACGCAAGATAGCATACTCCACTATACTCGAAATCGGTCATCTCATCGGTTGTGTCAAATAGATTACTCATCGTTCTGAACCTCATCGGCATCCCTTACGAATCAACGGACCGACCCAAGGGGAGGAGTTGCAAACCGAACACCTTGCTCTGGCTGGACTCCCTGCCAATGTGTTTGGACTCTGCACATTGCTCGACTCAGTGTCTATGGACCACTGAACCGGCGAGGATGGCACTGCTCCTTGATTTTCAGACTCAGCTGCATCTCCTGCTGATAACTCTGAACCTTCAGGCACTGTTCCCTGTCCGGCAATAGTGAAAAACTCAACATCAAACGTTGATCTCACCGGCTCGACCGAGAATCTTGGTTCCAGTCCCCAACTCTTCTTCTCCTCGAATATAACATCACGAGAGACGTGCAGCTTCTTAGTCTTTGGATCATAAACTCTATAACCCTTAGTTCCTGTTTCATATCCAACAAACACCATAGTGGTAGATTTGTCAGACAGCTTGGACAACCCCGGCCCGACATTCTTCACATGGGCTAGGCACCCGAACGTGCGTAGATGCTGCACCTTTGGCTTTCGATTGTGCCATGCTTCATACGGCGTCTTCGACTTCAAGCTACGAGTTGGGGATCTATTTAGCAAATAAACAGCTGTTGCCACTGCTTCCCCCACGACTCACGGGCACACCTCTTCCTTTCGGAAGACACCTTGCCATCTCCACCACCGTGCGATTTCGATTGCTCCACCACGCCGTTTTGCTGCGGTGTATAAGGTCCTGTGGTGAAATGCTTCAACCCACGAGCTTCACAGTAATTCTTGAACTCTATGGAGTTGAATTCTCCTCCACGATCACTTCTGAATGCCCTGAGCCTGCAATTCTTTTCAGTCTCTGCCATAGCCTGAACCTTCTTAAACCGACTGAATGCCTCGTCTTTGGTTGTCAGAAACTCAACCCACATATATCGAGAGAAATCATCGACAATTAACAGAAAGTAATTCTTACCACCTGCTGTGCTGGGTTTGATCTTGCCACACAAGTCTGTGTGAAACAAATCTAGTGGCTTATCTGCTCGATAACTTGCCACCTGAGGGAATGGGTGCCTGTGTTGCTTCCCGAGTGCACAACTCTCACAAAACTCCTCCACTCGATCCAGCTGTGGTATGCCATCTACCATTGCTTTTGTTCCAAGCTCCCGAAGAGCCCGAAAATTCAGATGGCCATACCGACCATGCGAGCCATGCCTAATCATCCGCCTTTGCCATCAGACAAACCGAGCTGCAAGCTGCACTTTCAGTAAATACAAACGATTCTTGACACGCGGTGCCCGTGCCAGCAACAAACGTTGTGTGTCAAAAACTTCACAGTATCCATCTTCCAACACTACTTTGCATCTACCCTCCTCCAACTGACCTAAACATAATATTGCTTTTCAGTTTAGGGATGTAGTACACCTCAGAGAGTACCTTGTGACCATGCTGTTTGGTCTGAAGAAGGACCGAGCCGATGCCTTCGATGTCGACGAGTGACCCGTCCCTGAAGCGCACCGTGCCTCCGATCTTCGTGTCGGCGGCGTGAGTGCCTCCACGCACCCGTCATATGATTGCGGGCACCCGTGTCCGGCACCCGAATATCCCGGTTCGGTCTCCCTCCTCTGGATACACCTTCTTCGTTCAAGTGCCGCGGCGTGGCGCGCCCGCGCGTTCGTGAACGGCTCGGCGTCGTGCGCGCGGCGCACACCGCGTTCAACGTGGCAAGCGGGATGGCTGGCTGATCCGCGTCGACTTGTGCATGATTCACCTCCTCCTTGCGTTCCTTCTTGGGCTTCTTACAATCCTCGGCCCAGTGCCCGTAGATGCCGCGGTTTACTGCGGCGTCCTTTGCGCCGCGGCGTGCCCATGGTCGTCAACTTGACAGCCGGCTCCTTCTTGTCGCGGCGATCGCCACCACGATCACCACGCCCTCCGCCACCGCCATTCTTGGGCTTCCGGTTCTTCTTCTCTCCACTTCCGGCGGCGGCGAATCCGACACTAGGCGGTGCGGTTTCTTGACACCCACTCATCCTCCGTCGGGGAGCTTTACCGGTCCTATCAGCCACGCCCTCAACTTCGAGGCGATCTTGACCCGGCTTGAGGCGCGGACCAAATCTTCGATCGTCGGTTTCTTCATGTCGAGCAACGTCTCGATGGAGATTGCGATCTGCGCCCAGCGACGAGGCGAACGCGGAGCATCTTCTTCATCACGCGAGTGTCTTCGAGGGTCTCCCGGTCGTGCGGATGTCAGCCAGCGCGCCGATGCGCGGCGAACTCATCCACGGTCTCGACTCCTTGAACTTAATGTTCTCAAACTCCATCAACAAGCGGGCATTGGCTTCTTTAACGCGATCTGCGCCGACGCGCATGCTCTTCACCGCCTCCCACGCCTCCTTGACGGTTTTCTTAGAGCCGAGCAGCAGCCACATCTCCCTCTGATACCGGCGCAAGACACCGGCCATGGCTTGCCGATCCCGCTCTTTTCAGCGATGCCCGCCCGGGCTCGATGGTATCCCAAATCTCTAGGGTCTCGAAGTTGCATTGGAGCAACATCGCCCACTCCACGTGTTTGATCCGGTGAGCATTGGCCACATGAGCGAGCTCTCGCGAACGCGCTCGCCACTTTCGCTCCCATCTTCTAGATCGCTGCGGCTCTTCCTCTTCGGCAAAGGCGATCGACTTCACGCGGCGTTCCACACCACCGTGACTCCTTGCTGGGAAACACCGCCCTCTCGCTCCGATACCACGTGTTGGCGCCGAGTCGCCTGAATGGCGATCACGACGGCGTTCGGCGTTGGCCGACGAGCTCTCTCAACTCACCTGAAACTTGTTGAACAAGAACAGCAATGAACAAGATTGATTTATGCCGCCAACTCGCGACTGTGACACCACCGCCTCCAAAGCCGCACCGCACAACCCTTTCCGAGGGGCGTGCACGCGTACACATAACACCCTCGCTACACTTTTCGTCCCTCGCTTCGTGTAAAAGGGTTAACCCGAAGGTGATATGGCTGGAAGGCAAAGGCTTATAAGTTGGCTCCACCCTTGCTTAACCAGTAAGGTGGTACTAAACATGTGCACTCTGCACTCATAAGCCCCTACTGGGCCACCTCCAAATTGGGCCGGGTGTTACATACACCCCCCCTCAAAGGACTCGGCGTCCTTGTCGAAGCGCCAACTTAACCAGGACCTCCCTCTTGGCCACGTGCGTGCATCCAGTGTCGGCACATGTACCCCATGCCCGAACAATCGCGACTACACCAACCCGTGAAACCGCAAGGGTCGGCTCGATACCATTTGTGATATACCACGCCCTCCAAAGCCGCACCACACAACCCTTCCGAGGGGCGTGCACGCGTACACATAGCACCCCGCTTACACTTTAGGCCCCTCGCTTAGTGTAAAAGGGTTAACCCGAAGGTGATATGGCCGGAAGGCAAAGGCTTATAAGTTGGCTCCACCCTTGCTTAACCAGCAAGGTGGTACTAAACATGTGCACTCTGCACTCATAAGCCCCTACCGGGCCACCTCCAAATTAGGCCGGGTGTTACACGACCTTGGGTGTTCCCCAACTTTATTTATATATGGTGTACATGATCTCAACCGATCGGGCCTCCCGCCGCACACACGCACGCTGCGCCATGCCCGCCATATCCGCGGGTTGTTTTCTATGCGCACGGCGAGATCCTAACTGCATCGCAAACGTGAACGCAGCACGCTTCTGATGCTACACCATCTAATCTTGATATGCAAGCAATATCTTAACCGAACCTAAGATGCCAATGCAACTAACTTAACTAGCAAATATGCAGATACAATGTGCACGGGATTTGATCAACAGATATACAAGTTCTCCAAACAAAACAAGTTTTAGCAGACATTAAGACTGACGATGAAGATCTTGCCTTGAAATCAACCAGCATTGAAGCACAGCTGACTCAGCTCTTTTAGTTCTCCTTCTGTTGGCTGTCATCCTCCATGTCGTCATCCTAATCTTCAGTGGATGTGCAGCTGCTGGCGATTTGGTGTTGCATTAATCATGTGGATTGCAGCATGTACAAGAATGCTTGGACCATCTCCTCGATCTTTGAGAAAAGAACATGTTCTAGTTGTCACCTCAAAAGGATTTTAATTTGATTTACCAAAACATGTTCTGTTAGAACGTCTTTTTTTTTTTTTTTTGAAAGATCCGGTTGCCCGGCTTTGGTTATATTAAGACGAAGCAGCATAATTGTTTACATTACAGCGCGAGAGGCGCTCCCCTGCCGGACTAGGCACGGTCGAGGGCTTTTAAACTAGATTGACTACTCGCTAATATTGTAACACCCTAAAAAATTTGATTTCTGAAATTTAGTAATTATTTTGAGTTTTATATATTTTTCTATGCATTATAATATAGGAAAAATAAAAACTTTTATATAAATAAAATCAAATATAAGGTATAGGAACATGTATGTTGCATTCATGCTGGAATAATAATTTTTGGTTGAGTGTAGGATCAGGTTGTGTGGAGTTGGATTCAAATTTCATTTTGAATTTGACTTAGTTTTCAAGCTGTGGAAATTTAAAAAGGTTTCTTTTCAACCCAGCCTAGAAAACAGCCTGGCCCCTCTTTTCTTTTTTAAACGCACCTGTGGACCCGACTCTGGGCCCCTGGTGGCCGACTGGCCTCTCTTCCTTCCATTCACGCTCGCGCACTACCGAATCTGGAATTACCTTGGTGGCTGAGAATTTCCTTGGGTGCCAAAATCAAACCGCCAAGGAAAGGGTAGTTTCCTTGGCTGTGCTAGGGTGCACTCAAGAAATATATATTTCTTGGCGGTTTAAATAAACCGCCAAGGTATATAGGTGTTTTCTTGACGGTTTAAGTGAACCGCCTAGGTATATAGGTGTTTCCTTGGCGGCTAGAGTAACCCTCAAGGAAATGACTTATTTCCTTGAGTGTAATTCTAAATTGTCAAGGAAAATGCCTATTTTCTTGGGTGTTATTCTAAACCGCCAAGTAAATTATCATTTCCTTGGGGGCCAGTTTATATTTTGTGGTATTTCCTTGATTATTTTCCACATTCAGGAGAAATGCATGCCTATTCAATTGCCAGAGGAACGAGACTGAGCCACGCAGCATGCAGCAGCAGCAGCAGCAGTAGCGCAATCTTGTAGCGAAGGGAGTCCATTCATCATAGCCGAATCCATGGTTGGCAGTTGTTGCTCTTGTAGCGGTGGCGGAGGGTGGCTGAGGCGTGAGGAATGAGCAGATCGATCAATGCTGCGCATTTAATCAGAGGCTTCAAACGAATATGTAAATCTTTCAGCATATTGATGAACTATTAGGAGTTAACATTTTCATTGTAATATAATTTTTTTTTTCGAACGGGACAGTCTTCATTCCCGTTACCATGGAAGTTATTACAGAGTATCAGAGTTTGAGGTCATAGGAAAACAGAGGTAAGAGCTCACAATTCTCAGGTGAAAGCAGATGATACAAGAATTTCATATCCTCCAAACAATACAAGTTTTCGCAGGCATAAAGACTGAAGATCAAGACCTCAAATCAACCAGCAATGAAGCACAGCTGACTCAGCTCTATTAGTTCTCCTTCGGTTGGCTGTCATCCTCCTTGTCGTCGTCCGAATCTTTCAATGGTGCCATGGCAGTGATGCAGCTGCTGGGCGATTTGGTGTTGCATTAATCATGTGGATTACAGCATGTACAAGAATGCTTGGAACATTTCCTCTGTGAGAAAAGAACATGTTCCAGCTGTCACCTCAAAAGGATTTTTAATTTGCTTTACCAAAACATGTTCTGTTAGAACGTCTCCAACGTAGTTTAGACTTGTCCAGCAAATTGCTGCACTCAACAACGTGTGCATGCATTTATTTTTCGGCAGCCATTTTTTCAGCCATAACTGTATACTCCCTCTGTCCCATGGAGTTCGTCGTTTTTGACTTTTGAACTTCATGTTTGACCATCCGTCTTATTCAAAATATTTATACAAATTATAAAATAAATTAATCAATATTCAAGTACCTTCATTGATAAAATAAGTCGTATCAAAAATAAATTATATTTGTGCAAAAATTTGAATAAGACGAAGCATCGAATAAGATGGCACGGAATCCAGGGTGACAAACTCAATGGGACGGAGGGAGTATAGTGTTTGGTGCGTGTCAGAGTCAGACATGCAATCCAACCATCCATTTTGTATCTTCTTATTATACAGGACTGATAGTATTATCAACATTATAGCAACCACTACAGATCAGTAGCTACAACCATGAAGCTCTCAGTCAGATGCAATACTCTAGTAATAATGGCACAAGAATGTTTTGTAGCTGCCTCAACCCTTTTTCATTTTTTTGAAGTATAACTCCTCTAGTAATAACTTGCACCTGGAACCACGAGTCCCGATTTGATTGTCATATGGCAGAGGTTGCATCAACAACCAGTGTAGTACAGTGACTGAAGTTCATGTTCGTCTCACTATGTGCAGGAAACCAGAAGTAGCATAAACAGAGTTTATTCATTCATCATCTGCTATTCTGCTGGGTGTACTTAGAGAATTAGAAAAGTTTGCTTAGACAAATCTGAAATAAACTACACAAAAGGGGTGCACAGTTAGATTAAGAGGCATAGGCGCAGAAGGATGACAAGACACGTAGATGCCATCTGTTCTCTCTTCAGTCTTCTCATCCAGCTCATTCATTTTCACCAGGCAGTTTCCATTTCCATGGGTGGCACCAGAAGCACAGGCCTCCCCCTCTACAAGTTTGACAACAAAAATCAGCATCAGAAGAAGCCAGCATTCAGCAACAAGGGACATCAGCAAGGCATATATATACCAACATACCCTTGGCACTGAGGAACTTCTCCATGGCGGCGATGACGTGCCTGCCATGTGGGTACCTCTTCAGGTGGTCAGCGTTCTTTCTGGCAACGTCCAGAAGCAGCGCCACCTGATGCTCCTCCGCCATCACCACCATCTTCTGGATGAGAAAGTTCCCATATCGATTGATCATCATGTCCTGCACACACACATATGTATCTCAATCATGTTCTCTGTATTTCCCATATAGTAACTAGGAGGTAAATCTGCCACAGGTAACCAACCACAAGATGGTCTAAGTGCTGGCTGCCGGCGTTGCCGAGGATCTCATTTATGATGAGCTTCCGATCCTCCTGCCTCCCGAAAACCAGGCACTTCTCCAACACCTTGGACGCGAACTTGTGATAACACATGCTCACCATGCGCCTGTCAAATTTCCTTACTATCATGGATCGCTCGGCCTGGCTTCCATGCTCCACCAGGTGCTGCATCACGTAGTTTCCAAATGGGTCTGCGGACAGCTTGTTAGCAAACTCGATAATCTCTGCTGTCAGCGTGTGGTACACCTCAGGGTTGTCACAATGTTCCAGCACTTTCTGGGAACAACAAGCAATTGGGGAACAAGAACTGAATCAGATCAGATGACGAAAAGTTGAGTTGAATTTGATACATGATGGCACACAGAAAGCTGCAACTTGGCCGGCTAAGCCTCTTAGTTGCGGATGTTTCCATCAGCTAAGCGCAGCAATAGCCGGAGATTGCCGCAGCTTACCCATTTAGCTGTTTTTGCAAAAAAAAAAAAGTAGAAAAAAACACATACAACTCACACTTCAAAGGAGTAAATCACAGGTTCATTGGATTCCCTCACAGGCTAATGCTGACTGAGGATGACCGAAGGCTAATGAAAGCTAAGATATTCGACTTTTGGGGAAGATGATCGAAGAACTGAGGAAGACTGAAGACTAACATAATTGAGGAAGATGCTCGAGCTGGCTAAAACATGGCTCATTAGCAGCTATATCCAGATTTCTCCGGCTATTAGCTGCTGGTTAATGTTAACGCTACAAATTGAATATCTTAGCTTTCATCTCATCCAGCAGCTATCTCCGGCTATAGCTGGAGATTTAAAACTTGGCACACAACACTAAAAACACAAATAATCGATGAGGAACCATACCAGAATCACACGCGGCTTCCTGAAGGATGGATGGATAGTGCCTTGGCCTTTCCACAGAAGCTTCGGAAAATGAATTGGATATGCTTCGATTGGAAGGCACTCTATGCATTTCTGAATCACATGGCTCGCGAACTGGTCGCGAGCACATTTCAGCACTTTTGTGTTTGAGCTCTTTTGCTATCACAATCTTCTGATTGTGCTCCCCACATCAATTCCTGAAACGAAGACAACAAGCAGAGGTCATAAAAACATGAGTGCAGCCTTGCAAATTACAGAAATACTGTACGTGTACAAATACATGTTTATATAGTAAAAAATCATTTCTGAAATTATACAATATTGGCTTGCTCACCTTCTGGATGACTCGGCAACCGTACATATCACAGCATAGGGAAGCACGTGGCCAATCAGGCGACTGATGAGCTTACGTTTGTAGGACCGTGGTCCATGCTCTAGAATCTGAAGGTGAAACAAAGATAATGAGTTAGTAATTTAATTTCTACAGGAGTTCATGCTCAACTTATGTCCTTGTGCATGTGCTTTAGAAATCTATACCTATACCTACTAATAAAAGAAAAATTTCCGTCGTCCACCAAAAATTTCGTCCAGCCTGCCTGCCCTCCATCGGACGGACGCCCGTCTCCTGCCGGCTGCGAACGGGACTCCAAGCAGCCCCCGAGCGGAACGTCTCCTGCCGGCTGCGAGCGGGACTCAAAGCAGACCCCGAGCGGGACTTCACGTAGTATAGTAGGAATCGTTCACTGTCTTCGTTGATTTCACAAAACACCTGCGCAGACAATCTCCTCCGGGAAGAGCTGCGTGCATGTCGAACCCGAGCGGCAAGAAGAAACAAACTTCGGCAACAAATTGATCGACATCTTCCTCGTCATGCCGCTCGACATCGGCGTCAATACGCAATCAGCGGCAAGGTACCACAACCTCGATTGCTGGTATCCACGTGATTAAAAAAAAAAAAAAACACACATCTATTTTCATACTCTTCTTGCATGTGTTATGCATGGCACCCCTCCCCCCCCGAGGACTGCCTGGGGGAATGCGTCTGCTATCGCGTATGTTTGTTTCTCGCGGTTCCCGTGGTCAGTTTCTCCTGTCTGTTCATCTTGATATTTGATCGCCGGTAGCATCCCTCATCCCCGAAGGCGTGGGCGTAGAACCTTACGCCTCCTTTGAGGCCACCGCCATGGATCATGGCGTCATCACCATCGAAATAAAACACACTAAAGTAGTAAATTTGAAGTATAGAAAGAAAAGAAGAGGTAAGAAGCGAAAAAAAAAATCGACCAAAGGCCGTCATCCTCATAATATTTCCAATAGGCAGAAAAAATTGACACGAGCGAGATTCATAGTTCACACATATTAGTATTGATTCGGTTTCCAATCAAACTCGGGTTAGACTAATCTAAAAACACAAACAACTTATAAAATATTACCAACTCCATCCATACCGGAATCGATCAAAGTGGAAAGCGGTCGAGATCATGCCTCCAGGCCACCAATGCACCGGCGGTGTGTGTTGCGGGGGCGGCGGTGAGCTTTGCCAACTGCTTCACGTTGCGGGGACCTCAACCTCGTCGGGCGAACAAATCCGTCAAAATTAGAGCGGATGAGGAACTCAACATCGAAAAAAAAAGGAAGTGTGTCTAGAAGTAAACTTTGATCTAGCTAACCCGGTCAAAGATCCACGCGCAGCTGGCCGCTCATGACTACCGGGGCGTAGAGCACTCTACAAAGCGGCTCCATGCCTCTGCAGGCCACCAAGGACACGCCAGGATGACTGAGCACCATTACAGGGCGGCTGACGGACCCATGCGCGGTAACCGCTAGCTATGCAGCAAGCTAAAGCGAATAAGTCCAAGTTTTGATTTTTTATTTATCTCCGTTGCAACGCCGCGGGCACATTTACTAGTTATAATAAAAAGAAACAATGCCAGCATACATATATAATATTGGATCAAGTTGGAGAAACTTAAACCTTCGGATGGCATGATTTCCAAACACATCAACGGCAAGCCTATGGACACAAGGCATGATTTCCTCATAAACCCGGAACTATCTCTTGAGGTGTTGCCACCTCAATGCTTTCTTGCTACAAAGCGGCTCCCATTGGCTTCAACACTTTGCATGCAAAAGTTGATTAAAGTGAGGAATTGTGGTAAATCATAGTAAGATATTGGTAGTCGAAAGTAATTAAATATTTATGCGCACCAGAAATCTGCAACTTGGCCCTTAATTTGCATGAGCCTCGATGAAGGGTTTGTCACCGGAGCCACCATTTGCTCTGGTGAGCGGAAGGGATCGTATTGTTCAATTCGGTAGCTACATGTAACGGGGCCTCAAAGGAGCCAACGAGAGGAACTCTTTGTTGTGGAACAACCGTAGTATCTGCCTCCACAAGATTGTCCTCATAATGTGACACACGAGCATCATGAGCATGGTGGGTATTCTGGCTGGCTGGACAACTTCTTTGCGGGAGTCTCTTAGAAGTGGACATGTTAAGGACATTGCATGCACGAAAATATGCCACATGGAACTCAATCAAATGTTCATATGTCTTCATGGCATCGTGGCTCAACGGTGTAGCTTCCTCATGGTCTTCCTCAACAATCCCGGGGCACCTAAATTCTTACCGCCACCAAAGACGAAAGCGGTCAGGGAATAGGCACGAGGGGTCTTGACGGTTTGCTTCACATTGTTATCCTGCGCACACATTCCTTGTGAAGAAGTGGAATGAATGCGTCCAGGGAAAAAATGTTGGTTGTTGTCTCGGCCCTGAATATTCGGACAAGGTTGTGCTTTGTTGCAATCGCCTTTGAATCAACGACAAGGAAATTAATAACATTGGTTCAGATGTTCAGTACAAAAGAGACTCAATGAATCTTGATGCCAAAGCGTGCATACTTGCTATGTATTACCATGAATGCAACCATGCACACCACGCAAGGATTCGTATCAAGTATAGAACCAAATAAAAATAATAATCTCCATCGGTAGATGAACAGTTCCTAAAATACAAAAGAATAAATCCCTACTCTTACTTTGCCATAATAGAATTATACCTTGAAAAGCAAAATAATAGGTAAGGTAACCTATTGTGCGGCAAAAAGTATTTACGGAAGGGACAATATCACTTGTTTGTAAGCATGTAAACACTCCATATAGATGACAAACATGGTAGGCAACCCAAGAAAAAAGAATTGTGATGAATCCACATTTGATTGTGCAAATAGATAACCCCACTCTCCCCACCGTTGAAACCCCACTCCATCGGGCTTAATTAGATTTGAAATACTTAGAAAGGGAGACTTTCTATAGTCCATAGGATCTATATATCTTAGATTGATGTGGCCAGTACCCACATGAATAGAGATTGATGTGGCCCATATATAGGACAGTTACCACATCCTATCTTTGGCCGGATCTAAGATCAAGATGGCGAGGAAAACCTTAAGGGGTATATTGAACACAAATCATAAACCACTCTTGCATTATGTCACTTTGGATTTCCTTGTCCACTACTTGGTTAGATCGAGAATCCCCATGGATCGGAAAACCAGGGGGTGCATCAAACTGAAATCGAAAACTATAAAGGTATCCTTTGAACTACATAAGGCCTCAATCTCGGATCTTTGATGACCAATAGGGTTAGAAACCAACAAGCAAATCATGGTCAACACATAAAAAAATAAAAATCCTCATCTTCCAAGGCCCCAACTGGGAGAAGGTGTGGTGCACCATATAGTTATTTACCTTCTTGTGGCCTCAAAGATATCATCGTTTTAAGCAAAATAAATGAAGACCTCGCGAGGATAGTCAAACTATAGATCTAGTGGCGGAGGCGCTTGCAAGGCGACAAGGAATACACGGGAGTTTGTGTGTTGTGGCGGCGGAATTGGGGAGATGTGATTCAGGAATGGGAACTGAGCAACTATATATAGAAACCCTAGTTATGATTGCGCATCGTAGCGGGCCGAGCTTGTTCACAATGCTCAGCTTGGGCTAAAGTTTCTTCTTGTTGGGCCTACCATTAACTTGAGCAATGTTAACCCAAAACAAATTTCACCTTTGAAACTAATTGGGCCAAAAGTATTCTACAATCATTATGTTGATTGTTTTAGGGGACACTAGAAAATTTGGTTTAATGAGGCAAAGGGCATAAATCAATCAATGCCACATCTCTCCTTTTGGATAAACATCCCGACTATCTTGCAATGATGACATGTAGTGATATGTTGTTGTCATTCAACTAAGGTTACCACATTTACTCTCACTCCTTTTTCCCCAAATTTCTATTACGGGAAGAATCCTTTTCTCTGGTATGATGAAGAATACTCAACCATCTACGAATTGATCGAACGAGGTTTTTATCGATATGTACCAGTCATGGGCTATACCACCGACTACCATGATGAATGAATTCGGTAGAGTTTGTGTATCTCATTGACTAAAATGACAGGTTGTTTCATAACTCGGCTGAAATTTCATTGGTCAGAACTCACATTTGGAGAAACATGCAATTGTTGCTACTTTTTACCGTAGTCACAGCCTCTATTGCTGATTTGTCTACTGCGGCTTTCACCAGCCATCACAATTCAACCACTAACCACAATGGATGTCAATGCTGTTCTAGGCCTTAGCATTCAAACCATGTGTTGTTTTTGTCGCATGATAGTCCAAAACCCAAAAAAGTGAATGAGATTGAAAGATTAAAATATGAAACAAGGTTAGCGTAGGAGAATTAGGATTTCATTCTAGCCCTCTAGGAGCTTTATTTATACATGCCCGTGGGCCTCTGTTGGACTAAAAATGCCCTTACAGTTACTACATATTATGGGCATATACTTACCCTTCTAGGATAATGACGACCAGGGCACATGTAGCCCCTTCCCTAGATGGTGCCGGCATCTGACTCAACCGGTATCCCCTTATCTCTTTCGAGATGCATGGGATGGCTTTGACAAAGTCTTCTTGGTCTTCTCGGGTAGCTGGCACTCTCTAGCCCCCAACTTGCCAGATGAGTTCTGACCAGGTAGATCTTTGCAATCCACCTGCACTCACAACACTAAAATATTTTGGTGCCGAAAGGAAGTGCCTCCGCCCCGTGTGTGGAATTGCAATGATGGTTGACCCATCATTTCTCCAATGCTAAAGGGTTACAATGTTCAACTTACCATTTTGCTAGTGCAAAATAGTGATAAAGGTTGACTTACCATTTCAAGCCCGGCATGAAATAATGATAAAGGAAAGGACCCTATAACCTTAGCATACGGCGGAGTGCAAAATTGGGGTGCTAAAAGGATGGTCTCCCCAATGATGAGCAATGGTAGCTAATGAAGATGGAGGCTGATGTAGCATGACAGTGACAAAAGAAATTACTAGCTGACATTCTCTCTCTATGTGGTGCTCACATTTGTTTTATGACTTCAGGGGTGGTGTGTCCATGTACGAGGTGCACGCCACCACCACCAATGGTGACTCCTTTGTTATCTCCCTCCTCATCCTCGTCAACAAGGAAGGCTCCATTTTCCATGTAAGATCGATCGATCTTGATTTACCATGAATGGAGAATCTATTTATTTTGTGTGTGTTGTTAATCATGCCATATTCGTTCCTTCCCGTAGGATAATAAGGAGAAGCTTCGCAAGGTACTCGAGTATTCCAACATGTTGGTAATCATGGCCTCATCAAAAAGCAAAGAGAACAAGCACATAAAGGCATCTTGCATCCTGTGCAATTAGTGGAAGAAACAATCGTAATAGGAAGTGTTGATGTCATCGCTGACGTCGGCATGCCATGCAAAACCGCTATAGACCTGGGGTGAACGGTTAGCAAGTTCGAGGGGCTATATGGCGGTTTCTAAGTCTATGGACCTACTCCCTCCGAGCTAGTATTAGAAGTCGTCTAGGACATGATTGTGCATACTGAGTCATTAATTAGGGGTAAGTTTTCCCTGTCTACCCTTATTAAATATGGTCGCGGTTGCACTATAAACAAGAAACTTGGTTGGCTTGGTTGGCTAGCACAGCTAGTCTCGACGCTTGAGGGCTCAGGTTCGAATTCCTGTGACTCTAAGGCAAATAGCATGGCTGGTAATATGATTTTCTCGTATCTTTCGCTCTCTTGAGTTTGAGTGGGTGTCTCACCTCGATACGGCTCGGGGAGATGAGGCTGACACTCCTCGACTAAATGGATGTGTGGAAACATGATACTAGCCGCCTGCACATATAGTTTATAGGCGTGACGGCGAACCGGCAACAACCCACTATCTCAATATAATGTGGATGAGTAACATGTACATATGGGGGTGTGCTTTACCTGCTACCCGTCACGATCATAAGTTAATCTAGCTGGACGGCATATATAGCCAAACAAGACTGCTCTAATTTATGCTGAAGGTGACGACTAGCAACTTTGGATTGTCTGCGTGTAGATCATGTTTCTCGTTCTCATCTACCAAACGCCAGACTCCGATTGGTGTCACCTCATCTAAAATTCATAAAAGAATATGGCCTGGCTTAGCACAACTCCGCTTCACTAGTGAAGTCAGTTTTTAGGTTTTGGTCATTGTGTTTAGCAAAATAGCTTCACATGATAGATCTTCTCGAGTGGACCTAAATCTTCAAGACAACCCAAATGTTTTTACTTGGTCTCTTCATTCAAGCTGGACAATTTCGGGTAAAACCATGTATGTTGCATTGATTAATAATGCTGTGAGACTTTCACAAGAAATTTTTTGGTGTGCAAAGATGACAATGAAGATCAAAGGTCTTTATGTTGTATTTAAAAGATAATCTTGCCGGACAGAATTGGGAAGGGATAAAAATGCATGATCTATCATATAAATGAATATATTCAACACCTGTTTTTCGATTGTGCATACACTAATTTCTACTAGAGATCTGTCCACTTATTGTTAGGTACTGCTAGACGAGTTAACAACATACATGGGGGCAAAAGTGAAACGTAACCTATTCAGATAACCGCAGAGGCAACGTTGTGTTGGACCAATGGGTCACAATAAATCAAACTGGTGCATGACAGATGTAGAACAAAAACGTTCATGCAAGTACTCTTTAGGGGAACGCATTGGCTACGGCAATGAGTGCAACTACAAGTGGTCTATGAGGCGGCTTGTAAAGGAGTTGAGAAGTCTGCTGGAACTCAGGGTGCTCTGGCTTACTGTCTACTACGATAATGAGACCGAGAGAGATCTTCTGGAATCTCTGCCACATCTCCACAAGCTGCAGACTGTAGTAATTTATATAAGTGCTTTGATGACCTCGACGGCTATAATTTGGACGAAGTTGGAGAGAATGAACCAGACTGCATGGAATGGGCTAGCGAGCAGTTGCCAAAAACGAAGGGATTAGCAAGGGGCACGTGGTGGGGCGGGGCGGGGCTGTAAGATGATAGGCCTAGGTATCTTTTAGGTGTATAGATAGCTTAGATTGATTAATCATTAAGGCTGGATTGGGGTATATTGATTAATTCAGTTTAGGTTCTTCTCCAATCTATTCCAACTTATATTGCTATAAACGTTTATATTTATGGGTGCTTATTATACTAAGGCCAGCGCGCCCCGTCTTTTTGTTGGCTCTAGGCCGTGCAAACCTTAGGATTTCAAATGAGAAAACTGTGTGCTAGTGCTTCTTGTGTATAGTACAATTGAAGTTCAAGTGCATGGTACAGCCTGTGGACTAAACGCATGTGTATGGAAACATGTTACTAGCCGCCTACACATATATTTTGTATATAGTCGTGATGGCGAACCGGCAACAACGACTACCCAATATAATTATAACGTGGACGAGGAACAGGTATACCTGCTACCCACGATCACAGTTAATTTAGCTGCACGGCATACATAGCCAATTGTAACACTACTGCACTAGTTTATGCTATAGGTGAAGACTAGCAACTTTGGATTGTTTGCACGCAAGTCATGTATCTCGTTCTCATCCCCCAAAAGCTGACTCGGATTAGTGTCACCTCCCTGAAATCAAGAATAGAATATATACACTCAAATAACACCACACTAATAACAATGTTTGGGTTTCGAAGTGAGGAAGAAAAGGGCCAACTAGGGCACTATCAAGCAACCAAGTTCCACAAGTGACAAGCCCACCACCGAGAGACAAGAGGATCCGTGGAAGCATGCCAGACCTGGTGATGGGGGCGATGAGCAGCCTCATGCCCAAGCTTGCCGAGCTGCTGAAGGCGGAGTACAACCTGCAGGCCGGTGTGAAGGAGCAGGTCAAGTCCCTCTACAAAGAGCTTGAGGGTGCTCAAGCTGCGCTACGCAAGGTGGGGCAGGTTCCATGGGACCAGCTCGAGGAGCAGGTCAAGCTCTGGTCATGCGACATCAGGGGAGGCGTCCTATGACATGGACGACACCATTGACGCCTTCCTTGTGCGTGTCGGGGCTGTGATTCCTCCGTGGAGAAGGGATTGCTCAAATCCCAAGTGCAAAAAGTGTCCAATTTCATTAAAAAGCACAAGGCCCGCCGCGACATCAGCATCGCCATCCAGCACATCAAGAGACATGTCCAGGAGGTGACAGCGCGGAATGAAAGGTTCAGGGTCGATCATGTTGTGGCCAGGCCAGCCACTGCATCGACGGTTGATCCTCGTCTTGCAGCCATGTACACACAAGTGAACAAGCTTGTTGGCATCAGCAAGTCAAGCAGTGAGCTCATGTCCATGCTCCAGTCATCCCCACAGCAGGATGACGTATCCAATGCCAAGATGAAAACAATATCAGTTTTCGGACCTGGTGGATTAGGCAAGACCACTCTTGTGAAGGCTGTCTGTGAGAAGCTAAGTGGCCATTATGATCGCAGTGCTTTTGTTTCTGTTGGCCGTACTCTGACTTGAAGAAAGTCATCCAGGCGATCCTTATCAAACTTGATAGGGAACGATACATGCATTTCAATTTTACTGTACTGCATGAAATAAGTCAATTTATCGATGAACTACGAGAGTTCTTGCTTCAACACAAGAGGTCCCCTAGAACACTCAGTTTTAAAATTTCTTTTCAGTTTGTGGTACTGTCATCTAGCGTATAATACTCCTTCCCTCGTCAGAATTATGTGTGGAGTTTTTAGTGCAAACTAAGCCAATCATTTAAAATATTTCATTACGTATAATAGTTTTTGCACCATTTTTGGTTATTTGAAATTAATATGACCTTTAATTTTGTCTTTTTAGATAAGAAAGTGTTCCAGCCTCTACCATTCGTAGTTGGTACACAATTGAACATATAATTTTCCTGAAATACAATTTCATAGAAGTGTAGTTCTGCTGTGGTATAGATACGTTTTGTAACGAACAAAAAAACAAGAAAGAACTAGTCAAAGCTCTATTTTGCACATCTAAAACATGGCTTATTTGTGGTGGAAGGGAGTACTCAATTTAAGTTTCTAGTTGTTTGTTGCTGCTTTATTGTTTCATATGCTCTAGACAGCTATTAGTTTAGATATTGTTTTTAACTAATGAATTCTGCACTATTTTTTTCGATAGGTATTTTATTGTTATTGATGACATATGGGAGACAGAGTCATGGGACACAATCAAATTGGCATTTGATGATGACAATAGCTGTGGAGGTAGAATAATCATAACTACACGTAATTGGGAAGTTGCTACAAAAGCTGGTGAAGTTTACAGGCTACAACCACTTCCCTTACGCTGACTCTAGAAAGTTATTTTCTACAAGAATATATGGTCATGATGGAAGAAATTGTATTGACAATGACTGGGACCATACATCCGATGAAATTTTAAGGAAATGTGATGGTATACCTTTAGCTATAATTACAATGGCTAGTTTATTGGTGGGAAAACAAAGAGAGAAATGGTCTGAGATATACAAATCTATTGGTTTTGGCCTTAAGGATAATAAGGAAGCAGAAAGTACAAAGACAATAGTGTCCTATAGCTACTATGACCTTCCTTCACATCTAAGGTCTTGCTTGGTGTATCTTAGCGCATTCCCAGAAGATTGTTACATTCCTAAAGATGAGTTGATTTGGAAGTGGATAGCTGAAGGATTTGTTCATGAGAGACAAGGAATAAGGTTATTCAAATTGGAGAAAGTTACTTTTATGATCTAATAAAACAGAAGCATGATCCAAGCGTAAGAGCACAGTCATGATGGAAGCATCCATGGTTGTCGGTTCATGATATGGTGCTTGATTTCATCCGCTGTGTATCATATGAAGAAAACTTTCTCTCTATATCAGAAAAAGAAGATGATAATGGACAATGCACACTGAAACAGAACACTGTGCGTAGGTTGGCCCAGCAAAATAGGGCCATGGGGCTCACTCGTCGAGCTAACCGTGTGGACATGCAAAAAACAAGGTCGTTTATCGGCTACGAGTGTGTTAGTGAGACAAGCATCCAACTCTCAAGCTTCAAAATTCTGCGTCTGCTAGCTATAGAGAACTGCAAACCTAAAGGTGGATCCCCTATCCGTATTGACCATCTGGGACACTTGGGTCACTTGAGGTATCTCAGCCTACGAGGAACAAAGGTTGATAAGATCCCTAGAGAAATAGGAGATCTAAGGTTGTTGCAGACGCTGGACTTGACGAAATCTGACAATGTAGAATTGCCATCGACCTTGAGCTTGCTCACACAGTTGCTGTGCCTTCGTCTTACATTGAGCCCTACTGTTGAAGCGGGGAAAGAGGTTGCTTCAGTGGGGAAGATGACATCCCTAGAGGAGCTGTTCATAGATTTCCAGGGTGACAAGTGGTCTACGAGGCGGCTTGTAAAGGAGTTGAGATGTCTGCTGGAACTCAGGGTGCTCTGCCTTACTGTCTACTACGATAATGAGACCGAGAGAGATCTTCTGGAGTCTCTGCGACATCTCTCCAAGCTGCAGACTCTAGGAATTAGTAATTGCTTTGATCCGAACAAAATTCTTAAAGTCAAGTGGGAAACAGAGTTTGCCCTACCACGGCATCTCCAGCATCTAGGGGTCAATGGCGTAGCTACATCGTTGGAGGAGCTAGCAGCAATAAGCTCTGACAAGATGGATGTGGTGCACATGGAGTCTCTACGGGAACATGTGAACTATTGCTATCAAGTTATGTCGTGTTACCTGAATGATAAGTTTCCAACAACAACATGGGAAGGAGCTGGGTTTGTTCTCTCCCGGCATCTCAGAAAATTACATATAGATGAAGTCAAACTCTGTAAGCTGCCATCGTGGATCAGTCCTTCGTGTCTTCATAATCTGTCCTACTTGAGCCTATACCTGGACTCCGTGGATCAGCCGGACCTGAAAATCCTCGGCACTTTGCCAGAACTCTGTTTTCTTGACCTGATCTTAAGGTCCTCAGCCACAATAACCAATGTTCATGACAGTGATTCTGGTTACTTCCAAAAGCTGAGGTACTGCAGAATGGGTGCTATGTCGACGGTCTGGCTTCTTCCTGGCAACGATGGAAAGAGCCTTTCGTTTCATATATGGAATGGAAAAGATGACATTGTTCCCATGTCCTCTGGTTCTGGAAGCACAGGTGCCATCAGCAGCAGAGGCACAGCAGGACCTACCTTCATGCCACAGCTCAAAATGCTGTCATTTCTCGTTTATGTGCGGGCCTTAAGGGACCGTTGTTATAGTGACAACTTCGGCCTAGAATACCTTCCTTCGCTTCAGAAAATTGAGGTCGAAATATTGTACACAGATGCTTCTACTGAAGAGGTGGACCAACTGAAGGCCGTACTGAGGCACGCAGCCAATGTTCATCCCAACCGTCCTGTACTTGTCATCTCCAAATTCGACACGGGAAACATTATCCCACAAGAGGAAGAGGTACACTCCTAGCATGTACATACAGTACTATGATGTCTTTGTGGTATTTCTGCACAAAACAATGCAAGAACCAGTTTATATTTTGTGGTATTTCCTTGATTATTTTCCACATTCAGGAGAAATGCATGCCTATTCAATTGCCAGAGGAACAAGGCTCAGCCACGCAGCATGCAGCAGCAGCAGTAGCTCATTCTTGTAGCGAAGGGTGGCTGAGGCGTGAGGAATGAGCTGATCGATCAATGCTGCGCATTTAACCCGAGGCCCCAAACGAATTTGTAAATCTTTCAGCATATTGATGAACTATTAGAAGTCAACATTTTCATTGTAATATAATTTTTTTTTTTCGAACGGGATAGTCTCCATTCCCGTTACCATGGAAGTTATTACAGAGTATCAGAGTTTGAGGTCATAGGAAAACAGAGGTAAGAGCTCACAATTCTCAGGTGAAAGCAGATGATACAAGAATTTCAGAGCGTAGACATATCCTCCAAACAATACAAGTTTTCGCCGGCATAAAGACTGAAGATCAAGACCTCAAATGAACCAGCAATGAAGCACAGCTGACTCAGCTCTATTAGTTCTCCTTCGGTTGGCTGTCATGGCAGTGATGCAGCTGCTGGGCGATTTCGTGTTGCATTAATCATGTGGATTGCAGTATGTACAAGAATGCTTGGAACATTTCCTCTGTAAAAAGAACATGTTCCAGTTGTCACCTCAAAAGGATTTTAATTTGCTTTTACCAAAACATGTTCTGTTAGAACGTCTCCAACGTAGTTTAGACTTGTCCAGCAAATTGCTGCAGTCAACAACGTGTGCATGCATTTATTTTTCGGCAGCCATTTTTTCAGCCATAACTGTAAAAAGTGTTTGGTACGTGTCAGAGTCAGACATGCAATCAACCATCCATGTTGTATCTTCTTATTATACAGGACTGATAGTATTATCAACATTATAGCAACCACTACAGATCAGTAGCTACAACCATGAAGCTCTCAGTCAGATGCAATACTCTAGTAATAATGGCACAAGAATGTCTTGTAGCTGCCTCAACCCTTTTTCATTTTTTTGAAGTATAACTCCTCTAGTAATAACTTGCACCTGCAACGAGTCCCCGATTAGATTGTCATATGGCTGAAGAATTGTTTGAAGTTCATGTTCATCTGGCATCACCATGATTAATAACTTGCATCAACAACCAGTGTAGTACAGTGACTGAAGTTCATGTTCATCTGGCAATCTAACAACAGAATTGTTTGTTAGCATAACAGAGTTTATTCATTCATCATCTGCTATTCTGATGTGCATAGTTAGACAATTAGAGAAGTTTTACTCAGACAAATCTGAAATAAACTACTCATAGGGGTGCAGAGTTAGATTGAGAGGCATAGGCGCAGAAGGATGACAAGACGCGTAGATGCCATCTGTTCTTTCTTCAGTCTTCTCATCCAGCTCATTCATTTTTCACCAGGCAGTTTCCATTTCCATGGGTGGCACCAGAAGCACAGGCCTCCCCTCTACAAGTTTGACAACAAAATCAACATCAGAAGAAGCCAGCATTCAGCAACAAGGGACATCAGCAAGGCATATATATATATACCAACATACCATTGGCACTGAGGAACTTCTCCATGGCGGCGATGACGTGCCTGCCATGTGGGTACCTCTTCAGGTGGTCAGCGTTCTTCCGGGCAACGTCCAGAAGCAGTGCCACCTGATGCTCCTCCGCCATCACCACCATCTTCTGGATGAGAAAGTTCCCATATCGATTGATCATCATGTCCTGCACACACACATATGTATCTCAATCATGTTCTCTGTATTTCCCATATAGTAACTAGGAGGTATATCTGCCACAGGTAACCAACCACAAGATGGTCTAAGTGCTGGCTGCCGGCGTTGCCGAGGATCTCATTTATGATGAGCTGCCGATCCTCCTGGCTCCCGAAAACCAGGCACTTCTCCAACACCTTGGAGGCAAACTTGTGATAGCACATGCTCACCATGCGCCTGTCAAACTTTGTCACTATCATGGATCGCTTGGCCTGGCCTCCATGCTCCAGCAGGTGCTGCATCACGTAGTTTCCAAATCGTCTGGCGACAGCTTGTTAGCAAACTCGATAATCTCCGCTGTCGGCGTGTAGTACACCTCAGGGTTGTCACAATGTTCCAAAGACTTTCTCGGGAAAGCAAGCGTTGGGAAAAAAGAACTGAATCAGATCGGATGACGAAAAGTTGAGTTGAATTCGATGCATGATGGCACACACAACACCGAAAACACAAATAATCGATGAGCGACCATACCTGAATCACACGGCTTCCTCGAAGGATGGATGGATAGTGCCTTGGCCTTTCCACGAAGCTTCGAAAATGAATTGATATGCTTCGTGGAAGGCACTCTACGCATTTCTGAATCACATGGCTCGCGAACCGGTGGCGAGCACATTTCAGCACTTTGTGTTTGAGCTCTTTTGCTATCAAAATCTTCGATTCTGCCCCCACATCCAAAGCCCTGAAACAAAGACAACAAGCGTAGGTCATCAAAAACATGAGTGCAGCCTTGCAAATTACAGAAATACTGTATTGGCTATGCAGGAAAAATCATTTCTCAAATTATACAATATTCGTTAGCTCACCTTCGGATGACTCCGGAACCGCATACATATCACAAAGATAGGGGAAGCACGCGGGCCAATCACCGACCGATGAGCTTTACGCTTGCGGACCGTGGTCCATGCTCTAGAATCGATGGTGAAACTAAGATAATGAGTTGGTATTTTAATTTCTACAGGAGTTCATGCTCAACTTATGTCCTTGTGCATGTGCTTCCGTAAATTATATAGTAAAAGAAACAATGCCAAAGATACATATATACTATTGGATCAAGTTGGAGAAACTTAAACCTTCTGGATGGCATGATTTCCAAACACATCAGCAGCAAGCCTATGGACACAAGGCATGATTTCCTCATAAACCATAACATCTCTTGAGGTGTTGCCACCTCAATCGCCTTGTTGTACAAAGCGGCTCCCATTGGCTTCAAAGATCGCATGCAAAAGTTGATTGAAGTGAGGAATTGATGGTCAATCATAGTAAAATATTGGAAGTCCGAAACTAATTAAATATTTATGCGCACTTAAAAGCTGCAACTTGGCCCTTAATATGCATGAGCCTTGATGAAGGGTTTGTCACCGGAGCCACCATTTGCTCCCTGGTGAACGAAGGGATCGTATTGTTCAATTCCCTAGCTCCGTAATGCGGGGCCTCAAAGGAGCCAACAGAAGTAACTCTTTGTTGTGGAACAACCGTAGTATCTGCCTCCACAAGATTGTCCTCATAATGTGACACTTGAGCATCATGAGCATGGTAGGTGTTCTGCTCGTGGACAACCCGCTTGGAGTCTCCTCGGCGGGACACGTTAAGGACATTGCATGCACGAAAATATGCCACATGGACCCCAATCAAATGTTCATATGTCTTCATGGCATCGTGGCTCAACGGTGTAGCTTCTTCATGGTCTTCCTCAACATTCCCGGGGCACCTACATTCTTACCACCACCAAAGACGTAGCAGATGCAGCAATAGGCACAGGGTCTTCCACAGTTAAACTTCACATTGTTATCCTGCACACACATTACTTCTGAAGAAGAGGAATGAATGCGTTCAGCAAAAATGCTGATACTTGTCTCCCCGCCTGAATATTGAGACAAGGTTGTGCTGTTGCAATCGCCTTCGATTCAACCTGACAAGGAAATTAATAACATTGGTTCAGATGTTCAAGTACAAGATATAGTGAGACTGAATGAATCTTGATGCCAAGCGTGCATACTTGCTATGTATTACCATGAATGCAACCATGCGCACCACACAATGATTTATTTCCAAAGATAGAACCAAATAAAAATAATAATCTACATCAGTATATGAACAGTTCCTAAAATGAAAAAGTATAAATCCCGGCCTCTTACTGCCATAACAGAATTATATCTTGAAAAGCAAAATAATAGGTAAGGTAACTTATTGTCTGGCGAAGTATTTCTTGAAGGGACAATATCACTGTTTGTAAGCAGAATTAAAGTGTTATTGGACGAAATACCTGCATGTAAAAACTCCATATAGACGACAAACATGGTAGGCAAGCATAGAAGAAAGAATTGTTATGAATCCACATTTGATTGTGCAAATAGGGAACCCCACTCTCCCCACCGTTGAAACCTTGATTAGATTTGAAATACTTAGAGCAAGGAGATTTCTATAGTCCATAGGATCTATAGATCTTAGATTGATGTGGCCAGTACCTACATGAATATAGATCGATGTGCCCCATAGGGCGATTACCGCATCCTCTCTTTGGCCAGATCTAAGATCCGCATGGTAGGAAAACCTTAAAGGGGTATATTGAACCCTAATCATAAACCACACTTGCATTATGTCATTGGATTTTCACGTCCACTACTTGGTTAGAACGAGAATCCCCGCAGATAGGAAAAGTAGGGGATCCATCAAACTCAAATCGAAGACCATAAAGGTATCCTTTGAACTACACAAGACCACAATCTTGGATCTTTGATGATCAATAGGGTTAGAAACCAACTAGCAAACAAATCATGGGTCATCTTCCAAGGAACCCAACTTGGAGAAAGTGTGGCGCATAATATAGTTATTTACCTTCTTGCAGCCTTAAAGGTGCCATCATGTTAAGCAAAATAGAATAAGACCTCGCAGTGATACTCCAAACTATAGATCTAGTGGCGGAGGCGCTTGTAGGGCGGCAAGGAATACCTGGGGACTTTGTGTGTTGTGGCGGCGGAATTGGGGAGATGTGATTCAGGAATGGGAACTAGGGAACTTTATATACAAAAAACCTTAGTTATGATTGTGCATCGTAGCGGGCGAGCTTATTGACAATGCTCAGCTTTGGGCTAAAGTTTCTTCTTGTTGGGCCTACCATTAATTGAAGCAATGTAAACGCAAAACAAATTTCACCTTTGAAAGTAATTGAGCCAAGTATTGTACAATCAATATGTTCATTGTTTAGGGGACACTTGAAAATATGGTATAATGAGCCAAAAAACATAAATCAATCAATGTGAAATCTCTCCTTTTGGATAAAAATCCTCGAGTACCACGCAATGATGACATGTAGTGATATGATGTTGTCATTCAACTAAGGTTACCACAATTACTCTCACCCCTTTTCCCCAAATTTCTATTATGGGAAGAATCCTTTTTCTCTAGTAGGAAGAAGAATACTCAACCACCTACAAATCATCGAACGAGGTTTTCTCGATATGTACCGGTCATGGGTTATACCATTGACTACCACGATGAATGATTTTGTTAGAGCTTGTGTATCTCATAGACCTAAATGATAGTAATTTCATAACTTGGCTGAAATTTCCTTGGTCAGAATTCACATTTGGAGAAACATGCAATTGTTGCTACTTTTCTCTCGTGGTCGCAACCTCTACTACTGATTTGGCTATTGTGGGTTTCCTGCGATCTCTAAAGTTTGAAATACTTCACTTTGTCTACTTTCACTCCTCTCATTCCAAGCATGGCAACTTCGAGCACCATCCATGGGTGTCAATGTTGTTCTAAGCCATAGATTTCAAACCCCGTGTTGTATCGTTGTTGTCGCATGATAGTCGAAAACCCTAAAAAGAGAATGAGATTGAAAGAGTAAAATAAGAAACAAGGCTAGTGAAAGAGAATTAGGGTTTCATTCTATCTCTTCCTTACAATGCCCTCTAGGAGCTCTATTTGTACATGTCCAGTAGGCCTCTGTTGGACTAAAAATGCCCTTACAATTAGCACATATTCTGGGCATATTCTTACACTTCTTGGATAATGACGACCAGGTACATTAGCCCCTTCAATTCCCTAGATGGTGCCAGCATTTGACTCTAACTGGTATCCGTTATCTGTTTTCGAGATGCCTGCAACAACTTGGACAATGTATGCTAGCCTTCTTCGTCACCGGCACTCTCTAGCCCCCAACTTGCTAGATGAGTTTTGACCCGTAGATCTTTGCGATCCACCTTCAGTCATAACACTAAAATATTTTGGTGCCAAAAGGAATTGCCTCCGACACGTATGCGGAACCATAGTAATGGTTGACCTATCATCTCCACTTCTAAAGAGTTACAATGGCCAACTTACCATTTTGCCGGTGCAAAAGAGTGATAAAGGTTGATTTACCATTTCGCGCGTGAAATAATGATAAAGAAGTGGACCCTATAACCTTAGCATATGGAGGAGAGCAAAATTGGGGTGCCGAAAAGGATGCGCCACCCCCAAAATGATGAGGGACGGTAGCTAAGGAAGATGGATGCTAGTGTAGATGTCACATAAATGACAAAGGAACAACAACAAAAGAAATTGCTAGCTGACATTTTCTCTCTGGTGCTCACATTCGTTTTATGACTTCAGGGCATTGTGTCCATGTACGCCGTGTGCACACCACCACCGCCATTGGTGATGCCTTTGTTAGCTCCCTCCTAATCCTCGCCAACAAGGAAGACTCCATTTTCCATGTAAGATTGATCGATCTTGATTTATCATGAATGGAGAATCTTTTTATTTTGTGCATGTATCATGCCATATTCATTCCTTCCCGTAGGACAAGGAGAAGCTTCAAGCAAGGTGATCGAGTATTCCAACATGTTGATAATCATGGACTCATCAAAAGGAAAGAGAACAAGCACGTAAAGGTGTCTTTAAGCGCCTTGTGCAACTAGTGGAAGAAATAATCTTCATTAGAATGTTCTTGGACTACTGCCTATGGATGTGTATTGATGTTGCTATAGTTGAATTGAGTTCCACATGTGGGTCATTACTTAATCACCTATCTATGCAAATAGGTTTTCAGATAAGGGGGTGACTAAATCACCCCTTTACCGACTCTAGAAGTCCTTGTTTATACATAGACCATGCATCTTCCTTTTTTTGCGACAAAAAGAAGAATTATGTTATATAATAGTTGGATACATTAACATGTTACAAGCACTGATTACGGTGTGGGTGACCACACAAGCATACACTCAACAAATGGCCTCGAGAACAAATGCCTAACGAACAAAAAAACTAACAATCTTGTAGATGGAATTGAGGAATTTCTTCTTTCTGGTGTCTTCCTTCGTCTTTACGCCACCGAAAAAGAGAAAGACTAATCTAAAAATTATTCTCCCCGTCTTTTATCATGGCTAGATCGAAGAGACCGGAGAAAATAATTATATGGCGAGGACATCATCTCCGCCTTGATGCTGTTGTCCGGAAGTAAAAGTCTCCATGTCGTTATGTCAATGAACATGCTGATGCTGAAGTTCTCGCCCTCGTCTTCAATGGAACCGCCATGGAGAAGATGATTCCACTCTTCACCGTCGCCGGAAAGAGGAGGAGGAACAAATAAATTTCCAATACAAAGAAATTTGGCATGGAAAGACACTAACCCTAATGGCTTGACCTACTAGCTAGGAAAGACTAACTAGAAACAATGGATCCCCACTCCCTTCAACCCTTGGAGAGATGCCGACGCTGGTGGTAGATGGCGGAAGGCAGCGGCGTGGCGCTAGGGCAACATGATATGGTTGGAACAATTGTGCCGCACACGCTTGCGGCTTCCATTTTCTCGCCCGCACCTTCGACATGCCCACAACTTCGGCATGGCTAGACCATGCCTTCTTTATTGACGTGATCTGTTCAATTAGCTCACCAAATCACTTTTGCCCTTTCGAAATAGAGATTATAGTTGTGCCTCCCCTTGAGTCAAGTGGTTACCGCAACATCGCCATGTTGCCCTGTTATCCACTCTCTACGCCCCCACCTAATTACCCCCGGTCATGGTGCCCCCAACCTTAGCCGCCCGCCATGGTCTTTAGGAGTGGGGGGAGTAGCCGTCAAACTCTTAACTCAGCGGCTTTCATCTTCTCATGCATTTTATGACTCAATTGATGTCGCCATGCTGCGTTTAACATAAATGGTCGTGCAATAAGACTTTTTTATATATAATTTTCTTGAAGCAAATATACCACAGAAATTTGAAGGACCCAGAGGTGGCAGGGAAGTAAGCTAGAGGAATTGAACAGAGGTTTACCAACTAACCTACTGTCAGGTACAGAGAAAAAAAGGAAATAACCAATTTCAAATTGATCAAAAGAGAAAACATTACTGAATAGGCATATCATCATTAGCAAAGCTGTCTAGCAGAAAAAAATGTATCATGGCATTAAAACATTAAAAGATAATCAGGCAGTAGGAACGTAGATTTGACAATTTATACAATCATCAGCAGGGAAAGTAATTAATATGTAACATCGAGTGCTAGCAGGAAATGAATGAAATCAATACAGCGCGAGACATTTACAGATTTGTATATCTAATAGATCTGCCGAAGAATTAAGCAAAAAGAAGATACCTCAAGCGGCATTGGTTGCTGGCGATCCGAAGAGAAGAACTCATGGAGCTGGAGGCTGCCACTATTGTGGCGTGTCTCCTGTGGGAATAGGCAGTAAGAAGGAGCTTCTGCCATTGCGCCTACAGCCAATTGCTGGTTATCACGTCCAGCACCAGTGGTGCTCCTCCTTGATGAACTTGCTTGGCATGGATCCATGGATTACTTCCCTACATATATATTTCTTATAAGAAAATGATGCATATCTGTTTAATAGAAGTACGAACTGCAGATTGTAACTACTTGTACTACCACGCCTCACCTATATAGTAGATCTAGAGCACAGAAATTGAAACAACCTTTATACAGAACAAAGCACAAACCTCGATTTCACAACACGAAATAGAGCTGAAATTCTTGACCGAAAGAAGAACCGGAACAAAGTTGAAAACTGATACCTTGCGTAGCCGTATAAGTACACACAGTGCCTGTGATGAATCACAAGTAAGAGCATATATATATATATATATATATATATATATACAGATAAATACCCAGCACATCGAAATATAGATTGACATGACTTGGGAGACGACTCACCTCTCTATGTTCGAGACTAAAAAAAACCTGCAAGATCTGAATTTATGAAGTGAATAGCTAGAATGGGCTCCTGGGTAGTGCTGATTTATTCTGCTGCTAGCCCTGCTACTACTTGATATTAATGAAGTAATCTGGAAAACAATAATAATATAATTAAAGTAGTAGCACTACAGGACATAATCTGGTAGTTGTGGCTGGGATTTCATCACCGAAAGAGAACCAAATTCACAGAATGCATGACAGATCAGTTACTAGTGGAGGCGACGACCAGAGAAGTGAGCGCAGAGACCCTGCACGCATGGCTGCAGGTTTTCGTGAGGGTTTGGTTGGGAAGGTAGTCACGTAATAGTAACAGATCTGGCTAGTGGCAGAGACCACTTTCATGGCGGCCTGAACCATGCACGGCCACAGCAGGCTACAAGATTTCGGCAATAATTCACAGATATAGATATAGATACAGATATAGATACAGATACTGAGATACGGATATAGAGATAGAGATATTATAAATATATAATCTTCAAAAAAGACATCTACCATGATACTTTCTACAAGGTTACACACATTATTCAATGTATATATAGATTTAAATTCTAGAAGATGTAGGACCACTACTAATAATTATAAAAACAATTGATACCATGACATTTTAAATTTTGGTTTGTTAATTTTTATCATTGATAGAATTTTGACATTTTATAACAAACATGTAAATTCACAGAAAAATATGACCAAAAAAGAGCACCAGAGATGGGACCCACTAGTAATAATCATAGATCAAATATATCACAAAGGATACCAGGAACTAGAAATCAATTTGCTGACGTTCATGTTGCACAAATAATTTGCTTTCCTACTACTAGAAAGTATCATGGTAGATGCCTTTAATTTGTTGAAGATTATCTATATATGTATCTGTATGCATGTGTATCTATATCTATATCTATTTCCATATCTATTGTATTAAAGAATGTTTTGGTGACGTTCATGTTGCACAAGTAATCTGATTTCCTACTACTAGAGAAGTATCCTGCTAGATGCCTTTTTTAAAAGATTATCTATATCTATATCTATATCTATATCTATATCTATATCTATATCTATATCTATATCTATATCTATATCTATATCTATATCTATATCTATTGTTTTAAATAATGTTATTTTTGTTATGGGTAGCGCTGGCGCTCAGGCGTCCTATGGGAAAAATTCCATCGGACGCCAGCCCGCCCCACCTCTGTTAATTAGCTAGCTATCGGGACAGTGCCTGTCCTCCGCACCCTGTGCCCCGTCCCCGCCACCATCAGACACCACTTCCGTACAACTCCACCTCCCCCCGTGGCCGCATTGCTCCCATGCACGCGAAAATCCACCTTGCCCTCAACCTCACCGGCTCTGGCACCTCTGCCCCTCCCCCTCCGCCCGACGCCCCGACATATAGCTCCACCTCCCGATCTGCACCTCCCCAAGCACACCGTGCCCAGCACATCAGCCCTGAAACAAAGCTCATCACCATATCTGACCCCAGTTTCAACAAGGCAAAACTGTTCTTATTGCAACATTGATGGACACCTAAATTATACAAAACCAAGAAAAAAGTTGGTGAAACAACCGAAGAAACATTAAAACATCAGTGGAACAACTAATGAAACAAACAAAAAAACGTTTGTGAAACAACCGAAGAAAAATTGAAATATCGGAGAACAACTAATAGAACAAATGGATATGTGAACTTGCAACATAAAAAAAACGTTGTCAGCAACATTTGAAAACACATTCAACTGTAATAAATGGGAGAAACTGCTGCAACAAAGAGAAAAACGTTGTTGCAACATTTCACATCATTTGTTGATCAGGACGTTAAGATCATCATCAAACGTAGTATTAAATTTAGTTAATTTGCCGTTATGCGTATGGATTAGTCACCTTACACTGACGAGCGCGTATAAGCGCGAGTCAGTCAATCCAGATAGGTCTAGGGGGCCTGTCGGCTTACCGCGGGCCGACAGGAGCCCTATCGGCAACGAGGGCGGCCGATACGTTCCTCTCGGTCATCCTGTTACCGATATGGTTCCTACCCATTATTAAAAAAATACAGAAAGCGCAATCAGTCAATCTATACACACCGACACACACAAGCTCATCGATTGTTCACTGTAGACAGCCGGCGGCATCATCGGCGGCGGGGCATGGGGCATGGCAGAGCGGGCAGGTATCGTCTTGGCGAGCCACTTTCGCCGGCCTTGCGCGGCGGCGTGGAAATAGTGCATGCACACTGGCAGCACCCTGAGTGCACCCTGAGTCCGCTAGGCAGACCGCCGCGCCGCGCATCCGCCCGGCCACCCGTCTGCCGTCGGTGCGTGCAGACCATTGGACCCATCGCCCGAACCATCTCCACTGCCACCGCCGCCGGCGCTGGCGGCTGGGGTGACGGGACAACAACTCTGTCTCCGCTGCTGCTGCCACCACCGCCAACGTGGTCGGCCACGATCGGGGGTGCACGGCGGTGGAGTTTGCAGCCAAAAATGGCAGCGAGGCTGACGACGATAACGCTGAGCACCTTGTAGTACGACGCCATGGATATGACTCACGAGTGATGAAGCTGTAATCCTGCTGACGAGTTATATATGGAGTGGGGGCCAGCCAATATCGTCATGTTTTGTTGACTTTAGGGAATGGGAGCTAGCTAACGGCTAAAGGACTACACCGACGAGGCTTGGTGACCAGTTATGAACAGCACACATATTTATGCGCTGCAGGAAACCACCTGTCCAAACATGAAAACCATTTTTTAAAATGTGTCTTAGTATAAAGTTCAAATTAATTTCGAATTTTTTTATATCCGTCAGTATTACACAACGATTATTCAAAGGCGACTGCCAACCATTAACATGGAGGTGGTCGCTTTTGCCTGCCTACCTAAATCCACTATGAAAAACAAAAAAAACAAGAGAAAAAAAACATGACAGGCCCGTTAAGCCCAATCAGAGGCCCGGTGAGCCCATCAAGGGGCCGCTGCCACCGCAGCTCACCATATACATTGATAGGGATCTTCTCCTCGGAGGATCCAGGGACGCCCCCCCTTGCCGAATCCATCGGCGGCGTGGTCCTCGTCAATCCGTCACCACAGCAGACCTAATCCGCAGCCAGGGAGGTCCTCCTCGCTAGATCCACCAACCAGGAGGTCGTCCTCATCAATCCACCACCGCGGCTCGAAGGATCCGCAGCCATGGCCCAGCGCCCCACGCCACACTCCTCGACTAAATGCATGTGCGGAAACATGATACTATAGCCGCCTGCACATATATTTTGTAGGCATGATGCAGGCATGACGGCGAACCGGCAACAACCCACTATCTCAATATAATGTGGATGAGTAACATGTACTCCTTGCGTTCCAAATTATAGGTCGTTTTGGGTTTTCTAGATTCATAGACATTATTATGCATCAGATATAGTGTATATCTAAATGCATACCATCATCTATGAATCTAATAAAGCCAAAACGACCTACAAATTGGAACAGAGGCAGTATATGTGGGGTGTGCTTTACCTCCTACCCGTCACGATCATAGTTAATTTAGCTGGACGGCATATATTGCCAAACAAGACTGCTCTAATTTATGCTGAAGGTGAAGACTAGCAACTTTGGATTCTCTGCGCGTAGATCATGTTTCTCGTTCTCATCTACCAAACGCAGACTCCGATTGGTGTCACCTCATCTAAAATCGATAAAAAAACGTGGATGAGGAACAGGTATAACCTCCTACCCACCACCTACCCACCATCACATTTAATTTAGCTGCACGGCATATATAGCCAATTGTAACACTACTGCAGTAGTTTATGCTATAGGTGAAGACTAGCAACTTTGGATTGTTTGCACGCAAGTCATGTCTCTCGTTCTCATCCACCAAAAGCTGACTCGGATTAGTGTCACCTCCCTGAAATATGTTTGGTTTAGGAAGTGAGGAAGAAAAGGGCCAACGAGGGCACTATCAAGCAACCAAGTTCCACAAGTGACAAGCCCACCACACCGAGACAAGAGCATCCGCAGAAGCATGGCAGACCTGGTGATGGGGGCGATGAGCAGCCTCATGCCCAAACTTGCCGAACTACTGAAGGCGGAGTACAACCTGCAGGCCGGTGTGAAGGAGGAGGTCAGGTCCCTCTACAAAGAGCTCGAGGGTGCTCAAGCCGTGCTATGCAAGGTGAGCCAGGTGCCATGGGACCTGCTCGACGAGCAGGTCAAGCTCTGGTCATGCGACATCAGGGAGGCGTCCTACGACATGGATGACATCCTTGACACCTTCCTTGTGGGTGTCCGGGGCTGTGATTCCTCCATGGAGAAGGGATTGCTCAAATCCCAGGTGCAGAAAGTGTCCAATTTCATTAGAAAGCACAAGGCCCGCCGCAATATCAGCATCGCAATCGAGCACATCAAGAGACATGTCGAGGAGGTGACAGCGCGGCGTGAAAGGTTCAGGGTCGACGATGTTGTGGCCAGGCCAGCCACTGCATCCACGGTTGACCCTCGTCTTGCAGCCATGTACACACAAGTGAACAAGCTTGTTGGCATCAGCAAGTCAAGCAGTGAGCTCATGTCCATGGTGCAGTCGTCCCCACAGCAGGATGACGTGTCCAATGCCAAGATGAAAACAATATCAGTTTTCGGACCTGGTGGGTTAGGCAAGACCACTCTTGTGAAAGCTGTCTATGAGAAGCTAATTGGCCATTATGATCGTAGTGCTTTTGTTTCTGTTGGCCGTACTCCTGACTTGAAGAAAGTCATCCAGGCGATCCTTATCAAAATTGATAAGGAATGTTACATGCATTTCAATTTTGCTGTGCTGCACGAAATAAGTCAATTTATCGATGAACTACGAGAGTTCTTGCTTCAACACAAGAGGTACACTGCAACACTCAGTTTTGAAATTTCTTTTCAGTTTGTGGTACTGTCATCTAGCGTATAATACTCCTTCCCTCGTCAGAGTTATGTGTGGAGTTTTAGGGCAAACTAAGCCAATAATTTAAAATATTTCATTACATATAATTATTTTTGCACTATTTTTGGTTATTTGAAATTAATATGACCCTTAATCTTGTCTTTTTTAGAAAAGAAAGTGTTCCAGCCTCTACCATTAAGTAGTTGGTACACAATTGAACATATAGTTGTCCTGAAATGCAATTTCATAGAAGTGTACTTGTGCTGTGTTATAGATACGTTTTGTAACAAAAAAAAAAGAAAGAACTAGGCAAAGCTCTATTTTGAACATCTAGAACATGGCTTATTTGTGGTGGAAGGGAATACTCAATTTACGTTTCTAGTTGTTTGTTGCATATGCTTTTGACAACTATTAATTTAGATATTATTTTTAATTGATGAATTCTGCACTATTTTGTGGATAGGTATTTTATTGTTATTGATGACATATGGGAGACACAGTCATGGGACACAATCAAATTGGCATTTGACGATGACAATAGTTGTGGAGGTACAATAATCATAACTACACGTAATTGGGAAGTTGCTGCAAAAGCTGGTGAAGTTTACAAGCTACAACCACTTCCTTACGATGACTCTAGAAAGTTATTCTCTACAAGAATATCTGGTCATGATGGAAGAAATTGTATTGACAATCACTGGGATCATACATCTGATGAGATTTTAAGGAAATGTGATGGTATACCTTTAGCTATAATTACAATGGCTAGTTTATTGGTGGGAAAACAAAGAGAGAAATGGTCTGAGATATACAAATCTATTGGTTTTGGCCTTAAGTATAATAAGGAAGCAGAAAGTACAAAGACAATAGTGTCCTTTAGCTACTATGACCTTCCTTCACATCTAAGGTCTTGCTTGGTGTATCTTAAGCGCATTCCCGGAAGATTGTTACATTCCTAAGGATGAATTGATTTGGAAGTGGATAGCTGAAGGATTTATTCATGAGGTACAAGGAATAAGGTTATTCGAAATTGGAGAAAGTTACTTTAATGATCTTATAAACAGATGCATGATCCAAGTTGAAGAGCACAGTCATGATGGAAGCATCTGTGGTTGTCGTGTTCACGATATGGTGCTTGATTTCATCCGCTGGGTATCATATGAAGAAAACTTTCTCACTATATCAGATAAAAGAAGATGGCAATGGTCAATGCACACTTTGAAACAGAACACTGTGCGCAGGTTGGCCCAGCAAAATAGGGCCATGAGCCTCGGTCGTCGAGCTAACTGTTTGGACATGCAAAAAATAAGGTCATTTATCGGCTATGAGTGTGTTATTGAGAAAAGCATCCAACTCTCCAGCTTCAAAATTCTACGTGTGCTAGCTATAGAGAACTGCAAACCTAAAGGTGGATCCCCTATCCGTATTGAGCATCTGGGGCACTTACATCACCTGAGGTATCTCAGTCTACGGGGAACAAAGATTGATAAGATCCCTAGAGAAATAGGAGATCTAAGCTTCTTGCAGACGCTGGACTTCACGGGATGTGACATTGTAGAACTGCCATGGACTTTGAGCTTGCTCACACAGTTGTTGTGCCTTAGTATTACATTGAGCCCTAATGTTGAAGCGGGCAAAGAGGTTGCATCAGTGGGGAAGATGACATCCCTAGAGGAGCTGATTATTAGTTTCAAGGGAGACAAATGGTCCGCGAGGCGGCTTGTAAAGGAATTGAGAAGTCTGACAGAACTCAGGGTGCTCTGCATTTATGTGTACTACAATAACGAGACCGAGAGAGATCTTCTGGAATCTCTGCCACATCTCCCCAAGCTGCAGACATTAGGAATTTATAATTGCTTTGATGGGGACAAAATTCATACAGTCAAGTGGGAAGGAGAGTTTTCCCTACCGCGGCATCTCCAGCATCTAGGAGTCAATGGCGTAGCAACATCGTTGGAGGAGCTAGCAGCAATAGACAAGATGGATGTAGTGGACATGGAGTCTCTACGGGAACATGTGAACCATAACTATCTAGTTGTGTCGTGTTACCTGCATGATAAGTTTCCAACGACCACATGGGAAGGAGATGGGTTTGTTCTCTCCCGGCATCTCAGAGCATTAGAGATAGTTAAAGCCAAACTCTGCAAGCTGCCTTCGTGGATCAGTCCTTCGTGTCTTCCTAACCTCTCCTACTTGAGCCTATACCTCGATGTTGTGGACCTGAAAATCCTCGGCACTTTGCCAGAGCTCAGTTTTCTTCATCTGAAGTCGAGGTCCTCAGCCACAATAAGCAATGTTAATGACAGTGATGCTGGTTACTTTCAAAAGCTCAGGTACTGCAGAATGGATATATCGACGGTCTGGCTTATTCATGGGAATGATGACAAGAGCCTTTCGTTTCATATATGGAATGGAAAAGATGACATTGTTGCCATGTCCTCTGTATCAGCAGGTGCCATCAGCAGCAGAGGCACAGCAGGACCAACCTTCATGCCACAGCTCCAAATGCTGTCATTTACCGTTTATGTGCGTGCCTTAAGGGACCGTTGTTACAGTCACAACTTCGGCCTGGAATACCTTCCTTCGCTTCAGAAAATTGAGGTCGGAATATTATACACAGCTGCCTCAACTGAAGAGGTGGACCAAGTGGAGGCGGCACTGAGGCACGCAGCCAGTGTCCATCCCAACCGTCCTGTACTTGAAATCTCCAAATTCGACACGGGAAACATTATCCCACAAGAGGAAGAGGTACACTCCTAGCAAGTACATACTATGATGTCTTTGTCCCTCCTATTTCTGCACAAAACAATGCGAGAACAAGGTTTATACTTGTATTTCCTTGATTGTTTTCCACATTCAGGAAAAATGCGTCGTGCCTATTCAAATGCCAGAGGAACAAGACTGAGCCACGCAGCATGAGCAGCAGCATCAGTAGCTCAATCTTGTAGCGAAGGGAGTCCATTCATCATAGTCGAATCCATGGTTGGCAGTTGTTGCTCTTGTTCAGCCAGCGCTCAAACATGTAGCGGTGCGGCGGGTGGCTGAGGCGTGAGGAATGAGCTTATCGATCAATGCTGTGCATTTAATCCGAGGCCCCAAAGGAATATGTAAATCTTTCAGCATATTGATGAACTATTAGGAGTCAATATTTTCATTGTAATATAATTTTTTTTTTTGCCAAACGGGATAGTCTCCATTCCCGTTACCATGGAAGTTATTACAGAGTATCAGAGTTTGAGGTCAACGGAAAACAGAGGTAAGAGGTCACATTTCTCCGGGGAATGCAGATATACAAGAATTTAGGAGTGTAGACATATCCTCCAAACAAAACAAGTTTTAGCAGACATAAAGACTGACGATGAAGATCTAGCCTTCAAATCAACCAGCAATGAAGCACAGCTGACTCAGCTCTTTTAGTTCTCCTTGTGTTGGCTGTCATCCTCCATGTCTTCGTCCGAATCTTCAATGGTGCCATGGCAGTGATGTGCAGCTGGCGATTTGGTGTTGCATTAATCATGTGAATTGCAAAATGTACAAGAATGCTTGGACCATCTCCTCGATCTTTGAGAAAAGAACATGTTCTAGTTGTCACCTCAAAAGCATTTTAATTTGCTTTACCATGTTCTGTTAGAACGTCTCCATATTGTCCTGCAAATTGCTGCAGTCAACAACGTCTGCATGCATTTATCTCTCGGCAGCCATTTTATCAGCTATAACTGTATAGTGTTTAGTCGTGTCAGGGTCAGACATGCCCATCATCCATGTTGTATCTTCTTATTATACAGGACAAGTAGTATTATCAACATTATAGCAACCACCACAGAGTAGCTACAACCATGAAGCTGTCAGTCAGATGCAATACTCCTCTAGTAATAATGGCACAATAATGTTTTGTAACTGCATCAACCCTTTTTCGTTTTTTTGAAGAATGACTCCTCTAGTAATAACTTGCACCTGCAACCACAAGTCCCCCGATCTGATCGTCATATGGCAGAGGTTGCATCAACAACTAGTGTAGTGCAGTGACTGGAGTTCATGTTCATCCGGCTAGGTGCAGGAAAACAGAAGTAGGATAAAGCCGTAAACAGAATTGGTTGTTAGCATAGAGTTTGTTCATTCATCATCTGCTATTCTGCTGGGCGTAGTTAGACAATTAGAGAAGTTTGACTTACGCAACTCTGAAATAAACTACTCATAGGGGTATACAGTTAGATTAAGAGACATAGGCGCAGAAGGATGACAAGACAGGTAGGTGTGCCGTTTGTTCTCTCTTCAGTATTCTCATCCGGATCATTCATTTTTCACCAGGCAATTTCATAGGTTGGTACCAGAAGCACAGGCCTCCCCTCTGCAAGTGCGACAAAAAATTCAACATCAGAAGAAGCCGGACATGCATGTCACTGTTGCTTGTTGGTGGCGAGGAGGCAAGAACCTCACCACCAGGATTCATCAACAAGGGACATCAGCAAGGCATATATATACCACCAATCCACCATACCCTTGGCACTGACGAACTTCTCCATGGCGGCGATGACGTGCCGGCCATGTGGGTACCTCTTCAGGTGGTCAGCATTCTTCCTGGCAACATCCAGAAGCAGCCCCACCTGATGCTCCTCCGCCATCACCACCATCTTCTGGATGACAAAGTTCCCATATCGATTGATCATCATGTCCTGCACATACACATATGTATCTTCTTCAATCATTTTTTTTTCTCGAACGTGCGTTGCACGGATTTCATTAAGACGGAGAGAAAGTTCAGTACAAAAATAAATAAATGAAAAATAAAGACTGAAGTAATCCGCGGATTACTTCAACCACGGCCCAATGGCAGCAAGAGATTGTGATTACAAATAAACTATTTTGCAACTGGGGAAGCTCCTCATCGCAACTATCGGCTATCAGCCTCCGGATCCAGATCGGCTAGGTTGAGATTCCAAGCCACCGGATCAAACTCTTGATCAAAGAGCACCTCCAAAGCTGCTTCTTTTCTAGGAGTTAGAGGACCAGCAAAAGCTTCAAAGTATTTCCTGGCCGCCTCTAGGTTAGCCGGAAGGTGTGTCGCGATCCCCATTTTCCGTCGAAGCACAACTTGTGCTTGCAGCGTCGCGTTCGCTGCGCGCGGTTTGGCAGCGAGGCGGACACTTCGGCGAACCATCGTCACCGGCGTGCGTGGCCTGCGCAACCTTGGTCCTCCCTTGATCAATGGGGAGTCCATAGGCAGGCACACACGATCCTCAATCAGCTTCGTGATGGCGGTGATAGAGGCCCCTCCCAAGGTGGCTGTGACAGCGGGCAGCGGTGTCGCCATCCACCGAGTCAAGTTGAGTGGCAGCAGCAATGGGAGGCGTAGCCACGTGGTCATCAAGACCCTCGGACACAGCCACCACAGCTCCCACCTCCGGCGGCGCCGGAACCCGCCCGGCAGGGCGTCGTCGTTGAAGCTCTCCATGGAAGGTGCATCAACCTCGGATGCCCCAGCATCAGCGAAGTTGAGCTCGACCATACGTACCGGTGAAGGAGGCTCCATCTGCGCTGCCTCGGAGATAGATTTAAACACACGGCGAAGGAGGCTTCGAGCTCATCAAACATTGGGTCCACCCGAGCAGGAGGATCCGTTCCCACGCGGCGACACGGCGAGCGGTGTGTCGTGTGTGTCGACGCGCCCGCCGCCGCCGCCCGATGGCGCGTGGCCCGGCGTCGGCGGGAAAGCTCCTGCGCTGACCCGACAATGGCGCCCTCCACAAGCGCATGCGTCGTCGGCGACGGGGGTGGACAGAGAATCTCACCAACACGGATCGAGGCCGCGTGCTGCCGTGGCGTCGGGGTGGGTGGGCCTGGCCAGCACCACTACTGCCGACCCCCCGCGGCGTTGCTGCGCTTGCACGCAACTGGCTGAAGGGCGCTGAGAGGTGGACGACGATGGTGAGGCTGCTTACAGTCCCTAGCCCGTGCCCGTGCCATGGCAGAGGAGGAAGCGCTGACGGGAGGTGCAGGGCGGCATGTGACCCTCCGACGTGCGGTTGAAGCATAGACCAATGAGCACCTCGGCACCGCCGGTGGTGACGCTGGTGGTGCGGAGGCCGACGACGCCACGCCGACGGCTTACAACAAGAGTAAAGCCACCCGCGTCGGCCGGGCCGACCGTGGCGAGGAATGTGGTGCCGATGAAGAGGTGGTCCGAGGCGCTGCTGCGCGGACCACGCAACAGGAGCGCGGGCCAAGACGAAGACGCAGGTACGCGACCGCGCCGCCGCAGCTGCGGGCCTCCTCCTTTGGCGGCGGCGGTGACGAGTCGGTGCACCAATAGCACCCTCCACGGAGGGGGCAGCAGCGCCGACGGTGGGACTAGCAGCGCTAATCTGCGGGGCTCGCACCACGGGCCGGGGCCGGAGGCGGCGCGGCGCGGGAGGAGGCCAAGGGTTGGCGCTCCTCCTCCTCGCCGAGCTGGCCTCACCCCAACACACGTGTTTCGCCTGCCGGTGGAGGAAGGAAAGAAGACCAGCCCAGGGCCTACGTCGTCGTCGGAGACATCCTCGGGCTCAAGAACGGTGGCCTCCTCAAGCACCAAAGCAACAGAAAGGCGGCGAGGTGGAGGGAGGCGGCAACGGGGTTGGGGGCGGAAGGCCGCACCAGGACAGCGACGTCGTCATCCCCATCTTCAATCTCGCCCTCTTCGACGCCCTCGACGGGACCAAGGTGCGGCAACTGCGGCACCGGTGGAGACTGGCTCGACGCTTAGCGATGCCGGGGTGGCCACACCCTCAACCCTGGCGCATACGCGGGGAGGCAGCCACGACAATCGCAGCAGCGTGGCGTCCTTCACCACAGCAGCGTCGGCGTCCTTCACTGCAGGAGCCGCCCGGCAGCTGCGCGGCCAGGCCCTGGGGCACCGCTGAAAACCGGCATGGCCACCCCGGGGCGGGCGCGCATGAAGGAGAAGCCAGGATCTCGCTGATGCCTTGGCCAGTGATGGAGCGAGGCCCACCATCGGGTAGATCAGGCGGCGGTGAACACGGATCGAGGCTCAGATGGGGAGGAAAGGTTGGGGATGGAGTGGATCTGGATGGGGTGGGTGGCGGCGGCGTGCGCGTGGCGACGCCGCGGCGGGCGGTCGGAGGCCCGGGTCGGAGCCATCCGATTCGGGATGTGAAGACATCTTCTTCAATCATGTTCTCTGTATTTTCTATATAGTAACTAGGAAGAAAATTTGCCACAGATAACCAACCACAAGATGGTCTTAGTGCTGGCTGCCGGGCGTTGCCGAGGATCTCATTTATGATGAGCTGTCGGTCTTCCTGGCTCCCGAAAACCAGGCACTTCTCCAACACCTTAGGTGAACTTGTGATAACACATGCTCACCATGCGCCTGTCAAATTTCGTCACTATCATCGAGCGCTCGGCCTGGCCTTCATGCTCCAACAGGTTCTGCATCACGTAGTTTCCAAATCGTCTGCTGACAGCTTGTTAGCAAAATCGATAATCTCCGCTGTCAGCGTGTGGTACACCTCAGCGTTGTCACAATGTTCCAGCACTTTCTGGGAACAGCAAGCAGTTGGGAAAAAGAACTGAATCAGATCAGATGACCGAAAGTTGAGTTGAATTCGATGCACACAACACTGAAAGCACAAATAATCGATGAGCCACCATACCTGAATCACACGGCTTCCTGAAGGATGGATGGATAGTGCCTTGGCCTTTCCACAGAAGCTTCGAAAATGAATTGATATGCTTCGGTGGAAGGTACTCTCACGCATTTCTGAATCACATGGCTCGCGAACTGGTGGCGAGCACACTTGAGCACTTTTTGTTTGAGCTCTTTTGCTATCAAAATCTTCTGATTGTGCTCCCCACATCCAAAGCCTGAAACAAAGACAACAAGCAGAGTTCATGAAAAACATGAGTGCATCATTGCAAATTACACAAATACTGTATATGTATATATACATGGCTATATAGTAAAAAATCATTTCTGAAATTATACAATATTCGTTAGCTCACCTTCTGGATGACTCGGCAACCGTACATATCACAGCATAGGGGAAGCACGTAGCCAATCAGACAACTGATGAGCTTACGTTTGCAGGACCGTGGTCCATGCTCTAGAATCTGAAGGTGAAACAAAGATAATGAGTTAGTAATTTTATTTGTACAGGAGTTCATGCTCAACTTATGTCCTTGTGCATGTGCTTCAGAAATTATAGTAAAACGAAACAATGCCAGCATAGATATATAATATTAGATCAAGTTGGAGAAACTTAAACCTTCTGGATGGCATGATTTCCAAACACATCAGCAGCAAGCCTATGGACACAAGGCATGATTTCCTCATAAACCATAACTATCTCTTGAGGTGTTGCCACCTCAATCGCCTGCTGTACGAAGCGGCTCCCATTGGCTTCATCACTGTATGCAAAAGTTGATTAAAGTGACGAATTGATGGTAAATCATAGTAAAATAATGGAAGTCTGAAACTAATTAAATATTTATGCACACCAGAAAGCTGCAACTTGGCCCTTAATATGCATGAGCCTTGATGAAGGGTTTGTCACCGGAGCCACCATTTGTTCCTGGTGAACAGAAGGGATCGTATTGTTCAATTCACTAGCTCCGTAATGCAGGGCCTCAAAGGAGCCAACAGAAGTAACTCCTTGTTGTGGAACAACCGTAGTATCTGCCTCCACAAGATTGTCCTCATAATGTGACACTTGAGCATCATGAGCATGGTAGGTGTTCTGCTCGTGGACAACCTGCTGGGGGAGTCTCCTGGAAGTGGACACGTTAAGGACATTGCATGCACGAAAATATGCCACATGGACCCCAATCAAATGTTCATATGTCTTCATGGCATCGTGGCTCAACGGTGTAGCTTCTTCATTGTCTTCCTCAACAATCCCTGGGGCACCTACATTCTTACCACCACCAAAGACAGAAGCAGATGCAGCAATAGGCACAGGTTCTTCCACAGTTCGCTTCACATTGTTATCCGGCACACACATTACTTCTGAAGAAGAGGAATGAATGCGTTCAGCAAAAAATGCTGGTACTTGTCTCCCTGCCTGAATATTGAGACAAGGTTGTGCTGTTGCAATCGCCTTTGATTCAACCTGACACGGAAATTCATAACATTGGTTCAGATGTTCAGTACAAGATTGGGACTGAACGAATCTTGATGCCAAGCGTGCATACTTGCGATGTTTTACCATGAATGCAACAATGCACACCACACAATGATTTATTTCCAGCCTAGAACCAAATAAAAACAATAATCTCCATCAGTAGATGAACAGTTCCTAAATTAAAAAAGAATAAATCCCGGCCTCTTACTGCCATAATCGAATTATATCTTGAAAAGCAAAATAATAGGTAAGGTAACCTATTGTCTGGCGAAGTATTTCTTGAAGGGACAATATCACTGTTTGTAAGCATAATTAAAGTTTTATTAGACTAAATACCTGCATGTAAACACTCCATATAGACGACAAACATGGTAGGCAACCTTAGAAGAAAGAATTGTGATGAATCCACATTTGATTGTGTAAATAGATAACCCCACTCTCCCCACCGTTGAAACCCCACCTCATCGATCAGGCTTCATTAGATTTTAAATACTTAGAGCAAGGAAACTTATATTGTGCATAAGATCTATAGATCTTAGTTGATGTGGCCAATACCCACATGAATATAGATTGATGTGGCCCATAGGACAGTTAACACATCCTCTCTTTGGCCAGAGCTAAGATCCGCGTGGTAGGAAAACCTTAAGCGGTATATTGAACCCTAATCATAAACCACACTTGCATTATGTCATCGGATTTTCACATCCACTACTTGGTTAGATCGAGAATCCCCGCAGATAGGAATACTAGGGGGTCCATCAAACTCAAATCGAAGACCATAAAGGAATCCTTTGAACTACACAAGGCCTCAATCTTGGATCTTTGATGACCAATAGGGTTAGAAACCAACTAGCAAGCAAATCATGGGTCAACACATAAAAAATGAAATTAAAATCCTCATCTTCCCAGGAACCCAACTTGGAGAAAGTGTGGCACACCATATAGTTATTTACCTTCTTGCAGCATGAAAGGTGCCATCGTGTTCAGCAAAATAAAAGAAGACCTCACAGCTATAGTCCAGACTATAGATCTAGTGGCGGAGGTCCTTGCAGGGCGGCAAGGAATACCTAGGGAGTTTGTGTGTTGTGGCGGCGGAATTGGGGAGGTGCGATTCAGGAATGGGAAATGGGCAACTTTATATAGAAAAACCCTAGTTATGATTGTGCATCGTAGCGGGCGAGCTTATTGAGACAATGCTCGGCTTTGGGCTAAAAGTTTCTTCTTGTTGGGCCTACCATTAATCAAGCAATGTAAACGCAAAAAACAAATTTCACCTTTGAAAGTAATTGGGCCAAGTATTGTACAATCAATATGGTGATTGTTTTGGGGACATGAAAATATGGTATAATGAGCCAAAAAACATAAATCAATAAATGTGACATCTCTCCTTTTGGATAAAAATCCTGAGTACCCTGCAATGATGACATGTAGTGATATGATGTTGTCATTCAATGAAGGTTTCCACATTTACTCTCACTCCTTTTCCCCAAATTTCTATTATGGGAAGAATCCTTTTCTCTAGTAGGAAGAAGTCATGGGCTATACCATCGACTACCATGATGAATGATTTCGTTAGAGCTTGTGTATCTCATAAATCGAAAATGATAGTTATTTCATAACTTGGCTGAAATTTCCTTGGTCAGAACTCACATTTGGAGAAACATGCAATTGTTGCTACTTTTCGCTGTAGTCGCAACCTCTACTATTGATTTGGCTATTATGGCTTCCGCGATCCCTAAAGTTTAAATTACTTCACTTTGTCTACTTTCACTCCTCTCATTCCAACCATGGCAAGTTCGAGAACCATCCATGGGCGCCAATTTTGTTCTAGGCCATAGATTTCAAAACCCCCGTGTTGTATCGTTGTTGTCGCATGATAGTCGAAAACCCGTAAAAGAGAATGAGATTGAAAGAGTAAAATAAGAAACAAGGCTAGTGAAAGAGAATTAGGTTTCATTCTATCTCTTCCTTACAACGCCCTCTAGGAGCTCTATTTGTACATGCCCGTAGGCCTTTGTTGGTCTAAAAATGCCCTTACAATAACTACATTTTCTTGGCATATTATTACTCTTCTAGGATAATGACGACCGTGCACAAGTAGCCCCTTCCCTAGATGGTGCCAAAGATCGACTCTAACTCGGTATCCCGTTATCTCTTTTCGAGATGCCTACGACAACTTGGACAATGTCTCGCACAATCTTCGCCACCGGCCCTCTAGCCCCCAACTTGCTAGACGAAGTTTTGACCGGTAGATCTTTGCGGTCCACCTTCCGTCACAACACTAAAATATTTTGCTGCCGAAAAAGGAATTGCCTCCGCCTTGTGAAAAGAACCATAGTAATGGTTGACATATCATCTCCACTGCTAAAGGGTTACAATTGCCAACTTGCCATTTTGCCAGTGAAAAAGAGTGATAAAGGTTGACTTACCATTTCACCGGCGTGAAATAATGATAAAGGAATGGACCCTATAACCTTAGGATATGATGGAGATCAAAATTGGGGTGCCCAAAGGATGCCCCCCACACACACAAAAACGATGAGGGATGGTAGCTAGGGAAGATGGAGGCTGGTGTAGATGTCGCATGACGGTGACCAACAAAAAGAAATTGCTAGTTGACATTCTCTCTCCCGGTGCTCACATTTGTTTTATGACTTCAGGGGGCAGTGTGTCCATGTACGCGGTGCACACCACCACCACCATTGGTGATGCCTTTGTTAGCTCCCTCCTCATCCTCGCGACAAGGAAGACTCCATTTTCCATGTAAGATTGATCAATCTTGATTTATCACGAATGGAGAATCTATTTATTTTGCGCATGTTATTAATCATGCCATACTCATTCCTTCCCGTAGGACAAGGAGAAGCTTCGCAAGGTGCTCAACTATTCCAACATGTTGATAATCATGGACTCGTCAAAAAGGAAAGAGAACAAGCACGTAAAGGTGTCTTGCATCTTGTGCAACTAGTGGAAGAAATAATCGTCATAAGAATGTTCTTGGACTACTACCTATGGATGTGTATTGATGTTGCTATAGTTGAATTGAGTTCCACATGTGGGTCATTACTTAATCACCTATCTATGGAAATAGGTTTTCAGATAAGGGGTGACTAAATCACCCCTTTACCGACTCTGCGAAGTCCTTGTTTACATATACCATGCATCTTCCTTTTTGCCATAAAAGAAGAATTATATTATATAATAGTTGGGTACATTAACATGTTACAAGCACTCTGGATTACAGTGTGTGTGCCCACACAAGCATACACTCGGCAAATGGCCTCAGAACAAATGCCTAACGAACAAAAACTAACATTCTTGTAGATGGAATCGAGGAACTTCTTCTTTCTAGTGTCTTCCTTCTTTCTGCCACCGAAAAAAGAGAAAGATTGATCTAAAAATTATTCTCCCCAGTCTTTTATCATGGCTAGATCAAAGAGACCGGAGAAAATAATTATATGGTGAGGACATCATCTCCGCCTTGACGCCTTGTTGTGCGGAAGTAAAAGTCTCCATGTCGTTATGTCAATGAACATGCAGAGGCTGAAGTTCTCGCCCTCATCTTCAATGGAACCGCCATGGAGAAGATAACTCCACACTTCACCGTCGCCTTAAAGGAGGAGGAGGAACAGATAAATTTCCAATACAAAGAAATTTGGCATGGAAAGACACTAACCCTAATGGCTTGACCTCCTGGCTAGGAAAAACTAACTAGAAACAATGGATCCCTACTACGTTCAACCCCTGGCGAGATGTCGAACAGCGGTGGCAAATGGCGGAAGGCGGCGGCGGCGGCTGTAGGGCAACACGATAGGGTGGGAACAATCGTGCCGCATGCGATTCGCGGCGTCGCTTTTCTGCCCGCACCTTCAGCATGCCCACAAGTCGGCATGGCTAGACCATGCCTTCTATCTTGACGTGATTTGTTCAATTAGCTCGCCAAATCACTTTCGCCCTTCCGAAATAGGGATTATAGTTGTGCCTCCCGTTGAGTCAAGTGGTTACCGCAACATCGCCATGTTGCCCTGTTATCCACTCTCTACCTCCTAGACCCCAACCTTAGCCATCCGCCATGGTATTTAGGAGTGGGGAGGGGAGCTGCCGTCAAACTCTTAACTAAGCCGGATTTCATCTTCTCATGCATTTTACGACTCAATTGATATTGTCATGCTGCGCTTAACATCAATGATCATGCAATAAGCCTTTTTATATATAATTTTCTTGAAGCAAATATACCACAGAAATTAGAAGGACCCAGAGGTGGCAGGGAAGTAAGCTAGAGGAGTTGAAGAGAGATTACCAACGGACCAGCTGTCAGGTACAGAGAAAAAGGAAATAACCAATTTCAAATTGATCAAAAGAGAAAACATTAGTAAATAAGGCATATAATCATTAGCAAAGCTGTCTAGCAGAAAAAAAATGTATCATGGCATTAAAACATTAAATGATAATCAGGCAGTAGGAACGTAGATTTGACAATTTATATAATCATCAGCAGGGAAAGTAATTCATATGTAACATCGAGTGCTAGCAGGAAATGAATGAAATCAATACAGCGGGGTACATTTACAGATTTGTATATCTAATAGATCTGCGAAGAATTAAGCAAAAAGAAGATACCTCAAACGGCATTGGTTGCTGGCGATCCGAAGAGAAGAACTCATGGAGCTGGAGACTGCCACTGTTGTGGCGTGTGTCCTGTGGGAATAGGCAGTAAGAAGGAGCTTCTGCCATTGTGCCTACAGCCAATTGCTGGTTATCACGTCCAGCACCAGTGGTGCTTCTCCTTGATGAACTTGCTTGTCATGGATCCATGGATTACTTCCCTACATATATATTTCTTATAAGAAAATGATGCATATCTGTTTAATAGAACTACGAACTGCAGATTGTAACTACTTGTACTACCACGCCTCACCTATATAGTAGATCTAGAGCACAGAAATTGAAACAACCTTTATACAGAACAAAGCACAAACCTCGATCTCAGAACACGAAATAGAGCTGAAATTCTTGACCGAAAGAAGAACCGGAACAAAGTTGAAAAATGATAGCTTGCGTAGCCGTATACATACACACAGTGCCTGTGATGAATCACAAGTAAGAGCATATATATACAGATAAATACCGAGCACATCAAAATATAGAGTGACATGACTTGGGAGACGACTCACCTCTCTATGCTCGAGACTAGAAAAAACCTGCAAGATCTGAATTTATGAAGTGAATAACTAGAATGGGCTCCTGGGTAGTGCTGATTTATTCTGCTGCTAGCCCTGCAACTACATGTTATTAATGAAGTTATACCATGAATAACAATAATAATATAATTAAAGTAGTAGCACTACAGGACATAATCTGGTAGTTGTGGCTGGGATTTCATCATCAAAAGAGAACCAAATTCACAGAATGCATGACAGATCAGTTACTAGTGGAGGCGACGACCAGAGAAGTGAGCGCAGAGACCCTGCACGCATGGCTTCAGGTTTTCGTGAGGGTTTGGTTGGGAAGGTAGTCACGTAATAGTAACGGACATGGCAAGTGGCAGAGACCACTTTCATGGTGGCCCGAACCATGGCCACAGCAGGCTACAAGATTTCGACCAAAATTCACATATATAGATATAGATATTAGATACACATGAAGATACAGATACAGAGATAGAGATATTATTAACTTATAATCTTTAGAAAAGACATCTACCATGATACTTTCTACAAGGTTACACGCATTATTCAATGTATATATAGTTTTAAATTCTAGAGGATGTAGGACCACTACTAATAATTATAAAAACAATTGATACCATGACATTTTAAATTTTGGTTTGTTAATTTTTTATCATTGATAGAATTTTGACATTTTATAACAAACATGTAAATTCACAGAAAAATATGACCAAAAAAAAGAGCACTAGAGATGGGACCCACTAGTAATATTCATAGATCAAATATATTACAAGGATATCAGCAACTAGAAATCAATTTGTTGACGTTCATGTTGCACAAATAATTTGCTTTCCTACTTCTAGAAAGTATCATTGTAGATGCCTTTAATTTGTTGAAGATTATCTATATCTGTATGCATGTGTATCTATATCTATATCTATCTAATCTATACTATATCTATATATATTTTTTATATCTATTGTATTAAAGAATGTTTTGTTGACGTTCATGTTGCACAAATAATCTGATTTCCTACTACTAGAAAGTATCATGGTAGATGCCTTTTTTAAAGATTATCTATATCTATATCTATATCTATATCTATATCTATATCTATATCTATATCTATATCTATATCTATATCTATATCTATATCTATATCTATTGTATTAAATAATGTCATTTTTGTTATGGGTAGCGCTGGCGCTCGGACGTCATATGGGAAAAATTCCATCGCACGCCCGCCCGGCCCACCTCTGTTAATTAGCTAGCCATCGGGGCGGTGCCTGTCCTCCCCACCCTGTGCCCCATCCTAGCCACCATCAGACGCCACTTCCGCACAACTCCAATTCCCCCGGCGCCCACATTGCTCCCACGCGACGTGAAAATCCACCTTGCCCGCAACCTCACCGGCTCTAGCACCTCTACCCCCCCCCTCCGCCCCAACGCCCCGACACATAGCTCCACCTCCCGATCTGCACCGACCCCAAGCTCATCGTCCCCAAAGACATCAGCCCTGAAACAAAGCTCATCACCATATCCGACCCCCCCAGTTCAACAAGGCAACAATGTTCTTATTGCAACATTGAAGGACACCAAAATGAAACAAAACCAAAAAAAGTTGGTGAAACAAACCGAAGAAACATTAAAACATCGGTGGAACAACTAATGAAACAAACGAAAAAAAGTTCATGAAACAACCAAAGAAAACTTGAAACATTGGGAGAACAACTAATGGAACAAACGGAAATGTGAACTTGCAACATAAAAAAAAAGTCTACAGCAACATTTGAAAATACAATGAACTGTAATAGAAGGGAGAAACTGCTGCAACAATTGCAATATTTCACATCATTTGTTTGCAACAACAGAGAAATGCCTAATGCAACAGACAAAAAGGCATCGTTGTAACATTTTGACAATGATTGTTGCAACCTTTGAACATGCATCATTGCAACAAAACGATGAGACCTGTGTCCCCAGAACCCTAGCCACCACCAAAACCATTGATCCGGAGGGAGGGGAGGAGGATTAAGAGGTGGACGACGAGGAGGAGGAGGAGGAGGAGGAGGAGGAGGAGGAAGGATGAGGTGGGAGGCATCAGCTCGTCGGGAGAACGCGAGTAACATCACATGCTGAAACAAAATCAAAAAGCAACGTAGTTGACACAACCAACCGGAGTTGGAGAAACCAAAAGGCATGAGCGCGCCTGCAACATTTCACATCAGTTATGCAACATCGAGAAATGCCTGTTGCACTATCCAGTTGCAATATTGAACATGCATCATCGCAACAAGAGGCTTAGATTTAGAGAGGACTTAGCATGAGCTCGCCGGAACCCCAGCTTGTCGGCGGAGATGGAAGGAGATGGACGAGAGAGAAAAACGAAGGAGGAGCAAGCCTACCGGTTACGCGACGCCGGGATAAGCGACCAGCGCCGCCAAATCCGGCTCCGCCGCGAACACCATGGCTGGATCTGGGCCCTCCCTCGCCGGAACCCTACCTCCTTCCCCGGATATGGAGGGGGAGCAGACCTGTATGGCCCGGATCCACCCGGATCCACCGCCGCCCCTGTCGAATCCGGCGGATCACGGGTTGGCACCGCCGGATCCGACTCCCTCCGCCACTGCCATGGCCCTCCGGAGCTCGGCAAGTTGCAGCATCGGGAAGAGGGAGAGAGTGCGAGGGGAAGAAAGCTAGCACGTGTGGAGCGGGTGATAGAGAGGCGGGGAAGAAGGGGGGAGGAGCTCGCCGCCGCGCAGCACGAGGGGTGCGTCGCGGAGGACCACGCATGGTGGCAGCTGCTGGAGCAGCGCGCATGCGAGCAGAGTCGCAGAGAAAACGAGGAAGAAGGAAGGAGAGGAGCAGCCAAGAAGCGCGCATGCGGGCGCGGGGTAGACACCGTAGTGGGCCGGGCCACTAATTAAGCGCGCGTCCTAATTAATCTAATAGGACGCTCTAATTATAGCATTACCATTTTGTTATTCATCCTTCACTACTCTAGCTATCGGTGAGCTACAGATCAGGCGGATATTGTTGATATCATATTTGTTTTCATATTTTTCCTTGGATTTGATACACGTACGGATAGCCAATGGATACAATTAAGAATGTGCGCTGATTCGCTTGGATATAAATATTAATAATACTATCAAATACGGGATGAATTTGACGGATGTCGATAGTATGAATATTTCTCAGGATATTGATCGAGTAAAATCAACATCTATATGTAATATGTGTGCTGTAGTCATTTGACTACCCTACGAGTCGTAATTACAACCAAATTATATATGTGTAGAAGCAAATTATCAGTAGTTCATATACAAGTCGCATTTTCATGTTTTATGAAAGTCGTTGAGTTGCATTGTTATACCCTTACATAACTTATTATGTTTATGTAAGGACGAACATGCACCAGCTTTGTCGCGTGTCGGCCATGTGGAAACTTCAGAACAGTCACCATGCATTCGAGGAAATGCATAGGCTTCTGTTTCGGTTTGTTGATCAGGACGTTAAGATCATCATCAAACGTAGTATTAATTTTAATTAATTTGCCCTGTACTAAAAATTAATTTGCCCTGTACTACGTATGGATTAGTCACCGTACGCTGACGAGCACGTATAGAAAGCGCAGTCAGTCAATCCAGATAGGTGGAGGGGCCTGTCGGCTTACCGCGGGCGACAGGAATCCTATCGACAACGAGGCGGCCGATACCTTCCTCTCGGTCTTCCCGTTACCGATATGGTTCCTATCCACCGAAAAATACAGAAAGCGCAGTGAGTCAATCGATCTATACACACTGACACACATAACCTCATCGATCGCTTACTAGACGGCCGGCGGCATCATCGGCGGCCGGTGGAGCGAGCGGGGCGCGGCAGAGCGGGCAGGTATCGTGCGCGCGCAGCCACTCGCCGACGCAAGCGGCGTGGAAATAGTGCATGCACACCGGCAGCAACAGGAGGGCGTCCCCGTCATCCAACTCTGCCAGGCACACGGCGCATGCCGCCTCCGCCGGCCACCCGTCCGCCCCCTCAGGTACGTGCACACCAGTGGGCCCATCGCCCGAACCATCTCCACAGCCACCGCCGCAGGCGCCGGCGGCTGCGGCGAGGGCACCACAACTCTGTCTCCGCTGCTGCTGCCACCACCGCGGTACACGGCGGTGGAGTTTGCAGCCAAAAATGGCAGCGAGGCTGACGACGACAACGCTGAGCACCATGTAGTACGACGCCATGGACATGACTCACGAGTGACGAAGCTGTAATCCTGCTGACGAGTTATATATGGAGTGCGGGCCAGCCAATATCGTCATGTTTTGTTGACTTTAGGGAATGGGAGCTAGCTAACGGCTAAAGGACTACACCGACGAGGCTTGGTGACCAGTTATGAACAGCACACATATTTATGCGCTGCAGGAAACCACCTGTCCAAACATGAAAACCATTTTTTAAAATGTGTCTTAGTATAAAGTTCAAATTAATTTCGAATTTTTTATATCCGTCAGTATTACACAACGATTATTCAAAGGCAACTGCCAACCATTAACATGGAGGTGGTCGCTTTTGCCTGCCTACCTAAATCCACTATGAAAAACAAAAAAAACAAGAGAAAAAAAACATGACAGGCCCGTTAAGCCCAATCAGAGGCCCGGTGAGCCCATCAAGGGGCCGCTGCCACCGCAGCTCACCATATACATTGATAGGGATCTTCTCCTCGAGGATCCAGGGACGCCCCCTCGCCCGAATCCATCGGGCGGCGTGGTCCTCGTCAATCCGTCACCACAGCAGACCTAATCCGCAGCCAGGGAGGTCCTCCTCGCTGGATCCACCAACCAGGAGGTCGTCCTCGTCAATCCACCACCGCGGCTCGAAGGATCCGCAGCCATGGCCCAGCGCCCCACGCCACACTCCTCGACTAAATGCATGTGCGGAAACATGATACTATAGCCGCCTGCACATATATTTTGTAGGCATGATGCGGGCATGACGGCGAACCGCAACAACCCACTATCTCAATATAATGTGGATGAGTAACATGTACTCCCTTTATGTTCCAAATTATAGGCCGTTTTGGGTTTTCTAGATTCATAGACATTATTATGCATCAGATATAGTGTATATCTAAATGCATACCATCATCTATGAATCTAATAAAGCCAAAACGACCTACAAATTGGAACAGAGGCAGTATATGTGGGGTGTGCTTTACCTCCTACCCGTCACGATCATAGTTAATTTAGCTGGACGGCATATATTGCCAAACAAGACTGCTCTAATTTATGCTGAAGGTGAAGACTAGCAACTTTGGATTCTCTGCGTGTAGATCATGTTTCTCGTTCTCATCTACCAAACGCAGACTCCGATTGGTGTCACCTCATCTAAAATCGATAAAAAAAAAAACGTGGATGAGGAACAGGTATAACCTCCTACCCACCACCTACCCACCATCACATTTAATTTAGCTGCACGGCATATATAGCCAATTGTAACACTACTGCAGTAGTTTATGCTATAGGTGAAGACTAGCAACTTTGGATTGTTTGCACGCAAGTCATGTCTCTCGTTCTCATCCACCAAAAGCTGACTCGGATTAGTGTCACCTCCCTGAAATATGTTTGGTTTAGGAAGTGAGGAAGAAAAGGGCCAACGAGGGCACTATCAAGCAACCAAGTTCCACAAGTGACAAGCCCACCACACCGAGAGACAAGAGCATCCGCAGAAGCATGGCAGACCTGGTGATGGGGGCGATGAGCAGCCTCATGCCCAAACTTGCCGAACTACTGAAGGCGGAGTACAACCTGCAGGCCGGTGTGAAGGAGGAGGTCAGGTCCCTCTACAAAGAGCTCGAGGGTGCTCAAGCCGTGCTATGCAAGGTGAGCCAGGTGCCATGGGACCTGCTCGACGAGCAGGTCAAGCTCTGGTCATGGGACATCAGGGAGGCGTCCTACGACATGGATGACATCCTTGACACCTTCCTTGTGGGTGTCCGGGGCTGTGATTCCTCCATGGAGAAGGGATTGCTCAAACCCCAGGTGCAGAAAGTGTCCAAATTCATTAGAAAGCACAAGGCCCGCCGCAATATCAGCATCGCAATCGAGCACATCAAGAGACATGTCGAGGAGGTGACAGCGCGGCGTGAAAGGTTCAGGGTCGACGATGTTGTGGCCAGGCCAGCCACTGCATCCACGGTTGACCCTCGTCTTGCAGCCATGTACACACAAGTGAACAAGCTTGTTGGCATCAACAAGTCAAGCAGTGAGCTCATGTCCATGGTGCAGTCGTCCCCACAGCAGGATGACGTGTCCAATGCCAAGATGAAAACAATATCAGTTTTCGGACCTGGTGGGTTAGGCAAGACCACTCTTGTGAAAGCTGTCTATGAGAAGCTAATTGGCCATTATGATCGTAGTGCTTTTGTTTCTGTTGGCCGTACTCTTGACTTGAAGAAAGTCATCCAGGCGATCCTTATCAAACTTGATAAGGAACGTTACATGCTTTTCAATTTTTCTGTGCTGCACGAAATAAGTCAATTTATCGATGAACTACGAGAGTTCATGCTTCAACACAAGAGGTACACTTCAACACTCAGTTTTGAAATTTCTTTTCAGTTTGTGGTACTGTCATGTAGCTTATAATACTCCTTCCCTCGTCAGAGTTATGTTTGGAGTTTTAGGGCAAACTAAGCCAATAATTTAAAATATTTCATTACATATAATTATTTTTGCACTATTTTTGGTTATTTGAAATTAATATGACCCTTAATCTTGTCTTTTTAGATAAGAAAGTGTTCCAGCCTCTGCCATTCGTAGTTGGTACACAATTGAACATATAATTGTCCTCAAATACAATTTCATAGAAGTGTACTTATGCTATGTTATAGATACCTTTTGTAACAAAAATAAGAAAAAGAACTAGTCAAAGCTCTATTTTGCACATCTAAAACATGGCTTATTTTTGGTGGAAGGGAGTACTCAATTTCCGTTTCTAGTTGTTTGTTGCATATGCTTTTGAGAACTATTAATTTAGATATTAATTTTAATTGATGAATTCGGCACTATTTTGTGGATAGGTATTTTATTGTTATTGATGACATATGGGAGACACAGTTATGGGACACAATCAAATTGGCATTTGATGGTGACAATAGCTGTGGAGGTAGAATAATCTTAACTACACGTAATTGGGAAGTTGCTACAAAAGCTGGTGAAGTTTACAAGCAACAACCACTTCCTTACGCTGACTCTAGAAAGTTATTTTCTACAAGAATATATGGTCATGATGGAAGAAATTGTATTAACAATCACTGGGACCATACATCTGATGAAATTTTAAGGAAATGTGATGGTATACCTTTTAGCTATAATTACAATGGCTAGTTTATTGGTGGGAAAACAAAGAGAGAAATGGTCTGAGATATACAAATCTATTGGTTTTGGCCTTAAGGATAATAAGGAAGCAGAAAGTACAAAGACAATAGTGTCCTTTAGCTACTATGACCTTCCTTCACATCTAAGGTCTTGCTTGGTGTATCTTAGCGCATTCCCAGAAGATTGTTACATTCCTAAAGATGAGTTGATTTGGAAGTGGATAGCTGAAGGATTTGTTCATGAGAGACAAGGAATAAGGTTATTCGAAATTGGAGAAAGGTACTTTAATGATCTAATAAACAGATGCATGATCCAAGCAGAAGAGCACAGTCGTGATGGAAGCATCCATGGTTGTCGTGTTCATGATATGGTGCTTGATTTCATCCGCTGGGTATCATATGAAGAAAAACTTTCTCACTATATCAGATAAAGAAGATGACAATGGCCAATGCACACTGAAACAGAACACTGTGCGTAGGTTGGCCCAGCAAAATAGGGCGATGGGGCTCACTCGTCGAGCTAACCGTGTGGACATGCAAAAGCAAGGTCGTTTATCAGCTACGAGTGTGTTATTGAGACAAGCATCCAACTCTCCAGCTTCAAAATTCTGCGTGTGCTAGCTATAGAGAACTGCAAACATAAAGGTGGATCCCCTATCCGTATTGAGCATCTGGGACACTTACGTCACTTGAGGTATCTCAGTCTACAAGGAACAAAGATTGATAAGATCCCTAGAGAAATAGAAGATCTAAGCTTCTTGCAGACGCTGGACTTGTCGAGATCTGACATTGTAGAATTGCCATCGAGCATGAGCTCGCTCACACAGTTGTTGTGCCTTCGTATTACATTGAGCCCTAATGTTGAGGCGGGCAAAGAGGTTGCCTCAGTGGGGAAGATGACATCCCTAGAGGAGCTGGATATTAGTTTCCAGGGAGACAAATGGTCCACGAGGCGGCTTGTAAAGGAATTGAGAAGTCTGACGGAACTCAGGGTGCTCTGGATTGATGTCTACTACGATAACGAGACCGAGAGAGATCTTCTGGAATCTCTGCCACATCTCCCCAAGCTGCAGACTCTAGGAATTACTAATTGCTTTGATCGCAACAAAATTCGTACAGTCAAGTGGGAAAATGAGTTTGCCCTACCACGGCATCTCCAGCATCTAGGAGTCAATGGCGTAGCTACATCGTTGGAGGAGCTAGCAGCAATAAGCTCTGACAAGATGAATGTGGAGGACATGGAGTCTCTACGGGAACATGTGAACGATAACTATCAAGTAACGTCGTGTTACCTGAATGATAAGTTTCCAACAACAACATGGGAAGGAACTGGGTTTGTTCTCTCCAGGCATCTCAGAGAATTATATATAGTTAAAGTCAAACTCTGCAAGCTGCCATCGTGGATCAGTCCTTCGTGTCTTCCAAACCTCTCAAACTTGGGTCTATACCTGGACGCCGTGGATCAGCAGGACCTGAAAATCCTCGGTACTTTGCCAGAGCTCTGTTTTCTTGACCTGATCTCGAGGTCCTCAGCCACAATAAGCAATGTTAATGACAGTGATGCTGGTTACTTTCAAAAGCTGTGGCACTGCAGACTGGGTCATATGTCGACGTTTTGGCTTCTTCCTGGCAACGATGGCAAGAGCCCTTCGTTTCATATATGGAATGGAAAAGATGACATTGTTGCCATGTCCTCCGGTTCTGGAAGCACAGGTGTCATCTGCAGCAGAGGCACAGCAGGACCTACCTTCATGCCACAACTCCAAATGCTGTCATTTCTCGTTTATGTGCGGGCCTTAAGGGACCATTGTTACAGTGACAATTTCGGCCTAGAATACCTTCCTTCGCTTCAGAAAATTGCGGTTGAAATATTGTACTCAGATGCCTCTACTGAAGAGGTGGACCAAGTGAAGGCGGCACTGAGACACGCAGCCAATGTCCATCCTAACCGTCCTGTACTTGTCATCTCCAAATTCGACACGGGAAAGAGGTACATTCCTAGCATGTACATACAGTACTATGATGTCTTTTGTGGTATTTCTGCACAAAAACAAGGCAAGAACCAGTTTATATTTTGTGGTATTTCCTTGATTATTTTCCACATTCAGGAGAAATGCATGCCTATTCAATTGCCAGAGGAACAAGGCTGAGCCACACAGCATGCAGCAGCAGCAGCAGCAGTAGCTCATTCTTGTAGCGAAGGGTGGCTGAGCCGTGAGGAATGAGCTGATCGATCAATGCCGCGCATTTAACCCGAGGCCCCAAATGAATTTGTAAATCTTTCAGCATATTGATGAACTATTAGAAGTCAACATTTTCATTGTAATATAAAAATCTTTTCGAACGGGATAGTCTCCATTCCCGTTACCATGGAAGTTATTACAGAGTATCAGAGTTTGAGGTCATAGGAAAACAGAGGTAAGAGCTCACAATTCTCAGGTGAAAGGAGATGATACAAGAATATCAGAGCGTAGACATATCCTCCAAACAATACAAGTTTTCGCCGGCATAAAGACTGAAGATCAAGCCTTCAAATCAACCAGCAATGAACCACAACTGACTCAGCTCTATTAGTTCTCCTTCGGTTGGCTGTCATTCTCCTTGTTGTCATCCCAATCTTCAATGGTGCCATGGCAGTGATGCAGCTGCTGGGCGATTTGGTGTTGCATTAATCATGTGGATTGCAGCATGTACAAGAATGCTTGTGACATTTCCTCTGTGAGAAAAGAACATGTTCCAGTTGTCACCTCAAAAGGATTTTAATTTGCTTTACCAAAACATGTTCTGTTAGAACGTCTCCATGTTGACTTGTCCAGCAAATTGCTGCAGTCAACAACGTGTGCATGCATTTATTTTTCGGGAGCCATTTTTTCAGCCATAACTGTATATAGTGTTTGGTGTGCGTCAGAGTCAGACATGCAATCCAACCATCCATGTTGTATTTTCTTATTATACAGGACTAATAGTATTATCAACATTATAGCAACCACTACAGAGTAGCTACAACCATAAAGCTGTCAATCAGATGCAATACTCCTCTAGTAATAAACTACTATAGGGGTGCACAGTTAGATTGAGAGGCATAGGCATCTGTTCTCATCTGTGCACAAATCTGAAATGACAAGACACGTAGATGTCATCTGTTCTCTCTTCAGTCTTCTCATCCAGCTCATTCATTTTTCACCAGGCAGTTTCCATTTCCATGGGTGGCACCAGAAGCACAGGCCTCCCCTCTACAGGTGTGACAACAAAATCAACATCAAAAGAAGCCAGGACATGTTACTGTTGCTTGTTGGTGGCAAAGAGGCAGGAGCCTCAGCTCATCACCAGCATTCAGCAACAAGGGACATCAGCAAGGCTTATATATACCAACATACCCTTGGCACTGAGGAACTTCTCCATGGCGGCGATGACGTGCCTGCCATGTGGGTACCTCTTCAGGTGGTCAGCGTTCTTCCTGGCAACGTCCAGAAGCAGCCCCACCTGATGCTCCTCCGCCATCACTACCATCTTCTGGATGAGAAAGTTCCCATATCGATTGATCATCATGTCCTGCACACACACATATGTATCTCAATCATGTTCACTGTATTTCCCATATAGTAACTAGGAGGTATATCTGCCACAGGTAACCAACCACAAGATGGTCTAGGTGCTGGCTGCCGGCGTTGCCGAGGATCTCATTTATGAGGAGCTGCCGATCCTCCTGGCTCCCGAAAACCAGGCACTTCTCCAACACCTTGGAGGCGAACTTGTGATAGCACATGCTCACCATGCGCCTGTCAAACTTTGTCACTATCATAGATCGCTCGGCCTGGCCTCCATGCTCCAGCAGGTGCTGCATCACGTAGTTTCCAAATGGGTCTGCGGACAGCTTGTTAGCAAACTCGATAATCTCTGCTGTCAGCGTGTGGTACACCTCAGGGTTGTCACAATGTTCCAGCACTTTCTGGGAACAGCAAACAGTTGGGAAAAAAGAACTGAATCAGATCAGATGATGAAAAGTTGAGTTGAATTCGATGCATGATGGCACACAGAAAGCTGCAACTTGGCCAGCTAAGCCTCTTAGCTGCGGATGTTTCCATCAGCTAAGCGCAGCTATAGCCGGAGATTGCGGCAGCTAACCCATTTAGCTATTTTTGCAAAAAAGTAGAAAAAAAACACATACAACTCACACTTCAAAGGAGTAAATCACAGGTTCATTGGATTCCCTCACAGGCTAATGCTGACTGAGGATGACCGAAGGCTAATGAAAGCTAAGATATTCGACTTTTTGGGGAAGATGATCGAAGAACAGAGGAAGACTGAAGACTACCATAATTGAGGAAGATGCTCGAGCTGGCTAAAACATGGCTCATTAGCAGCTATATCCAGATTTCTCCGGCTATTAGCTGCTGGCTACAAATTGAATATCTTAGCTTTCATCTCATCCAGCAGCTATCTCCGGCTATAGTTGCAGCTATAGCTGGAGATTTAAAAACTTGGCACACAACACTGAAAACACAAATAATTGACATGTTAAGGACAACCTGCTGGGGAGTCTCTTAGAAGTGGTCATGTTAAGGACATTGCATGCTCGAAAATATGCCACATGGACCCCAATCAAATGTTCATATGTCTTCATGGCATCGTGGCTCAACGGTGTAGCTTCCTCATGGTCTTCCTCAACAATCCCCGGGGCACCTAAATTCTTACCACCACCGAAGACGTAAGCGATGCAGCAATAGGCACAGGGTCTTCGACAGTTTGCTTCACATTGTTATCCTGCGCACACATTCCTTGTGAAGAAGTGGAATGAATGCGTCCAGAAAAAAATGTTGGTTGTTGTCTCGCACAAGGTTGTCTTTTGCGCTTGCCTTTGAATCAACCTGACAAGGAAATTAATAACATTGGTTCAGATGTTCAGTACAAGAGACCTAATGAATCTTGATGCCAAGCGTGCATACTTGCTATGTATTACCATGAATTCGTATCCAAATATAGAACCAGATAAAAATAATAATCGCCCTCGAGTAGATGAACAGTTCCTAAAATAAAAAGAATAAATCCTGGCCTCTTACTGCCATAATAGAATTATACCTTGAAAAGCAAAACAATAGGTAAGGTAACCTATTGTCCGCAAAGTATTTCCGAAGGGACAATATCACCGTTTGTAAGCATGTAAACACTCCATATAGACGACAAACATGGTAGGCAACCCAAAAAAAAAAAAAGAATTGTGATGAATCCACATTTGGTTGTGCAAATAGATAACCCCACTCTCCCCACCACAAAAACCCACCCCATCGGGCTTAATTAGATTTGAAATACTTAGAGAAAGGAGACTTCTATAGTCCATAGGATCTATAGATCCTAGATTGATGTGGCCAGTACCCACATGAATAGAGATTGATGTGGCCCATATATTGACAGCTTACCACATCCTATATTTGGCCGGATCTAAGATCAGCATGGCAGAAAACCTTAAGGGGTATATTGAACCCAAATCATAAACTATTCTCGCATTATGTCACTAGATTTCCTTGTCCACTACTTGGTTAGATCGAGAATCCCCACGGATCGGAAAACCGTGGGTGCATCAAACTCAAATCGAAAACTATAAAGGTATCCTTTGAACTACATAAGGCCTCAATCTCGGATCTTTGATGACCAATAGGTTTAGAAACCAACAAACAAATCATGGTCAACACATAAAAAAATAAAATTAAAATCCTAATCTTCCAAGGCCCCAACTTGGAGAAGGTGTCGTGCACCATATAGTTATTTACCTTCTTCTCGGCCTAAAAGGTGTCGCCGTGTTAATTAAAATAAATGATTCAGGAATGGGAATCTGTGCAACTTTATATAGAAAACCCTAGTTATGATTGTGCATCGTAGTGGGCCGAGCTTGTTCACAATGCTCAGCTTGGGCTAAAGTTTCTTCTTGTTGGGCCTACCATTAATGGAAGCAATGTTAACCCAAAACAAATTTCACCTTTGAAACTAATTGGGCCAAAGTATTGTACAATCATTATGTTGATTGTTTAGGGGACACTAGAAAATTTGGTTTAATGAGCCAAAGGGCATAAATCAATCAATGCCACATCTCTCCTTTTGGATAAACATCCCGACTATCCCGCAACGATGACATGTAGTGATATGATGTTGTCATTCAACTAAGGTTACCACATTTACTCTCACCCTTTTTCCCCAAATTTCTATTATGGGAAGAATCCTTTTCTCTCGTATGAAGAAGAATACTCAACCATCTACGAATTGATCGAACGAGGTTTTATCGATATATACCGCCATGGGCTATACCATCGACTACCATGATGAATGAATTCGGTAGATTTTGTGTATCTCATTGACTGAAATGACAGTTGTTTCATAACTCGGCTGAAATTTCATTGGTCAAAACTCACATTTGGAGAAACATGCAATTGTTGCTACTTTTCGCCATAGTCACAAAATCTCTTTGCTGATTTGGCTACTATGGCTTTGACTCCTCTCATTCCAGCCATCACAATTCAAGCACTAACCACAATGGATGTCAATGTTGTTCTAGGCCTTAGCTTTCAAACCATGTGTTGTTTTTGTCGCATGATAGTCAAAAATTCAAAAAAGAGAATGAGATTGAAAGATTAAAATAAGAAACAAGGTTAGCATAGGAGAATTAGGATTTCATTCTAGCCCTCTAGAAGCTTTATTTATACATGCCCATAGGCCTCGGTTGGCCTAAAAATGCCCTTACAATTACTACATATTATGGGCATATTCTTACCCTTCTAGGATAATGACGATCGTGGCACATGTATCCCCTTCCCTAGATGGTGCCGGCATTTGACTCCAACTGGTATCCCCTTATCTCTTTCGAGATGCATGGGACGGCTTTGACAAAGTCTTCTTGGTCTTCTCGGGTAGCCGGCACTCTCTAGCCCCCCAACTTGCCGGATGAGTTCGACTAGGTAGATCTTTGCAATCCACCCGCACTCACAACACTAAAATATTTTGGTGCCGAAAGGAAGTGCCTCCGCCTGCAGTACCGAATGGTAATGATGGTTGACCTATCATTTCTCCAATGCTAAAGGGTTACAATGTTCAACTTACCATTTTGCCAGTGCAAAATATATAGTGATAAAGGTTGACTTACCATTTCGCCGGCATGAAATAATGATAAAGGAAAGGACCCTAGCATATGGCGCAGGGCAAAATTGGGGTGCTGAAAGGATGGTCTCCCTCCAATGATGAGCAATGGTAGCTAATGAAGATGGAGGCTGATGTAGCATGACAATGACCAACGAAAGAAATTGCTAGTGACATTCTCTCTCTATGTGGTGCTCACATTTGTTTTATGACTTCAGGGGTGGTGTGTCCATGTACAAGGTGCACGCCACCACCACCATTGGTGACGCCTTCGTTATCTCCCTCCTCATCCGCGTTGACAAGGAAGACTCCATTTTCAATGTAAGATCGATCGATCTTGATTTACCATGAATGGAGATTCTATTTATTTTGTGTGTGTTGTTAATCATGCCATATTCGCTCCTTCCCGTAGGATAATAAGTAGAAGCTTGGCAAGGTACTCGAGTATTCCAACATGTTGATAATCATGGCCTCATCAAAAAGCAAAGAGATCAAGCACATAAAGGCATCTTGCATCCTCGTGCAATTAGTGGAAGAAACAATCGTAGTAAGAATGTTCTTGAATTACTTCCTATGGATGTGCATTGAATTCGCAGTAGCGCAATTGAGTTCCACATGTGGGTGATGGATTAATCACCTATCTATGGAAAAAGGATTTTCAGATAAAGGGATGACTAAATCACCCCTTTACCGACTCATAGACAATGCATGTTCTTTTTGCGACAAAAGAAGAATTATATTATATAATAGTTGGGTACATCAACACGTTACAAGCACTATGAATACCTAACTTATTAAATGCTTTGAAGTGTGGATGACCACACAAGCATACACTCAACAGATGGCCTCAGAACAAATGCCTAACGAACGAAAACCAACATCCATGTAGACGCAATCGAGGAACTTCTACTTTCTAATGTCTTCCTTCTTCCTTCGCAATCAAGAACGAGAAAGACAGATCTAAAAATTATTCTCCCCAGTTCTTTGTCATGGCCGATCGAATGTGGCCGGAGAAAATTATTCTATGGTGAGGACATCATCTCCGCCTTGATGCTCGCTATCCGAAGTAAAATTCTCCAAGTCGCCTTGTCAATGAGATGATGACGTTGAAGTACTCACCCTCATCTTCAGCGGAACCGCCATGGAGAAGATGATTCCACCTTTCCCTTTACCGCCGAAAAAAGGATGAGGAACAAATAAAATTCCAGTACCAAGAAATTTGGCCCGAAAGACACCGACCCTAATGACTCGATCTACTAGCTAGGAAAAATTAACTAGAAACAATGGATCCTCACTCCCTTCAACCCCCTGGGTGAGATGCCGAACAGCGTGGCGTATGGTGGAAGGCAACGGTGGCGGCACTAGGGCAGAATGATGAGGTGTGAAAAATTGTGCCGCATGCATTTGCTATATTTGGAGCTCCGAATAAAAAGATATTAATTTCGCAAATTCAAAAGAAGTGTTGATGTCATCGCTGACATCAGCATGCCATGCAAAACCGCCATAGACCTGGGGTGAACGGGTTCGCAAGTTCAAGGGGCTAGATGGTTGGTTTCTAAGTCCATGGACCTACTCCCTCTGGGGTGGTATTAGAAGTCGTTTAGGACATGATTGTGCATACCAAAGACTCATTAATTAGGGGTAAGTTTTCCCCTGTCTACCCTTATTAAATATGGCCGCTGTTGCACTATAAACAAGAAACTTGGTTGGCTAGCAAAGCTAGTCTCGACGCTGAGGGCTCGAGTTCGAATTCGCGTGACTCTAAGACGTATAGCATGGCTGGTAATATGATTTTCTCCTATCTTTCACTCTCTTGAGTTTGAGTGGGTGTCTCACCTCGATACGCTTCGGGGAGATAAGGCTGACACTCCTCGACTAAATGGATGTGTGGAAACATGATACTAGCCGCCTGCACATATATTTTATAAGCGTGACGGCGAACCGGCAACAACCCACTATCTCAATATAATGTGGATGAGTAACATGTATATATAGGGGTGTGCTTTACCTGCTACCCATCACGATAATAGTTAATTTAGCTGGACGGCATATATAGCCAAACAAGACTGCTCTAATTTATGCTGAAGGTGAAGACTAGCAACTTTGGATTGTCTGGGTGTAGATCATGTTTGTCGTTCTCATCTACCAAACGCAGACTCCGATTGGTGTCACCTCGTCTAAAATTCATAAAAGAATATGGCCTGGCTTAGCACAACTCCGCTTCACTAGTGAAGTCAGTTTTCAGGTTTTGATCATTGTGTTTAGCAAAATAGCTTCACGTGATAGACCTTCTCGAGTGGAACTAAACCTTCAAGACAACCCAAATGGTTTTACTTGGCCTCTTCGTTCAACTGGACAATTTCCGTTAAAACCATGTATGTTGCATTGACTAATAATGCTGTGAGACTTTCACAAGAAATTTTTTGGTGTGCAAAGATGACAATGAAGATCAAAGGCCTTTATGTTGTATTTAAAAGATAATCTTTCCGGACAGAATTCGGAAGGGATAAAAATGCATGATCTATCATATAAATGAATCTATTTAACACCTGTTTTTCGATTGTGCATACACTAATTTCTTCTGGAGGTCTGTCCACCTATTGTTTGGTAGTCCTAGACGACTTAACATACATGACCTATTCCATTGGTGGTGTAAATTGGGGGAAAACAAACATAACCTATTCAGATTAACCGCAGCGTAACGTTGTGTTGGACCATTGGGTCACAATAAATCAACTGGTGCTTGACAGATGTAGAACAAAAATGTTCATGCAAGTACTCTTTAGGGAACACATTGGCTACGGCAATGAGCGCAAACTACAGTGCCATGATGACCTAGACGGCTATAATTTGGACGAAGTTGGAGAGAATGAACCAGACTGCACGGAATGGGTTAGCGAGCAGTTGCCAAAAATGAAGGGATTAACGAGGGGCACGTGATGGGGGGCGGGCGGGGCGGGCTGTAAGATGTAGCTTTGATTGATTAATCATTAAGGCTAGATTGATTCAGTTTAGGTTCTTCTCCAATCTATTCCATCTTATATTGCTAAACGTTTATATTTATGGGTGCTTATTATACTAAGGCCAGCGCGCCCTGTCTTTTTGTTGGCTCTAGGCTGTGCAAACCTTAAGATTTCAAATGAGAAAACTGTGTGCTAGTGCTTCTTGTGTATACTACAATTGAAATTCAAGTGCATGGTACAGTGTGTGGACTAAACGCATGTGTATGGAAACATGTTACTAGCCGCCTACACATATATTTTGTATATAGTCGTGATGGCGAACCGGCAACAACGACTACCCAATATAATTATAACGTGGACGAGGAACAGGTATAACCTGCTACCCACGATCACAGTTAATTTAGCTGCACGGCATACATAGCCAATTGTAACACTACTGCACTAGTTTATGCTATAGGTGAAGACTAGCAACTATGGATTGTTTGCACGCAAGTCATGTATCTTGTTCTCATCCACCAAAAGCTGACTCGGATTAGTGTCACCTCCCTGAAATCAATAATAGAATATATACACTCAAATAACACCACACTAATAACAATGTTTGGGTTTGGAAGTGTGGAAGAAACGTGCCAACTAGGGCACTATCAAGCAACCAAGTTCCACAAGTGACAAGCCCACCACCGAGAGACAAGAGGATCCGTGGAAGCATGCCAGACCTTGTGATGGGGGCGATGAGCAGCCTCATGCCCAAGCTTGCCGAGCTGCTGAAGGCGGAGTACAACCTGCAGGCAGGTGTGAAGGAGCAGGTCAAGTCCCTCTACAAAGAGCTCGAAGGTGCTCAAGCTGCGCCACGCAAGGTGGGGCAGGTTCCATGGGACTAGCTCGAGGAGCAGGTCAAGCTCTGGTCATGCGACATCAGGGAGGCGTCCTATGACATGGACGACACCATTGACGCCTTCCTTGTGCGTGTCCGGGGCTGTGATTCCTCCGTGGAGAAGGGATTGCTCAAATCGCAAGTGCAAAAAGTGTCCAATTTCTTTAAAAAGCACAAGGCCCGCCATGACATCAGCATCGCCATCCAGCACATCAAGAGACATGTCCAGGAGGTGACAGCGCGGAATGAAAGGTTCAGGGTCGATCATGTTGTGGCCAGGCCAGCCACTGCATCGACGGTTGATCCTCGTCTTGCAGCCATGTACACACAAGTGAACAAGCTTGTTGGCATCAGCAAGTCAAGCAGTGAGCTCATGTCCATGCTGCAGTCGTCCCCACAGCAGGATGACGTATCCAATGCCAAGATGAAAACAATATCAGTTTTTGGACCTGGTGGATTAGGCAAGACCACTCTTGTGAAGGCTGTCTGTGAGAAGCTAAGTGGCCATTATGATCGCAGTGCTTTTGTTTCTGTTGGCCGTACTCCTGACTTGAAGAAAGTCATCCAGGCGATCCTTATCAAACTTGATAGGGAAATCGATACATGCATTTCAATTTTACTGTACTGCATGAAATAAGTCAATTTATCGATGAACTACGAGAGTTCTTACTTCAACACAAGAGGTACCCTAGAACACTAAGTTTTAAAATTTCTTTTCAGTTTGTGGTACTGTCATCTAGCGTATAATACTCCTTCCCTCGTCAGAATTATGTGTGGAGTTTTAGTGCAAACTAAGCCAATCATTTAAAATATTTCATTACGTATAATAGTTTTTGCACTATTTTTGGTTATTTGAAATTAATATGACCTTTAATTTTGTCTTTTTAGATAAGAAAGTGTTCCAGCCTCTACCATTCGTAGTTGGTACACAATTGAACATATAATTGTCCTGAAATACAATTTCATAGAAGTGTAGTTCTGCTGTGTAATAGATACGTTTTGTAAATCGAACAAAAACAAGAAAGAACCAGTCAAAGCTCTATTTTGCACATCTAAAAAACATGGCTTATTTGTGGTGGAAGGGAGTACTCAATTTAAGTTTCTAGTTGTTTGTTGCTGCTTTATTGTTTCATATGCTCTAGACAACTATTAGTTTAGATATTGTTTTTAACTAATGAATTCTGCACTATTTTTTGGATAGGTATTTGATTGTTATTGATGACATATGGGAGACAGAGTCATGGGACACAATCAAATTGGCATTTGATGATGACAATAGCTGTGGACGTAGAATAATCATAACTACACGTAATTGGGAAGTTGCTACAAAAGCTGGTGAAGTTTACAAGCTACAACCACTTCCTTACGCTGAGTCTAGAAAGTTATTTTCTACAAGAATATATGGTCATGATGGAAGAAATTGTATTGACAATGACTGGGACCATACATCCGATGAAATTTTAAGGAAATGTGATGGTATACCTTTAGCTATAATTACAATGGCTAGTTTATTGGTGGGAAAACAAAGAGAGAAATGGTCTGAGATATACAAATCTATTGGTTTTGGCCTTAAGGATAATAAGGAAGCAGAAAGTACAAAGACAATAGTGTCCTATAGCTACTATGACCTTCCTTCACATCTAAGGTCTTGCTTGGTGTATCTTAGCGCATTCCCAGAAGATTGTTACATTCTAAAGATGAGTTGATTTGGAAGTGGATAGCTGAAGGATTTGTTCATGAGAGACAAGGAATAAGGTTATTCAAATTGGAGAAAGTTACTTTTATGATCTAATAAACAGAAGCATGATCCAAGCAGAAGAGAGCAGTCATGATGGAAGCATCTATGGTTGTCGTGTTCATGATATGGTGCTTGATTTTATCCGCTGTGTGTCATATGAAGAAAACTTTCTCACTATACCTGATAAAGAAGATGACAATGGCCAATGCACACTGAAACAGAACACTGTGCGTAGGTTGGCCCAGCAAAATAGGTCCATGGGGCTCACTCGTCGAGCTAACCGTGTGGACATGCAAAAACAAGGTCGCTTTATCGGCTACGAGTGTGTTATTGAGACAAGCATCCTACTCTCAAGCTTCAAAATTCTGCGTGTGCTCGCTATAGAGAACTGCAAACCTAAAGGTGGATCCCCTATCCGTATTGACCATCTGGGACACTTACGTCACTTGAGGTATCTCAGCCTACGAGGAACAAAGGTTGATAAGATCCCTAGAGAAATAGGAGATCTAAGGTTGTTGCAGACGCTGGACTTGTCGGGATCTGACATTGTAGAATTGCCATCGACCATGAGCTTGCTCACACAGTTGCTGTGCCTTCGTGTTACATTGAGCCCTAATGTTGAAGCGGGCAAAGAGGTTGCTTCAGTGGGGAAGATGACATCCCTAGAGGAGCTGTTCATACATTTCCACGGTGACAAGTGGTCTACGAGGCGGATTGTAAAGGAGTTGAGAAGTCTACTGGAACTCAGGGTGCTCTGGCTTACTGTCTGCTACAATAATGAGACCGAGAGAGATCTTCTGGAATCTCTGCCACATCTCCACAAGCTGCAGACTGTAGTAATTTCTAATTGCTTTGATGTGAATAAAATTCATACAATCAAGTGGGAAGAAGAGTTTGCCCTACCGCGGCATCTCCAGCATCTAGGAGTCAATGGCGTAGCTACATCGTTGGAGGAGCTAGCAGCAATATGCTCCGACAAGATGGATGTGGTGGACATGGAGTCTCTACGGGAACATGTGAACTATTGCTATCAAGTAACATCGTGTTACCTGAATGATAAGTTTCCAACAACTACATGGGAAGGAGCTGAGTTTGTTCTCTCCAGGCATCTTAGAGAATTATGTATAGAAAAAGTCAAACTCTGCAAGCTGCCATCGTGGATCAGTCCTTCGTGTCTTCATAATCTGTCCTACTTGAGCCTATACCTGGACTCCGTGGATCAGCAGGACCTGATAATCCTCGGAACTTTGCCAGAACTCTGTTTTCTTGACCTGATCTCAAGGTCCTCAGCCACAATAAGCAATGTTCATGGCAGTGATTCTGGTTACTTTCAAAAGCTTAGGTACTGCAGAATGGGTGCTTTGTCGACGGTGTGGCTTCTTCCTGGCAACGATGGAAATAGCCTTTCGTTTCATATATGGAATGGAAAAGATGACATTGTTCCCATGTCCTCTGGTTCTGGAAGCACAGGTGCCATCAGCAGCAGAGGCACAGCTGGACCTACCTTCATGCCACAGCTCGAAATGCTGTCATTTCTCGTTTATGTGCGGGCCTTAAGGGACCGTTGTTACAGTGACAACTTCGGCCTAGAATACCTTCCTTCGCTTCAGAAAATTGAGGTCGACATATTGTACACAGATGCCTCTACTGAAGAGGTGGACCAAGTGAAGGCGGCACTGAGACACGCAGCCAATGTCCATCCCAACCGTCCTATACTCGTCATCTCCAAATTCGACACGGGAAAGATTATCCCACAAGAGGAAGAGGTACACTCCTAGCATGTACATACAGTACTATGTTGTCTTTGTCCCTACTATTTCTGCACAAAACAATGCGAGAACAGGGTTTATACTTATGGTGTTTCCTTGATTATTTTCCAAATTTAGGAGAAATGCATGCCTATTCAATTGCCAGAGGAACAAGTCTGAGCCACGCAGCATGCAGCAGCAGTAGCTCAATCTTGTAGCGAAGGGAGTCCATTCATCATAGTCGAAATCCATGGTTGGCAGTTGTTGCTCTTGTTCAGCCAGCACGCCACTCACACATGTAGCGGTGGCGGTGGCGGAGGGTGGCTGAGGCGTGAGGAATGAGCTGATCGATCAATGCTGCGCATTTAATCCGAGGCCCCAAATGAATATGTAAATCTTTCAGCATATTGATGAACTATTAGAGTCAACATTTTCATTGTAATATATTTTTTTCCCGTTACCATGGAAGTTATTACAGAGTACCAGAGTTTGAGGTCAAAGGAAAACAGAGGTAAGAGGTCATATTTCTCTGGTGAATGCAGATATACAAGTCCTCCAAACAAAACAAGTTTTAGCAGACATAGACTGACGATAAAGATCTAGCCTTGAAATCAACCAGCATTGAAGCACAGCTGACTCAGCTCTATTATTTCTCCTTCGGTTGGCTGTCATCCTCCTTGTCGTCCGAATCTTCAATGGTGCCATGGCAGTGATGCAGCTGCTGGGCGATTTGGTGTTGCATTAATCATTTGGATTGCAGCATGTCACCAACAAGGTTAAGCACCCGCTAATCTGATCGAGAGCAAGGAGGATTCTGAGTCAGCTGGGCTGGCGGAAGAGGAAAACGAATCAAGAAGCCCAACAAGTTGAACTCGACACGACCGGGGGAGTAATACAACGAGCCCAATAGATAGCAGGCTTTGTTATTTCTTTTAATTCTTCACCGCCCATGAACGGGCAGAGGGAATGCTGTGTGCTCCCCTATGTATTGCTTGGATACGGTTGAACCCTGAGCTTTGAACTCGAACAAAACCGAAACCGACGGGCGCCGGTGGCGAAGCTTCGCCGGTGGCCGGAGTGTCAATCTATCGTGTTCTAAGTATCCACTATCTACCGAGTACTTGCATCATAGTAGGCAGGTTACATCTGGTATCGATACCAACGCTCGGATTCACTTCGCTCTTCGGATTCGCCCCCAATTCATCAAATCGACACAAGGCTATGGTAATCGGTCGAATTGAACTCGGTTGCTGGTCGTCCGGTGTTCGAATCGCAATAAATCCATCCACCGGGCCGTTTGATTGGGAGTTCTCGCCGGCTCATCGATCCCCGGGCGGCGCATCGATTACCTCACCCGACGATCCATGGCCCCCGACGACCGAGGAGCAACTCGGACAAATCCTTGGCCTCCTGGAGAAGAAATTCAATGGCATCGACGACCTCAAGACATCCATGAAGGAGATGACGGAGATGCGGTCGGAGATCCGCGACTAGTGACCCAAGGTGGACGGCCGCGTCGACAAACTCGAGTCCCTCGTCAACGACCTTGGCGTCAAGTTCGACAAGGTGCTTGGCGGAATTCCTCAAGCGGAACCACTACAATCGCCTCGCATCACCATCGTCTCACCATCGGCTTCGGGATCACCACCTTCCCCGTGATGCCGAGGGCGGCCGGACTCCGCCGTGCTGGAGTCGACCCCAATAGGGGCGACGTCCGGGCCTCATGGCCACCGCGAATCTGGTCATGGGGTGGTGTATATCGCCACCCCCGGCCAACCACTCATCCAAGGTGCGATGGATCCAACAACAACTCTCATCTGCTTCATTATACCATTCCCATGATTAACGGTGATCACACCGTCAAGCCACACCATAACCCAGCCATGCCTGATTTCATTTTTCCTAAATTTGATGGATCCCAACCTCGATTGTGGATTAAGAATTGTGAGACATTCTTTGATGTGTATGAAGTCTTACCTCATCTTTGGGTCAAGTATGCAACTATGAATCGATAGGTTCCGTGGCTGGCCTTTGGTACCAAATTAATCACCCACTCGCTTTGCTATGACATGGCCTCGGTTCATCAGAGCTGTTTGTACCAAATTTGAAAAAGATGAGCATAATCACCTTATCGACACACTTTTTCCACCTGAACCAAACCCATAGTCTTGATGAGTACACAGCTAATTTCTGTGACTTAGTCCACCAAATCTTAGCCCATGACCCCAATCTACCCATGACAGTGATCACCAACAGATATATAGATGGCCTTAAGAAAGAAATTAGATCTGTTGTTATCATGCATAAACCCAAGGATTTGGACTCTGCGAGTTCTTTGGCTATTTTACAGGAAGAAGCACTATTGGGCATTTCACCAAGTCTCAAGAAAACTGATCCTTGGTATTCTAAGAAGTGGCAGCATGATGAAGGCAAATCCAGTACAACTCATTTAGGCTATCAACCAAGGTATTCTCCAAGCCCTGGTGATGATAAAAGACATACCCAAACAAATGCTGCCAAGACTACTGAAGACAAGCTATTAGCACTCAAGAAATTCAGAAGGGCCAAGGGTCTATGCTTCAAATGTGGAGAAAAATGGGTTCCTGGACATCAATGTCAAACTGTTTCATTGCATGCCATGGAAGAAGTTTGGGATTTCTTAGCTCCTAATCCACCTGAGCAGCAGCAACCTGTCCAACAAGATTCAGAAGACTCTGATGAGGATGAATTAATGAGCTTATCTATGCAAGCTATGAAAGGTCTTGATAATCATGATACTGTCAGACTAAGAGGTTTCATTGATAAACATGAAGCTTACATGCTTGTGGATTCTGGTAGTACACACTGCTTTCTCAGTGAAGCTCTAGCTGCTAGGATACCTGGTAGAGTTCCTTTGGCTAGATCTGTACAAGTCACAGTGGCTAATGGCAATATCTTACAATGCACTGATGAGATTCCAGATCTGTTGTGGTACATTCAAGGAGTCACATTCAAGACTACTTTCAAGATCCTACCTCTGGATACTTATGATGCTATCCTTGGTATGGATCGGTTAGGTAGCATCGCCCAATGACCGCTCACCGGGTGGATAAATGGTTCCAAATTCCATATGAAGGCAAGATGGTCAAAATTCAGGTATCACTTCAGAATTATGGGACCGATATTGATACAATCCAATTGGATGCTCTAGTCGGGCAAGATGCAATTCTACAATCAGATTCAGGTTGAATGTTTGTTGAAATGGACAATGTGGACACTGTCTCAGATCCAGCAATTCCACCTGATATGCAGCCTTTGATTGACAGATACTCTAAATTGTTCCAACCATTACCAGGTCTACCACCTCGAAGACCAGGTGATCATAAGATTCCATTGATTCCGTGAGCTACCCCATTCAAAGGCTAAGACCATATAGGTACAACCCATTTCGAAGGATGAGATAGAAAAACAAATACAAGAAATGTTAAACAAAGGTTTGATCAAACCAAGCACAAGCCCATTCTCATCTCCTGTTCTATTAGTTAAGAAGAAGACTGGAGACTGGAGACTTTGTGTGGATTACAGAAGACTTAATGCAGTCACTGTTAAGAACAAATACCCACTGCCAGTCATTGATGAGCTATTGGATGAATTACATGGAGCAAAATGGTTCACTTCCCTTGATCTATGTTCTGGTTTTCATCAGATTAGAGTTGCTGAGGGTGATGAGTATAAAACAGCATTTCAGACACATCATGGTCACTTTGAGTATCAGGTGATGCCATATGGAGTGACTGGGTCCTCCAACTTTCCAAGAAGTCATGAACAGCATTTTGCAGCCTGCTTTGAGAAAGTTTGTGGTTGTCTTCATTGATGATGTTTTGATTTATAGTTCTACTTGGGAAGAGCATTTGCATCATGTAGAACAAGTCTTTCAACTCTTACTCTAGAATCAGTTGTATGTTAAGCTATCTAAATGCTCCTTTGCTAAACAACGGCTCAATTATCTTGGACATGTTATCAGTCCAAACCGGGTGTATCCACGCATCCAAAGAAGGTACAAATCATAGCCGATTGGCCTCCACCGCAAAATGTTAAAGAGCCGAGGAGTTTTCTAGGAATGTCGCTACTATAGAAAATATGTCGAGAAACTATGGCATTCCGGCTAGACCACCGACAAATCTGTTGAAAAAAGGAGAGCTCTATGTATGGACATCTGAAAACAGGGCTTCATTTCAAGCACTTAAAACTGCCCTCATGATCGCACTTTTGTTTTGGCTCTACCTGATTTCTCTGGGACTTTTGAATTGGAAACTGATGCATCTGATAAAGGTATTGGGTCAGTTTTGCAACAAAATGGCCATCCTATTGCTTATGTTAGCAAATCCTTGGGACCCATAGCACAAGGTCTATCTACATATGACAAGGAATGCTATGCAATTCTAATGGCTGTGGACTATTGGAGACCATATCTTCTCAATACTGAGTTCATAATTAAAACAGACCAGAAAAGTCTCATCCACCTGGATGATCAGAGGCTAAGCACACCATGTGATACGTCAAGGTGTCCCGATCTTCACGACGTAGGATGAATCTTTCGTGATAAATAGTCAGAACAGCCGGATAACTTGTCTGCAAGCAGCGATAACTAGTGCAACCCGATGAATAAAACTCGAAGCCAACCACCGCCTTTAACCGCAACCCGAATCGAGGATTCGCCCAACCACACTCTCAAAGAACCAACCAACACAACCTACAATCAATCAAGGAGAACCTTGAAGGGAGTAGGAGCACCAATTGGGAGCGGATGAAGCCGCCGCTTCTGCAACCCCGCGAAGGAAATCACAAGAGCAAGGGGTAGAGATCTCGCTCTGAATTTGTTAGCACTCGGGCTGAACAAAGGGGTTCTATATTTCAATAATCAAAAGTCTGAGATTACAATGATGCTATGGAGTATTTATACTACTAACAACCCTATTAAATAGGTGTAAACTCAGGATGGAAATGAAAAGACTAAGAATGTGAAAAGGCCTCCACGAAATCAACTCCCGAGGTGGCCTCGCGCGACTGTTGGCTTCCGGCAGTCTTGATAATTTGGCAATAACTCCTTATTGGGAAGTCCAAATGACGAACAGTTGGATGCGTTGAAAAGATAACTTGATGAGCTTTCCACCCATGTATACCATGCACCATGACACTTTGTAGAATGGTACAGGTTTGCACTTAAACTTGGAGTTCATGCTGACTGTTGAACTTCAGAGCAGTCTTCACTAAAAGAGCTCGGCAGCCATAACCCGAACTTGAAACAGGTCGAGGCTTGATTCATAAGAAACTAGACTTCAAGATCTTTCAAACAAGTGCTCAATCACATTCATATCTTTTGGGAATCAAAAGTTATGAACGTTTCTTTAACTGGTCCGTTTTTCACTGAACTGGTCCAGTTTCTGCTGAACTACTCCGGTCTTGTCATACTGGTCTGCTTCGTCTTCTCGTGGACCTATATACCTGAGTAAAACCAAAGTAGAATATTTAGGTAGTATATAATTCTCACTAAGAGTTAAATGAACTTCACAAAGTAGCGCGTGCACCTTGCGTTGTAGTTTTGTATTGGGTCCATCAAAAACATGAGTTGGTGTAGCGTGGCTGGAATGTTGTAACAACTTCCTTGATGTCATGATCAGTGTAGAGGTCGACAAGGCCAGCATAGAGTTCGGCATGGATGTCGACAAGGTCGACATGGGGGTCGGTGAGGTCAGTGAGGTTGGTGTGGTCATATCACCATGGCAACATAAAGCATTGACAAAATTATTGGGTCTTCAATATAAAATAGTCTACAAGCAGGGCAAGGACAATAGGGTAGCAGATGCCCCGTCCGAACTCATCATGCTCAACCTTTAGAATTAAATGCAGTATCTGTAGTCACTTCACCATGGGCACTGTCCTTACAGAATTCTTACAAGGAGGACCCTGCTGCAGTGAAACTTCTCCAAGAATTGGCCATTCAGTCTCCTTCTGGACCATATACCTTATTCAGAGGCCTCATCTATTATAAGTCCAGGATTTGGTTGGGTAACTCCACTGGCATTCAACAGCAAGTACTACAGGCTATGCATGATAGTCCAGTAGGAGGTCATTCAGGATATGAAGCAACTTATCATAGAGTCAAGAAACTCTTTGCTTGGCCACATCTCAAACAATCAGTCAAGGAGTTTGTAGCTCAATGTGCAATCTGTCAACAAGCTAAAACTGAAAGAGTGGCTTCACCAGTCTGTTAACACCACTTCCTGTACACCGATGAATCCTGGAAGTGTATAACCATGGATTTTATTGATGGCTTACCTAAGTCCAAGGGCTACAATTGTATATTGGTGGTTGTGGACAGATTCACAAAATATGCTCATTTTGTAGCACTAGCACATCTTTTCACAGCTCTCGGTGTGGCCCTTATTTTGCTTGACTCTGTCTTTAAGATTCATGGTCTGCCCTGTTCCATTACTTCTGACAGAGACAAGATATTTACTTGCCGGCTATGGAACAAACTCTTTGATATGTTTGGTACAGCTTTATACAGAAGCACTTCTTACCATCCCCAGTCTGATGGTCAAACTGAGAGAGTAAATCGGTGTCTTGAAATCTACTTAAGATGCTTTGTGCACTCCTGCCCAAACAAGTGGTCTTCTTGGCTCTCTCTAGCCCAATACTGGTGCAATACTTCTTACCACTCTTCTTTGGGCAAGACACCATTCTTTGTTCTGTTTGGACACCATCCACATCGCTTGGGTCTTGAATTACCCAGGGAACTCGATATCTCCGATCTAGATGATTGGCTAAAAGACGAGAGAAGTCATGCAAGGATTGGTTAGACAGCACTTACAGAGAGCTCAAAAGAAAATGAAGTCACAAGCTGATAAGAAAAGATCATTCCGAAAGTTTTTGGTGGGTGATTTGGTATATGTCAAACTCCAACCATATGTACAAACCTCTCTTGCTACTCGCTCTTCCAACAAGTTGGCCTTCGTGTTCTTTGGACCATTTAAGGTCAGTGAGAAGATCAATGATGTGGCTTATCATTTAGAGCTACCACCTACAACACTTTGGTCTACCCGGTGTTTCATGTCTCACTTCAAGAAGGCTGTCTCTCCATCAACGGTGATCAGTACTACTTTACCTGATCTCAATCAGTACTACCGGTGCACCTGCTGCCATTCTTGATCAGCGTATTCATGTTCATAATGCATCCGCTATATCACAAGATCTAGTGAAATGGTCCAATCGCCCTCGTGAGTTGGCAACCCGGGAAGATGAAGAAGCTCTTCGTCGGGAGTTTCCCTGCGCCGGCTTGGGGTCAAGCCATGCCTCAAGGGGGGGAGAATGTCACCAACAAGGTTAAGCACCCGGCTAATCTGATTGAGAGCAAGGAGGATTCTGAGTCAGCTGGGCTGGCGGGAAGAGGAAATCGAATCAAGAAGCCCAACAAGTTGAACTCTGGACCCGACTGGGAGTAATACAACGAGCCCAATAGATAGCAGGCTTTGTTATTTCTTTTAATTCTTCACCGCCCATGAACGGGCAGAGGGAATGCTGTGTGCTCCCTATGTATTGCTTGGATACGAGAAGTTGAACCCTGAGCTTTGAACTCGAAATAGAAACCGAGCCTGACGGCGTCGGCGGCGAGCTCTGGCCGGTGGCCGGAGTGTCGATCTATCGTGTTCTAAGTATCCACTATCTACCGAGTACTTGCATCATAGTAGGCAGGTTACACAGCATGTACAAGAATGCTTGGAACATTTCCTCTGTGAGAAAAGAACATGTTCCAGTTGTCACCTCAAAAGGATTTTAATTTGCTTTACCAAAACGTGTTCTGTTAGAACGTCTCCATGTTGATTTGTCCAGCAAATTGCTGCAGTCAACAACGTGTGCATGCATTTTTTTTTCGGCAGCCATTTTTTCAGCCATAACTGTATATATTGTTTAGTGCGTGTCAGAGTCAGACATGCAATCCAATCATCCATGTTGTATCTTCTTATTATACAGGACTAATAGCATTATCAACATTATAGCAACCACTACAGAGTAGCTACAACCATAAAGCTCTCAGTCAGATGCAATACTCCTCTAGTAATAAACTAATATAGGGGTGCACAGTATTTATTCAGAGGCATAGGCATCTGTTCTCATCTGTGCACAAATCTGAAATGACAAGACACACGTAGATGTCATGTGTTCTCTCTTCAGTCTTCTCATCCAGCTCATTCATTTATCACCAGGCAGTTTCCATTTCCAAGGGTGGCACCAGAAGCACAGGCCTCCCCTCTACAAGTGTGACAACAAAATCAACATGAAAAGAAGCCAGGACATGTTACTGTTGCTTGTTGGTGGCGAAGAGGCAGGAACCTCAGCTCATCACCAGCATTCAGCAACAAGGGACATCAGCAAGGCTTATATATACCAACATACCCTTGGCACTGAGGAACTTCTCCATGGCGACGATGACGTGCCTGCCATGTGGGTACCTCTTCAGGTGGTCAGCGTTCTTCCTGGCAACGTCCAGAAGCAGCGCCACCTGATGCTCCTCCGCCATCACCACCATCTTCTGGATAAGAAAGTTCCCATATCGATTGATCATCATGTCCTGCACACACACATATGTATCTTTTTCAATCATGTTCTCTGTATTTCCTATATAGTAACTAGGAGGTAAATCAGCCACAGGTAACCAACCACAAGATGGTCTAAGTGCTGGCTGCCGGCGTTGTCGAGGATCTCATTTATGATGTGCTGCCAGTCCTCCTTGCTCCCGAAAATCAGGCACTTCTCCAACACCTTGGGCGCCGAACTTGTGATAACACATGCTCACCATGCGCCTGTCAAATTTCCTTACTATCATGGATCGCTCGACCTGGCTTCCATGCTCCAGCAGGTGCTGCATCACGTAAGTTTCAAATAATTGCGCTGCTGACAGCTTGTTAGCAAACTCGATAATCTCCGCTGTCAGCGTGTGGTACACCTCAGGGTTGTCACAATGTTCCAGCACAATCTGGGAACAGCAAGGAGTTGGGATAAAAGAACTGAATCAGATCAGATGACGAAAAGTTGAGTTGAATTCGATGCATGATGGCACACAGAAAGCTACAACTTGGCGGCTAAGCCTCTAAGCTGCGGATGTTTCCATCTGCTAAGCAGCTTTAGCCGAGATTGCCGCAGCTAACCCATTTAGCTGTATTTGCAAAAAAAAAGTAGAAAAAACACATACAACTCACACTTCAAAGGAGTAAATCACAGGTTCATTGGATTCCCTCACAGGCTAATGCTGACAGAGGATGACCGAAGGCTAATGAAAGCTAAGATATTCGACTTTTGGCGAAGATGATCAAGAACTGAGGAAGACTGAAGACTACCATAAGAGGAAGATGCTCAAGCTGGCTAAAACATGGCTCATTAGCAGCTATATCCAGATTTCTCCGGCTGGCCAGCTGCTGGCTACTGTTAACGCTACAAATTGAATATCTTAGCTTTCATCTCATCCTGCAGCTAAAAACACAATTAATCGATGAGGAACCATACCTGAATCACACGGCTTCCTGAAGGATGGATGGATAGTGCCTTGGCCTTTCCACAGAACTTCGGAAAATGAATTGGATATGCTTTGGTGGAAGGCACTCTACACATTTCTGAATCACATGGCTCGCGAACTGGTCGCGAGCACATTTGAGCACTTTGCATTTGAGCTCTTTTGCTATTGCAATCTTCTGATTGTGCTCCGCCACATCCAAAGCCTGAAATGAAGATAACAAGCAGAGGTCATAAAAAAACATGAGTGCAGCCTTGCAAATTACAGAAATACTGTACATGTACATATACATGGCTATGTAGTAAAAAAATCTTTTCTGACATTATACAATATTGGCTAGCTCACCTTCTGGATGACTCGGCAACCGTACATATCACAGGATAGGGGAAGCACATGGCCAATCAGACGACTGATGAGCTTACGTTTGCAGGACCGTGGTCCATGCTCTAGAAACTGAGGGTGAAACAAAGATAATGAGTTAGTAATTTAATTTCTACAGGAGTTCATGCTCAACTTATGTCCTTGTGCATGTGCTTCAGAAATTATAGTAAAAAGAAACAATGCCAGCATACATATATAATATTGGATCAAAATGGAGAAACTTAAACCTTCTGGATGGCATGATTTCCAAACACATCAACAGCAAGCCTAAGGACACAAGGCATGATTTCCTCATAAACCAGAACTATCTCTTGAGGTGTTGCCACCTCAATCGCCTGCTGTACAAAAAGCGGCTCCCATTGGCTTCAGCACTGCAAAAGTTGATTAAAAGTGAGGAATTGTGGTAAATCATAGTAAAATATTGGAAGTCTGAAACTAATTAAATATTTATGCGCACCAGAAATCTGCAATTTGGCCCTTAATATGCATGAGCCTCGATGAAGGGTTTGTCACCGGAGCCACCATTTGCTCCTGGTGAACAGAAGGGATCGTATTGTTCAATTCACTAGCTCTGTAATGCTGGGCCTCAAAGGAGCCAACAGAAGGAACTCTTTGTTCTGGAACAACCGTAGTATCTGCCTCCACAAGATTGTCCTCATAATGTGACACTTGAGCATCATGAGCATGGTGGGTGTTCTGCTGCTGGACAACCTGCTGGGTGAGTCTCTTAGAAGTGGTCATGTTATGGACATTGCATGCACGAAAATATGCCACATGGACCCCAATCAAATGTTCATATGTCTTCATGGCATCGTGGCTCAAGGGTGTAGCTTCCTCATGGTCTTCCTCAACAATCCCCGGGGCACCTAAATTCTTACCACCACCTAAGACAGAAGCAGATGCAGCAATAGGCACAGGGTCTTCGACAGTTTGCTTCACATTGTTATCCTGCGCACACATTCCTTGTGAAGAAGTGGAATGAATGCGTCCAGGAAAAAATGTTGGTTGTTGTCTCCTGGCCTGAATATTCAGGCAATGTTGTGCTGTTGCAATCGCCTTTGAATCAACCTGACAAGGAAATTAATAACATTGGTTCAGATGTTCAGTACAAGAGACTGAATGAATCTTGATGCCAAGCGTGCATACTTGCTATGTATTACCATGAATGCAACCATGCGCACCACACAAGGATTCGTATCCAGTATAGAACCAAATAAAAATAATAATCTCCATCAGTAGATGAACAGTTCCTAATATAAAAAAGAATAAATCCTGGCCACTTACTGCCATAATAGAATTATACCTTGAAAAGCAAAACAATAGGTAGGGTAACCTATTGTCTGGGAAAGTATTTCTGGAAGGAACAATATCACTGTTTGTAAGCATGTTAACACTCCATATAGACGACAAACATGGTAGGCAACCCAAGAAAAAGAATTGTGATGAATCCACATTTGATTGGGCAAATAGATAACCCCACTCTCCCCACCGTTGAAACCCCACCCCATCAGGCTTAATTAGATTTGAAATACTTAGAGCAAGGAGACTTCTATAGTCCATAGGATCTATAGATCTTAGATTGATGTGGCCAGTACCCACATGAATAGAGATTGATGTGGCCCATATATAGGACAGTTACCATCTTTTGGCCAGATCTAAGATCAGCATAGCAGGAATACCTTAAGGGGTATATTGAACCCAAATCATAAACCACTCTTGCATTATGTCACTGGATTTCCTTGTCCACTACTTGGTTAGATCGAGAATCCCCACGGATCGAAAAACCAGGGGTGCATCAAACTCAAATCGAAAACTATAAAGGTATCCTTTGAACTACATAAGGCTTCAATCTTGGATCTTTGATGACCAATAGGGTTAGAAACCAACAAACAAATCATGGCCAACACATAAAAAATAAAAGTTAAAATCCTCATCTTCCACCATATAGTTATTTACCTTCTTGTGGCCTAAAAAGGTGTCATCGTGTTAAGAAAAATAAATGAAGACCTCAAGCAGGATAGTCCAAACTGTAGATCTAGTGGCGGAGGCGCTTTCAAGGCGACAAGGAATACCTCGGGAGTTTGTGTGTTGTGGCGGCGGAATTGGGAGATGTGATTCAGGAATGGGAACTGGGCAACTTTATATAGAAAACCCTAGTTATGATTGTGCATCGTGGCGGGGCGAGCTTGTTCACAATTCTCAGCTTGGGCTAAAGTTTCTTCTTGTTGGGCCTACCATTAACGGAAGCAATGTTAACCCAAAACAAATTTCACCTTTGAAACTAATTGGGCCTAGTATTGTACAATCATTATGTTGATTGTTTAGGGGACACTAGAAAATTTGGTTTAATGAGCCAAAGGGCATAAATCAATCAATGCAACATCTCTCCTTTTGGATAAACATCGTGACTATCCTGCAATGATGACATTTAGTGATATGATGTTGTCATTCAACTAAGGTTACCACATTTACTCTCACTCCTTTTTCCCCAAATTTCTATTATGGGAAGAATCCTTTTCTCCGGTATGAAGAAGAATACTCAACCATCTACAATTGATCGAATGAGGTTTTATCGATATGTATCACCATGGGCTATACCATCGACTACCATGATGAATGAATTCAGTAGAGATTGTGTATCTCATTGACTGAAATGACAGTTGTTTCATAACTCGGCTCAAATTTCATTGGTCGAACTCACATTTGGAGAAACATGCAATTGTTGCTACTTTTCACCGTAGTCACGGCCTCTACCGCTGATTTGGCTATCAAGCGGCTTTCACTCCTCTCACTCTAGCCATCACAATTCAAGCACTAACCACAATGGATGTCAATGTTGTTCTAGGCCTTAGCTTTCAAAACCATGTGTTGTTTTTGTCGCATGATAGTCTAAAACCCAAAAAAGAGAATAAGACCGAAAGATTAAAATAAGAAACAAGGTTAGCGTGGGGAGAATTAGGATTTCATTCTAGCCCTCTAGGAGCTTTTATTTATACATGCCCGTAGGCCTCTGTTGGACTAAAAATTCGCTTATAATTACTACATATTATGGGCATATTCTTACCCTTCTAGGATAATGACGACATGGCACATGTAGCCCCTTCCATAGATGGTGCCGACATCCGACTCCAACCGGTATCCCCCTTATCTCTTTCGAGATGCATGGGGACGGCTTTGACAAAGTCTTCCCGGTCTTCTCGTAGTTGGCACTCTCTAGCCCCCCAACTTGCCGATGAGTTCCGACTAGGTAGATCTTTGCAATCCACCTGCACTCACAACACTAAAATATTTTGGTGCTGAAAGGAAGTGCCTCCGCCCCATGTACGGAATGGTAATGATGGTTGACCTATCATTTCTCCAATGCTAAAGGGTTACAATGTTCATCTTACCATTTTGCCGATTTTTTAAATAGTGATAAAGGTTGACTTACCATTTCGCGGCATTAAATAATGGTAAAGGAAAGGACCCTATAACCTTAGCATACGGCGGAGGGCAAAATTGGGGTGCTGAAAGGATGGTCTCCCCAATGATGAGCAATGGTAGCTAATGAAGATGGAGGCTGATGTAGCATGATAGTGACCAACAAAAGAAATTGCTAGCTGACATTCTCTCTCTATGTGGTGCTCACATTTGTTTTATGACTTTAGGGGTGGTGTGTCCATGTACGAGGTGCACGCCACCACCACCATTGGTGACTCCTTCGTTATCTCCCTCCTCATATCCTCGTCGACAAGGAAGACTCCATTTTGCATGTAAGATCGACGATCTTGATTTACCATGAATGGAGAATCTATTTATTTTGTGTGTGTTGTTAATCATGCCATATTAAGTTCCTTCCTCAGTAGGATAATAAGGAGAAGCTTCAAAAGGTACTCGAGTATTCCAACATGTTGATAATCATGGCCTCATCAAAAAGCAAAGAGAACAAGCATATAAAGGCCATCCTGTGCAACTAGTGGAAGAAACAATCGTAATAAGAATGTTGTTGGAGTACTACCTATGGATGTGCATTGATGTCGTAGTAGCGCAATTGAGTTCCACATGTGGGTGATGGCTTAATCACCCATCTATGGAAAAAGGATTTCAGATAAGGGGGGTGACTAAATCACCCCTTTACCGACACATAGACCATGCATCTTCTTTTTGACAAAAGAAGAATTATATTATATAATAGTCGGGTACATCAACACGCTACAAGCACTATGAATACCTAACTTATTAAATGCTTTGAAGTGTGGATGACCACACAAGCATACACTCGACAAATGGCCACACAACAAATGCCTAACGAATGAAAACCAACATCCATGTAGACGCAATCGAGGAACTTCTACTTTTCGATGTCTTCCTTCCGGCAATCGAAGAACGAGAAAGACTGATGTAAAAGTTATTCTCCCCAGTTGTTTGTCAAGGCCAGATCGAAGAGGCCGGAGAAAATTATTCTATGGTGAGGACATCATCTCCGCCTTGATGCTGCTATCCGAAGTAAAAGTCTCCGTGTCGCCTTGTCAATGAGATGATGACGCTGAAGTACTCACCCTCATTTTCAGCCCGGAACCGCCATGGAGAAGATGATTCCACCCTTCCCCTTTACCGTTGTCGAAAAGGACAAGGAGGAACAAATAAAATTCCAATAGCAAGAAATTTGGCATGGAAAGACTCTGACCCTAATGACTCGATCTACTAGCTAGGAACAATTAACTAGCTGGATCCCACTCCCTTCAACCCCGGGGGTGAGATGCCTAACAGCGGTGGCAGATGGTGGAAGGCAACGGTAGCAGCACTAGAGCAGAATGATGGGGTGTGAATAATCGTGCTGCATGCATTTGCGGCATCCATTTTTTTGCATGCACCTTCGGCATGCCCACAACTCGGCATGGCTAAACCATGCCTCTTTCTTGACGTGATCTATTCAATTAGCACACCTAATCACTTTTTCCCTTTCGAAATAGAGATTATAGTTGTGCCTTCCTTGAGTCCAGTGGTTACCACAACATCGCCATGTTGCCCTGTTATCCATTCTCTACCTCCTTGACCCTGCTCCCACCTCTAACCCCGCCATCATGTTGCCCGACCCAACCATAGTTTCCTTCCGCGATGGTCTTTACGAGTGGGGGTGGGGGAGGGCGGGGAGCAGCTGTCAAACCCTTAACTTAGTGGTTTTCATCTTCTCATGCATTATACGATTCAATGTATGTTGTCATGCTGCGCTTAACATACATAGTCATGCAATAAGCTTTTTTTGTATATAATTTTCTTGAAGCAAATATACCACAAGAATTTGAATGACCAAGAGGTGGCAGGGAAGTAATCGAGTGGAGTTGAACAGAGGTTATCATATAGGTACAGAGAAAAAGGAAATAACCAATTTCAAATTGATCAAAAGAGAAAACATTACTGAATATAAGGCATATCATCATTAGCAAAGCTGTCTAGCATAAAAAATTGTATCAAGGCATTAAAACTTTAGAAGATAATGAGGCAGTAGGAACATAGATTTGACAATATATACAATCATCAACAGTGAAAGTAATTAATAGGTAACGACGAGTGCTAGCAAGAAATGAATGAAATCCATTCAGTGGGATATATTTACAGATTTGGAGTATAGATCTAATAGATCTGGCGAAGAATTAAGTAAAAAGAAGATACCTCAAGCTGCTTTGGCTGCTGGCGATCCGAAGAGAAGAACTCATGGAGCTGGAGGTTGCCACTGTTGCGGCTTGTCTCCTCTGGAAAAGGCAGTAAGAAGGAGCTTCTGCCATTGCGCCTACAGCCGATTGCTCCCGCATAACCTGCTTGTGCTTGTTATCACGTCCAGCACCAGTGGTGCTCCTCCTTGATGAAATTCCTTGGCATGGATCCATGGATCACTTCCCTACATATATATTTCTTATAAGAAAATGATGCATATCAGTTTAATAGAATAACGAACTGCAGATTGTAACTACCGAGATTGTAACTACTTGTACTACCACGCCTCACCTATATAGTAGATCTAGAGCAGTGAAATTGAAACAACAGTACCTGCGCACTCTATATTTACACAGAACGAAGCACAAACCTCGATCTCAGAACGCGAAATAGAGCTGAAATTCTTGACCGAAAGAAGAACCAGAACAAAGTTGAAAACTGATAGCTATAGCGTAGCCGTATAGGTATACAGTGCCTGTGATGAATCACAAGTAAGAGCATATATATACAGATTAATACCCAGCACAACGAAATATAGATTAACATGACTTGGGAGACGACTAACCTCTCTATGCTCGAGACTAGAAAAACCCTGGAAGATCTGGATTTATGAAGTGAATAGGTAGAATGGGCTGCTGGATACTGCTGATTTATTCTGCTGCTAGCCCTGCTACTACTTGTAATTAATGAAGTTATAACCATGGAAAACAATAATAATATAATTAAAGTAGTAGCACTACAGGACATAATCTGGTAGTTGATTTCGTCATCAAAAGAGAACCAAATTCACAGAATGCATGACAGATCAGTTAATAGTGGAGGCGACGACCGGAGAAAGTGAGCGCAGAGACCCTGCATGCATGGCTGCAGGTTTTCGTGAGGGTTTGGTTGGAAAGGTAGTCACGTAGTAGTAACCGATATGGCTAGTGGCAGAGACCACTGTCAAGGCGGCCTGAACCATGGCCACAGCAGCCTACAATATTACAACCAGAATTCATAGATATAGATATAGATACACATGCAGATAGAGATGCAGAGATATAGATATAGATATAGATATAGATATATAATCTTTAGAAAAGGCATCTTCCATGATACTTTCTGTATATATAGGTTGCATGTTTGATTTCTAGTAGATGTAGGACCACTAATAATAATTATAAAAATATTGATGTCATGATACATTAAAAATTTTGGTTTATTATTTTTTATATCATTGAAAGAATTTTGACATTTTATAACAAACCTGTAAAGTCACAGGAAAATATATGACAAAAAGAACACCAGTGGTGGGACCCACTAGTAATCAATTTGAATGTTGCATGAATAATTTGCTTTCCTTCTACTAGAAAGTATAATGATAGGTGCCTTTTTCAAGATTATCTATATCTATATCTATATCTATAGTATTAAATAATGTTATTTTTTTGTTATCCATCCGTATCACCCTCATTTTGTGTTTTTTCAATTTTGGAAACAAAAAATTCCGTAACCCATCGAGAAAAAAGGGAAATTCCTGAAATTCCGAATGAAATTCAAATTAAATTCAAATTTTTATTAAAAAAATTGACATGATTTCGCTAGAAACTATTAATGGTTGATCATAAATCACAAATACATGAAACAATTTGACGTGATTCCACATTTCTATGGGGCTACAGAGGGCTCACGGGAATTCGCGGGCGGCGCGGTGCGCCACGGGAGCCGCCCCGACGCCAAACATAGGATAGTTGGAGAAAGGAGATAGAATGTGGATTTTGGGTGTGATTTTAGGGTTTCATAGGGCTATATATATGGTGGGCTGATGGGGAAATCGATTTTGGGTCATCTTGACACTATATGAGGCTGGAAGATAAATTCGCATACGAAAATTTTTGACGGGTAGAGAATTTCTTTCGTGCCCATCGAGAAAGAAATTTCTTGAGGCTGGCCCTAACAACATACCTGCACTAACATGGCGGCGTAAGCTTCTTGTCATGTGGAGGGCACCGGGCCAAGTCCGCTCGTCGGTCACCACCACATAGGGGATGAGGGCAGGGACGCTATGGTACCCATCGCCTCGCAGTCGAAGGTTGTCGTCACACCGCAGCCGTCGTTGTGTGCTGGTTCCCACACCGCGTGCAAAGTAGCCGCCCACAGCCTGTAGCTTTTGCCTTCGAGCACCGTCTGCTGTGTGCACCGCCGACCACTGTGGGCCCTACTCTGAGGTAGGGAGACGAGACAAACAAATGAAGGATGGAGAGAAGCGCGCAACATGGGGCAGGACGAGTGCGTGGCTGGACTGGCAATAGGGGAGGGGCTGGAGGTGGACGGGGAGGGTGCGTAAGGCGGCAACTAGTTGGTGGGCGCCTCGGTGGATGGTTGTGTGTGGGGAAGGTGGATCGCGGGCGCCATTGTAACTCGCAGATGCTCAGCGGTGAAGTCTGAGCCGAGATGGGTCACGCCGGGCGAGTCCCAGCGCCTGCGAGGAGTGGGGAAAGGAACCAGAGGATAGGATCAGGCACGGAGAGGACCTGGCGGCGCCGAAAGCAGACCAGGGCAAGACCAATGAGACGTGGCAGTGGTGTGTGGACTCTGATCCGCTTCCGCCGCGTGGGAGGAGCGGGCGTCTGGAACCGTTAGGGTGAATGGGATACGCTGGGGCCGCTGCAGGTGCGTCGGTCACGGAAAACGGGCGGAGCCAGGTGGCGGCTTGCACCGGGGTTTGCACCGGCAGGGTGACTACAACGGTGGTGAAGCGACGAAGCACAGACGATGACATTTCACTCTTTTTAGTAGTATAGATTTAATTAATTTGTCGTGCACGTATGGATTAGTCACTGCACGTATAGAAAGCCCAGTGAGTCAATCCAGATAGGTATAGGGCCTATCGGCTTACCGCGGACCGACAGGAACCCTATTGGCAATGAGGCGGCCGATTCGTTCCTCTCGGTCTCCCCGTTACCGATATGGTTCCTATCCTCTGAAAAAATACAGAAGTCGCAGTCAGTCGATCTATACACACTAACACATAAATAAGCTCATCGATCGCTCACTAGACAGCAGGCGGCATCATCGGTGGCGGGAGGAGCGAGCGGAGCTCGGCAGAGCGGGCAGGTATCGTGCGCGCGCAGCCACTCGCCGACGCAGGCGGCGTGGAAATAGTGCATGCACACCGGCAGCACCCTGAGTGCGTCCCCGTCAGCCAACTCCGCCAGGCACACGGCGCACGCCGCCTCCACCGGCCACCCATCGGCCTTCAGGTACGTGCACACCAGTGGACCCATCGCCCGAACCATCTCCACAGCCACCGCAGTGGGCGCCGGCGGCTGCGGCGACGGCACCACAACGTGGTCGGCCACAATCGGGGGCGCATGGCGGTGGAGTTCGCCGTCGCTCGGTGTTGGCCGTCGTCCACGACGACGGTCGGCGGCATCGGCCTCCTGCGCGTCCTTCAGCGACCGCTGCCATAAATGAAGCAGCTTGGCGAGCAGGGCGATGGCGGGCAGGCTGACGACGACAGCGCCGAGCACCGTGTAGTACGGCGCCATGGACAGGACTCTAGTGACCAACCTGTAATCCTGCTGACGAGAGTGAGGGCCAGCCAATATCGTCATGTTTCGTTGTTTATATAGGGAATGGGAGCTAGGTAACGGCTAAACGACGACACCGACGAGGCTTGGTGCTCAAGAGACAAAGCATGGGTATCTCAGATTCGTAGACTCCACGATCCTGCCGGCCGGAGCATTGTCTTAGTGATGACTAGTTATTAACAGCACACATTTGTATGTGCTGGAAACAACCGTGCAAACATGAAAACCATCTTTTAAAATGTATCTTAGTAAAGTTTAAATAATGTTGAAATTTGATATATTCATCACTACAGCAGTAAAGGCGGTTGATTTATATTTTCAGAGGCAGGCAAACGCAACCGCCGACCATCAACAGAGAAGAAACAAAAAAACAAAAAAAGAGAAGGAAAAAAAACTGTGACAAGGCCCCTGAGCCCAACCACAGGCGTGGCGAGCCCATCATGGGGCCGCTGCCACCGCAGCCCACTAGGTATACAACGCTTGCCAAGGAGGTTCTCCTTGCCGGATCTAGCCGCGGTGGACTCCTTGTCGATCTGCCACCGCAACACCCCTGATCTGCCGCTAAGGAGGTCCCGCTCGTTAGATCCACCAATTGGGAGGTCGTCGCCCGTCGATCCACCACTACAGTTCGCCTGATCCGCCACTAGAATCTCCTCATCGTTGGATTCGCCACCAACATGGTCGTCCATGCCAGATCCACCGTGGACACCCTCCTCCTTCTCAATACTCACCGGATCCACCGCCATAGGCCAGCACCCCACGCCGTTTGTCGCCCTACCGCGGCCCTGCCTACCGGCCCTACGCCGGCTCTACATAGCACGGGGATGGCTAGGGGATGGGAGTGATACACCGCTAGGGAGGAAGCTGATGTGGAGGAGCTTATGCGTGGGGAGGAAGAGAGAGGTTGACACGATAGATAGGGGAATCGGGTGTTGGTGTCGATCGGAAAGAGGACATTGAGTGTGAACCCTAAGTCCTTCAATTATACTGAAGGCAATTATCGTGCCCAGCTTGGGGCTATTGGGCCTCAGCATTTTTGCTTTTTACAGAATGGAGGTTTCCTTGGCCTCCATTCAAAAAGATAATAAAAAGCACATTTTTCGAGTCAATAACAACTTAGATAGTGTCGCTCAGCTCACTAGCATTGACGGAGAACTGCTTGCTCAATCCTTTGCATTGACCACTTGACCAAGTCATTAAAACGGAGGAAAATATAAGTGTACTAAATTAGGACAAGAGCAAGATATAATTTATTGGAATTTAAATCCTTTAATTCATGAGGATGTCCCGAATACTGTGTATCGAAATTGAAGGCACCTTTAAAATATCTAGATTTTTCTATCGTACCAGCACCAAGAGTAATAGTGGCAACAAAGCCTAACTGCTGACTCTTCAAGATTCATCTAAACCATGCTAGTTTTAACATGCAAGAATATCTCAAATGAATTTGAGATCTAGATAAATAAATAAAAATATCTCCAGCTAATTTTAAAATCTTCCTGTACTATCCAAAAATGGAAGAAACCCCGCCGCGCCCTTGCTCTGCTTCCATGCATACAACGAAGCAGAGCATCCAGCACTCTGCTTCGCTTTCCATCTCCTTTGGTTGCTCTGTTTCTCGCCACTCTTCCTGCAACCGGAGTCACGCCGCCGATGTGGCGCGGTACAGCCGGAGCCGTCGCCTATGCCATCGATGCTCCCAGGAAATGGTCCGGCAGCCGCTGCTACGATCTGACGAGGATCTCCTCCAGCGAGACGGAGAGTTCAAGGTGGTGGCGCACGGACCCCGGGCTCGGCGTGGTCGTCGGCGTCGGCGTGGTCTCGGCGCGGCACAACGGGCAGCTAGTGCTCCCACGGAGCCAAGTGTCGATGCACTCGGCGTGGTAGTAGTGCATGCACTCAGGCAGCACACGCACGGCCTCGCCGTCGGCGAAGTCAGCAAGGCACACCGGACACGTGGACTCGTTCCACGCCTCCTCTTTCCGGTACCGGCACACCACCGCCGCGGCGACGAGGTGCGTCCGCGACGTCGCGCTCACCTCCACGCTGATGCTCTCGTCGTCGTCGTCGTCTTCATCCTGGCGCTGCTGGTGCTGGGTTGTGGTGGTGACCACGCCGCCGACATGTCGCTGGTGATGCTGCCTGCGACGGCGCCGGCTGTCGCTGCCACTGCCACCGCGACAGCAGGTGATGAGAACGCAGTGGTGTAGGAGCAGCACGATGGCGACACACAGCGCGCTCACCAGCGCGATGAACGCCGGCGACTTGTACGCGTCGCCGCTCGTCAGCGACGACCACGACATGGTGGAGTGGAGTACGTCGGTGGTGGGTGATGGATCTAGATTAGGAGAGGCCCTGCTGCGGCGGCGGCATCGGCATGACGACGGACCACGACGCTGTGGATGTGGAGCCTGCGCTGTGTGGCTGGCTGCCTTATGAACGGCAGCGGAAACGGCCAACGGCATCGTAGCGATGGTTTCGAGGGTGTAGCAGATGTTGCTGTCGTGCCGTCGGATGCCATTGATGGAAACGTCCATGGCTCTGCTTGTGTTCCTTCCTGTCTCCTTGTGCTTGGAACTAAACAGCTCGGTCGTCTCCACCTCTCTGTTGCATCACATTGCATCGTCTCCACCTCTCTGTTGCATCACATTGCATGTATGCAATGTTGGGTGACTAATGACACGACTCCAGAATTACTACCAAACTAATACTAGTGCTTCTTACAATCATGTCGGCCGTCCAGGGTCCGACAGGGCCAGTCAGAGCTCCAGCAGGCGATAGTTGTTATATCTCAAATTTCTTTTAATAGTTACTAGCCCTGATTTAAATAGCGGGCTAAGCCTCTTAAGCGGCAGCCTCTTTAGAACGCTAAGAAAGGCTATAAGCGGCGTTAATAAGCGGGCTCGGCCTTTAGCGGCCAAGCAAAAAATATGCCAAATATCATGTAATTTTATACATAATAAAGATGAAAACATTATCTTACTATTACTAATTGGAGGCTCCAATGAAGCCACCACATTAATTCTCACCAGACGGCAAAGAAAGAAAAAAGATAAATCAAAAAATTCTCACAATAATCAGAAAGATCTGACCATTCATTTAATCACATTAGTATTAATGGCCATTAGATCTATTCATGTCTTCTAAAAAATTACCCACCGTTGCCATTAAGAAAATACACTAAAATAACCCCCTAACCTTATATCTTATTTACCCACATATGCCATTATGAAAATACATTAAAGTAACCCATAATCCCTATTTTGTGTTCCCCTTTATTTCCCCCGTAGAGAAACTTGATAGGCTGCTGTCAGGGTCACGGTTAACCAACAAAATATCTGATCATATTTACTGTTTGTCACGCTGCACGAACGTTCAGGTTGACCAATAAAATATCCAGTAATATTTACGGTTTGTTAATATATTGACATAAATCATCAGGTCGGTGGCATAACAAGTTCACTTTAGGTTTAATCTCGATCACGTTCAAGTTACTAGGAAACAACAAAAATAAAATTTTATTATTTTAAAATCTGTTAGGTACTTAGATCTACGTACTATACAAGAGCCAGCGGCGCCGCGAAAACCTATTTTTCTGTTGCTAAGGTACTTTAAAAGCTCCAGAAACATATATTCCAGCCGCCAACGTACATCATGCTCAATCATCAGCCGTTGCAAGTTGCCGACGATCGACAGAGCACTGTCATCGTCGTTGGACGTGATGGCAAGCCAGTCGTATGTTGATCAGGATCTCCGGCCCATCTCCACGACAGCATTCCGGTTGATCGCCAGTGCTATCCTCGGTAGCCTCAGGTAGGGGTCGTTGCTGAGGTCGTCGCAAGTGTGCCGGTACTTTTCATGAAGCGTGCTTAACAATAGCCTGTCTACGTGAACAGCGATGTTTTCTTGAGGTGCGCGCACTGTATTTTTCTAATGAATGCTAACATTATTTTCGACACGTGCAGGTCGAGTTTGCAGGCCTCACCGAGCTATTGGCGAGTGGCCATGAAGAATAGGACGGTGAACAAAGTATGGACGCGACCCAATTCGCTGCTCGACATCTTTCTCGGCGGCTTCATCGCAACGCCCCGTACGCGGCCTCCGTCCAGTAGGAGGGTGATGCTTGAGTATTGTTTCTTCTTCTTATTCTTAATAAACTAGCAATTAGCATAATAGAAAACATTCGGCGAGCTCTATGTTCCTTAAACCAATCGATGGTTATAAAATTCAAATTTTAGCCTCTCTTTAAAGTAGGTCAACCTTCACAAAAAGAAACCCTATTCCATTTTAAATTTTCAATTATTTTGTATATGCACTTAATTTATAATCCATAAACATGTTACTATAAGATATGTTATAGCATAGGAAAATAAGAAAAAATTGCAAAAATACATATTACGAAGACTCCACGTTAATTCTCACCGGATGCGCTCGAAAAAAAGATAAATGCTAGAAATTCTCACGTTAATTAGAAACATCTAGCCATCAAATCTAGACTTCGGGTAATTAAGAACCATTAGGTCTACTTTATGTTTCTAGAAAATTACCCAGCTTTGGCATTATTAATTAGATTAAACAATTTATGCAACCCAATTTCATTTCATTACTAAAAAAATTAATATCCCCTCGAAGCTGCATATAAAAGGTAATCAGTAGATTCAATTAGAATTTGTTTAAATAGGCATAGAGCATGTAGATGTTTGCACATTACTCACTTCTCTCATTATTAAATATAATAGGAATAGATTAATGTAGGCATAAATTTGTGTGCATGCATGAGCAATAATTATATATGATATGTTTCATCATGATGGTAACAATTTTTTTAAAAAACATATTAGTGACCATGAAAAAAAATTTATATAGGTTGTTTTATCTATATTATATATTTTAACTAAATGTTTGACATGGTATATTTATAGTATAACCATAAATGCACATATAATCCCTTGATAGGAAAAATCAATCGTCTTAAGTATTATAGGAGACCACTGATGAGTATAGTTTTCTGCCTTTTAACATTACTCTAAAATGATTTGATCGTTATGGGGCTTATTACAATTCAAAATTCTTTTGAGGTTAGCACAGCTAATAACCCCATCTCCGAGATCTAATTTCAATTTCTATCACTTATGTTAGCTGACACGGTGCAAAGCTTCAAATGATTGCATATGCTATTGTAGTACTTAGGGTGTAATATATGGCCCAAAATCCTTATTTTAAAACAATGTCAATTGGTAGTAAAAGATACAAAAGCACAAAAGTTTTCCTAGAGAAAAAAATGTTTAGTAGTTAATAAAAACTAAAGTTAAAAATCAAAATTCAGATTTATGATTTAATATTGTGTTGCAACAAGAGTCACCATAGTTAATGGCAAGGTTTCGAACTAATTGTATATTAAAATATAGAAGGTGGCCTACAAAATAAAATACGAATATGCATGAAAAATGTATAAGTCAAGACCTTACAAAGAAAATAATTAGTAAGTTTATGAACATAATATATAAACTACAAACTATCTATTATGTCTATTTTCTAGAAAATAAACATACAATTTAATATAATTAATTTTAAATATTAGTCAAATATATAAATAGTACATCTTTTAAACTTTTAACCCGAATTGTGTGACTTTGGAATCAAAGAAAAAACAATTTGAATAAAGTATTAGCAAGGCCAGGACAAAATGAGGTGACAATTTCCATCCAGCACTTGAGCATACACATAGAGGAAGCCAAAGATCCCAAGAGTGCACCCAACAACTGGTGTTCGATCCGGCCGCATCGAGGGGGGGAAGGACATGTGTGTGTCAACATCACGGGGACAATGAGGACACCGGTGCCAAGGAATTCAACATCCATGACATCGACAACAACACAAGCCACCGGTACCAAGGCGTTCAACATCCACGACATCTACAACAACACCGGCACCGGCTGCACCTATAAACTAAAGGTATGGCCGTGTTGCTAGATTCCATAACTACAATTTAATTTGTCTCTTTTGCGATGTACATGATATGATCCTTTTTGACCATTAGGTATAATGTTCATTTTAATTTTAATATCCTTGGATTTGCACCAATAAGTTTTCTATAATCCTTATTGTCGGGGACCTAAATATTGGGCCTCGAGACATTCTCAAACTATGGGAATTTGCCGGCCTGCCCTAGGCCCGGTAAAACCTAGCCTGCTATCATCCCCTACGGAGGGGCGGCCCGACGAGCGATGGACCAGCCATTAAGCCACGACGTTTACATGGCGGCGGGCAGCCCTAGCGGCCCACGGCGGCCCGAATGGAGTCACCACGGCGTCATGCGGCTTATTACGCTCACGAAGGGCGAGGTCAAGGACCTCTACCGAAACGGCGAACCACGGCGTTCCACGTCGACCGCGATCAAACCATGGCTCGGGCTCGACCTCCGTCTCCGATTCGCCGAGGCTGGCCTAGCTCACCAGCCCAGGAAATCTCGATTCGTCCGGGGTGGCCTAGCTCACCACCCTCGGGCGCAAAAACTCCGCCTCGCCCGGGGAGAGCAGCCCTCCATCCTCGGGTGAGGCAGCCCAACTAGCCCGTCTAGGGTCGCCGACCCTCGGGCGTGGGAGGTTCCGTCGGAGGAGAAGGGAAACCGCCGCATTCAATGCGATCGCACGGCGACGGCGCCCGTGCCATCGATGCCGGATCAAATCGACTGCCGAATCGCCTCCCCAATCCGGTGATGGGACACAATGCTGAACCGTGGCGTGTTACGCCGCCCGCACGGAAACCAAGATGACACTGTTCACTTCCCGAACACCGTCAAAAACGCCACGTAGGGCGGACCCTCGGGCACGACACGCATGGCGGCAACCACTGGGACCGGCCCTCGCCATGCGGACCGTGGTGAGGGGCGCCTCCACGGGACCCTCGGGGGCAGCGCAAAGGGAATGGCACGTCCGCCATTGGATGCGGGCGCGTGTCTTCGCCGAGCAACGTTCAAACCAACCCCGCGCCCTCGGCAACGCACATGCAACCCGGTGCAGCCTTGGGAATTAGCCACCTAGGCAACCACCGATGTAAACATTATCTCTCTCTTCTCCTATAAAAAGGGGGAGTAATGCCTCATTAGAAAGGGGTTGGACCCCATTTCAACTCCGGTTCACACGGAGAAAACTACTCACCACTACCACCGTAACCACGATCGTGGGGCTTGAGACCGCTTCTCTCCCACCCGACCGCTGTAACCCCTACCGCAGGCTCACCTTTGGCCTTGAAGTTAACACGGCGTGGCGCACCCCCTGGGCGTAGGGCCCCGTTGGCTGGCGGGATAAACCGCCCGCGTCCGTGTCCATCTTGCGCTTACGCCATCGAGGGAGGAGGCACGCAGCCTACAAATTTTTTATTGCCGGCACCGAGGCACCCGCCGTTCCTCGAACGCCGGCGGTTGGCGGCGCCGGTAGGGGCACGCGGCGTATGCAATCCGCATCTCCACCAACCCTCATGGCGTTTCCGCCTTTCGTTTCCACCACGCCGCGGAGCACGGGCTCTCCCCGCTGAACTCCACCGCATTCTTCGAACGCCGGCATTCGTGGGCGCCGGCCACGGCTTCGAGATGATCCTTCGCGGATCTACGGGCCGAGGGAGAGCGGCATCGCCACCACGGCGTGCCCATCATCACGGCTGCCGCGCGAGGCGGGCAAGGCGAAAACCACCAGCGCGCCGCAGGCGCTTCCGAGCAACGGATTCGAATCCGTCGACATTTCCCGGCGCCGACTTGCGTAAGGGCTCCCGGAACCCTAGGCCTCGGGAAGATCCGTACTCGGCGTCCCACTCGTGGAAGGATGCCCCGAAACCCTAATCATCGGGAAAACGCCTCGCTCGGTCATACCGGAGGGAGTCCCTTGAATCCACGCCAGCGCGAAACCTCGGTCGAAGCCTTCGCCAGAGAGCACGAGCGAGGCCTCCCGTCGTTCCGCGGGAACGCTACCCCATGGATATGCACTCGAGGCGCATCCTTGAGAGGATGCGGGGCGACCCCGTCATCTCGCCTCCTCGGGTTCGATTGGGGCACAGGACCCGGGGGCGAAGACTTCGCTCTACCGCCCGAGAAGCAGGGAACTTCATCCAAGCATTCGGCGCTCCTTGCACCGGCGATGAAAGCGAATACTATGACCTGAGGGAATGCTTCAGCGTCGAGGTCCCGCCGCCCAAGATGGTCGGTTCACCCGGCGTGTCAGCGAGGGCGGCGTGGGCGTGCCGCCCGCGGCGAGCCCGGTACCAGCGGTTTCCGCCCCGTCCAGCGGTAGCGGCGCCCGCGGCGCTGCCCGGCGAGGCGCCTAGCGCAAGACTTGCGGGGCAGTTCGAGGCGGAATCCGCGGCCTCGGCGGCTGGGCGGAACATTCAAGCGAGAACAGGCCCGGCGTGGGCTGGCCCGGAAGCACCTCGAGGCCCCCCGAGGCGGCGTCGCAACGCCAATGGAGCGCCACACCTTCCGACATAGCAGCCCCATTCAACCGAGCAAGCCTCAACGTAGCGGCGGCGTCAGCCTAGTAGCGAGATGCCCGAGCCCTCTACCGCCGAGGGAAGACGCGTCGGGAAGGCCTGCGGCATCTCGCTGATAGGGCAGCCGCATAACAAAGCGGAGAGCTCGGCCTCCCAGATCGGGCCGTGACATCGGCGACGAGGAGAGTCCTGACAAAGCCGACAAGGCTCAGCCTAGCTGAGCAAAGCCGGACCTCGGCAAGGCCAAATCCGTGGCGCTGAACGACAACCGCAAAGAACCGGCCCCTGCTCGGGATCGTATGGAAGACCCCGCCAAGATCGCCACCGAGGTGCACCCAACCTCGGGGGGAGATCGAAGCGACAACGAGCACGCGGTGGAGGCAGCCCACCTCGTGGGCGGCCGGGGGACGAGACGCCCATGCACGTCGGGGAAGACCGGGGTACTCCCCGGAACCTCCCCGGGCCCGCGTGCATTCACAAGGGACATCGGGACGACAAGACCACTCCCCGCGTTTCGAGGCCACCTAGCCACCTCGAGAAATATACGGGAGAAACTCGTCCCCAAGGTATGGGCGACGACGATTATCGGTGGCCCGCCAATTTGCGGGGGCACATGATGACAAGGTGATAATCGAATGCCCCTGTACCTCTCGAAGTCCGCGAGCTTGGCTAGAACACCTTCCGCCCAACCTCATATCCAAGCGGACCAGTTTGGTAAGGACCTTCAAAGGCAACTTCAAGGCACATATCTGCGCCGGAAATTCACAGGACCTTCGAACTGCCGACAAAAGTCCAACGAATCCTCAAGCGCAACTACATCCGGCGTTTCTCCAAGCGGCGGACCGAGCTCCCCAATGTGACGGATCGGACGTCATAGGGGCCTTCTTGGCCGGCACCTCATGCCGAGACCTCGTGAAGAAGCTAGGGCACCGGGACTCCAACCGAGGCAAATGAACCGATGGACATCGCCACCAAGTTCGCCCGCGGTGAGGAGGCCGTGTCGGGGCTCGGTTCAATTAGGGGCTCGGGCAAGGGAAGCGCAGGAAGAGGAGCCCGAGGGATCTCAACCTCGGGAGAGCGGAAGAAGAAGAAAAGGATAAGAGCCGCAAGGGCAAGGGCCATGCCGCCCAAGCGGGCGATGAAGACATGGTGGCTGCGGTCGGACCGCAAAGGGGCCCGGCCCCGCCACAAGAAACCTTCGACGACATGCTCAAGAAGTCATGCGAACCGCCATAGCTACCCGGTCAAGCATACCCTCGGGGAGTGCAAGAAGGTACGCCAACATTTCGCCAAGCTCAAAGCCATCCTCGAGGGTGAAGAGGAAGAGGCTCCCGAGGGTGGCGCCAAGGGCAATGAGGAGTTCCCGAAGGTGAACAATCGCTTCATGATCTTCGGCGGCGGCACCAAAGAACATGTCCGTGCGGCAACGCGCAAGAAGGAGCGTCGGGAGGTCACGCCCGCAGAGCCGACAACCCCGAAGTGCGCAAGTGGTTGGACCAGGGCCATCACCTTCGACCCGGTCGGATCACCCCGGCACATCCTCAACCCGGGGCTTATCCACGGTGGTGGATCCCATCATCGCCCGACACTCGGCTCACCAAGGTCCTTATGGACGGAGGGAGCAGCCTCAACCTCATCTCTGAAGAAACCCTCGACCTCCTCGGGGTAGACAAGTCCAAGATCCGCCACGGAGGGCCGGCATTCAATGGCGTCGTCCCCAGGCAAGCGGCTTAAGCCCCTCGGGCAGATTGACTTGCCGGTGTGCTTTGGAGACCCCAAAACTTCGAGGCGGGAGACTCTCACATTTGAGATTCTTGGGGTCCGCGGTACTTACCACGCACTCCTCGGGGCGGCCTTGTTACGCCAAGTTCATGGCTGTCCCGAACTACACGTACCTCAAGCTCAAGATGCCGGGGCCAAAGGGTGTCATCACCATCGCCCCTCACACCATCACGCATGTGAGTGCGGCGTGGAGAGCGTGGAGTACGCCGAGGCACTCGCCATTGCCGAGGCACTCATTGCCGACGCGAAAAGAAGCTTTCACGAAATCGCGACCGAGCACGAGGCCAAAGCGCCGCGTCGGGAGCTTCGAGCCCTCCTCGGGCACAAAGAAGATCCCACTCGATCCCAAGAACCCGAAGGAGAAGCTGGCGACCATCAGCTCGGACCTGGATCCAAAATAGGAAGCGGTGCTCGTCGACTTCCTCCGTGCGAACGCCCGGACGCGTTTGCATGGGGACCCTTGACTTGCCGGGCATACCGAGGGATGTCGCCGAGCACTCCCTAGACATCCGGCGGGCTCAAAGCCGATCATGCAGCGCTTGCGCCCGTTTCGATGGCGCCAAGCGGAAGATCATCGGCGAGGAGATCCACAAGCTGGCGGAGGCGGATTTATAAAAGAAGTATTCCACCCCGAGTGGTTAGCTAATCTGTATTAGTAGAGAAAAGAATGGGAAATGGCGGATGTGTGTGGACTATACTAGTCTCAACAAAGCATGTCCGAAAGTTCCTTTTCCTTTGCCTCGAATCGACCAAATTGTCGACTCCACCGCGGGATGTAAAACGTTGTCCTTTCTTGACGCGTATTCCGGTTATCACCAGATCAAAATGAAAAAGTCCGACCAGCTCGCGACCTCGTTCATAACACCCTTCGGGATGTATTGCTACCTCACCATGCCCTTCGGGCTGAGGAACGCCGGCGCAACATACCAGGCAATGCATGCAAATCATCTTCGGGAACTCATCGGGCGGGTAGTGGAGGCCTACGTCGATGACATTGTGGTCAAATCCAAGAAAACGTCGGACCTCGTGGGGAGACATTGGGGAAACCTTCGAGTGCCTAAACAAGAAGGGAGTCAAGCTCAACCCCGAGAAGTGCATATTCGGGGTTCCCGAGGGATGTTCTTTGGGCTTTATTGTCTCTCAACGAGGCATCGAAGCAAACCCGACCAAGGTGGACGCAATCACCAAGATGGGTCCGATCCAAGACCTCAAGGGAGTCACAAAAGTCATGGGCTGCCTGGCTTCATTAAGCGAGTTCATCTCACGCCTCGGGGAGAAGGGCCTGCCCCTCTACCGACTCCTTCGCAAGTCCGAGGGCGCTTTGCTTGGACCCCGAGGCGAAGAGGCCCTCGGCAACCTCAAGAAGCTCTGACAAACCCACGGTCCCGTACCGCCAAATCCGGAAGAAACCTTGCTCTTATACGTCCACTTTGCCACTACCCGGGTGGTCGGTCGCGGTGATAAATAGTAGAGTGTCGGGAAGAGGGGCACACGTTGCCGGTACAACGCCCTATTTACTTCATCGGTGAAGTGCTTTCCGACACCAAGGCGAGGGTATTCGCGGATGCGAAAACTATCTGTATGCCATCGTACTAACTTGAAGGAAACCGTCACTACTTCCTCGCGCACCCGTTGCCGTGGTGTCCTCGTTCCCCTCGGGGAGATTCTCCAAAACCGAGAGGCCACGGGAAGAGTGGCGAAGTGGGCGGTGGAGCTCATGGGCGAAACCATATCGTTCCTGCCCGCCAAAGGCGATCAAGTCCCGTGTCCTAGCCGACTTTGTGGCTGAATGGACCGATACACGCATACCCCCGCACCCATCCGGGCGAGTCTTTGGACCATGTTCTTCGATGGATCCATGATGAAGGCAGGCGCGGGGGCTGGTTTGCTCTTCATCTCACCCCTCGGGGTTCACACGAGGTATGCCATCCGGCTGCATTTTCCTGCCTCCAACAACGTCCCCGGAATCACGAGGCGGGTCAATGGTCTCCGGATCACGGCGGACATCGAATCCGGCGGTTGGAAACCAGGGGAGATTCGCAGTTGGTCATCGACCAAGTCATGAAAGCCTCGGCGTGCCACGACCCGAAGATGGAGGCGTATTGCCGAGAAGTGCGCAAGCTGGAGGAAAAATTCCATGGACTCGAGCACAAACACACACCCAGGCGTTACAATGAGGCCGCGGATGAGCTCGCCAAGGTCGCAGCAACCCGAGGTACTGTTCCCCCGAACATACTTACCCGAGATCTCAACGAACCCTCGGTCAAGTACGCACCCTTGGAACTACCCTCGGGGGCTCAAGAAGGTGCCCCCAGGCAGCCACGCCCAAGAAATGGCGGTCGACCCAGTCCCCGATGGAGGAAGCCGTGTTGGAGTACCTCACCCGAGGTGAGCTGCCCGAGGACAAGACCGAAGCTCCGCCAATTGGCCCGAAGGGCCAAGTCCTTTGCGCTAATTGGAGAAAAAAGGGAACTCTACAAGAGAGGAGCCTCGGGAGTGTACATGCGATGCATACCCTCGGTGAAGGCAAAAGAATTGCTCAAGACACACAGGGGAATGCGGTCACCACGCCCCCAAGGACTCTAGTCGATAAAGTCTTCGTGCAAGGCTTCCTCACGGCCCTCGGCGTGCGGGGCAAAATCTAGTCGTGCGTACACGCAAGGAATGCCAATTCTACGCCTTGAGACACATCTCCCAACTCAAGCACTGCAAACCATACCACTTACGTGGCCATTTGCGGTGTGGGGACTCGACATGATTGGACCCCTGAAAAGGGCGCCCGGAGGACACACTCACGTCCTAGTCGCCATCGACAAGTTCTCCAAATGGATTGAAGCCCGACCCGTGGTGAACCCTCACACAGGGGAAACGATGAAATTCTTTACGGATATCATCTCCCGTTTCGGAGTCCCGAACTCCATCATCACGGACAATGGAACCAACCGTGGGGAAGAAATTCCTTGACTTTTGTGACGACTATGGCATCCGGGTCGATACCTCGGCCGTAGCTCACCCGGACCAACGGTCAAGTGGAGGCGTGCCAACGGCATGATCCTACAAGGGCTCAAGCCAAGAATTTTCAATCAGCTGAACCAGTACGGCAAAAGGTGGTACCAGGAGCTGCCATCGGTTCTATGGAGCCTTCGAACGACGAAAAGCCGAGCCACGGGATTCAGCCCGTTCTTTCTAGTCTATGGGGCTGAGGCAATCCTCCCCACGGACATAGAATACGGGTCCCCGAGGCTGCAAGCATACACTGAGCAAGGCAACCAGCAGGCGAGTCAAGACTCCATAGACCAAGTTGACGGCCGAGATGTTGCGCTCCTGCACTCGGCAAGATATCGCGGCTAGGCTCTGCAAGAAATATCACGCCAAGCGGCTGAAACCTCGGGAGCTCCAAGTCAACGACCTCGTGCTCGAGCTCAAAACAGACAACAAAGGGCGTCACAAACTCACGCCACCACAGGAAGGGCCTTATTTCATCGCCAAAATACTAAGGCCCGGGACCTACAAGTCGAAGAACGAGAAGGGCGAAGTCTACTCCAACGCTGGAACATAGAACAAACTACGCCGCTTCTACCCTTAAATTCCGCACTAGAAGTCAAACACTGTGTTTTTTTCGCTCAATAAAAGATCTGCATCTTTTACGAAAAAAGTACTTCGTGCAAACCTTAAGGAGTCTTAGCCTCGTCCATTACAAGACTAAAACTCCCTCGGGGGCTACATGGGGGCCCCCTGGGGACCCCTCCCCTGGAGGACCCCTCCTTTTCCTTTTTTCAAAACTTTTTTCAGGAAAAAAGTTTTCTCCAAGATACTCGAATTAATCGTTTAAGTTGCGAAGGTCGCGCGACGCGCACAAATCCAAAGCAAGATAACCGAGGCAAACGGATCGCCCCTCGTGGCACCCGTATGGACTGCCCGATGGCATCCACGGTTACTATCTCGCGGCGGAGAAAAGCAAGCGACCCGGCCACACAACAAACGAGAGATCGGGAACGCAACCTTAAAACATAAGTGCACCCCGGTCAAGGCCACGGACCTCGGGCGGCGCCATTGTTTATACACATCCATCTCACAAGCTCCAATCTTTTCATGCAAGGGAGGATCGGGGGGGCAAGGGAGGCCTCATCTACTTGCGCCTCACGGCCAGCCAATGAGGAAGCTTCGGCGCGAGCAACGCCCTCGGCGTGCTTCTCCCGAGGTGGCGTCGGACCCGTTGGCGCATCCTCGGACATGGCGTCCACCATCTCGTGTCCGCCTCATAGGTGGACTCTATGGGGATGCGGGGGACACACCTCGTCCTCAAAAAACGCGAGGAACCAGCGAGTCGTGGCGCCATCCACGAAGTTATATAGACTTTGGGTCTTGGCGGCATCGGCGGCATCCCTCTCGGCGGGATCAACCTCCTCCCTCGTCGCCGGGCGAGGAAGAAGCCCCCAGCGGCACCGTCCGGCGTCTTGGACTCCATCGGGAAGTGGGAGCGGACCCTTTGCGGGCATGTGCGCGAATGCCATTCCGGAAGGCGCTCGGGCTTCGGACCTAAAGAATCCACCGGCGGCGCTCGGCGGCTGCGAGCCGAGGCCCAACCTCCGGGTTGTCCGCCCCACGGCGGCGGAGAAGTCCGGCGGGGGCCTCTTCGGCTCTGGCGCGACTTACGCTCCTGCTCCGGCCCTTGAGGCGGCGTGGCGCGGTATTCACGGCCTCGGTCCGGACCTTCTCCGCCTCGCAACAACCACCAAGACAATATTAGCGAGACGACAAAATCGAAGGTGACAAAGCCCACCGGGGGGATAAGACGTACCTTGGCACTTCGGGTTGCCCGGCCCGGCATGACGCCATGCTTTCGGTAGCAAGCGACCTTTGGAGCTGGTCCTTCTCCTTCCCGAGGTTTCCTCCTCGGACGCCAGCCTCCTCGATGCGGGTGTTTAGGGCGTCGCACATCTCCGCCTGCTTCTTACCGCCTCCTCCCCGGACCTGTCCCCGCTCGTCATGGGCCTCCCCAAGGGCCTGGAGAGATCGCTTCCGGGCGTCCTCGAAGTCTTGGCTCATCCGAAGCCATCTCGGCAGCCCGGCTGTTGGCCTCGGACTGCCTTGACAAGCTCTGCCGCTAGGGCCCTTCCCGTGAGACTCCCTCTCCTTGGCAAGAGCGGTGAGCCGGGTCGTCTCGCTCTGGGCACGGACCAACTTCACCCGAAGCTGCCCAAGGCGTTCCGGTTTAGGGCGTTCAGCGAAGGAGCTCGGACTTCTCCCGGGCGGCGGCGGAGAGTCCGCAATGACAATACTACTCGTCAAAGACGCAAGCACAAAGGACATGCGGCGGGGGATGGCCATCAAGATACTTACCGCGTGGACTTCAGCGAGACGGCGGTTATGGTCTCCCCCCGATCCTCGCTAGGCCCCTCGGCGCCCAGCGGGATCTGCTCATGGGTCCTCCACTCCAAGACCTCGGGACGATCATCAACAACCACGGCGGGCGGGACCCCCTGGCATTTCGCCCGGGGTCACAGGCGGACCGCCCCAGCCGAGTTGGCTCGAGAGGATACATCTTCCCCACCGGCAGCTCCCCCGCGGCTCACGGGAACCTAGACCCGATGTAGAAGTCGGGGGGCCCTCGGGGCTGACCACGAGCACCGTCCTCGTCATGGCGAAGACGGCGCTCCGCCAAGGGCCGCCTCGGGCCGGACACGTGGAGCGTGGGAAGTCGGGGTTGTACGGCTCGTGCGCCCACAGGTCGGGCGGCGCCCAGCAAGCGGAGACTTGTGCGTCTCCGCCCCGGCCGAAGAGCCTCTTGTGAGAACTCCGAACAAAGGGGACCGCCTCCTCGGGGTGGGCGGCGGCGGACCTCCTTCGGGCGGCGCCACCTGCTCGGGCACCGAGGCGGTGTCCCGTGGCGCGAAGGCCCTCCGTGTCGTCACCATCGGCCGGGCAGCCAACCCACCATCGCCACCATGGGCTGTCATGCCGGGCGCGACCTCGGCGTCCGGGTGCAGGGCCGACCCACACAGGGGCTCGGGCCGGCGCCACAGAGGACTCAACGCGGCCGTGAGGCATCTTCCAGGGCGACCCCCGGCTCAAGCCTTGGAGGAGGATTGTGCACTAGCCTTTAGGGCCTTCTTGGGGAGTGCGAGAAAAACGAAGCGGCCCCCGTTTCCTAAAGTCAAGCGCCTGCGTCAAAACAAGGCAACCATACGCCGAGGAAAATCAAGATTGCAAAGGCGAAAGGAAACTCACGGCCCGGGGATGCGCCCTCGGCGCCCGACGAGGCTTCGGATGGCTGCGACCTCGGCGTCGCACTCGGCCTTCGCCTTGTCTCCCCCACTACGCCTCGTCACGCACGGGCTGGATCGGGGCGGGGGGTCGCCGGCTCGTCCCCCGAACCGTACTTCACGACGCCGAGGTACTCGTGGCGGGAGGCGTCGGTTCTTCCCTTTGGGCCTCACCTGCGACGCCGAGGTGCCGACATGGCCAACACCAATGGTCCCGAGGACTCGGCGGGAAGAACCCCGGGCGTCGGGTGCCCGGCCAGTTCCCGGCGTCTCGGGCTCGGGCTCGAGGCTCGTAATGGAGCCCCGACCGGGTCGGGAGCCCCATGGCTTGGTCGGCCGAGCTGCCATGTCGTCGTTAGATGAGTTCACCACGAACTCATCCTCCGGGTTAATCGCCCTCCTCGGTAGTCGAGGTATCGGGCGACTCACCCGGTTCCGTTGCTTCGACCCGGCGCTTCTCGCGCAGCCACGTTCCTCTTCTTCTTCTCCTCCTTCTTCGGTGCGAGGGCCCTCTCAGAGCTCGTTTCCGAGCACGGTTCGCAGCCCGGTCGGCGTCCCAAATGCACGGGAGGAGGGGAGTCACGGTAGTTGATACGACCTGCGGGAGGAAAAAGTGAGAACCGCCATGGTAACAATGCACCGAAGCAATGCAAGGACACGAAGCCAAGAAGTACTTACCGGGGAGATATACCATCGGTCGGGGCACATGGGGATCTCGAGGGATATGTGTCGGGGTGTTGGACCCCAACGCATCCCTCACCCTCTTGGCCGAGCCATCGGTGGAAGCGAAAGGCTTGACATCCGCACGTCAAGACCGTCGGCGTCGGGCGCCATCTTGCACATGAGCGGGGCGAGCCATCAACGGCAAAGAATCGACGCCGGTGAAAGGCGGCAACCATGGCGGCAAAGCATTCACCTCCTTCCCGGTCGCGGGACCGCCTCCTCGCCTTCCAACCGATGGTGATCCTCCGAAGGGGACCCCAGTTCCACTTACCGGGCGATGCTTGAGGACCCGCCCGGTGTGTACGCGGGGAGGCGCATTCCCATCATTGCGGAGGTAGAACCACCGGTCCTGCCATCCCTTGTTCGAGGAGGTGAGCTTGGATAGGATGTACCCATCAGCTCGGTTTGGCCGTGCGCTCGCCAAGCGGACTTGGAAGCGCGCAGCCACCAACACGCAATGCCCTCAGGTGGGCGGCCTGCGCCCCATCGATGCGTGTAAGGTCCGCCTTGAAGAACCATAACCGAGAGGTCCCAATGCGGCTCGATCCCCGGGAATCCCTCACGAGAGGGTGACAAAGATGGCGGCTTTGGGAGATCGAGTTCGGGGCGGTGGTGAAGCTTCGACTTCATAGTAGTGGAGGATCGCCCGGATGAACCGACCAGCGGGCATCCCAAAGCCACGCCGGTGAAGATCCATCGGGGCTCACCACGTAGCCGTCACGAGGGTTAGGCTCCTCCTCGGTCAATGCTCGAGCAATCCACTCGGCCGCCGGTAATGCGGGCGGAGGAGCCCTTCCTCGACCAGCGCTGAAGTTTCTTCTCGTCGCCGTAGACCTCGGCCACGGCTCGGCGTCGAGCACCTCCCTCGCCCCGTCACCACTACCCGATTGCGCCATGGATGAAAGGGAGATGAAGGGTGGCAACCGCTAGCAACCCCGATCACACGGCGCAAGGCAAGTGAATCTCTCCCTTAATCTCTCCCACACTATCTCTCTATCTCCGATTGCTACAAAAAGAAGGCAAGAAGGCGATGGCAAAGAGCAAGGGAGCAACTATCGCGCCGCCCGGGCGCACCCCCATATTTATAGGGAAGGGAAGGCAAACCGCCCGGCACGGGCAATCGAACCGACTCACCGAATGGACGGCCCACGATGGAACGGAAACCGCTCATCCAACGGCTCGGCCAGCGGTGGAACCGTCAAGGGCATTAATGCACCTTGGCGGTGCCCTCAATCTCCGCCCACGACGAGGAAGCCGCGAGCCCCGTCCCCATCGGACTTGAGCGAGCACGCCGCCTCGGCGCGGCGAGCGCCTCGTCTCCCGGTCGGGGGGTAAAACCGTCCGACCATCCATACCCGGCGGGCGCCCGACCTAAGGGGCAAAAAGTCGATCCGATGGCGGTTCCCGCCCCGGCGAAACCAAACGAGCCTCGGGCTGACACACCCTACGTTCTAGAGGTTGCGGTTTGGGCCCACGAGGGTTTCTGATCGCCTCGGGATAACCCGAGCCGGGGGGCGGGGAGGGAAATGCACAACCAGGCTATACCCGGCCCCCACAGGGCTCTGGATTTCTGAGCGTGTTTAAGGCCCATGGGTCTTTGCTTATAGAGATGTCCCATCCGTAGGAGGCCCACATGCCGTCGGGGGTTGGTCCGCCCAAAGCCCGGGATCTGCTAAGCGGTCCGCGGGTTCTCATGGGGTGAATCACGGATCACATAGCCGACCCTTACTCCGGCAAGGGCACGGGCACCCGCTTAAATGAGACCCGCTACAACGCTCACCGAGCACGACACATTGACTTCTGGGGGCATTGTGACGTGTCTCCCTCCTCCTCCCTTTTAGGAGGCGACGGAGGAGCGTATGATCAAAGTCGAGAGGCACTGGTCGACCACTGCGCACATAAAGCGTGGGCCTCGGGCTGCCCACGCAAAAACAAACACGCCCAAACAAACAAGCGCAATTTAAGAGCTGTTTTCGGTCTTGCCAGCGTCTGCGAGACATAAAAAAGACCTCGAAGGAATCCGCCATTCCATTCGAGGCCTCGGGGGCTACACCCAACGGTGCGCTCCACGCCGCACCCCTTGTAGACGAACCACCCCGAAACAACAAGGCGACGGAACGGCGGGAACCCCCTGGCGAGTCCTCACTTTCTCGGGGGCTCGGGGCTACTTGTCGGGGACCTAAATATTGGGCCTCGAGACATTCTCAAACTATAGAATTTCTTGGGCCTGCCTAGGCCCATAAAAACCTAGCTTTGTTATCATCCCGCACGGAGGGGCGGCCCGACGAGCGATGGACCCGAGCCATTGAGCCACGACGTTTACATGACGACGGAGCAGCCCGCGAAACGGCCCGCGGCGGCCCGAATGGAGTCACCACGGCGTCAGAGCTTATTACGCTCACGAAGGACGAGGTCAAGGACCTCTACCGAGCAGCGAACCACGACGTTCCACGCCGACCGCGATCAAACCATGGCTCGGGCTCGACCTCCGTCTCCGGTTCGAGGCGGCCTAGCTCACGGCCCGGGAAATCTCGATTCGTCCGAGGGTGGCCTCAGCTCACCACCCTCGCGCAAAAACTCCGCCTGCCCGAGGGAGACCAGCCCTCCATCCTCGGGTGAGGCAGCCCAACTAGTCCGTCTAGGGTCGCCGACCCTCGGGCGTGGGGAGGTTCCGTCCGGAGGAAGGGAAACCGCCGCATTCAATGCGGTCGCCGCAGCGGCGGCGCCCGGTGCCATCGATTACGCCCGATCAAATCGACTGCCCGAATCGCCTCCCCAATCCGACTAATGGGACACAATGCTGAACCCGGTGGCGTGTTACGCCGCCCGGCACGAAACCAAGATGACACTGTTCACTTCCCGAACACCGTCAAAACGCCCGCGTAGGGCCGGGCCCTCGGGCACGACACGCATGGCGGCAACCAGGGGACCGGCCCTCGCCATGCGGGCTGTGAGGACACCTCCGCGGGACCCTCGAGGGCAGCGCCCGGGGCACGTCCGCCATTGGATGCGGGCCAGCGTGTCTTCATCGGGCAACGTTCAAACCCGGCCCCCGCCCCAAAGACAGCGCACATGCAACCGGTGCGGCCTCGGGGAATTAGCCACCTAGGCAACCACCGATGTAAACATTATCTCTCTCCTTCTCCTATAAAAGGGGAGTAATGCCTCATTAGAAAGGGGTTGGACCCCATTTCAACTCCGGTTCACGGAGAAAACTACTCACCACTACCACCGTAACCACGATCGTGGGGCTTGAGACCGCTTCTCTCCCACACGACCGCTGTAGCCCCCCTACTGCGGGGCTCACCTTTGGCCTTGAAGTTAACACGAGCGTGGCGCACTTTGTGGGCGTAGGGCCCGTTGGCTGAACGGGATAAACCGCCCGCGTCCGTGTCCATCTTGCGCTTCGCCATCGAGGGAGGAGGCACGCAGCCTACAAATTTTTATTGCCGGCACCGAGGCACCCGCCGTTCCTCGAAACGCCGACACTTATTGAGCACCATGTCAACTTTTTAATGACTTATAATAATGTTTTGCTTGAACCACTAGGTTGTAAGCCTATTCTCAACTTAAGAATAATGTCAATGTATTACCTTAAATTAATTAATGCTACATTGCTCAAAAAAATAGAGGACCAAAGTTATCAATAAAGTCTATATGAAAAATTCAAACATCTAGAATTCTAAAAACATAATTAAGCTAATTTATTATTTTTTATACTTATACAAATTCTCCATCTCAATCATTATGAAAAGATAGTTCTTTGAGAATAATCCACATATTGGATTATGAAAGACAAACGTAATGCAAAAGTCTCTCAAATCTACATGTAACATAAATATAATTAAGCTATTACAAACAATAATCCAACATCCATAAGTAAAACTTAAATTGGTATAAATAATTTTAAGTTATATTAACACTCATGATTTTTAGTTATATTAACAATAATCCTTAGCGAACCACATAGTAATGCGGCACTTGCATCTGATTTTAAGTTATATTAACACTCATGACAAAACATTTCCAAGTTATTGCCTTCAAAATAAATTAAACATTTTGATCTACACATTATACTTCATATGAATATTAGTAACTTAGTTTTATGAATTATTTGTTTAATAAAGCAATAATATTATGATACAACAAATTCAACATCTTGAATACCAGGCGCACAATGAAGCAACACTTTATGACATTGTCAAAACGAGATGGTAGCCTATGACCTAGAATATTCTTTAAATAAAATAAAATAAAATATGATTTTTAAATAAACAATACAAAAAGCATTATTGATTTCAAGTTAATACTGGGTAAAAAATTAGATCAAAGCATAAATGTTAAAGTATAGATTTTCTTTATATCACATAAGGGGATGGGATAAGAATTTATACACTTTAAGTTTATTTAAGTTTCAACTAAGTACATATGGTGCTAGAAATGATTAATAGTACACATTATTACTTGGGAAATTCATTAAAAAATATAGACCTAATTTTTTTACAAACCATCTAAAACCTTTTGACATTGAAAGTAGTAGTTGTTGTATATGAGAAATGTGAAAACAAATTAAAATTTAGGACTATGTTTTCAGGGATATATATAGAGAATGCATCTAAAAGCTGTCATAGTTTAAATAAATGTTACAACTAATTGTATATTGGAGATACACAAAAAAGGTGCTATGTAGGGAAAAAAAAGGCTTATAGGTATGTAGAAAAAGAAAACTTATATATAGATTATCACAATTGAATATAGACTATAGAGTACCTATAACTATTATTTTATAATATTAGTGAAGAGAAAAGGATATTAAATATAACTAATTATTTTTCGTTGAGTGTCTCATAAGATTCTAACCGTCTTGGGAGCACGGGTTGAGTGAACTAGTGCATATAAATTAAGGGCATCTATGTTAAACTAAGTAATACTAAAAAAGGTGCTATGTAAAGAGAAAACCTGTGGATATGGGTGAAAAAAATATAAATAAATATTTAATAGATTATCGAAACTAAATATATAGATGATACAATACGTATTGTAGTTACTATTCTAGAACAGTAGTTGAATTGAAAAAAATATTTAAGATATGTAATTTTTTATTAGAGGGTCACTCCTAAGATTATAACCCGTCTTGGGGAGCACGGGTTGATGGACTAGTGAATACTAATTGGGATAAATACTTCAAAGATGAAAGCATTATGACTACAAACTGGTTCCCATCGGTTAGGGCCTTAGGGGTGAGGTACCCAACGATTTAGGCCTACCATTCAATTGGGCCGACGAAAATGAGCCCAACTACAGATAGCGGCGCTAAATGAACTACAATTTAAGCGGAATTAGCGTGCTATTAGCAGCTAATAGCGGAAAAAAGCGTTTAACCCTAAAATCATCGCTACTTAGCATTTGTCTTCCTACTTCATAGATTTGAAATTAATCATTAAAAAGTATTATTTAAAAACAATTTCCACGCCTAATTGGAGCACTAAGCACTCTTATTCCTCTGACCATATATAACTGCTGGTCACGTAGCAATGGAGGACGCATCTGGAGACGACACGACCCGTTCGAGAGGCAGTCGAGGCGACGGACGCTAGAGGTGGCCGGCGACGACGCTGTCAGGTTTGGGGCAGAAGACGACCTTGATCTCGCCGGGATCAACACAATCCTGAGGCGTGACCTCGACGTCCGTGGAGTTCGTCCTCGTATCAGGACACAAGTGCTTGAACAGCGCCTGCTGCGACGCGCCGGCACCACACCCACCACCTGGCCCTCGCGCCGCAACAGGACACTCAGCGGCGAGGTCCACGGCGCATCCCAGCGTGGGGCACCGCCGGGCACCCTCCGGTGGCATCGGCATCCCGTGCGGCGTCACGACGACGGCGACGTTGAACCCGTCGACCAGACTCACGCTGTACGCCGCGGCGCCGCCAGGACCGCCCACGCTCACCTGCACCACGGTCACCGGCGGCGCGTCGCCCGTCGCGCACTGGAACGGCGGCAGTGGGCCCCAGCTGTCGCCGTCCGCGTTCGGCGGCACGACTTCGTCTTCGTCGTCGCACCCCGTCCGCGCCACCACGCGGCCTGACCACGCGCCAGGAGGGAACGTAAGCGTCGCTAGGCCCTCGCCGTTGCCGTCCAGACGTCCCGCCGGCTCGCCGTCGGCGTCGGTGGGGATGGAGGGCACGCCGGCGTTGGGCGTCACCAGTGGCCATACTGGGTACGGGCACAGGTTGTGGAGGGTCAAGTTGGTCGGCCTGGTGGTGGACATTACGGCGGCGGATGGCTGACGGGCGGCGGCGGCGGCCACGGTTGCCAGAGCGACGAAGGTCATGGTCAGTGTGTTGGAGCACGACGACATGATGGCCATGACTGCTGCTGCTGATGGAGATGGATGGAACTGAAGTGTTGGGGCGGTATAAAAGAGGGAGAAGGTGGATCGAAATTTGGAGGTGGTTAAGTCGCAGCAAACGCATGCATATGCATTTCATCGGCACGCATCTTGTGCCAACGAGGTGGAACCGGGCCCACTCGTCAGTGTCTTAGGGAACACAATGGGGGCCCAAATGTTCACAGTGTTTGTCTTCTGGACTTGATTTACAATGGGGGCCCATATGTTCACAGTCTCTGTAAAAAGCTTGATTAGGCCCATTCGTGACAGGTCAGGCACGACACAGCGATGAGGAATGGATATCAAGTAAGCCCGGCCCATTAAATTTACCTCCCACCAGCCCGAAAGCCACTGAGCCACCCCAGCCCAATAATGTACTAGTAGGCTTGCAGCCACAGCAATGTAGTGTTTAGGCCCTAAAGCTTGCAAGGCATATTTTGACCACTAAATTAGTGTGTCATATAGACAAGCTTTGCTCAAAAGAAAAAAAAAAATAGACAAAACTAGTAGCAACTATAAAGGAATATATACATCGTGTCCCAGACTACGACTCTGGCATAGGCCATCTCAACATTCAACACAGTTTCAAATTTAAAAGATAAATAAAGTAACAGTCTCAAATAAAAAATTTGTAAAAAATAATGACATAGATCACAACGATTCCTACAACTTTTGGTACATAACATGTCAATGCCAAGAGTCCAACATTGGGGTATGTCAAGTCCCCACTGGCGACATCACATTGACAGAACCCGGCCCCAACCCGACTCCATGAATCACTCGGTGGGCAAACCCATCGGGAATGCCAGCGCACATCCTTTAGTGGAGCCACGACAAACCCGAGCATTCTCGTTGCCATTGCTCTAGGCTCGGGAGGTCAATCATGGCCCAAAAATCTCGAATTAGAGGAGCCTGGGCTGACGTCCACCCTAGCGACCATCCAAACCTTCAACTGTGTGGCAATCGATATTCCGGCTCAGTAATCTATGAGGCGCTCATAGCCTGTTAGAAACAAATGCGCACATCCTCTAGTGGAGCCAAGACGAGTCGAAGAACACCCATTGCCATTTCTCAAGGCTCAGGGGTTCAAACATGGCCCCAAAATCTGGAATGAGAGGAGCCCGAGCTGACTTCCACGCTAGCGACCATCCAAACCTTCAATTGTGTGGCAATCGATATTCTGATCCACAACCACTTTTCGGCTCAGTAATCTATGAGGAGCTCATAGCCTGTTAGACACAAAGGCGCACATCCTCTTGTGGAACCAAGACGAGCCAAAGAACACCCATTGCCATTTCTCAAGGCTTAGGGGTTCAACCATGGCCCCAAAATCCTGAATCACAAGATCCCGGGCCTGAATTCTGACCTGACAACCATCCGAACATGAAACCTTATGGCTATAGATATTTTGATCCACGACCACATGTTGGCTCAATAATCTATGAGGCGCTCATAGCCTGACAAACATAGAGGCAATGCACCATCAACCTATTCCACATTTGCAAGGCATGACGGTGACGGTGGTGAGAGCAAAAATCATCACTAGTAGTCCTAGAGTCTTGGAGGATGTCGACATGGTAGCCATGGCCACTGGTAGACATCAGTGGAACTATTAGCATCATATTGTGGGCGGGTATGAAAAGAGGGAGGACATGGATCTGAAATGGTGGTAGTTAAGTTGTTGTAAACGCATGCATTTGCATCCTTAAGCACACATATCGCTGCCATATCACTCATCATGAACTCAGGGAGATGAACCCAGAAGAGTTCTTTATGCTAATGACATGCCATGGGCCCAATCATCCGGGTGTTGGGGACACTGTACCACATCACATCATGACATATTCCATGCCTTAGAATGCAGAAAACCTATCTTCCACCGTGATGCTAAAAAAACCTTTGTTCCACCAGAGTGCATGAGCCTATATGGTTGTGTTTGGTTGGGTGGCCAACAACTAGCTAGTCTCCCTATAACAAATGTTGGCTTGTTTGGTTCCCTAATAGTGTGCTAGAGCCTGGCTAGAGCTGACCATTCATATTGCTGGAGCATAGCTTCAAGAAAGAACCTAATTCAAATGTTGAATCCTTGCTAAGCTCGAGTGTGGCTCCTTTCTCGTGACCGCTCCACTCGACCTACCAAACTACCGGACTTGAAGGAGGATGACACGCGAGACGGCTATCTCGGCGGGATCGAGGTCTCATGCAAAGGGCGAAGGTCCCTACTCATCCTCCTATGCTCGTAGAGTGGATGTACCACATGCATGACAAGATATGTCCTTCGTTCCACTCGTGGCCTGCACTTCCCCGTGTTGTGAGAAGGAGGGTTCGACCACAACTTCTCCCTTGGTGCGCTTCACAACAAGAGGGACCCTTGTCTGCATGGCGACTCTAGGGATCAATCCATCAAGGAGCTAGGAGGACTACAATGAACATGGCGTGTAAGGAGGAGGAGGAAGCAGTGATGAGTGTCTCAGCACGGGAGGATGGGGATGCAACGAGCCATCAAGCTGCATGTCACTAGATTCGAGGGCATCGAGAAAAGTGGGCCATGGAGCCTGGCGGTGAATCATTGGGGCTTGGTCACGATCATCCAAGCATCTTGGTGCTCTTATTCACGCTCAAAATGATCCTGAGGGCGGCAAGCATGTTTCCATCATGAACCACATCAATGTCATGCTGCATCGGTCCATGGTGTTCCTTGAGAAAGAGTTTTGGGGGCATGTTGCTCTGCCATGGTGCCTCCTACTCGTGGTGCTTTCCCATTGTAGGATCAGCCTTCGGTCTTTGCATGTAGGGAGGCTCGGCGATGGAGGAGTGGAGGTGCTTGCTGCACGCCATGGTAGAGCAAGATGCATGTTGGTTCCTCACGTTGAGGCAGGTGAGCATGCCTGCCACCTGTTTGATAATATATGTCAAAGGGGTTGAACTCATCGCCTCATTAAAGAGGTATCTGTATGCAAATCAAGCCAACCAATCAAATACGAACTCATCCTAGCCAGCTGGCATAGTAGCGTAGGCGGTCAAGCAAACAGGTCTTCACTTGCTAGAGGAAAGGTTTGGACTAGCCTAGCTTAAATTTGCTAGCCAGATGTGTATAGCAAATGAACCCACACCCTATGTTCACTGTGATGGCATCTTTGATAACTGGGCTCGATTCATGAGCTATAAGGATGTATGTCAAATATGATTAGGGTAGAGATTAAGTCAAGCTGACCCATTATACTTCCCACTAGCGTGGCACCCACTGAGACACCCTAGCCCAAAAATGTACTGGTAGGCTTGCAGTCACTACAACGTAGTGTTTAGGACCCTATATAGTTTCAACTCTGAAGAATAATCCATTGCAATTGCAATAAAAGGAGAACAGGTTGGTTCAAAAATAAAATGACAAAAAAAGAAGAACATGCTTAATTAAATGATTTCTCCACCATTTTGTCATGGAGGAGGAGAATGTGAGATCTTTCCATTTATAGCTTTGCTGAGAACAACTCATCCTAAAGCCTGAAAGGCATATTTTGGCAACTAACCTTGTAAGGCTCACCCAGGGAGGCCGCGCAATGGAATGTAGTCTTAGGGAGTGGTTGCGGCATTGTGTGACCCCTCATCCAAGACTATAAAGATGTATTGGATGAAACCAAGATGAAGGAATCACCCAACAGAGAAGCCCTAGGCTAGAACAAAAAAATTGACATGTACACCATGCCATCCTCAGAGAATATCGGGAGACATGGGCTTGTGTAGAAAAAGGGATCAAAAGACCGATCAATAGGAAGCCTAGAGAATCATAGGGTTGAGAGTCTGGCCTAAAGAGGAAGAAACCAAGAACCCTAGGATGGCATCACGCAATACCCAGCTACCAGACTATATCTCAATTCCTCTATTGTAAGCACACAATTCGGTATACCTTGCACGAAGAATGCCATAGTGCTAGATATACTCCCTCCATCCCTATGGAAGTTCATTTTTTGACCTTTGGCTATCAAGTTTGACCATTCATCTTATTTAAAAAATTTTCACAAATAATAAATTAAATAAATAATCATTAAAAGTATCTTTAGTGATAAAATAAGTCTTAACAAAATAAATAATATTTATACAAAAAAATTGAATAAGGCGAGTGTTCAAACAAAATGGCACGGAAACTAAAGTGACACTTTCAAAGGGATGGAGGGAGTAGGGCTTAGAACTAGAAGCCTCTATCATGATAAATTGATCATGTCCATTGCATGACCACACATTGACCTCTGTTGAAAAAACTCAACACTTTTGCAATGGTCTGAACCTGAGACACCTGGCAGGTTGGGTAGGGGAGCATGTCAATTGTGATTGTTGCTCTGCCGAACCACTCGCTTTTTGTCGTTGATCAAGTCAGAGATGCTGTCCCTTAGGATGGCATATATATGCTTCTTTTTCTCAACCTTGAGCACCATTTGCTCAAACCGTCATTGAATGGAGGGTGTAGATCAAAGAACCTGAATGGAGGCATGCTTAGGCAAGTGCCAATAAATGATTTCACCTCACAATGTCCATAGGAGTGAAACTTATCATTAAACGGGTTTCTCTCTCAATGGATAATTTCACTACACAATTTCATAGGGTTATTTTTAGCCTTTTGTTTTTTTACATTGCCTTGCCAAATAAGTACAAGTTGTAATACATGAACTTACACAACACACTCGACACCCACGCATACCACACACACCAACTCTAGCGCAAGCAAACCTACACTCACACACACCTGCCTTGAAGAGATGGTCTCGGACACCAATTCTCGGCACGTGTAGAGACCACAAAAAACCTGGAAAGTCCCCAAAATTCGCTTTTGTGGGGATTTGAACCTCCGGTCTCCTACTGAGATTGGTGCTACTTCAGCTCTGGTGACCAACTAGTCCAGGCCTTTTGATGGTCCCACCTTTTCTCTCTCTCCCTTTTCCTTCTCCTTCCCCACCAGTAATTTAATGTGCACGAAGAAGAAATCACGCGATGAAATGAAGCAAAGACTCTTAGTGGGGGACTTCACTCACTTACCAGCTTTTGGAAAAATCGCTTGAATCTTTCATGGGAATGAAACATTTCCCTTCTCTCTTCTCCTAATTTTATATATATAAAAAAAATTATTTCTGCTGATGTGCCATCTTATTTAATACATGAAACAACCCATGAAAATCCATTGAAACTAGTCTTAGTGGCTATGTCCAAGGTCGGTGGAACAAGCTGGCCCACCTATATAGGGTGGTCATTCGGCCGACACCCACACTTCCATTGGGCATCCCGTTTGGTGTGGGGCCTATTTGCAGCTTACTTTGTTGGGTTATGTAAGTTTGTCCATTTGATGTCGGTTCACCTTGCAAGTGGGCCCTTTAATCCCTGGGTTTTGCATATGTGTCTGACGGTTGAGAGGAAGCACAAGCTTCATTTAAGGGTGCATAAAATAGATCATTGCTAAAACAAAATTGTGAGATTAAAGAAGCAATTTGCAACGAAGGTAGCAAGTGGACGACCTGGCTTAGGGCATGTCCGGTTCCAACGAACTCAACCAAATTCATCCGAGCTGGCGGAGAGAGGGGTTAAAAAGTGACAAGCTAGCGATCACTCCAAGTGGACGACCTGGCCGGTCACATGTGCATGTTGTGGTAACGACCAATGCACATGTGCATGTTGAGTAATGAATCTGTTGTCATTCGAGGATCCAGATCACATGTGCATGTTGTGGTAACGACCACTCCAACCAATGCTAAATTATTGTCAAAAAAAAAACCAATGCTTAATGTTTAGGAGTCAACTAATCGAGCTGTGTGAGGTATTTTTGGTGCTTCGAGGATCCAGATTCTCATATGCTGCTTGTTGCCTACTGATCTGATTCCCAATTTGACCAGTTTGCTTGATGAGATGGACCATGTCGAGGGTGCGAACTACATCCACTGCTACCGAAAAACTTTTTTTGGTGGGCGATTGAGATTTTACGTGGCGGAAAAAGGTGCGATCACAAGCAAAGGTCACGGAAAATGCGAAACATCCGTGGCGGGCACTCGTGCCCGCCCGGTTAATAAAAATATAAAAAGCCCGAGCCCGGTGCCAGCCCATACGGGCACGACACCGAAACCCGGCTTCGGATCCGCCGCCGCCCGCCCGTGGTGGAGCTCCTCGCCGGATCCGTCGTGTGGTCCCTGATCCTCGCCGGATCCGTCGTCATCCACCGCCGCCGTCCCTGCGGCGTCGTCGTCGCTGCGCCCCGCCGTCCCTGCTGGCGTCGTTGTCCCCACCGCCGCCGTCTCTCGCGTGTCGTCGTCCCCTTCGCGTCGTCGTCCCGCGCCGCCGTCCCTCGCGCGTCGTCGTCCCGCCCGCCTGGATGCGCCCGCCGCGGCCCCTTAGACACGCCACCGCGCGTCCCGCCTCGATCCGCCCCGCGGAGTGGATCCGCGGCATCCCGCTGAATCCGCCGCTAGAAGCGTCGTCTGCGTCAGCGCGGCGTCGATCGCCGCCCGGAGTCGATCCGCCCGGCGCTTCCGCCGCCGCCCATGCCATCGCGCCGCCTGTGGAGGCCGCCGCCGCCGTGAGGGGGAGGGAGACCGTTGGAGGAGGGCGCCGAGTGGAGGAGGTAGAGGCAAAGGGAAGCGGCGGCGCCGGGGAGTGGGAGAGTGGGGAGGCAGAGGGGAGTTCGGGAGTGGGGTAGGAATATCTGAACAATGTAAGATCGACATATATTTAACAATCTATCTAACACTACTACAAAATTAATTTTTAGCTACCCCTCCACGAATTTTTCGAGGTGGCAAAGTTTTTTCTGATGAACTGCCGCCTCCACAAATTCATTTTCATAGACTGTTTGCCTGATGTGGAAATCGATTTTTAGAGTGTCGAGGCCTGTGTCCATAAATTGATTTCTTGAGAGATTGCTGGACAACCGCTGATAGAAAACTTCATTTGTAGAGATAGAGATGTAGAGACGGTTCGAGTTTCACCACCATGCTTGTGTGAATTTGTGCTTGTAGCGCATTAAGCTCTTGCCAGAGAGTGTTCATCCTCATCTCTCTGGAGAGCTATATATGTCACAGAGGTGGTAAAGTTTTCTTTGGGTAACAGCATGGGATACCATGATGGAGCAAAACAATTTTGCAGTTTAAATATATATATATATATATATAAAAAACAACAAAGCGAGATAACCAAAGCAATTTTTGCAGTTTATACAATTAGGCCAGTAACGTGATTCTAGAATGGGAAAAATGCAAGAAATACATAGAAGGCAACTACGTACTATCTTACACATCATCGTTTGCCTCCCTTTTTTTTGTCGAATTTCCTCGGTAATCTTGACGATGGCGAAGAATATCATCCTGTATATCACCATCATTCCACAAAGGATGGCAAGGTCTACCCATTTTGAGTACCACATTTCCACATGCAGTTTATCCTTGAGGACCTGAATGCCACTGATGGTGACATTAGACTCAATCAGCTGATCACTTTGGAAAGATAGCCCCATGAACTCATTCTTGTAGAGTCCTTGCCCTGCATACTTGTGGAAGGAAATGTAGTAGCAAGGGTACTTCCATATGGGCTTTGGGAGCTCATTCGAAGGCGGAAGAAGCCCCAGTGAGCAGCATCACTCCCTGCACTCCAGACCCAATGATGATTCCCATGAGGAAGTCCGAACAATCGCGGCGATAACCATCATCATGCTCTCAACTAGAAGGCAACATATGCAAACGACCATGACAGAAATAAACGAAGTGATCCACGCCTTTTGTTAGTCCAGCGAGATAGTACACCATTGCGCCAGGCAATAAAGCGACAACAGACAGGTATGGAGTAGCTGAGAGGGTGTTTGAAATCACAAATTGTGAGACGCCGTAGTGGCCACTAAGCCTCTCTTTTCTGAAGACCTGAAAAAAGTTTGAAATGGTAGTAGTTTAAGATATACACCAAACTGAGGTCAATAATACAGGCCGTGAGCAATAATGTGCTAATACAAAAATTGAGTAAAATTAACTCCATCACTTTGAATAAATTTTTCTTGAGCAAGAAAACCATTTTTAGATGGGTGAAAGAATCAACCTTTATGTCTTCTACAAAAGACGGGAATCCTCCAATAGCCATGAAAGTTAAAAGTGCAAGTGTATACGATATTACTTCACATCGAGTCTGCAAATAAAATCGGAGAAGTGATCAGTTTTTCAGATACAACATATATGGAGCCCTACCTGAATCATGTGTATTAATCAGTTTTATTAATTACCTGGATAGAACTGTAGCTATAGCCAACCTGGTAGTAGATAGTGCCTATACAAACGCCAATGCCCATATAGCTGGCCAAGCGCATCCAGTAGTATCCTATGTCCCTGTGCATGTTCAAGAATGATCTCCTTGTGAGCACAAGTAGCGTTGTGGCAAAGCTTGCTCGTTCTCTGCTCCTAAACGAAGCTCCATCCTGTATTATATAGGACATCTCTTAAAGCAATATAATAAAGAGCTTTAGAGCAGTAATGATTTTCTAGGCAGTCAAAATATTCTTAGATAGATCAATTGTACTAGATTGGTCATTCCTCTTTGTAATCAATGTGGTATATTTCTGTTGCTTCACTGGACAACCATAAAAAATAACGTCACTGTCAACTTACCATGTTTGTCATTTCGCCAATTTGTTCCGTCGTTTTCTCAAAGTAACTGGAGGATGTGTATGCAGTTGCCAGAATTTCTATTGCTTCAGCTGCTGTTTCTCTTTTAGTTTTCGAACTCTCCACAGTTTCCTACGTACATAATATATAAAATGATATTATCAGATGTATATGAAAAGTGAATTTGCACTGAATGTATATGCAATAAGTCATATAGGAGTACTCCTATACGTATATATACCAGATGTATATGAAAAGTGAATTTGCACTGAATGTATATGCATCGAGTCATATATGAGTGCTCGTACGTATATATACCTCATCAAAGTCTTTGTTGATTGTTCTCAGAAAGTGATCTGACGGGCTTCTCAGGTGTGGACACGGAAAGCCGTTCACAGTGAAGAACTGCATGCATAGAACGAGTCAGCAGCTGACAATTCAATATTCAGAGATGGTCTGAAATTAAAGAAGCTAACGCGAAACATGATCACCTCGGTGGCATCAGAGATGGTGCCGAAGAAGACCGTCCTGCCGGCGGCGAGCAAGCAGAGGCCGTGGAAGAGCTCGAAGACGTCGCCACTGGGCTGGTGCACGGCGGCGACAACCGTCATGCCCTCGCGCGGGCGGCGACGCGGGCGATGTGGCTCATGACGTGGTAGGAGGCGGCGCTGTCGAGGCCGCTGGTGGGCTCGTCGAGGAAGAGCAGGCGTGGCCGCGTGAGCATCTCGATGCAGATGCTCAGCCGCTTCCGCTGCCCGCCGCTGATGCCCTTAGTGATCCGGCCGCCGATGCCCGTGTCCATGGCGTCGGCGAGCCCCATCTCCCGGATCACCCGCTCGGCGTGCTCCCTCTTCTCCGGCAACGGCATCGTGTCCGGCAGCTGCAGCTGCGCCGAGTAGTACATTGCCTCGCGCACTGACAGCGTCGACATCAGCACATTGTCTTGGGTCACGTAGGCCTTTGTTGTTACCGGCAAAAATATGCAATCAGTGTTTATAACTAAGAAACTCTTTTTAGAAAAAAAATTAAAATTTTTATTTGACAACATATCTCGTAAATACAAATTATATAACCATTTATCTCTAGGAATTTTCTGCATCAATGCGCAGGGTTATTCTTCTAGTATCTAAGAAATTGGAATAGATGATGTTTGTGTTACCGAGGTTCCATAGGCAAGCTTCTCCTGCCGTCCATTAATCAAAATCAGCCCCGTTTTATTCATGTCTGCTCCTAACCTTCCTGCAATATAATGAACCGTTAATGATGTCCATGGTTACGATTTGAACTGAATGATGTCTTGATTAACGTTTCCTTTGAATGACACAACAAAAAAATAATTTTTAGATAAAGGATGAAAAGCATCCGGCCTCTACGCTTGAATGCGTAGACAGCCAATTATTACAAAAAATTCAGACGTTCAAAATAAAAGGAGTAAAACCAGTCTCTAGAATGGACAAAAGAACTAAAGCAAACGATAAATATGCTTCCACCCTCCATTAGATATCTCCAAAGCAATCAATTCAATGTTTTTGACAACAAAAATAATACTCCATGTAGTATGAATCAAAGCACATACAACCATACAGTAAATCCACAATCATCATGCATGCTTAGAATGTTGATTGTTGGAGCTTGCCTATGGAACTATATATGAATCATTTTTGCTGCCTGTGGGGAACGAGCGGAGCCGATGCGGGAGTGGGCGAAATGGTGGGCAGGAACGCATGTGGGGCGGTCGGCCACCAGAGTGTCCGAGGTGTTTTGTTGGGATCGGTCGTACTAACAGTAGCATTATCGTGAGAGATATGTTGTACTGCCAGCAATCCACAACCACATGGATGGTTAGAAAGTAGTATTATTGTTGCTGCTTGTTTTCTAGCCGGGTATATGTCATGAATCATAGATGTTTTCTAACCACATGGATGGTTAGAAAGTAGTATCATGAGAGCGTGTTGGGAGATGCATGAGACAACAGATGAGGTAGTCAACAACGAAGCGACGCACCTGCGAGGGTATCGAGCAACGTGGTCTTGCCGCCGCCGGAGGGGCCCATGATGGCCACCACCTCCCCGGGCTGCGCATGGCCGCTGATGCCGTCAAGGATCTTCACGACCGGCGCCCCACGCGAGCCGCCGCCAGCCACCGTCACGCACACATCCTCCCACGTCAGGAAGGCCCTGGGGTCGCCGGTGCGGTGTCTGCAACCGAGGGCGATGGCACCACCACCGCCTGCAGCTCGCACCCGACAGTCCGGGGACACCGTCGTGGTCGCCGGTGCCTGGCATTGCTGCTCCGTCTGGCGATGACGCCGTGCCTCGGTGTCGCCAGCGGCCGCCCACGCGAAGACGCCCCTGCGGCGACCACCAACCGGTGCCCACGCGCCCGCCAGGCTGATGATCGTTAGCGTCAGGCGTGCCACCGCCCCAGCGCCATAAAGGCCGCCCGGGCTCGGCGTTGGCGCCCACCGCGGCAATGGGGACGACGATGGAGTGCTTGCCATGGTTACCTAGCGCGTTGGCGCCCACACACTACTTATCGAGGACTTTGGCCTGTCACGCTAGCTCTAATTAATAGCCACGGCGTAGTTACTAACTCTTTGGCCTATTTGTATGTTTTGAATGGATCTAGTTTCTGGAATGAGTACATATTAGTGGTATGCCAAAAATGTACAATAGATACGTACTAAAAGGTTTTTGCAGAGGCGCCATTGGATTGCAGGCGTCTATACTTATCCACGTAGATTTATCTTATATATCTTGTGACTTTGTTAGTGCATACATATTTTGTCTAGGAATTTAAATTAGTTTTGGTTGTAGTGAAACTATTCTGAGTTGTTATGTTTGTACTGAACTAATTAGGATTGTGCATGTAATGAACTGTGTTTGCATAAACTTTGAAGAGCTACTTGGACACGTTTTGTGAGTAGTGACTTTGTTTAAATTACCATTATTTGTATGTACCTTGTGAATTGGCAGGAAGCTCTTTGTAATTACAAAGAATCAACAACTGAATAAGAAAAAACAAATATGGGAAAATAAAATTAAAACAAAAAAGAGGATATGGAGGTCTAGTCGAAGAAATACGTTCGGCAGTTCACCGAGGGGTTACCCACTATGGTAAATTCATCGAGGGGTGCACAAGACCAAGATCGAGATGGTAGCAGAGACACAAGATTTAGACAGGTTCGGCCACCAGGATGGTGTAGAACCTACGTCCTGTGAGTCTCCTTTCTGTATTAACTATTGTATAGTATGATGTAAAAAACGACGGAGGTCCCTACACGCCTTATATAGACGGGGGTAGGGTTACTGAGATAGAATCTCCCAGAGTTTCTGCGCGCAGGCCTGCCTTCTCCTCCTAAAGCCTTGGTAGATCATTGCAGAGAGGCGTACGTATCCCATATTCAAGAGCTATGTGATGGTTGCGGCGATGCTGGGAGCTTGGCACACTTTTGCCGTCATGCGCTCCCTTTATCCGGATGTCGACCTCGTGCGGCTAACCAAGGGATATTTGGGGCGAAGTGTCGGATGCTGAAATTGATTGTCTTGATTGTGAGGCGGAGCCCGTAGCTATGGAACCGGGCGGGACCTGCAATTATTTCCCTGCACAATAAATGGTGTAAAGAGTACCATGTAAAACAACAAACAAGTCAAAAGGCGGAATGAACGTGATTGCTCTTGTTTCCTAGGTTATTTCATGTACAAATTTTTTTTCATAAACGAGGTTGGATGATCCCTTAATGCCACACTCAGCCTAGGCTAGCCCGCTTCCTATACTGTTGGACCTAGGTCTAGGCACGTGTGAGGAGGTAGGGCGTTATCTAGGAACCACTGCCGACGTCCCATAACGCAAGGTTCTGTAGCCGACTGGACGTCTAGGGAGAGGTCGGAGTCAGGGTTGGCTCTGAGGGACACAAACCAGGTCATGGTTCACTCGCTCGTGTAGTCATGGGAGAGGTCGACGTATGCGTCGTGCTTGAAAGAAGCAAGGCATATTCAAGGAGTAGTCGTCATGTACAAGGGTTGTTGCATTGCAAAACGTTTAACCAAGTTGTAAAACAAAAGTTATGCATGAAGCCACTTATGTAGCAAATTATATCTAATTGGTACTAAAAAGTACAAAGATACATATCTAGAGTCCTTATGAATAGAACCGCAAGAGGTGCTCGATGTTCCACGAGATGGGGATGTCGACCTTGTTGAGGGCCATCGGCCTGTAGGAGCCTAGTCTAGTAACTTCCTTGACAATGAAAGGTCCCTCGCATTGAGAAGCCGGTTTGTGTATGTCCTTGGTCTTACGCTACGAAGGAGAACGAGGTCGCCCCACGGTGAAGGCTCGACCTTTGACATTGTGGTTGTAGTGCTTGGCGCATGCCTTCAAGGTACGACCTTTGACATTGAGGCTGGATACGATACGATCTTCTTCAACTTTATCAATGTCCTCTATGCGTGATAGGTCAGAGAGATCTTCATTATACTGCCCGACTTGGGATGACCTAAATAGGACATTGGCATGGAGGATAGATTTTGACCAGTACACCATGAAGTACGGGGAGATTCCAGTGTTGCGCCCACCGTAAGTTCGGACTCCCCAGACTACGGCTGGGAGATCCTTGGCCCACCTTCCCCGGTTTTTGTCAATTCTTCTGAATGGTCTTTTGCGTAGCGCATCGCGGACCATCCGGTTGGCTCTTTCAACTTGTCCGCTTGCTTGAGGGTGAGGCCTCGCAGAAATCCTAGAACTGGTGATCGGTGAGGTTCCAACCAAGGTCGGTGATGATCGTATTCGGGCTGCCGAAGCGATGTATGGCATTGTCGATCGGCTCAACTACTTTCTTTGCCATTGGTGTTGTGATGGGCTTGTACTCAAGCCATTTAGTGAACTTGTCGATTCGCGGCGAGTACAGACTTGAGACCTCCGTGGGCTGGCATGAAGGGGCCGATCATATCTAGTCCCCAACATGCGAATGGCCATGAAGAATGGGTGGTTTGTAGCGCTTGAGTTAGACCGTGGTTTTTCTTTGCGAAGAATTGGCACCCGCCGCGATGGGCGATCAAAGTTTTCTCGCGTCGCCTCTTTGCTATAGGTTAGTAGATACTGGAACGGAATATCTTGCCAACCAGTGTCTTGGAGGCGGCGTGGTTGCCACGAGAATCTAGTGTGCACCTCTTCTAGGACCTTTAGGCCCTGCTCCTATGTGATGCATTTTAGGAGTACGACACGGCTCACACTTTTGCTCTTGAGTTCACCGTCGACTAGGACGTAATATTTGCTACGTCGAATGAGACGCTCAACTTCTCCCATGTTCGCCAATCTCGTGTTGCCGAGAGGTCATGGTGTGTAGAGTGGAGGTGCCACGAGGTCGGTTTCCTCAGATACTGACGGAGCCAGGTCTTGTGCGAATACCCCTGATAACCCCCAGCTTCCTGATTGCAGAAACATAGGCCTGCATCTTCTCGCGGGTAATGTACCAATCTTTGGTTAGGCGTTTGATGATGAGCATGGAATCACCAAACACCATGAGGCATTTTACGCCGAGCTCGATTGTTATCCGGAGGCCATGGGAGAAGGTATCCAGAGGCCATGGAGGCAGTCTTGCGCCCGGGAACTAAAGGGAAACTGGTTTGAGGTCCCTATTTCATCGTAGTTGCCCAACCCGGGACTAAAGGGGATGGGTATTCCCGGATGGGAAACCGGGACTAAAGGAGGTTTCTCAACTGGAATTATATCCCGTTTGTCTACTAGTGAGGGCTTTGCTAGTCTCTTAGTCTGTCTAAACCTCATCATAAGGCTAGTCTCAATGGTGATTTTCACCTCTCGGTTTTCAAGATGCATGTGAAACTTTGGCATGAAATAGGCATCTCTCTCAATGCACAATTTCATTGCACAGTTTCATAGGCTCATAGGTCCCACAACCTCTCTCCCATTGCACAGTTTTTATTGCATAGTTCCATAGTGAAACTCTATTTACGTCTCAATGGGGATTTCACACTGTTTCCAACGCATGTGAAACTGTGCTCAAGAGTTTGACCGTGGTGAAACTTTTCCCTTCTCTCTCCTCACGCAGTTTCATGCAAAAGTGAATTTCTGCTGATGTGTCACCCTATTTAATGTTCATGAAACACCTGTAAAACTCCCATTGAGACTGACCTAACTATTGTTTGTCAAATTGCAATATTTGATCTGCTAGCTCATGCGCACTACGCGGGATCCTAATAGTGAACTGTTAGTGCTTGGCCAGTCTTCAGTCAACGAACTCCAGCTAATAATAGCGTGCTGAATTATAAAAAGGAAGCATGATAGGCGAGACACTATATAATGTAGACTTATTAAATAGAAAGCATATTCAAACTTTGATTCAGATTTGGAGTATATTGTAAGAATGATGAGTAGGTGCGGATAACTTTGATTGATCCATCCACTGCCAGCTAGCGTTTGGTTTCTCTCCCAAACTGAAGGCCACCGGTTGTGTGTAAAAAACGAAGTTCATTTATACAAGAAAAATGTTTTCGAATTCATTTGCAGATATATATAAAATAAAAAAAACATTAGGAAAACAAACAAATACGATGTCTCATGTTTGCAGCACGCAGATGCATAAATACATCCGTGTCCAACCATAGAGTAGCTAAGAAAATGAGCACGTCAATTTAAGTTTGAGTTTGATTCACTTCCTATGGGTTATTAGTAAAGTCATATAGTTTCTCACAATGTAGCGAATACGGCATGTGAACCGCCGTGAACAAGTAGTTGCTGCCAGATATGTAAAGTAGCTACGGCGTGGCAAGCAAGAGCAGAGACACGTTGACCTATAGACCCAATAATTGATAGATGCATGATAGTGCATTTAGGTTATTAGAGACGTCATCAAGAGTTGATGATCCGTAATTATATTGGAACATGAGGAGGTTTTCACCATGTGCAAGAGTTGACCTTCCGTGCATGAGTGTCTCAACTTCAGTGAAGACCTGAAGTTGTTTGGTGCGGACCTGAGGCGCGGGCACATCATGCATTCCGAAACAGTCTGGCATGATCCGAATATTTATGTGAACATACCATGATCCATCGGAATATTGTCGATACGATCGGAATATTTTGGATTACGATCTGAATATTTGTAGATAGCCTCGCCTCCGTCCTATTATTTCAGGCCCTGGTGCCCAATATCATGTCTTTCTTTCATGCTACTCAGATGACAGATAAGCAGATATGCACGATACTGTTCATGATCCGATCGATTATTTTTTGTAAACATACGGATCATGATCCAAATATTTTTGAAAACTAGCCTGTAATCCTCTGTAAACTAGCCTGTAATCCTCTGTAAACTAGCCTGTATCGATCCGTGTAGTATGCACGATACTGAAATGTATACTACTAGGACACAACTGGTTACCGAACAATACGCTAGCATGAATGCCACAGCCATGTTGGCTTGAATAATGTCGCCACGGAATCTCTGCATGCTGGACACGTCGCCACGACATCTGCATGTCCAACGTCGCCATTTTTGTAAGCATGCAGTTTACCCGTCGATCGACATAAAAACCACTCTCGCCTCCATCAAAATCTCAACTTCTCCTCGCGATCACCATCGTCCGCACCCACTCGCCTTGGGCTACATTCCCTTGTTGCTTAGCTTGCAGATCGACAGGGTCCTGCTCGATATATCGTTTAACTTCTGCGCAGGTTGTTGTTGAGTAATTAGCATAATGCATGTATTTATAGTACGAGATAGTTATTTTCCTGCTGTAGCAATCTAGGCTGTAGCAGTAGCAGCATCGCGGCTACTATTGCTTGCATCGCATGCGCTAATGGTGGTTGTCATTTTTGCTTCCTCTACGCAGACGCATTAAACTCGGGCGCTGGAGTTAGCACCGATTGTGTTCCCAAAATTACTTGGGCAATCACGTTCTTCTGCTCGTTTCTCTCCAATCCAGGCAGTGAGTAACTCTTTTACATAGCTACCTAGTTTTTTTTCCTCTGGTAAACAACAGCACATGCCTTTAATTATAGCCCATATATAGTACAACTTTAGGTACAACAATACAATTAATTAGGCTACGTATCAGTTGCTGGTAGTATATGGTCTCCTCTAGGTAGTTGTGTGGAGGAAGACACTCTTCGTATCGAGCTAGTGAATAGGCCAGCCACGCGAGGCGGTCATGCTGAGGACGGTACGGATCATTGGTAGTTTGATAGTTGGGTTAAGTTGAAGGTCTCGTTATAGCTAGTCAACACTAGCCTGCTTGGAGAAGCCTCAGACCACGCGGAAAACCTCGTGCCAGGCCAGGGAATGTGCGAGTGGTATTTGTGCTTGTACAACCATTTGCCTGTGACAATGTTAGCTCCAGGCCGTCGAGCCATTGATATATAGGATCCATGTTGCCTATCTGAGACCACGTCGTTAGATGCAAGGAAGACAACGACACCGGAATGTCCACGGCCATGAGTAGTAGGTGTGGTCGTGCTAGCAAGCACAACAAAAGGTGCTTGTTGTTACCGTTAATAGATGGTGAAGCGCCTCCCGGACATGATGGGCCAACATATGTGGGCAACACCATATGATTTAATAAAGTTGTGTAAGGTACTTAAACAGTGCACCGGGATTCATTTTCTTATAGCTTCGCCAATGGTAGTTGTAGGGAGTTGGTTGGTCGGTACAAGGGGACCGGCTACAGTAGTAGATTTCGACTGAGTCCTACCAAGAGGTCTGTCTAATCGACCTTGTTAGAGGAGGGACCATACGGTCACTCAAAGCTTGCTTGGTTGAACATCAATATTTGCCATGCCCGTTCAAGGAAGCCAAAATATGGGTATAGCAATATTAAGGCTATCTTGCCCAATTTTTGGAAGGAATTGCCAATGTTTTGGCACTAAACAAATTGCAAGCCAAATCTTCTCATGCTGCTCATGTTTTTGGGTTGCCAAACATGGCTTCCAACCAAGCAAGCCTTGATTAGGGAAGTTATTAGATGCAGTGCCTCAAGTGCCTGATGTGAGAATTTGTGAGCCTTTATGCACTAAGGTTTGGATAACAGAGGAAGTCGAACCCTTGGAATGTGGAATAATCAAGGAGATAATCAGAGATCTTCTAATGCAGGATCTATTGTGGGGTGCTGACGAACCAATGAGTGACTAGTTAAGCACAAATGTGGTGGTTTAGACAGCTTTTTCCAAATAGGGCGGAGGCATTGACATATGCATCAAAATGGTGTGAATACTGTTTTCGATGGTATATGGCGGCTATGCTAATCGCAAACGCACATAGCACACAAATTCCAACAAGGTTTAATTGGGGCGTGTTAGCTGCCGCCCACCTTGGAGGTGGGCCGGCCCAGCAGCGGCCCGCCCCGCCGCCTCCGCCCCTCGTCTTCCACCTCCGCCTCGTCTTCCACCTCACCCCGCCCCGCCCGCCTCCGTCCCGCCGCCGCCGCCGTAGAACTTCGCCCGAGCTCCGGGCGCTAGGGTCCCTGCGGCCCTAGCGCCCCGAGCTCCGGCGAGCCCCTACGGGCGCCCGCGGCGCAGTCCCTTCCCTCCCCTTCCTTCTTCTCCTCCCGCCATCGAGCTCGAATCGCGGCGCCGCCGCCGCCATGGAGGACCTTGAACTCCCCCCGCCGCCGCCCATACCCATCCGCATGGGTCTCTCCCCGCCCCGAGCTCGGCGGCGCCCCCGCCGCCGAAGCTCACCGCCGCCGAAGCCGCCTCCACCGGCCGTGTCGGACGGCCGCGGCCAGGCCGGGCCGGGCGTTTCTATGGCCGGGAGGTGGCCGGAGGGGGAGGGAGGTCGCCGGAGGGGGACGGGAGCTCAACGCTAAAGCGACGGCGAGTGGCGGCGCCCCTAAAGCGATGGAGGTCCGGGCGGCGCGACGACGACGACGGGCGGCTGGGCGCCGACGACGACGGGCGGCTGCGACGGCGGCGCGGACGACGGGGAGGAAGAAGGAAGAAGGCGGACGACGGGAGGAAGAAGGCGACACGCCCGACCGGGCCGCTGGTTGGGCTGGGCCGACCTGGTCGGCGCGACGCTTCAGCGCCCGACGGGTCGGCACTTAACATTTCCCTAATTCCTATCTAGGAAAAAAATGATTTCCACCTATTACCCAATTTGGTAGCACTTAGATACACTCGTTGCATCCTTGCACGGCTGTATGTTGGCAACAATGTTAGCGCTTACCTAGGTAAAAACGAAACATTAATTCTAAATTTCTATAACTTCTGAACGGTGTATCCGTTTTCAACTCCGTCTCCACAAGCGTTTTTGTATGTAGTGAGACGAACCAAATTAGACCCTGCTTTAATTTGTTTTGATTTTTTCTAGTAGCAACTTATATGTACTGACTTATACATATAACATATAGAAAAAACTTGAAAACTTAAGAGTTATGAACTCAACTTATAGGTTAATTCAGATGAATGAATTAACCTATAGCTTGTGCCAAAACATACAAACACAAGAATTATCAACATGCAAAGGAACGAATTAAATTAGAGGCATAAAATTGAGGCACACAACTTATGTGCAAAAGTTATCAAACACAAGTTATTTATGTACATAAATTACTCTATACAACATGTGTACAAGTTATTCAGTACGACTCTATGGGGTTCGGAAAAATTATATAAAAGTTTAGCACCATAATAGTCGTGTATGTCTGATTGTTCCATTAGAAAATTAACATCTTTTTTGTATGTCCTCAAATGAATACACTTTTTATACGGAAATTGTAGCATTCTAAAAAGATCTACATGTTTGTAGTTTCTGAGTTTTTACATTTGATATTGTTATGACGTTCAAAAACATAACATAAACTATTAGAAACTTAATATGCCGTGGACATCATTCGCATCCAATGATATCATCCTAGACTAAGGGTGCACACAGGATGGCGCGAAGCCCCTTGAATGAAACTCTTGCTCAGAAAATGTCCTTTGAATGAAACTCACAATTTCTTTCATACTCAATATATTTCAGGAGAAACAATGTGTCATGGACCATTCACAGATCTAGGATGTCTCCTTGAAAATTTTGTGCATGGAAGTATTAGCTTTAGCCTTGTTAAACTTCATTTGATTTCTATTCAAACATATCACTTAACAGAGCACAACACAACACCTAACAAAATTTGGTTATGGAGGTTTAGATCCAAACCAAGAAGTCATGAACAAACCTAATGAGCAAAGCTAGTAGGTGGTTGAATTCCAAAAAGTGATTTGCATAGTGGTTCTAAACAAAAATGCAAAGCAACAAATGAAAAACAAATGTTGGATGGTTTCCTTTGAGTTACAGAAACAACATTTGATATTTCCTTGCTAGATCCTTTTGACATTTCAACTAGAATGAATAAACAAATTGGTATGCGCAGCAGCTACGGAATAAATTCATCCATCGACCAACCTCTTCAATAAAGTAATAAGTTTACATTGGTATAAATGCTGCATATGTATACCGTACATGTTACTGGGATAGTACATACCTTTGAAGCTGTTGCAATTTAAAGATTACAGACATTGAGGTGGTGGACCATGTGGAGGCTAAAGACATCAGAGGGGGGAGGGCCATCGATGCAGACAGTGAGTGGATTCCATGGCCGGCAGGTGTGGGAGTTCAACCCCTGATGCCGGCACCCAAGAGGAGCGCGCCAAGGTGGAGCAGCTGCGCCGGGAGTTCACGAAGAATCGCTTCCAGAGGAGGGAATCCTCGGACCTCCTAGTGCGGATGCAGGTATGTACATGCTCAATATGGTGACGATGCCACACACCCATATGTAGTATTTCATACTGTAGTTCATTCCAGAAAAGAAGTATTTGATATTGTAAATGCTAGACTGTTATTGATGACGAGTCCATGTTTGATTATTTATGGAATGCAACCAGTTGACTGGACAAAAACATCTACATGCCAATATGCCCGCTGCAACCAAGCTAGGGGATGGTGACAAGGTGACAGAAGAAGTTGTGCAGCAGTCACTGAGATTGGCGCTCGATTGGATGTCTGCTCTCCAAGCTGAAGATGGTCACTGGCCTGGCGATTTTAGTGGCATCATGTACCTCATGCCCTTCTGGGTTCGTGTTTTATATGTCCCCATGTCCCAGTCATTTATTTACACATATCCACACTTTATATATTAATTGGTTCCCATAAGAGTGCAATCTATCTAAAATGTGTTTCTTACTCGTTTTTTTATTGCTCAGATCTTTGCGCTGCACATCACAGGGTCCATAGATGATGTCCTATCAACAGAGCATAAGCGCGAGATATGTCGTCACATTTACAACCATCAGGCACAATAACCTTTGACATCGTCACAACATACCATTACAATTTCGTGAAACAACAAATACTTTTTTATTGATACATATATTGTTCCACAGTCTTAGTATAATTTATTTCATGGCACTAAGGCATTTATTAAGTTATTCTTCCATGCATAGAACGAGGATGGTGGATGGGGCTTCAACATTTTGGATGAGAGTGCTATGTTTGGGACATGTTTAAATTATGCCACCCTGAGGCTTCTCGGGGAGGTACAAAAGGATGAGAACGATGGGCTAGCAAAGGGCCGGGCTTGGATCTTATCCCATGGCACCGTCACTGCTGCACCACAGTGGGCAAAGATACTTCTCTCGGTATGGCCCACAGAGGAGTACATGAAAGTTTTATGTTGGCTTATTCCCCATCGATCTATTAGAAAAATATATAGTAAAAAAAAAATTATGACTACTTAAAAAAGGTTATATTGCACAACTGAGGGAAAAATTCTCACCATCACACAGACGAAAATATATCATATAGTATAAGATGCGTCATAACAAAGTCCCACATGTCATTATTGTTTTGTCTTCCACTTCTTCAAATTCTCAAATTTTAATTCAGATTTTGTCTTCCACTTCTTCTTATTATTGTATATTATCTTATGATTATGTCAAACACAAAGGTCGTTCCGATGATGTATCTAATCTTGGAAGCAGAATACATAACACATTATTCCTTTCAACCAAAAATATAGTTCATCCTAAAATATAAGGCACCTAATTAAGTTTGACTTAGTGTGACTTATATTTTAGGATGGATATTGAAACAACAATCTGATGTATGTTGCCTTTTTTTTGTCTTAAATAAGGTCATTGGTGTATATGATTGGTCCGGAAATAATCCTGTGATCCCTGAACTATGGTTGGTACCACGGTTCCTACCAATTCATCCAGGTACTGCATTTCTGTGGTTGTTTTAAACTTTGTCAAGAGAACGTGTATGTCAAAAATCAACACCGGTGAAGTTTTTAGAATTCACTATTGATTAAGCAGAAGTCTAATTTATTCCCCTACAATATTCATTTTGTTCATAATATACTAAACAATTTTTTATCTCACTTTATCCCACATATCTACAATGGCATGCATGCGATTCATTATGTTGCTTGTCGATTTGTTCCATATAAAAGTGTTGATTTATGTTGACAACCTTTATATGTTTTCAGTAGAGAACACATTTATATAGTCATTAAATTTATGTTTTTTTATCTTAACACTCGAAAAATTTAGAAAAATAAATATGGAAATCATTAATTTACTGATTATACTTACTTGCCTCACAAAGTAGGAATTTTGTGTACGAATTTAGTGACAACACATGAAGCTTTGACAACAAATATTATGTCACAACACATTGGTCTTCCAAATCGGTCATGACAATATTTGGTTAGAACATTCTGCTTTAAAGATTCAAAGTTATTAAAGGTTCAAAGGTATTTATAGGTCAATGGCATTAAATCTTTAAAGGTTTTAAATAATGCTCAGGTCACTAAGTGGACATGCAAAAAATAATTATGTGACAAAGTAGAATTTTCTATCAAATAATTTGTTGGAAAAACTTAAGTTATTATAAGATATATAGTTTATGCCAATGGGAATTGCAAAATTTAGGGATGAATTTTCTAGGACCCACTCTTTTAGGTGTCGTAGGTGTACAACAAAACAGTTTTTTTTTACCAGAGTCAGGAAGGGAAACCCCACCCTAATATTTTTGGCATTTTTTTAATAATGCCCCAGCCTGAAATTCGGTCCCACTAGGATTCGAACTCGGGACCTGAGGGGTGCCTCTAGAGTGTCCAGCCTAGGGTAACTAACCGAACCCAACATCCTTTGGCGTGTACAACAAAACATTATGTAGTAAATATAAATATGTATTGCAGATTTGTCAAGTATCACATATAGAGGGTCCCAATGTTCAGCGATCAACTACATTCTTGTATGTTCTGTATATGAACATGTGGGTACATATAACCGATCTTCTATAGCACAGGACGATTCTGGTGCTTCACAAGGATCACTTACATGTCAATAGCTTTCCTTTATGGCAAGAGATTTGTTGGTCCCATTACACCAACTATATTAGAACTAAGGGATGAACTCTATGATTTGCCATATGACAAGATCGATTGGGATCAAGCTCGTAACACTTGTGCTAAGGTTTGTCAATATCCTTTGTATATTTAGTACAAAACATGTACTTCCCTCTGCCACAAAAAAATGTGTGCAATATTCACGTCCAAATAGGATATGCAATTAACATGTGGCATGCATAATATTAGATAATTGAACACCGCTATCAGTGCTAGTTAGTTTTAGTACCTTTACTCGACCTTGAGCCCGCTCATGCACACAACCTACATTATTTTACACATATCAGTATATATTCTGTGAATGTTCTGATAAAATGTGAACATATGTAAATAATTAGCGGAGGATTTTTTCATGCCATTTCCATGATAGAATGGCGATCACATGGGGTGGAGCAGTGTGTATTATGTTTGTTGGTGTGGGTTGGAACAAATTAGGGTTGAGGTGGATTGGGTATTGAAGAAGAGTGGTGAGGTGTGATGGAAAAAAGGATCAAAATACAAGTTAGTGTTGCGCCGGTGGAATGGAGAGGTTTCTGTACAGAGGTTGTTTCAGCACCCATCACACGTAAGCTGATAAAAATATCAGGAGCTAGCACCATGTTAAACTAGCGTTGATAACACCATGTTAATATCGGGTGGGTTGGTTTTCGTTAGTTTTTGTGAGCCTGAGAGTGTGCATGTGACATTCTAAACAGATGTAACTTTTAAAAATCAAACTGTCATACCCCATAAGGTCGACCAAAAGTTTATTATACATCAACAAAAAAATTATAAATCTCTTGAAATAAGTATAAAACCGTACCATAAAAAAAAATGTGACTACTGGTTGAATTTTCAGCTCTACTTTTGATGAAAGATGTTCTTTAACATTATATTTTCTTTTTTTCACTAAGCGTGCGTGATTACATTTGAGAATTTGCCAGGTGCAGTAAAGTGTGCAATCGTCTGACACATACTTCCTCTTCATAGATATAAGTCCACCATGTGATTATTTTTTATAACTTTGATTATATATTAATATCTTAAATTGAAACATTAATTCTCTTGCATCTACAAACCAAGTATATATATACGGCAAATGGAGCACTGCATTAATAACATAGGATCAATATGACTTTCGGGTTTGCTAATTTTTAGGAGGACAGACACTATCAACCTTCAACAATATTCAAGGCCATCACAAGTTGTTTGAACACGTTTGTGGAGCCATTATTGAACTGTTGGCCGCTTAACAAGCTAAGAGAAAGTGCTCTGAGTCACATCCTGGAACATATCCATTATGATGACGAAACTACTCAATATATTGGCCTATGTCCAGTTACCAAGGTATTGTTTACTGTCTTTATTTCGGTCATGGCTCATTGCTATAATATTAAAGTATCATGCTGTTATTCTTTATTTGTTTATAAGAATGCAAACGATTGGCGTTTTCTCTATATTATATTCTAATCCAGATTTATATGGCACTCATAGATTCCTTTGTCATATCATTTAGTTGAGAATAGACCCATGCATAATCATTTACGAAAGGATAAAGTGGATTCATTAGTTTTAATGCAATATTATTGGTGCAAAGTGCAAACATACTAATCCCCAAGCATTAATTAGTTACAAATTTTGCACCAGTCATAGTCCCTTGTTCTGACTAAATCGTCTTCCACATAGTCACGCCTGACACACGCCAGTACTATATCGGATAACACACAAGTGTATATTGATCAAATCCCCTTCCGCTTTCCCTTGCATGTTCATAACCCATCGCCTATAGCTTGCGGGAGCATGTTCATAACCAAAAGTGATCTTTTCTCCCAATGTGTAATGGTCGAGGAATAGTACATGAGAAATTTTCCTTGTCTTAAATAAATTAGATGACAGCATATAAGAGACCATAAGTCATGTTTGGAAAGCTTCAAGAAGAATCAAAAAGTAACCCACCCATATGAAATCCACATGAATGTAAGAGGGCAGATTGCAGGTCTAACCCAAGTTTTTGTTATGTGTAGAGATTCAAACATGTATCAAGGACAACACGACAATCTATAAAAATGGAACATGTACCTTTTAATGTAAATGTGTCGTTCTTAATAGAACTATGCATCAAAAATATAAAAATTAAATTATTATTTTTCTAATAAAAATACTTTGCCTACAATGCCGTAGATGTATATCATTGCATGTTTTATATCAGGGTTCGCCCTAGTTTGAAACATAAACATTGAAAGAGAATAAAATTGTTTTGCAACAGTTGTTTCATTGAGACAGGACAATGAATAGGTCACACTGACATTTCCCAAAGCAAAATAAAATTTCTACCCTGTTTGGAGATATGCCACTACAATTCATGTACTTGGAATCATGAATAATTTGAGATTTTTTTTAAAAAAATATGACCATACAATTTGAATGGTATATATTATAAATCATGCACACCATTACAATTTTTATTGTACTAGAATAAGTTCAATAATTTCAATGTTATTATGAACTACATGATGACTGGAGCGGCATATTTCCTAAGTTGTAGTGCATATGTCAAAACCATGAGAACTACAATTGCTTAGTAATAAAACAAATGTGGTTAAGATTAAGAGAAAGCAAGTTCTTAATATATTTCCTAAGTAAGGTGCAATAGATCTTGGACAATATCCCTTGTGTCAATAATAAGCCATATCACTCTTTATTACCGTCAATGTCACTCCTTATTGTCAATCATTGCTTGCAAACACATATATACTAAGACAAAATGTAAGTGCAAGTCAGAAATAAAATGGGTATGTTTCAGTGATAAAGGCAGAGTTATTTCCATTTTTCAATAATCTTCAATACATGTATGTACCTAATCAAAAATTTTGACAGTTCACATTTCTACAATTCATTGTTAATTTTTAGGCACTGAACATGATTTGTCGTTGGGTAGAAAACCCAAATCCAAAAATACTCAAGCGACATACTACAAGGATACATGATTACTTGTGGATTGCTGAAGATGGCATGAAGACCAAAGTACTGTACTACCTGACTCAAACTATATCTATTTCTTGCAATTTCATGAATTTTTGTTTGACTCTAGGTCATATAAGTTTCATGTGTGTGCCTGTGCGTGAATGCGGGTGTGCGTGTGTGCTTTCTGTGTTGTCTCTCAGCGTGCAACCATTTCATTGCCTAAAGGAATACAACTAATAATAAGGTTTAGATCATTTTTTATGTGTTTTCATATCAGATTCAAAATGAGATAGTGACTCAAATGTAATGTAGCCTATCTCTACTAACTAAAAACTTTAAAGGACCGCCCACACCCATTGAGGTCACGGTTAACTGTTGACCACGGTGGCGGGCAAGAATGCCCGCCACGGTTAATGGATCAGAAAAAATAAAAAAAAGAAAAATCATGGGCCCGCTGAAAGCCGATGGATGGGCTCAATGAGCCCATCCACGCCGCCAGCCCGCCCACACGCCGCCGCTACCGCCGCCTTCTATTGCCTACCGGGTGCTCGCCATGGACAGCGCCCCGCCGAGATCCGGGTGCCGAGGAGCTGAAACCGTTGTCGAGGAGCCCACGCCGCCGAGATCCACGGGCCCGGGGCGGGCTCGACCGCCGAGATCCAAGTGGCGCCCGCCAACCGCATCCAGACCAAAGGCGGCGCCCACCGCCGAGGAGCTCCAATCAGAGTCGAGGCTCTACGCATGACGCAGTGCTCCGGCCGCTGGATCTAGGCCTCAAGCCGCTAGATCTCTCCCCCGCCCAAACTTTTCTGTGGCGGGCTTACACTTTGCTCGCCACGGTTAATACCCCCGATTAACGGTAGCGGGCGCTTTTTGTTTACCGTGGCGTGCACATTTGTCCATCATGGGGTAATTGATTTTCTGTGATGGCAGATTATAAGGCTTGCCACGGTAAATAGTGGCCCAACTAGCAAAGCCCATTTCCAATCTCTTACCGGGTTTATATAAATTGGGAAGTTAGGTTTAGCCACTCACTCCCAGAACTCCTCACACAAAGAACAACACGGAGGAGCCTCTCTCTCTCTCACACACACACACACACACCACTCTCTCACTCCCTCACACAAAGCAAGTCCATGGCGCTCACCTCCTCCACCCCTCACGCAGCGAACCATGGCCGGCTTCTCCATATCGCTCGTGTGGTGGTCATGGAGGCCGTTTTTGCCGCGTGGTGTCTTCTCGCTCCAAAGAAGCATCGGGGGCGACGAACATGACAGGCGGATCCGCCTCCTCTTGCTCATCGGCCGTGGATCCGGCCTCCTTCTCCTCCCGGCTTAGGATCCGTCCCCTCCTTCTCGTGGTCGTGGATCCGCCACGCCCTCCATGGCGGCGATCCGCCCCTCCTCCTTAGTGTCTCATGATCCGCCTCCTCCGCCTCCACGGCGGCGATCTAACCTCCTACTCATCCCCAACGGGCGGATCCATGCAAATTTGGCGTGAGTGACGGCCCTCCTCCGAGCGAGGCTCGAGCGAATCTCCTCCAAGCGCATCTCCTCCTAGTGCTGGCTACGACCGGCACGGCGGGGCCAAGGCGGATCCACGGCGACTACGACGGGCCTCCTTTGAGTGGCGGTGCTGGGGATCCGCGACGACTTACGAAAGCCGCGGTGCTGGGATCCACGATGGCAAAGAACGCGATCCACAACGGCGGCGCTGATCCGTGATCCATGAAGGCCCAAGCGGGCGGCGCTAGGATCCACGACGGCGCCCCATATCCAAGCCCGCTTGTCCCCGCCATGGTCATCCCGACATTTTTCATGACCTGCCAGACGCGGCGACGGGCCCTTTTGCCCGCCAATCGTATACAAAAAAAACACCCGCCACCATAAAAAATTTGTAGTAGTGTCAAATCTCAAATTAGACAAGAAAAGTGGTTTGGGCATCGATATTAGATTCAAATAGTATATCAGTTATCATTATAAGTGTCCTTGAGACCAAATTTTTTCAAGTCCATCATGAATTTTTGCCCAAAAGGGTAAGTGAGAAAAATTTCGTATTTAATTAGTCAGATCCCGTAATTACTTGCTTTCTGTGAAAACTTTATGATGCACTTGTACCATAGGATCCATTTGATTATTTCTCAAGTTTAGCATGCAAAAACTTTAAATTTTCTCATGTTTATATCTAATAGTATCATATATAATAACAAGGGACTATATTTAATTAATTCCCTGCTACAGTGAAAACTGAGAACTTAAGTGCTCGAAATGATAAACCAAATTTACTATATAGTGATGTGTAGGATAATGTTTGTGAGTTGGACCTTTCAATTCTTTTGATAATATTCATTTTATGATAAAAATTAGTTGACATATGGTGTATCATTTTATACATAGGCCTATGGTTCTAAAAAAATAAGTAGACATGATTGTGAGAAAATATTTTATTTACATTAATTTTGGCCATTTGTATTATTTTGTCTCAGTTGTTCTATTTATACTGGTTTTTCATGTTGCATAAAAATAGTACTATCTATACTTCTATACATGGGTCACAATGATGATATCTATTTTATATTTCAAAATGGAAAATTAGGGTAACCTTCATGTGTTATTTGGATTGTAGATATATGATGGTTGCCAAAACTGGGAGATAGCATTCATCATCCAGGCCTTCTTGTCAGCAGATATTGCCAATGAATATGGTCCAACCATGGAGAGATCTCTCAAATATTTAAAGAAAGCACAAGTCTGTCATTTCTCATCTTCAGTTTACCCAATACCTTAAAACAGAATGTTGATGTGAATCTCTTTTTTTTTTCTTGTGTGATTTGAGCCATTTCCTTATAACAAGCAGGTTAGTAGAAATCCTCCAGGAGACCAAAGTTATTGGTTCCGACACAGATCGAAAGGTTCATGGACACTTTCAACTGCAGATCATGGTTGGGGTTCAACTGATTGTACTTCAGAAGCAACTAAGGTTGGCAAAACCTTGTCAGTTTGTGTGAGTGCGTGTGTGCGCGTTTGTGTTGGTTATTTTGAGTACAAAATCGTATTAGAACAAAAAAAATCTGAATTTTTGTAGATTACTTAGGCAATGATGTTGTTTGTTTCTTACTTGACTAATTTTGTTTGTTCGTGTGTGCACGTGCACGCCGTGTGTGTGTGTGCAGGTTTTATCACTTGACTAATTTTGTTTGTTCCTTACTTAGGCAATGATGCTGCTTTCAAAGATATATCCTAACCTCTTTCTTCAGAACCAAGAGGAAGACGAGTGGCTCTTAAATGCTGTTGATTGCCTTCTTTCCTTTATGGTATCATTTATAGAAGTTAATTTTTCTAAACCAATATTATGTCAATCAGCTACTCTAGTTGGATTGTATCATTTGTTTGTTGAAAAATGGGTCAGGAATATCATTCCCTCTTTTTATTTCATGCTCGCACTTGTTGAAAGTAAATCAATGCGGTCAGTTTCACTACTGATCTATGAACTGAAATCAATTTCAATTAATTTTGGATGTGCTTTTATGACATTAGACACATATGCAGAAGTGATCTTTATTTTAGTCCAGTGCAATATTTCACTAACAACATATTTATTTTCCATTGAAGAACAAAGATGGTTCAGTTTCTACATTTGAATGTCAAAGATCATATTCCTGGCTAGAGGTGAGTGCCTTTCATGAAGCTGCAATTTTGATCCTCTTGAAAACAAAAAAAAAGACGATAGAATTTTACAACAATCCTGACATTAATGTGCATTAACATAAATATGGCAAAGAATCTCATGTGCATCCTCATGTAATAGCTAAATATTGTTCAAGGTGCCAAATTTAATTAATGTTAGGAAAAAACTGAGCTCATAAGCACTTCAAAATCAACAAAAAAAAGAATTGAAAATGATGTTTCAATGCTAAACTCCATTGGGAGCATGTTGCCTCTTCGAGCTACCCAATAATTTCTTTTGGAGTGAAAAATATGGCAACATAGAACACGTACATCAAATGAGGCAGTATATGTGGACAGTGGTGCAACCATATCCCAATTAAGAACTTTTGTATTCCCACAAATCAGAGTTACAAAATATAAGTAATGTCAAATATGATTTAGGAAACTATTCGACCCTTCTAAAATATGTTCCATAGAGTTTAAGTAAGATAACTTCACTTAACTTCCTGCATCATCAAGTTGTGATCCTTCAAACAAAAGAAATAATAACAAATTTGGACTAAACTATATGTTTCTGAAATAAGCTTTAAAATGTATAGAACTTTGCCTGTTGATAAAAAAATTCATAGAAGTTATGATTAAATTCTACATGGACGTCTTGGAGATCATGAAAAAACACATTATAAACTTTAACAAGAATTCTACTAGATGATTCGGTTTTCTACTTAGAACAAACATTATTAACATTATTGGAACACGATGCTACATCGATATGGTATTTAGTATAAGCTGCCGACAAAAAAATCGTAATCTAGCATTGTTGAAAAAGTAGTCGACTCTTTGATGTTCCCTTATTAGAAATTTAGCCAAGAATCTTGATACTTTATGTTCACAGATCTTTTACATGTACACTGACTTGATTTTGTTGTATTTCACACCCAAGATTTTGAATCCGTTGGAGAGCTTTCGAATATTATGGTTGATTACCCGTAAGAACTAAGAGAAATTAACTTAATTTGAATTTGATATCACGAAGTTTCAACTGTTGGCAAAACAAAGTCACTGGATAAATCTATTGGCAGGACTATTGAATGTACTTCTTCAGTGATGGAAGCTTTGATTCAATTTGCGGAGGTTAAAACCGATTACCGCAATGAAGAGATAAGAGAACATGTCAGAAAGGCTGCCATGTTTATTGAAAATAATCAACATAAGGATGGATCATGGTATGTATGATAACATGTTTTACATTTTTACAAAGTATTGCTTGTATAATAATGATTTTTGTGTGATAACTAAAATTGTTGTCATTGTCTGCAAGGTATGGCTATTGGGGCATATGTTTTATCTATGGGACCCTATTTTGCAATAAAAGGCTTAGTTGCTGCTGGGAGAAATTATGAGAACAGCATTCGGATTAGGAAAGCATGTCAGTTTTTGTTGTCAACACAACTCAGAACAGGAGGTTGGGGAGAGAGCTATCTTTCTTGTGAAAGACAGGTGAAAAACAAGTTTTCCTTCGCTTATGTGTTTTTGTATATGTACCTTTTCGCATGCAAAGCATGTACCCCAACAACATAAATTGATTAAAATTTGTGTGTGCACAATTTGATAGTATACTCCTGCCGAATTTTTATAGTAGCCAAGGTGCATAGAAGTGATTTAAAAGTTAAACACCTAATGTAAGTTCATGTTACTACACAGTCAGACAAAGAGAGAAGAAAACAATGGAAAGTAAAAATTAAGGGGTCGAATAACTGATAGAAACATTGGGTCTATGTATGCAAATACGTCAATAATTCTCATTGGTAGCTCATTTGACATGTGTGATAGCTCATTTTTTCTGGAATTTGCATATCGTCAATAATTCTCATGTCATTAGCTAATTGTTGCCTGAATCGAGAACAAAAATTGTTGTGTCCCTGATGTAGGTTTTATTATGTGATCATGTGCAGGTCTATGTAGAGGGTTCTAGTACTCATGCTGTACAAACTGCTTGGGCGATGCTAGCTTTGCTTTATGCTGGACAGGTTTGGTTTCTTCATCAGATAACACTTAACAAAAAAAAAAACTCTGCAATAATCATGCATTCCAATGTATAGTATTATAATAAATCCGTGTCAGCGTTATTATAGGACAATGTGTGTTCCGAGCCATCTCATTCAGAGGTAGTGGCCAAGCAAAACAGTCGTGCTTCTAGGCTTGGTGGCGATGTAGTGAAGCTAATTAGCGGACAACTAAGATACATGACATGTCAGACCATTGAACTAGTATTGAAGGGTCCACTGGATCAGTCATGATCAATGGATCTGAATCAGAGGCTAAGTAGATGCAGTAGCTAGACCAAGCAAACAAGTCATGAGCAAGACTTCTAAGAGCAAGTATAGTTTTTTTTAAGAAAAGATCTAGAGGGGCCGAAGCTCATACAGTGCGAGCATATATATATAAATTAAAAAAGAGGACCAAAGTTTAGAAAGTACAAAGACCGAAAAGGGAAAGCATGCTATAAGTATAGTATTAAATTAGAGTTATAGATGGTATCTATGCTGAGGTGGAGAGAGAAGCCAGGAGCAGAGAGAAGAATAGCGAGTTCTATGTTTATAGACTGCTGATGCACAACCACCATTGTGGGAGTATCAAATGGGTTATGGGTGAACTTAATTATTATTTGATGAGTGGGCCGGAAGATAGACAACAAGTGCATAGGGCCATTAGCAAATGCTTGGAGGGCCATTAGCAAATGCTTGGAGGGCCTTTCTCCTCAAAAAAAAAATGCTTGGAGGGCCTCCGAAGGCTCATTTTAGGCAAGGCCTCGGTGGCTGAAACATTAACTAAGGCACTAGGTCCACTTACAAACTGCCTTTGTTCAGGGGCTTAGCTGGGCAAGAGTTCACCTCCTCGTCCTTACGACGCTATAAATATGCCCCATAACCTGTCAGAGCCTGACAGGAGAAAAGAGTGGCGGACTATCCATGCATGCAGTAAAGGAATCACGCAGTTCCTCCTTCATAGTGCCTTATTAGGTGTTAGAAAGTGGAGTAGAGTTGACATGGATAACACTTTGTACGCGGTAGTGAATTTGTCTGAAAAACACTAGAGTTGCATTTATTTGGATTGGAGGGAGGATAATAGCTGGGTGAATATGTAGATCATTATTTGTTGGATTCATTCTAGAGGAAATTTTATTTCATTGTTATTATTTTACTAGGTTCAACCAATAAGTTGAATAAAAGTTATGCCTTGTATACAATTTTTGTATTAGTATCATTACTTGTTTATGACTATTGGATGAAGCAGTACAGAACATGCATTATTCATCCATCTTCTTTTTTCTAACCTGTGTGATATTGATATGTTCCTTAATGCTACATACTTGTACACACTACACAGATGGAACGGGACCCAACACCATTAAATCGTGCAGCAAAAAGTATTGATCAATATGCAAATGGAGACAGGAGACTATCCTCAGCAGGTAACATTTATATGGTTTTAATGATTGTTGTGTACAAGAAAGGCCTTTCTAATGTTAGTGGTCCATAATATCCACTTGTTGACAATTTGACCAAATTTCTTCCCTCTCTGTGAGGTGTGTGAAATCATAAGTTTTAACTGCAAGAGGCCAAGATATGTCGTAATAACATGAAGCTTTTTGTTCAAAAAAAAAAAAACATGAAGCTTTTTGCTCTTATCTAGGCCACTATATGCACATACTTCAAATTTTGTTATATACTATATTGCAGCAAAAGTTGGAATGACATGTTCTATTACTAAACATTTGAACACATACATTCTGCCACCGTGAGGCCATTTGGCAAACACAAATCTATAACTCTTATAAAGACTATAACTCTTATAAAGATAAACCCCACTAGATGAGTTCTCTCGTCATGCAAGGTGTCCACATCATTTCCCACTAAGTGAGTTCTATCTATTCATGCAAGCTGTGCACATCATTCCCCACTAAATCCATTATGAATTACAAAAAATACCCATGTCATCTTAAATAAATTTACTCTATTAACATACACTACACAAGCTATGTATTATAATAGATTTATTTTAACAAAAATCCCGCAGCAACGCTAGGGTATTCTTCTAGTATAGTGGAAATTGTTCCCATTTATTTAAACTTTTTGCCACTTAAGTGACTTGTCTTGTATTACATCCGTGAGCCTACTAATACATACTGACAACATTGTACCATTAATTATGTTGTCATTTAGTCAACAAAATCAGAATATGCTCAAAAAATGTCATTGTTGCCGCATTGGCAGAAATTCCCAGGACCTTTCCTCTTGTCATGCATGTCCCTCAATAATCCAACATGCAAATGTGCTTATGTGTTAAGAGGTTTATCTAGATATATCAGTAGGTGACTTAAACCTAGAACACTAATGAGGCTAGGTATGCATTGTGTGTTTTGGAAGTGTATTTTGGGCTTGTTAGAAATCAAATTGCCATAAAGAAAAAGGATAAATCGATAGCATACATACTTTGTAAACTATATTTAAAAAAGGGTGTTAAGAGTATTATCTAGATATAAAAGTAGCACCCCATTATAAAAATTATCAAGGTGGTATTAGTTCCACCGTTGGAGAAAATATGTGCAGGATGGCATAAACCTAGAACACTAATGAGCCTAGGTATGCATTGTGTGTTTTAGAAGTGTATTTGGGCCATGCTATCTCACCCATGTAACAAGGCAAATTTATCGATGTCCAATTTTGAATTTTTACCTCTTTCTTTGTTCTATATATAAAAAAAGGATAATGCTATTATAGTACAAGTGAGTACCACTACTAATTGTTTTCTTGCATTTCAATTATACAGGAACATGTTGGAAACACCAACTCTTCTGTTTATTTTAACTATGGCAACTACCGCTGTTTATACCCTATTTGGGCTCTCGGAGAGTATCGCCGAAGACTACTTGCATTGGCTAAGAATGACTGAACACTACTCAGACAATTCAAGTGTATTTTTGCTCACGATTCCATACCACACTCGAGCATAAACAAAATGTTGTAAAGCTACCTGTATTTTCTATGTTAAAGAAGCACAATTTTAGATATCACCTTACACAATTATTTTGGTTAATGCAAACTAAGAACAAGGGTGAGGTAAGATTTTCTAACGCACTAGATAATGCAAAGTATGATTGCCTAATATTGATGAGCAAAAATTATTTCTTCCTGCAAACATTGGTCAATGGCACTATCTATGTCCCTGTATGATTGTGTAACACCTGGTTTTCCAAAGAATACCAAGCGTTAACTATATGTGTCTTGGGGTAAATTATTTGTGGTCTTTTTTTTTTTTTTGGGGTTGTGGGCTTGCTCGAGTGGAGAAGAGGTAGAGAGGAAAGACTCCATTGAAAAGTTTCCCAAGGTGACCAAAGGATAGAAAAAGACTAACCTCATTAGAAATAAAGAACAAAGCTAGGGATGACATGGGGTCCAAATTAGGAAGAGTTGTGGTTAACTTGGGTACATGCCATGTGTTTAATTTTGCTTGAACAAGTGATGGTGGATTTGCATGAGAGGGATGAGATACAATAACTGTACATCAATCATAAACTTAGCTTTTTAGATAAGACTCCGGTTAGAAAGACTTAGAAGGTCCAAATGAGGAGCAAAGAGGTAAAGAGATAGGACCAATTAGGGTTTTTTGATGAAATAACATGGGCTCTGGAACAAGGATCAATTGCATGGTTTCTAATGATTTGATCATGGTTTTGGGGTTATGGAAACTAGGTCAAAGATCAAGAGAGATATGATTTGGATTAAGCCCTATACGCGTTTGAAAACATTTAAACTCATTTTTCATACAAAGACACTATGCAAAGGCATGAAATGCAACAAAACAATCTAATTAGTTATAAAAATTTAGAAACACACATTTTTCACTATCTAAAATGTCAACAACTTAACTAAGTTGGTAAATTGTAGAAAACAATAAAATCATTTGTTGTTATTTAGTGTTTTTCAAGTCACATCCCAAAATAGTAAACTTTGGGGTGTGACAGATTGTTCCTCCACTTTCTAGAGCATGATATGAGTCGTAGCCAATTTTACTAATAGTAAGTATAGTATGCATCTTACAATCTCATAGGAGGAGCACAGCAGTGGTACATGTGTCTATCCCAGGAGAAGGTGGTGACAGATTGGGCATGCTTCGCCCAGTACGTCAACGAGCGCTTCGGACCAGCAACAAGGCACAACCCGCTGAGCGAACTATCTTCGCTCTGCAAGACCGGCACCATCGACGAGTACACAGAGCTCTTCCTAGCGCATGTGGCATGCACCGTGTACCTGGGCAAGCAGTAGCAATTGAACATCTACACAGCAGGATTGGGAGAGCCCTTGAAGACTGACGTTGAGCTGTAGGACCTGAACGATAGGGAGACAGCCATGTCGCTTGCAAGGGCGTATTAGCGTCACCTCGCCATCCTCTACAACTAGGCAAGGCACCACTGCAGCGAGGGAGGGCACCCCCAGCGCCAGCCGCACTAGTGACGCCTACGGCACCAGCGCCACCCACGCCGATGACACCACCACGACCGTTCAAGCAGCTCACCCCGGAGGAGATTGTAAGGGGTTCGTGATCTTCCCCGGCGTAGCGCCAAATTTATACTCTAGTGGATTGCTTGTGTCGTTGAGTTAGCACTCAACCGCGTGTATCAAGAGGGCCAACTGAGGCAAGGCGTGTGCGCCACCTTGATCCACCGTTGAGACGGTCGACACAACCGGAGACTAGCTTGAGGGTGCTCAAGTGAACTTTGGGTGAACAAATCAAGTGTCATCCTCTTGTGTTGATCGATTGTCTCCGAGTGGTTGGTTCATAGCCTCAACACGTCGGTATAACATCTCCTCTACCTTGCATTTACATTTTCATATATATTGTGCTTGTGTAGTCTTGCTAGTTGATTTGGTTGCCTAGAATTGTTAGAGTAATCTAGCTTACTCACCTAGTTAGTGAAGTAGAGACATAGCTATTTGAGTGCTCTAGAGACTTAGTTGATTAGAATTTTCAATAGGTGGCTTGCCGACAATTCAGTAGAGCTAGTGCAACCACGTTTATTGCTTTGTTATTATATAACAAGTTGTTATAGTGTTTTGTAGAAATTTTATTAGGATATTCAGCCCCCTCTAGCCATTTAGGACCTTTCAACTGCATGACTACGTCTCCCTAAACCCTCTACACCTAAGTCACCATCCACCACATGATGATCAACAAAGATTAGAAACTATTGCTAGATAGATTCACATGTATACATCACTCATGAAACAGAACCTAGTAAGCCAATCCATGACATTTAAAGGGTAACTCATATGAAACACATCCAATCTAGATAACAAGATGCATAGATCTGATTCAACTTGTACGCTGCACGACTGGCCTTCCTAGACCCGGCCCAAAGATAAACCTGATTAAGCTAATCCACCGCATGGTACCACTCTCTTGGGTTTATGCCCCTCATCACAACTAGACTAATCCACCGATGTTACAATCTAGAAGCAAGAAGCATTACCTAATCGATGCATAAATACTTGCTACTCGTGAAAGCTTACCAAACCGGCTGATTAGCCAATTTAGGGTCCAAGAAGAAGGAATAAACGAGCCAAACACAAACAAATCAATCAGATTGATCTGAACTCTAGTCCACCGGATCACTAGCTCTAAACCAACCCAAGCTTTGATTCGCCACATGACACCCAAAATCTGCCAAGCATCTACTTATGCCCAACAAGCTTGAGCCCACAACATCTAATGCTCAAGATTGATAGTCTTTTGGCCAATGTAAGCATGCGATTTAGTCATCTAAGAAAAATAAATATGAATCAAGCATTGAGCAAAAATAAATCTATAAAAATCTAAGGCCAAAGCTTATCAATCTAGATTGTGCAAAAGTGTTGTAACAATGAATAAACATGAAAGAGCATGAACAACACATGATAACTTAATGAATCCATTAGACTAGCCAAATCTAACAGTGCCAATAACTATCTTGCTCTTACTTCAATCGACCGCATGATACCAAGTAAAAACTAGGACTTTCTGCTATTGAGCTTAAATCCACCACATAATACTAAGCAAGGTACAAAAAGACTTCTTCCCATCTAATCTAAATCCACCGCATGATACTAGATAGATAGACAAGGTTGTCGGTACTTATGGAGGTCGGGTTTGGTTGGAGCCGGGTTGATTGTATTGATTGTTGAATCTCTTTACAATAACCGGGTCTCATATTTATACCCAAGCCTTAGCACATGTTCTAATCAAATACGACTTAAAAACAATAAGGAATATTCCTAAACCGAAGATAACTTGGACTCCAATCTTTCCTTTCTTGCTTGGAGCCCCCATTGCTTCCTTATCCGACGTGGCGTGTACCAAATCTTCATTTCTTCCTGATCCGAGGTCGATTGCGATCCTCGATGGACTATATACTTCATAACAGGTCGTCACCGAATCCCGGTCTAATGACATCACCTTTGCCTAATGCCAATCTCTACTCTTACTCCAATTAGCAATACAATGGGCCATGACTGGGCCATCTCCCGAGCTCCTCGAGGACGAAATTTTGGTGTTAACACTCTTTATGTTTGATTCTCTTGTCATGACATCTTTGTTATTTCTTTACAAATCTTGGAGTTGTGGTACGCCTATTCTCTCCATTACTCTAGCTTAGATACTTGCATTTGTCACTTCTTACTAGCTAGGTGGAGATCCATATTCCATTTCTTGATGGCCCAATGGGATCTAAACTCCAACTCCGCTAGTAGATGGCATGTTTTTGCATATACTAGCTTATATGGTGACATGGCTATGAGCGCCTTGTATGTCGCTTCGGTATGTCCATAGTGCATCATGCAGCTTAGTACTTTCATTTCTTCCCATCTCATCATATGGTGCTTTGAGCCCGCTAGCGGTTGGGCCACGATTAACCATGACCTTGCAACCATGACGGGTTGCACTTGCCCACCACCGAACACCTAAAAACGCCCTCCACGGTTAAGAATTAACACTACTACAGAATTGTACATCACCGCCACCCCCCCCACTACCGAATTTGAATGAACCGGGCGGTGTTTGCCTGCTTTTTTTGGCTTCAAGATCTAAAAATCGCTTATAGTCACACACAACCGACAAAGGAAAGACCACATCACCGCCGATTGTTATAAAATGCCCGGTAGTGATGTCTATCACCGCTTTCGGTTGAATTAGCCAACCCGCTAGTGATGCAAGGTGACGGACCGAAATAATCATTCATCCCGCTTCACTCCGTCCCCGGCCCGTGACAACCCGTGACTTCCCCTCTCTCTCTACCCCCGATATTTTCTCTCGCTCCCCCCGCCGCAGAATCTCGCCAGGACCTCCTCCCCAAATCTCCATCCGGCCGAGAGGCAACCAGCAGGAGAAGATGCAGCGGCGGTTCGCATGAGATTGGTGGAGCTCATCCTCACCTTGTGGTTCTTTTTTTCCTTCTATTTTTTTAGAGCGTGCTTGTGGTTCTTTTAGCTCTTGGTGCAGCAGGAAGATGCAGCGGCGGTTCGCATGAGGAATATTTTCTCTCGGATCTTGTTTGCTCTCTCTCGACTTTTTTTTCTTGGTGCACGAATCCTGTTTCTAATGCGAAAGCAGGTTCTTGTTTCTCGCTTTTCCCAAGCAGGTACATCCAAGTAGATCTGGTGCGAGCTTTGCCCCTCTCTCGCTTCGATGGAGGTGCTACAAGTGGAGGTGTGCCAGCGGTGGTGCGCATGAGGTTGGTGAAGCTCGTCCTCACCTTTGTGGTTCTTTTTTTTCCTTCTATTTTTAGTGTGTGCTTGTGGTTCTTTCAACTCTTCAATTTCCTTCTATTTTTAATGCGTACTTGTGGTTCTTTCAACTCTTCAATTTCCTTCTATTTTTAGTGCGTGCTTGTGGTTCTTTTTTCCCTAAGAGATAACTAATCTTGGCCATGGTGTGTGCATGTGGTTCTGCGTGGGGCAAGATCCACCGCAAGATCCTCCGCAGCTCGTCGCGAAGATCCTCCGCAGCTCGTCGCGATGATCCACCGTAGCTCAAGCTCGTTCTCACCTTCCTCTTTGTCTGTTGAATGAGTTAATTCATGATGTGTTGAATCTCTTCTTTGTCTGTGATGTATGAATTTTTTCTTGAATGATTTGTGAAGTGTTGAACCCTTCCATGTGATCTGTGAATCTTTCATGTAATCAATGAATCGATTCGATTTGTGATTGTTGAATCTCTCCTTTCTCTGTGAATTGTTTATTGGAGTGGCAATGGGAGGAGCCAGCGGTATGGCGTGAGCATGGTAGGGGCATGTGTGTCGGTAGAGCATGGCAGGTGCATGTGGCGCCTGCATGCTCATTATTTTTATTTTTTTTTGCTTTTTTAAAAGCACAACACTGCCGGGTGAAAAACGAACGGTAGTGATAAAAATAACACATCACTACCGCTATGGTTCTGCCGGTTCAGTTTTCGGCAAAGTGAAGGGGAGTTGGAGCCCGATAGTGATGTACAATTCTGTAGTAGTGTAATTCTGCAGTAGTGATTTTCGACCAACACGCTAAACTAACTTGAGGGTCATAGGAAGGTCTTCGGAGTAGCATTAATGAGCTCACATAAAGAGCTCAGCATTAATTATTATAGAGAACAATAAACTCCCAGTTACATCATTAACCATCGTCTACATGTAGTAATCCTGTAATTCAGGTCTTATTCTTGCGCATAGTCACTTTATCATCTTAATTTGTAATTGTAGCTTGGGGAGGATGCCCATCCCATCGACTGCTAAACCTTTAACTTAACCTTTTGGGTGGTCGCAAAAAGTTTGGGAGGTACCTGTACGACCTTAAGGGTAGTACCATATATAACATAAGTTCGAGGACAACATGGTGAGATAGGATATAATTAAGGTTTAACATTTTATAGGTAGGTCTATATTTCTACAAATATATAGTAGTGTCCTAATTTGAATTGATTTAATTGTAATATATACCATTATCAATCAAATCATGTGGCATATCATAGTATAATCATTGTGGCAAGGAAGACGAAATTTCCTTGTGTTTTCTCCGAGCTAGCTAGAGTTCGATTAATTCTTGGTGCCTGAATATTAATTTGGTCCCTTCTTCGTTTTTCCCACGCTTTCGATGATAATGTAATCTAAAGTTGATTTGAAATGATGACTTGGTAGGGAAGCGAGGTGCGAGCCCGGTGCGCGTTGGCAATGTACTTGGCATTGGCACATGGCACGCACGGAGTCCCGCACCAGCGACGAAGGTGCCGTCCATGCAACCGGCATGTCCGTCCAGAGTAAAAGCTCGTTTGAACGACAACAAGGTAGGGAAGCGAGCCCAGAACACGTTGGCGTTGCTAGGCATGCCAGGGATGCACGGATTCGGCCTGTACGACGCACATATGCGAGATGAAGGTGGTGTGCACCTCGGCCTCTGCCAGCGTGTGAGAAACAGTATAAGTTGTTTATAATCCAAAATCGTCCTTTTCTTCTTGGGAGCATTTTCTAGTTAGAATGGTATTTTTTGATAAAGAATTATAATGCCATACGGTACACAGTAACACAGGTGATATAAAAAAGATGTAGCCGTTGTGATGGGCGTATGCGTATTGGCGGCCACGTGAATGCAACCACAGGTAACGGGTTCATGGATGCCCAAAGCCCCAAACTTGCTTATACTACTCGTACGGTCCATCTGCGTTGGCTATTTGTATAAGGTCAGTTAAGGCACCACTTACCGGTAGATCCACATCTTGCTCAAGTTCCACACGCCTCCACACCAAGCAAGCCCTGAGCAGCATGGCAAACCTAGTGATGGGCGCCACGGGCAGCCTCATCCCCAAGCTCTATGAGCTGCTCAAGAAGGAGTACAACCTGCAGACTCATATGAAGGAGCGCATTACACTACAGGAATCCGCTTCTTTGCCGAGTGCAAAGAAGTTTGCCGAGTGGCAAAAGTCGGGCACTCGGCAAAGATGGGCACTCGGCAAAGAGCATCTTTGCCGAGTGCCAACCTGAGCACTCGACAAAGACTACTTTGCCGAAAGTGCCCGCCGCCGGGCGATGTTCAACACTGAAAAGAATACCTTTGCCGAAAGTGCGTAGCCGCCGGCAAAACATTACACTCGGCAAAGGATAACAGAGCAAACGGCCACGTTCTCCGTGACCTTTGCCGAAAGTGTCCAACGCTAGACACTCGCAAACTAGGCACACTTTGCCGAAAGTGCCGCACGATATGCACTCGGCAACGGGGTCTTTGCCGAAAGTGTCAAACTTGGCACTCGCAAACTATGAAACTTTTTTTTGATTTTTCGCCCCAATTTTTTTTTTTTGTGTGGCCTTGGTATGGTAATTACATCTCATGTTAAAAATTTGGGACAATTTCAAGTTGTTTTGCTATATTTCATGAATTATTTCTATTTTCTTGCATTTTCTCGACCACTCCAAACTTGAACTCGCAGGTACATGAAATAATGGAATGCCATCATTCCAAAAATGTTATTCATGATGTTTACATGTTTAGGCTCAATCCAGGGACTCAAGCGAAATTAAGAACATTTATGTGTCTTAACATGACGAAGTTACATAAGGAAAAAGTGTTTTTAAATTCTATAAAATCCAAACGAAGTTTAAAAATCACGAAACTTGGCGAGGTGTCTTGTCATCTCATGAGGAGGCTGTGGTAAAAAATTGAAAAAGTTTTGTGTTGTGACGCCGGATGCCTAAAACTCGCAGCCCCCCACACTTGATCACATGTGGAGAGTGTGGAGATGTCCGAAGTTTTAGGCGTCCGACGCCACAACTTGCTCGAAACTTTTCAAATTTTGAACATGAGATGTAATTACCGTAGCAAGGCCACACAAAAAATTGGGGGCGAAAAAACAAAAATTTCATTGTTTGTCGAAAGTGCCATACAGGCACTCGGCAGAACAGTTCTTTGCCGAAGTGCCTAGACACGTGGCACTCGGCAAAGGTTTTTTTTAAAAAAATAAAACAGGACCTTTGCCGAAAGTGCCGCTTCCCGGCACTCGCAAAGCCAGATAAATATCCGGGCCGGCGAGCCATTTCAAATATTCGCTCCCAAATCGCCCACCCAAATCGCCAAATCGCCGCCCAGCCGCTTTCACCGGGACCGCCACCGCCCCCGCCTCCACGGATCCGCCCGGCCACTGCCGACCTCGCCCTGCCGCCGACAATGGCCCCGCCCATGGCGAAGCTGCCGCCGCCGGCCGCCACCGCCTCCCCGCAAGGCTGACTGGCCGGCTGCCGGGTTCACACCACAACGGCTGTCCTGGGCCTCCACCACTCCTTCTACAAATTCCTGCCTCGGCCCCGTCCCCAGCCCCCAGCCCCGTCTCGGGCCCCTCGGCCCCCAAATGGCAAAGGAGGAAGGGAAGGGAAGGGAAAGAAGAGGAAGAGGGAGGAAGGGAAGGGAAGAAGAGGAAGAGGGAGGAAGGGAAGGGAAGAAGAGGAAGGGGAGGAGGAAGAAGAGGGAGGAAGGGAAGAAGAGGAAGGAGGGAAGAAGAGGAAGGGGAGGAGGAAGAAGAAAGTGCCTCTCGGACCGGGCTCGCCGTTCTTCGTATTTGCCGCGGTGATCCACGCCGTCGCCGCCACCGCTTGTTTTGCCGCTCCCGCTGCCAAGGTAAGCCCTACCCTTCTAGTAGTGGTTAGTAGTAGTGGTTAGTAGTTGTTAGTACTAGTAGTTAGTAGTGTTAGTTGTAGGGTTAGTAGTAGTAGTTAGTAAGTAGTTAAGTAGCTCTTAGTATTAGTAGTGTTAGTAGTTGTTAGCAAGAGTTGTAGGGTTACTAGTAATTGTATATGTATGTGGTTGGTGGCCTTCGCCTATATATTGGTGGTTGGTGGCCTTCGTGCCCATATTGGTGGTTGGTGGCCTTCGTGCCCAAATTTGGTATATGCATGTGGTTGTTGGCATTCGTGCCATGTTTTTTGCAAGTTTGGGAACCTCCCCGCGTGGGGAGGTGCTGCCAAAATTTTGAGTCGACACTAACTATTTTTTGCCCTTGTTTTGTAGGAGGACCTCGTGGGAGGGACTCGCGACCCCGATCGTCGTCCTCGTGGGCGCTATGCGTCTTGTCGCACCACGCTCCACCGGCAATCGTAGGTATTAATCACCTCCGTCCCCGCCCTTGTAGTTTTCTTTACATAGCGCCGACCCGCTAGGGGCGCCTCCCGGCCCCAAAGAGATACAGCGTGGGTATGCGCATCTGTGGCATATCTCATGTCAGATCTATTTCGGATTGTCCACATTTTTTGACAACCCGCGGATGCGTAGATGGGTTAGCATCCATGCTCAGTCCCGTCCCGAGCCGGATTTTCGCAAAGACGCGCCCCCACGCCTACCCCAAGCTTACCCAAGACGCCGAGGCGCAAAGCAAATATGGGGACAAATCTCGATCCAGCCCACCGCTACCGACACAGCACTGGGTGATGAAGTTGGGAGGAGGGAAGTAGCACGGGCGGGCGATCGATGGCCAACAAACGATCAACCCGCCCCTTCGCTCACAAAGGCCGAGCGATTCGCCAAGGAGCACGACCTCCACCGACATCCCCATAGCACCTAGGCAGTGAGCTCCACGCAGATGAAGTAGGAGTTTCGTGTAATTTCAGTTTCATTCGCCGCTCACCGGGTTTTACACATGTCCGCTGCCTAAGCATTGTTTCAACGTTACGGTTGTAATATTGCAGGTCCGATGGCGTAGTTGGAGGCCAAGCAGCGCCCAGCGCGCAGTTTGAGGCCGTGCAGAGGCCCGTGCAGAGGCCCATCGGGGGAGTTGGAGGCAGTCCGAAGAATACTCGGCGCCACCGGCAGACGTGGTGAGCTACTTCCGTGGCCTCCAAATCCCGGGTGTGACACGCCTCCGTTGCCTAGCTCGCTGTTCGCTCCACCCCCGTTCCCCCGCTCCTCCTCCCCGCAGGGACTCCGGTGAGTATATGTTGTTGTTTATTTAATTGGCTTGTGCGCTCACCCGCAGTACTAATGAGATCGCCTCCTTTGTGCAGCCCACGGTCGGTTCGAACCCGACTCCTCCAGGTGGCCCTTCTCCACCCCCATCCACCCTATCCGGTCGGCCCGACTCCACACGCGACACGCGGGCTGTGGCGCCTCCTCCGAAAGCATGCAGCAGCCACACTACGGGCTTCCACACGCCCTCCTACACACCACGGGTGGACGCTCCAATCGGGCGCCGCAGCATGGGTGGTATCCGGGCAAGGTGAGGGGGCCCTCACACCCTTCGCACCAGGGAGGCCACGGGTCGGGGTAGTTGCACTGTGATGGATTTCTTTTAGATGTTGGATATGTTGCAATCGCGGATGGATTTCGTTTCTATGTTGGACATGTTAGATTTCGCTTTGGTTGTTGGACATGTTGGATTTCGCTTGGATGTTAGACTATATGTGTGAATTTATGATATATGTGGATTATATATGTCAATTTGTGAGATATGTGGATTATATATGTGAATTGGTGATATATGTGGTTTATGATGTATATATGAATGCTTCGTATATGTAAATGTTGATTTGCAGCAACAATCAACAGAAAACAAAAAAACATGAAATTTAGCTTTGCCGAAAGCCAAAGACTCGGCAAAAGCCGGGCACCCCGCAAAAAAAAATGGCAGGTTTGCCGAAAGTGCATGCACGCACCCTCTCTAAAAATGACCATAACTTTGCCGAAAGTGTCTTCTCGCATTGCACTCGGCAAAAGCTTATTTTTGGTAGAATAAATGCTTTGCCGAAGTTCGACATTTGGCACTCAAAGAAAGTTTTTAAAATATTCAAACCTTTGCCGAGTGCCAAACGTTGGGCACTCGCAAAGAGGCGCCATTTGTAACGCTTCGACGCTACGGGCCGCCGAAGTAATCGACATGACACTCGGGCGACGCCCCTTTGCCGAAAGTGCCCGATATTTGGCACTTCGCAAAGAATGGTTTGCCAAGTCATTCTTTTGCCGAAAAGCGCCACCCCGTTTGGCACTCGGCAAAGGTTTCGCGAAAGTGGATACAAGCCTTTTTGTGCGCGCCCGCACTCGCAAAGCAGGCGATTCCCCGTAGTGTTAGGTCCTTCACCCAGAGCTCGAGCATGCGCAAGCCGCCTGCACAAGGTCCAGCCTGGGCACGCGAGGTCGAGGCGCCCTATGACATGGAGGACGTCCTTGATGTCTTCCTCGCGCACGCCCAGGCCCCAGCTGATTCTGCAAAGCAGGAGAAGAGGTTGCTCAAACCCCTCAAGAAAATGACCAACTTGCTCAAGACGAGCAAGGCACGCCACAAGATTAGCGGTGATGTGAAGGACATCATGACTCACCTCCAAGAGCTGGCCGAGCGCCGTCGCCGGGTACAAGGTCAGTCGTTGATGTCGCGGGCCAGGCCATCCACAGCATCGACTATTGATCCTCGCCCCATGCCATGTACAACAAAGTGAAAAACCTTGTTGGCATCGACAAGTCAAGCAGGGAGCTCATGTCCATGCTGCAATCCTCGCAGCAGGATGATGCGTCCGACACGAAGGTGAAGATAGTATCAATTGTTGGTGTTGGTGGGCTGGGCAAGACCACTCTTGCTAAAAGTTGTTTATGATAGACTTAAAGGAAATTTTGATTGTAAGGCTTTTGTTCCTATTGGTCGGAGTCCTGACTTGAAGAAAATTTTGAAGGACATTCTTATGGATCTTAATAAGGAAAGACGCCTCGAGCTTAGTACTGCGGTATTGGATACAAGGCAACTCGTTGATGAGCTTTGTAATTTTCTGCATGAAAACAAGAGGTATGCATCAATCACTCAAATTTGAGGTTTTATTTTAGCTACACTGTGATTAATAAATAATACTCACTCAATCTGGTTACAAGTGACATTTTAGTGTTGTTTATGCAAATCATATGAATCTTTAATTACAAAGTACCTATGATGCACTATGTTTTGATATTTGAAAATAATGTGACATATATTTATTCATTCATAAATACTTTTGTGTCTAAAACATCACTTTCTTTTGTTTGGTGGGCGTAATAGTAATTTTTCTAGCTCAAGTCATGGGCATGCTTCTTCATTTATAGATGCATGTTCTAGATAACTCAATAATTTATTCAAAGACTTCTGCATTTTAGGTCCAGATAGGTATATTGTTATTAGTGGTGACATATATGTGGGATAGAGTCCTGGGAAACAATCAAATTGGGAATTGATGACTCTATTTGTCATTCAATCCAACTTCAAAAAAGTATACTTTTGCTATGTTTATACATGCATTTTGTGGATATCTTAAATTTATTTTAAACTTTTGCACTATTGTGTGGATAGGTATTTAATTGTTATCGATGACATATGGGAGGTAGAGCCTTTGGAAATCATCAAATTGGCTATGGATGATGATAATGATTCTGAGGTAGAATAATAATAACTACTCAGAATTGAAGTTGCGACAAAAAGCTGACGAAGTTTACAAGCTACAACCACTTCCTTATGATAGTTCTAGAGAGTTATTCCTTACAAGAATTTTTGGTCTTGAAGGAAAATTTATTCTTAATCAGCCAGATAAGATATCAGATAAATTTATAAGGAAATGTAGTGGTATACCATTAGCTATTATCACAATGGCCTGTTTATTGTCCGCAAACAAAGAGCGGAATGGCCTCGAGCTATATGATACTATTGATTTTGGGACTAAAGATAAGAGGGAAGCAGAAAATACAATGAGGATATTATCCTTTAGCTACTATGACCTTCCTTCACATCTAAGGACATGCTTATTGTATCTTAGTGCATTTCTAGAAGACTCATTTATCCCTAAGGAATCATTGGTTTGGATGTGGGTAGCTGAAGGTTTTGTCCCTCGAAAAAAAAGGAATAAGGTCGTTTGAACTTGGGGAGGGATACTTCAATGATCTCATAAACAGAAGTATGATCGAAGCAGTAGAATCTGACTACGATGACAGCATCATCCTTGGCTGTCATGTTCATGATGTGGTGCTTGATTTCATTCGTTCCATGTCTCGAGAAGAAAATTTCTTCACTATATTAGACAGTAACCATGGGACAGTGGTACAGAGCAATGTACGTAGGTTGGCCAACCACAAGAGGACCCTGGGGCATATTCATCAGGCCAATCATACTGAAATGCCAAAATTGAGATCAACTATTGCCATCGGGTGTCGTATTCACACGTGGGCTCGACCTTGTAGCTTCAGACTTTTACGTGTCCTTGCTATAGAAAACTGCAGAGCAAAGGATGATATGTTTGTCCGAGATCTAGGACATTTACTCCACTTAAGATTACTCAGCCTACGTGGAACAAGGATCAAAAGGATCCCTGGAGGAATAGGAGCTCTAAGATTCTTGTAGACGCTGGACTTGTCGGTGTCTGGATTTGGCATTTCAGAATTGCCGTCGAGTGGCAGCTTGCCTAAACAGCTAGCGTGTCTGCATATTACACTTGATGGAGAGGCCATTTATGGAGGGGTGTTTTCTGTGGAGGGGATGACATCCCTTGAGGACCTGACAATTAGTGTTATTACTGGTTGGTATGTTGTGCGGGGGCTGAAGAAGAGTTGTGGAGTCTCTGGGCCATCTTCACAAGCTCCAGCGTCTAACAATTAAGGAGAAGAAGAGTTGTAATTCAACAGGAATAACATGGCGAGCAACAGATTTGGTCCTCCCACACCATCTCCGACATTTGGCTATAGATAGTGTCTGCTTCAGTAAGCTACCATCATGCACTTCGTGTCTCCCAAACCTCTCACACATGGACTTGATTCTGCAACACCTGGATGAGGAGGACCTGAAAACCCTCGGTGGCTTGCCGGAGCTCCATTATCTTGGCCTGAACTTGGTGTTGTTGTCCCCAGATACAATAGGGAACATCAGTGACAATGTTTCTTGCTACTTCCCAAAGCTGAGATGCTTCAAACTGAGGGTTTCATTTGAAAGGAGTTTTGAAGAACCGAATACCTGCATACTCTCTGATTCTGATGATGAGTGTTATAGTCCCAGGCCATCTGTTTCTGATGATGAGTTGAAGAGTGACAATGAAATTAAGCAGAGTCCCAGGCCCTCTGTTTCTCATGGCAATGAGATGCACAGATCCCTGGAAAGGAGTGAACTCAAGCAAGGACTGGCAGCAGTAGTCTATTATTTTCTTGCCATGTTTCGATATGTTCTGGCATTTGTGAAGAGATGGCACCCCTTGCCATCCAAACATGACTCTTCCCCTGGGAATGGGAATGGAGAAGACCACAATGCCACAGCTTCTCCACCATTTGTAGCAAAGGCACAGCAGCAGCAGCACCTCGCTTCATGCCAAGTCTCCAAGTTCTTCACCTTAATATCTATAATAATCTGCATGAGATTCCTAACTGGTTGGACAACCTCAATTGGGAACACCTCTCTTCCCTCAGGGAAATTAATGTGGATCTACATCATCTGGAGAAAGAGCTGAGACGTGCAGCGAAGCTCATCCAAATCATCCGACCATATGCGAAAAAAGTAGAAGTGTTCACATGATCCCCAAACGGTAAATTTAAAAATCGAACTTTCCATAAGTTTTTAGAATACTGCCATGCATTTAATTAATCTCCATACACTCATTATTGTTTCCTTGATTAATTAATTTTCATATCCTTACCATATGTTTCTTAAAATCCCGTGTATGTAATTACCATATATTTGCCAAATTTCGTCAATTAACTTCTGCTCCATATCTAGCAGAAATGGGGCAATACTATTGGCTGATCTGCAACAGCTACTGTGGCTACTCGATCCATCTTCCATAATTACTTGTTGGCTGCCCCTTGCATGGTCAACAACACATGACGATTCCTTGGACCTCCAGCAGCCAGTGAACTAATTCCTCAACCCATGAGACCTGGATCAAACAGAGCAGCAACTAATTCTCCCCTGGTTCCAGCTTATTTAGATAGATTTCAGTATTTGCTCATTCTGGAATAGGATTTCTCAAGTTTGTTGGGCCACGGAAGGTGACCAAATGGGAGAATTGTCGACTTCCTTTCAGAGCTTCATGATGCCTACATGGTTAGAGATGAAATGGCCTGGTGGCTCTGGCTGATTGTATCAACGGCTCCAAAAGTGTATGTTCCCAACGTATTCAGCTTTGACGATTCTTAATTTCATTTCATCTGCTTCCACCGAGATTTTGGTCTAATCTGTGATATGGCCTTTGAAAATTAGACTGAAGAAAAGAATAAACAAACACTCTGTTCTGCTTCTTAGAACAGGGGAACCATTCTTCCCAAAACCTAGTTGATGCTTGGGTTTTTCTCCTCTGCTTTTTCGTTGACTTGGTGCATCATCAAGTTGTTTGCTGTGTGTTTTGACTTATTTTGGCTACCCTACGATTTGTAGACCTGGCATACGGATGGTTTTAGGAACAAATTGGAGACGGCGCAGAGACGTGCAGCCAAGTTCATCCCGACCATCAGACACTCCATATGTAGAGATGCTGACATGATCTCCAAACGGTACGAATATCACACTTTCCTTAACTTTTTAGAGTGTCTAAAACGGAGCAGATAAGTCTCACCAGCCTTTATGTTCATTGACAATGACTGAACAAACTACTTCACGTGAGGGAGGGCTGCAATTGGCATGGTTCCAGAATACACGAGGATTCCATGGAGCTCCAGTGGCCAGCGAACAAATTCCTCGATCTATGAGACTTGAATCAAAGAGAGCAGGAACTGATTCTACTTGGTTCCTGCTTATTTACATAAATTTCTGTTGACACCGGATTTTGATCAATAGAGACTCGCCCAAAATCGCGTGCAAATGAGTAAAATAAACATTCAGTAGAGATGACGGCATCTAGAATCGGTAAAGTGCCAACCATTCGGTAAAGTCCTGGAAGGGAAGAAACTGAATCGGCAAGGATGTTGCACAATTCGGCTTGCCATGTCAAAAGCCACGAGAAAAGAGAAACATGCAAATGCCTATTTGACATATTTGTGTTGTAAAACACACGGACTCTTTCCTAGAAGGAAAGGAGAAGGATGAATCCTAATCCTAGTCCGTTTGTATGTGGGCTCTTACCGAAACTCTTAGGCCCTGGCAGGACTATATATATACGGGAGATCTATGTTGTAATCAACCAATATTCAGATGAATAAAGATTAGTCTCCCTACATCTTGTGTCTACTTGTTCTACTTTCATCTACTACGTGATCATGAGAGACGGAGAGGGGAAGGTCCTAACCGCTGACGACGCGTTTCACAACACGTTATCAGCACGACAAGCTCTTCGTCGACATCGCCGTTGAAGCTGCCGCCGATCTTCGGCACCGACGTTCGTGCCGACGTCCCGCCGCAACTACTTCGACGACGTCGACATCCCCGACGTTGTTAGCGGAACGGATCTGCTACCTCTGCCTGCTACAAATCTGCACTGCATCGACTCATCGTCACGCCGGCAGGTCCCCACGGCCTAGCCGAACTGTCCTATGTGACAGCCTTCGATTCTCCTCAAATTCAAGAACCAAAGGTATGAAAATTATCTTGTGGCGATCATTGAGCAAGCAGTACATGCAGTACAGATATATGTTTTGATTTAGAATAGTAGATCGGTTTACGTCTGGCCGTGAAGTCAGATTTAATTTTTTCAGTCTGCTACTTTGGGTCGGTCTCGATCACCGACTCGTTTTATGTCGCCTGCACGCGGCCACGAACATATTGTTATGCCATGCACGTAGTGTTTCATCTATGAATATAGAAAGCCAAGAAAGGAAATAATATGCTTTTGAATTACATGGCATAGAAACCATACTGGAGACGTGCTGGGTTCGACGTGCTAATTAATTCAGCTAGTATATACTAGTATATATGCTCGCTACCAGCATGTGGCTTCCTTCACGCAAGGATTAGAGCAAGGTGCCTGTACGCACACATCAGAACATTGGACGTATGTAACTCATATAAGAACTTACCCAGTACGACTTTTGCTCGCATGCGAGGATTCGCCATAATACCATTAATTCTTGCTAATTATAAGCACTCCGCACCGCGCAAAAGCTTGTAGCTCTTCCACGCTCGTATCCCATATATAGCCTGGCTAGCAGCCACGCCACCCTGTACTCGTAGTCTCGGGTCATCATGAGTATGCAACCTCTGATCCCGCACGTCGCTCCAGCAGTAGTAGACAGCGGCACCCGTCCCATGGCGGACATATGCGGAAGGAACTAGATTCTTGCAGAATCTACGTATGATCTTATATTCTAGAAGGATATGTCTGGTACTATCTAGCAGTTATAAATATACGGCGTTTTGTGAATAACCATCCAGAAAAGGGAAACTATGCCATGTTCTGAAGTTTTACCATGCATATATGCATTCTGAAAATCGCATGGAACACTATTTTAGGGATTCCTGCAGAATAACACGTGTTGGCAATTTTTTAACAGTAAAATCCGAGTATGTTTTATAGTATTTATTAACTATGTGTTGATATATTTACCATGTACTTGCAAAACAAAAATCTTGTATGATTATACTACAAACATGGTAAAGGTTCATGAGCTCTCTAAATCCTGCAGACCTTAGACTAATTATTTAAGAGTCTCATATTTATTTTTTTTCTAGCATATGTTTTTGTTTGGGATAAATGAATGCTTGGTATAAATTCTGAATATTTGCATATACCATAATCCTGAATAATGCTAGGATGTTTCTAAGAATATTTTGAGAAACCATCCACTATCTTTTTTGCACCTTACTACTCGTTTACATGTAGTAAACTTATATGCACATGATCTAAGTTATATTAATATGCATGCCTTAAAAGAAGAAGAAATATCCTGGAGTTACTCTGAATAGTAAATTATTTGTTATGGTCATTATTTAATCCATGTAGGATATTTTGCTACCATTGAAGTGTAGTAAACTCAACATAAATATTTCTTAATTACTCTCTGAAATGAGTATATGGCCGATAGAAGTAACAAATACATTGTGGGACTCCTTTGCATGAGTAAAAGCCCAATATTATGATTACGGAATATCATATTGCATTGAAAGTCAAATTTTGAAGCTTGTATGCTTAACGCTGCTCTATAAACAATAGCTCGAAGCTTTATAAATGTCTAGAAGACAAGATGGTAAATAAGATTATATCAATCTACATTCTTAAAGAAATATCTCTTGAGTATAGAATATCAAAGAGCAATATAATACATGAAGTATTTGAATTTATCATTAGAAATTACTCAAATTGAAAATTGAGTTAGAATTTTTAGACAGCTTTATGAACCAGGATATTATCGATTGCAATAATTTTGAATATATGGCTTGCATATGTTACACTTCTTGAAGGCGTGTGACTACATATCATAACTATTGAATATAAAAGCATGAAGCTACCCCTTGTCAATCACGACATGCAAGAATATATATTATTTGGAACATATAAAGTTTCTCTTGAAGAAGAACTTAAATCATGTGCTTATTGTCTTTGAAGTTTATACACGTTAGTATTAATAGTATTGATGGTGGTGCATTAAGTTTTAATTCCGTTGAATTAAGTGGTTAATGGTTAATTTGTTAGCTTGAAGACTAATATGAAACGTTTAATATTCTTAGTTGCAATTACTTGAAGTAATATGTGTGAACTTCTCATGGAATAAATTAGATTTATATGTTTTCACATATAAACAATTGCCTATTGCCTATCAAAATAAATTTTGCATTCATTTTATCCACAAAGAAGCCTTAATTAGCCACAAAGGTTATAGTTCTTTGTGCATCACTACCATGCGGGTAGATGGAAAAACTGAATTTCCTAAAAGCACATGAATAGTTGGACTATACTAGCATTTTAATTGATCTTGGAAGGATCGATTTAGCCAAGAAAATGTATATGTCTTAGCAAACATGAGAACTAGAAGTTGTTCTCTACCCCGAGTCCTATGGTGTACACCGAATGGTACATTGGATATGTGAAGTTCATGTCATAATCAATGAATACTAGAAGTATTATTTGAATTCTATGGAAGCATTAGAATTGATTATTCATAGATAATGCTTGAAGCAAGTTACTACTTGAAGTAATTATGGCATGAAAAGGGGGAGTAATTTTGGATAAAGGCATAAGAAAATGTGGATAATATATTTTTTAATAGGCATAGCCGTCCTAAATCAATATTTAAGTGTGTGTATCGGGACTTGAAGTTTCGCCTCGTCCCTTCCGGCCGAAGTTAACTTTCTCTACCGCACTAATTGCAAGTAAGCTTGTAGCTTTGCAATTTGTTGTTATCTATTATGTTAGACTGAATTTTAACGTTCCACATTACACCTGCATGTGTATCTCATTGAGCTACAACTATCTCCACTCTTGCATGAATATTAGCATAGCATAACTGCTATAGTTGTAGCTAGTAGCTATCTTTGTGCTTCCCTCATAATCAAATTGGCTAGCTAGCATGCTATGTCTATATGGTTCCCGTTGAACTAAGGAATGCTTTGCTTTCGATGCATTGCATGCATAAGCAATAGATTGATCTAGAGCCGAGCAGCCTAAGATCAGGGGGAGTGAGTTTATGAAATTTTCTCAATGGAGACTAACCCATTTGATGGGATAAATTATCGTGGAACTAAGATAGTGGATAACACAATTATGATGATTTGGGATTTATGAAGAAAAGACATTAAGGGATTTTTTGCATTTATGGCAATTAGAAAATTCTAGAAGAAATTCCATGTGAACTTGTATGTTACGTATCTATATTTTTATAGTATATGGTCCATATTTTTAATTGTATGAGTACTTGGATCAATTTATTAGGCTAAATAATAAAGAAGCTAGAGAATGAAATAGTTTTTCTAAACTATGTTTTGTGCATACCGGGGGGAGAACATCCACGAGTTTATAGGAATGATGAACATTCTTAAGTGCACTTTAAGTATTCTAGCTCACTTTGCATAATGAATAATAACCCCATGTTTAAATATGTGCGTGAATATTTCTCATAAAACCTAATCATAGCATACATAAATGGGCCTCCACTTGTAGTTGGAGATATATGAATTTGAATTGTTTTAAGCCCATGATAGGGGATATCTATTGAAGTATGCTATTAAAAGATCTAATATTGGCAATAGGGGAGAAAAGCCTATTTTGAATGCCAAATATTATTTTTTGGAAGAAGAAAAAATGATCTAGAAAAACTATCACGCACTAAGTCAACTAATAGTTTGACTAATGCTCTTGTGAAAGCATGAAGCCGGAGCATATGCCGATATTTTTAGAAATGAGAGGAGTAACTTGAAGTTATAAACTAGAAGTTGTGTTTACTAGTAGTAAACTATGTATACTATCAAGCTAAATCTACGGGACGGCCTTTGTGGGTTCTAGTTTAGTATATACTTGTTTGGGAATGGAACTCCTCCATTCTCATGAAGAGAACGCCTCATGAAGAAGGTTGAGCACCTCATGAAGAGGATCATCATGAAGATGAAATCCAACATACTAAGCGCGCATCATTAGTGTTGGATATGTAGAACAATATACCATCTCTTGTTTGGGAAATGACAGAGATAAAATATTCTCACATTGTGAGAGTATTGGGAGAAGAGAAAATAGTTGTCGACAACACTACCTCTTTAATTGCGAATGTTTCTCTTGTGAGAACCCGGATCCGGAAAATAAAGTCCATGGCAAAATCGCTTGTAGCGATTATATCAGTCAATGAAGAAAGCAATTGAGGTTGAATCTCCTATTAAGAAGAAATGAATGTTACGCTATATCTCTCGGCAAATGAAACAAATGAATATCGAATATGCAGTTAATTAGTGGATTATGAAAATCCATATAATTCTCGAAGAATATAAATCGCAACTTGTAGAAATCTCATACTAAGTATTAAAGTTTAAGGTATATATATTCCTAAATGAATATTCAAGTCTCAAGAAGAGCATATCTTAGAAGGACTGCAATCATTGAATGATTTTACAAGGAATAACACTATGTCATTGTGTATATCACTCATCTCTGATCCAGTAGAGAATGTATCTCATAGAAGAGAATTGTTAATTCACTAAGAATGAATGTACATCCTTGAAGGAATTAATCCATGAAGGATTTACCAGTCAATTTTTAAATAAACACTATTCATCCCTGAAGTAAATATAGACCCGAGAGAAAGAAAATGAGGAATCTTAAATACCGTGAAGGTGTCATCAAAACACTTAGAAAGTGTATGAAAAGCTAGCATGAAGTTAATGATATCCTCTAAGAATACCATAGAAGGTATGAGAATAATGGTGGTTTTGGCAATTGAATTATCCCCTAAATGCCAAATGCAAGGCTGGATTTATACAATCAAAATCTCGAAGATTTATAGAATACAATTTGAAAATCCACTAAGGATTAATTATAAGTATCTAAACTCTAGCATAAGATTGATACACTATCTAGAAGATATTGAATATTAATTTATTTCCCCATAATCCTCTCGAAGGATTTATTACCCTGAAGGATAATATTTTGTTTTTTGCACAATTAATAGGTGGTCATTATGCATGAAGCATATTGCTCTTGTTTATACCCATATAATTTATAGAAGAATTATGAGCCAACTTTTGAAAGTTATAGTATTATGGTATCGCATACCATTAGTTTGCACACGTTTATGAAAAGTGTGGTTTAAACCATGAAGTTTAAAGTTTGGCTTTATGAGGGGGAGCATATTTTATTGAATCTGCCTTTAAGGTAAACCACTAGAATTACAAAGATCAAGTAGATCATATTGCTAAAACACAAGTTTATGCATAGATTATGAAGATGAATATCTATTCATGAAGAATGGAATATCTTGAAGAATATATGACCAAGAAGGTTAAATGTTGTACTCTTTTTTCCCTATGTGAGTTTTTACTCGAAGGTTTCTCACACAAGGTTTTTAATGAGACAACATGTGCAATGCAATTAACGAATGCGATGTACTCTTTTCTCCAAGAACCGTTTTTTTCCCACTGGGTTTTCGGATGGAGTTTTTGACGAGGCATATGCATATCGTGGTAATCGCCCAAGGGGGAGTGTTGTAAAACACACGGACTCTTTCCTAGAAGGAAAGGAGAAGGATGAATCTAATCCTAGTCCGTTTGTATGTGGGCTCTTACCGAAACTCTTAGGCCCCGGCAGGACTATATATATATACGTGGGAGATCTATGTTGTAATCAACCAATATTCAGATGAATAAAGATTAGTCTCCCCTACATCTTGTGTCTACTTGTTCTACTTTCATCTACTACGTGATCATGAGAGACGGAGGGGAAGGTCCTAACCGCTGACGACGCGTTTCACAACAATTTGCATGTGTGGCTAATACGTGCATGACCAGAAGATATAAGTGTCGGAGTCCACGTGAGAAGATCAACCAAGGAGAAAATCATGGGGGTTATCAGATATATGCTGGCCGAATCTATTAATATTTTATTAGGGAAACGTGACGTCCTGATGCAAGTCAAAGGAGGGGCAAAGACATGTACGTATATGCATGGCGTGATGTTGCAGGATTTTTGCCGATTCACCCAATTGAGTCAGAAACGCATCGGCCAAGGAACTTCATCGGCGAGGATTTCGGAAGGAAAAGCCAGAGTCCGCGTATCGTAGTATTATTTCCCTTTAGATATTTCTTTTGAATCAAGACTTTACGTACACGGTCAGCAGCAGGCCGAGGTATAAATATAAGCCTCCGGCCATTGTAAACAAATCTACCCGATCAATACAACAACAAATCCGGCTCCGCCCACCCCTTCGAGTCCAAGTCGTATCGTCGATCTATCTCTTTGAGAGGATACAACGATCCGTCGACCTCCATAAGTACCGGCAACCTTACATTATGTTCTTGTATCGTGCGGCGGATTTAAATCGTGATGTAAGTAGTCTTGTTACCATGCTTAGTATCGTGCGGCGGATTTAGGCTATGGAACAGGAGGGTTCTTTGTTAGATCATGAGTCGTACGACAGGCTAAGGTCTAGCTTGGAGCTAGTTATCAGCTTCATTAGATTTGGCAAATCTAGTAAATTCATTAAGTTATCACGTGGTGCATGCTTTTTATTTATTGTTTAATTTATGTTTGCACACACTTTTGCCCAAATTAGATGATAGGGTTCGGCTTTATCTTATGTTAGATCTAGTTGTCATTAATGCTTTTAATGTTCTTCTTATCATGTCGCTAGATCTATTTATTTACCATAGCCGAGCTTAGATCAATCTAATTTGTTACATGTTGCTTTTTTTTGTATGCGTTTTACCTTGACGGAGATCGGGTACCGTCTGCGGCAGATGCAGGTCTTTGGATAGGTTTTGCGTATGAGTTCCTTCTTTATGGATCCTGATTCGGCAAGCTTGCCGAATATAGTTATGCATCTACACATAGCTTGTATGTGTAAGTTTGTCTATTGTTAATGTCTAGTCTGGCAAGTCGTATCATGCGGTGGATTAGCTTGTTGCGTGTATCATGCGGTGGATTGCTGTTAGGACCAAAAGGGTTTAGGATGGTTAGTCGTATGCGGCGGACTAATAAAAATAGATCCCTGTCTTTACCTTTAGATTAAGCTTACATGTGTATTTTGTTATTTATACATATACGCTTCAATGAGTAATGAGTACTTATAGATCTGTTTAGATATATGCATGCTTTTAGCTTGTCATAGTTAGATTGTATCATGCGGGATTGATCTAGTTGTGAGAAGTGGTTTAGATCTGTAGTAGGCCGTATCATGCGGTGAATTAGCTTGTGAGGGTTTAAGCTGGACTGGTTTAGAAAAACTAGGCGTCGCGGCATACTAGTTGGGTGAAACCTATGCATGTGTTATTTAGATTAGATTTATATTTATGAGTTACCTGCTTTATGTACCATGTTGTTAACTGATTCGATCTATGCAATAAGCTTTACGATATTTATATCTTGATGATTGATTTACTTGTTCAAACACTTATGTTTATTCGGTAACTGTTATTACTTTATATCTTGTACATGCTTACCGAATGCATTCATAAACCTGTGGACATATAGCTTGCAAGTGGTTTCGGGACCGTACATGTGGAACTGTCTTGGTCTCACCAGGCATGTTCCAGGATCTTATGTTTCTCTCCTTGTCAATTTACTGAGGTCAAATTGACTGGCACGCACCGCTCAAGACACCCGGGCAGATCTCACGTTTCTCTCCTTGTCAATTTACAGGTCAAATTGATGCACGCATCCGCTCAAGACACCGGGCACCGAGTTAAGCTAGCTAGTTCGGCTTGTCGGTGTGTAAGGCACAAGAGACACTTTTTGTGTCAACAATTTCAGTGTTTGATCTTTCTAGAACGGGATTTCTTAAGTTTGTTGGGGGCTTTGGGCACAAACGGAGGTCATTTTTCTTTTAGGGCCTGAGACTCTGATTGTATACTACTCAAATGGCTGCTGGCTCTGATTGTATTCTACTCAAAAGCGTATGCTTTCAACATATTCAGCTTAAACATAATATTTTTTTTTAACATGTGGTTCTTTGCGTGGGAAAGAGTTGGGTCTAATACATGACATGGCCTACGAAAAAAAAAATACTCTCTATTTGCTTCCCATAACTGTTTTTCTCTGTTTTTCCTTGTCTTGTGGACCATTTAGATCTTCGCCTTTGTTTCTGTAAGAAGGAAAAAAAACACTCTCCGCTCTGCTTGCTAGAACTAGATCAGGGGAACCATTTCTTCATGATATGGTTTGGTTTTTCTCCTCTCTTTTCTTCGTACCGTCCCTTGACCGCGGCGCTCTCGGCCTCTACTCCCGGAAGCACTGTGCAGTGCCGAGAACCATGTTCCAAATCTATGAAAAGCTAACTCACCGCAAAATCGCAGACTTAGCCATATTTTGGAGGTCCAAGTCGCCACAAATTTCAAGACTTAGTCAAATTTTCGAGGAGGATCGAAAAGAGCTCTCTGGAAGGTGACTGGAAGCGAGTGACGCGTCCGGTCCAGCGACCGGTTCTATCATCTGGTCGGGTCGCGCGCCGACGGGTTTTGGACCTTTCTATTTAACCGACGGACGCTGGCACTGGAGCGTCCCCGGTCACCCCGTGAGTCCGTCCGGTCGGTGGGCATTCAGCCCGCCGAGGCGTCGGCGACCGGAAGCACCGTCGCGTCCGGTCCTGCGTCCGTCAGTTTCGCGTCGCGATCGACCTGCAGAGCTTCTCGGAAAGTCGACCGGACCCGGCCACGGAGCGTCCCGGTCAAGACCGATCGTGCGTCCGGTCACCCCGACGCAGGTTCGTATCCGTACGAGATCCGAACAGATTTGTTTCCAATAGTGTTTTGGTCAGTTTCTAAGGCTTGGAAACGTCCAAGGACGGTTTCCTAAAAGGATAAGACCACCCTCCTCTATATAATAAAGAGGTTTATGGCCGATTTGATCCCATCTATATCCAATCGACAATCAATCTACGCACTGTCCCGTCTGTAGGTCATCTTCTTCCTTCAACCCCTCTATCCTCGCTGTTCGGCGGTGAACTCCGCGTTCTTTGTCGGCGTTCTAGGCGGCCACAATGGTCCTAGAGCAGCCCTCGCGTCGTCCTCCCGACGGGTCTTCCCGGAGGTGCGTTCGGAGGTTCTTCCAGCCGTCACCGAGCTCCACGTCGCCTCTACCGACCCCTAGATCGGTTAGGGCGGCCACGCTGCGGTGCACGCTGCTTCAAGGTCAATCGTGATCTTCGTGGGCGTCCAAGGCCCTCCCGGTGTGTTGGTGTGAAGCCCTAGTTTCACGTCAACAATATGGAAATTAAATCCCAGCGCGCCACCTAGATCGGTGGCTTCCTAGCCTCGCCGACACCCCCAGCTTGACGTCGAAAACTTCGGTAGAGCGCGAGGAAGGTGGCGAGGGGCTATTCTCCACCACCGCGCTCGTGTTGGCTGGCAAGAAGGCTTGGGTCCACCACCGCGCTCGTGAAGCCCTCGAGCGTCGGCGTAGACTTCGTCCCAGCCCAGGCGAGATCCTCCGCCCCGGGCCATTGCGGCTTGGGTGCGCCCGGATCTGCCGTTTCTCGCGTGCCGGCGCCGCCCGTGTTGCTCGGCGGCTCTGCCGGGCGCGGTACGTGTAACGACGGCGGGTTGGCGGTGCATGCGCTTGGTGAAGTTGCTCCACTTCTCCCCTTCCCGTGGCGGCGGTGGAGGTGGTGGGCTCCGTCGGGTGGTGCCGGCCAAGGGCCGAGGACGCTTCGGGGACGGTGGCACGGCGAGGATGGCGGATCCGACCTCCGGCGGTTGCACCTGTTCCTCCTCCCCGCGGGTTGCGCTTGCCTTGGGGGCTCCTTCACTACTGCGCATTTTATTTTCCGTGGCGGTCTTTTTTATTTTTCGTGGTGGTTTTTAAAACTGCCACGCAGCTAGGGTCACCGAAAATAGGTCTATTAACGATGGGCGGTTTCACGGCACCCAAAAACCGCCCCCATAAATCCGAGAAAAAAAATAAAAGAAAAAAAAAAACCAAACCCTAACCCATTAGGGTTAGGGCTTCAAGCCGCCGCCTGGAGGACACCAAATGTGGATCCACGACGGGAGGAGGACACGCCACCGGGAGGAGCACGTCCCGCGCTTCACAGGGAGGAGGAGCAACGGAGGAGGGCTGGATCCAGTCGCGTCCACCGGGAGGAGGAGCGTCGGAGGAGCGCCGCCTCCAGTCATGACCGGGCTCCGCGCGCGGTTGTTGGCATTTGTTAAATGCTAAAAGAATATGAAGGATTCTGCAAGCACATAGAACACCTACCATTGTAGCTTTTCCCTAGGATGAGTATTCTAGAGTATCGTATCCACAGCTCTGGCTAAGGAATTCTAATAAATCACAATCATGTATCCACTAACTTAGCAAACCACTAGACTAAAGTGAGGAGGTAATTGATAAAGGGTAAGTAAATAACAAAGCATACCTTAGATTATAAAAGAATAACTAAACTAATCAAGAGGTCAAAGGGAGAGATCAAGGTTCCTTTGTACTTCTCTATTACTTAGGTTCTACGATAGCAATCACACCATAACACTTCGGGACATCAGAACACTGTTGACACCTCTTAAGCTCTATTTTTATGTGTCAATTGAACATATAATAAGGTTATAAAATGAATAAAATACATAGAATAGGTATTTCACTGACACAATTCTATGAGTTTTGGTGATTTATATCTTTTCAGGGACTTGACAGGAAAATGCCGGAAAACTTAGAGAAAACCCCCCACATAATAAGAAGAATTACCACTGGTGAATTTCGATCCAAAAAGTGAACTAAAACATTCTAGAAGACACCAGGAAGAACCTGACACCCTGGGCCCACAGTGGCCTGGTGGCCGCCAGTGAAGGATAGGTCGGCCTCTAGGTGGGACCCATAGGTCAGCCTCAGCTTCTTAGGTCGGTTCCAAACCGACTTTGAGGTTGTATCTATACCGTTGTTGAAGGTCGGTTTGATCGAAGGGTCAGCGTTCATCGGCCACGACTATATAAGGATGATCCTACCTCTGGCCATAGGCATGAAAATCATTATTCATCATACTCAGCTTTGATCATAGCTAGAGCCATACCTCTCTAATTAGAAGAGCTTAGATCAAGTTGAGAGAGATTAGTAGAAAGTTGAGAGAAAGATCAAAGAACTTAATTAGAGTTCTAGATCTGTTCTTGAGAGATAGAAAGTAGAGTTGAGGAGAAGAAAGGGGAAGTACCGGGATGCTGGGGTGACTCCTCTACGCTTGTACCTCTGGGATCAAAGGCTTCATTGCACTTGATCTTGAGACTTCTTTGGCGGATCAACCTTATATTTGAGTAAGTTTACTTATTTATATTTCTTTCGGTTTATGACTCATTAGAGTACTTTGATTCTTGTCGCTCTTGAATTGAAGTTGTTACCCCTAGTGCAAACGTGGTGTTTGGACTAGATAACTCATGAATACACCCTAATTACCAGAGCGTGGTAGATCGTGGTAGTGACAAGTACCATTGATTCATTTGGATTCCACTTCCCGTAGGATAGGACACGTAGGACATAGTTGCTGGGGGATTAGTGAGTTTTCGACCATACTTTCCCTTGAGTACGTCCCCATTAAGAAATATCTTTAAGCCTTACAAGGATATAAACTAGACAACCATAGAAATCTTCTCACATTTTATCTGAACTCCAGTTCCTTCCTATTATCTCAGGGATTTAGTTTTGTCTCATTACCCTCACACCATTCTCCCCGTGGATTCGATATTTAAAACCCTCTCCCTTGAAGTGCTCATCGTTTACGTTAAACTACCCGGACTATACAAATTATAAATAATTATGTAGGATAACTTTTACCAACAAACACTAGCCACAGAAAGAGATGAGAAGGGGGGCTACGAAGCTCCGACTACGGTCCTGCAAACACCAACCCAAACGTGATGGAATACGTCGGCCATCAGGGCTGTCACCACCTAGGGCTACCACAAACTATCCGTGGGGTTGGGTGCAATCTCAGGTAAGATATAGCCTAGACACCATGTCTATACTATCGATTACTACTCTAGCTACCATGAATAACTAGAGCCCTCAATATGAGCGGAGATCCCATGCAATAGTATAACAACTATACTAACCATATATGAAAGATATGGAAGTAAATAGAGAAGATAAATATATGAATTATAAGTCTTACAAAGAAAGGATATAAGACATACCAAACTCTATAGACATCTCTAGAACTGGAGCATAACTCCACTCTCCTTTACTCTTGATTAGATCTAATCTAGATCTAATCTACTTCTAATTACATGGCTAATATACTTTTTAATTACAAGGCTAATCTAATTCTAATCTACTTCTAATTCACTAATCCCTAAGAGAGAGTAATCCTTACATTGGGACACCTCTACAAGCGAGAGATAATGAATTAAAATTAATTAATAAAAAAAATAATAATAATTCCATAGGCCTAGGGGTCTATATATAAGGGTCTTCTTATGTCCCTTCAAAAGCAAAGAATCAATGTGGTACTAATCCTTTCACCACATCTCATTATAATATAAATAAGTCTTCATGGGCCAAATACTTGATTTAGGCCCAATTAATCCCGTAGGCCATATTTTAGAATCTTCCATTACTTGTAATATTAATATCTTCTTATTACGAGCTCCAAATATAGCAAATAATATATCGGTTTCGATCGTCTCGACGAGCTCTTTACAATGGTGCTATGTTGGAATATGTTTGTAACATGTTTTATGCTTCATATGTCTTGCAAACTCTAGGCTTTTCCTGTTTAGTCTCTAAAAATATATAAACCACCAAAACTTGTAGAACTATGTTAGTCAAGCCCTAGTCTATGTGATTATTCATTTTAAGCTCTTATTCCATGTTTAGTTGACTATTAATATTATGCTATAACAGGTGCCAACAAGTTCCCCCAAGCTTACCCTTTGCTAGTCCCTAGCAAAGCTAAACTTAGCAATGGATCGGGGAGTTGCTATAACGCTTTCATGCCTCAAAAGTACACATGCTTTCAAACAAAATTTCTCCTCTATATTAGAAAAAACTTTTTCAACCATCAACTTACCCATATTATCTTTAACCATGGAGCTTATAGCCTTTTCTTAGGATCTTGAGCAATTGAAAGATAGAACAATCAAGTTAAGCACCATGTCTCAAACTCTTTGTTCAACCTTCATTCGGAGTCTTTGCAAATTTTTAAAATAAAACTCAAAGTTCCTTTTGTATGACCCTCTCAAGTCTCTCGTTTGTGGTATTTATGGATCCTCACTTAGGCATTAATGTTGTGTTGTCTTTCTCTCATAATATGTGGTATTTTTTGGACTAAGGCAGTAAGATACTATGCCTTCTTCTCTCTCACCCTATATCTAAGGCTTATATCTAGAGCTCACAGGTGGGAGAAAACTAAATCTACTTACTAAACATATATTATAAGGTCAAGCAATCACTACTACAGATTCGTTCATCACTACGCCCGGCATCACTTTGCTGAAATTTAGTTAACCGGCGGCGATGAACCACACCCCGCGATGATGAGCCGTTCGAGGCGTGGGAAACTTCGAAACTCCACGGATTCGAGCAATTCCGGCGGTGAAGACTCGGATCACCACGGGGTTGAATCATTCCCCTGCGGTGGTATTGATGGACCTGGATCACTCAGCGGGTTTGAATTAGAACCCAAAAGCGATTTGAAGATTGACACAACCGGGTTGAATTAGAACCGATAGCGATTTGGGAGGGGAAGCAAAAGGAACCGATAGCTCGCGGGGTTGAATGAAGAAGGAACAAGAGAAACAAAACGGAGATGAATTAAAAACGATCGAGAGTCATTATATATTACTAGATAATATATTTACAAAACTAAAAAAAAAAAAAAGCGGTGGCCGCCATCGCCTCCGCCCGGCCGCCCCAGGCCTCGTCCTCCGCTGCCGGCCTCGTCCTCACCGCCCGGCTGCGTTCCCGCCCCGCCCGGCGCGTTCCGCCGACGCGGCGCGTTCCCGCCACCGGCCGCACAGGCTCCCGGCCTCGCCCAGGTATCCCCCCGAGGATGTCGGCCATGGCCTCGACCTTGAAGGCGTAGAAGTTCGCCTTCGACCAACGGCCAAGCCACCGTTGGCGAGCCGACTTGTTCGCCGGGTTGGTGAGCTTCCTGAGGGGTGTCGTGGAGGCGCCCCACGGTGAAGACAAGCTCCTCGTTGGTGTAGACGCCGGCCATCGTTGATGAAGAAGAAGCTAGCTGCCTAGGGTTTATGGAAAGAGAGAGGCTAATTAGCGATGGAGATGGTACCAAATCAGATCGTTCTTATATAGTAACAAGCCATGGAATGCATGTCGATTGTCATTCCCAAGACGCGGCGCCATGAAAACAGTCAACAGCGCACGACCGGCTCATCCAATGGCCGTCGCGATCGGCCCGTCTCCCCACGAAAGGCCGACCGGCTACGCGTTTGCGCGCGTTTCCAATGGCCGCTTCCTCGGCTGGCACGGCGTTTCCCAACAAACCAATCCCGAAATCCCCGGTTTCGATCCCCAACAAGCCAGTTTTTGACCATTTTTCCAAGAATGATGATCGAGTTTAGAATTGTTATTTTCAAACAAGGAATGCATGCTTTACATTGTTTACGATTTCTACACGATCAACCACACGTACCTTCGATGCCGACCGGTGAGGGAGCAGGAGGGAGGGAGACGAGAGACTTCTGCTGGCTGGAGCACGAATGACACACAATTAGTAAGCTGTAGCACGTCCACAACACTGCCGGGCCATTTATAGAATCAAACTTTGTACCGCCCAACGGATAGCCATCACTTTTTTTTTCTTTTTTTACCACAATACTGTAGCTGTCACGTTCACTTAGCGTGTTCACAGAGGCCTGTGCTGCATGCATGCCGCTGGCTTGGAGAACCGCGTTGCCAGTAGTATTCACTGCCGGTTAGGAAACCGACAGTGTCTCTGGAATCGATGAGAAAAGCCTGTGGCATAGCGCTGCAGCGTCGACGGGTTAAATCAATGTCAGTTAAAACACTGCCGGGTGTAGTTTCACACCCGGCAGTGATGTGTAGATCACTGCCGGGTTACGTTTCACACCCGGCAGTGATGTGTAGATCACTGCCGGTGCAGATCTTTCTGGCAGTGGTATTCGTGATCACTGCCGGGTGGGAACTTGGACCCGGCAGTGAATTCGAAATATTCAACGGCCGCACAGTTCTCCACTCGATCGGGCTGACCATTACTACACCAATCTTTGGCGCCTTCGCCACCCGTCCTCCGTACAATGGCGGTCGACTCAACCACGCCATCTCGCCTATTTAAACGGCAAGGGGGACGCTGTGTTTTGCACCCGGCTTCTCCTATCAAGTTTGGGTTGAAGATGAAGCTCCCGGTGAATCTCATCCTCCAACCTCCTCAATGAGTGCACGTAGCGACCTCGCCGCTTCTTCGATCCCACGAGGTGCTATAAGAGACTTCTTGAGGTGGTTTAATTTTAATGTGTTAGTACACTTTGATTGTAGCATTGACCTATCTCGTGAATTGGTCTTTGTTACCGTATATTTAGTTCTATGTAAGGTCTTTGCTATGGAAATATATGTAATGTAAGGTCTTTGTTATGGAAATATATGCAATCAAATTTCTTATACATTTGTATTTTCTATTTCTTATGAATGTTGATTGTCTCTTCGATATCTTTGAGTTCCCATTTTTTACCCTTGATCGAACATAATGAAGACGGTTGCGTCGATGAAATATCTTTGCATATTGTGAGGAAAATTCAACGAATATATATCCAAATCTAATATGAATGAAATAAAGTTATATATGTAACAAAAACAAAGAACAAATAATGAATTTTATTCACATCCATATCCCCTTAAGAACAGATAACCAAAACCCCAGCTTGCGTGAAGCATCTACTCGTATATATGCAAAGAAGATCGCAACAATGCATGCATGCAAAGGAGTGAAGTGACAACACTGTAAATTCACTTTGCCGGGATACATACAAACAACCGGTAGTGATCTTTGTATTCACTTTGCCGGCCCCACTCAAACAACCGGTAGTCATGTTGTTATCACTACCGGTATATCTTAATACCCGGCGGTGATGTACCTGACCGATCAACTGCTATAAATCAAGGCGCCCGGCGCATCCACACACATACCCAAGCACGCACCCACGAGCTCCCGTCACCACCCCGCACGAAATCCACTCGGCTCTTTCACTCTCTCTCTCTCTCTTTTTAGATTTGTTCATGGCTCCAGGATATTACATTGGTAAGGATATTTTTTTTCTTGTCTAAAATTCCTATATATATGCATATATAAACAATACATATATATATATATATATATATATATATATATATATATATATATATATATATATATATATATATATATATACTATATATATTTATGAGCTTTGTCCTTTTTTTTTCTTTTTATCGCTCACCGGGTGGTATGAATGGTCCTCCTCCTTTGCCGCCGCCACAAGAACCGTGGTTTCCACACCGGCGATGAGCCATTCACCCCGTGTGGACACAAGGCCATTCCCTTATCCGATTCGTCGTATGTAATTTTTTCTAACATTTTTTATTTCTTATTTTACTATAACAAATAGATCTACAATTAGTTTAACTTAACGTCATTTTGTTTCATTTATATGTGTCACAGACTTTATCCCCAATACAATGGCTAGAAACAGCACTTAGGTGGTTCTCTATCTCTGGTTTTGTGGAGACCACGACATCTAGAGCATCGTCACATGGTGGTGAACTATATACGTGTGAAATAAGTTTTTACATCCCTTCGAGGATTCCAGGACACAACAGCCACCTAATCCACGAGAGGGGAAACGAGAGAACGACCGTGCGAAACGCCGAGTACCATGCCGTTTCCTTGTGCTTAGATTCTCTTCGACGTGTTTGCTACATTGTGCCTGATTTCTCGCACTTCAAGATATTTGCCTTGTCTGCTGATAATATCCCCCCATGGCAATATAGCAAATCTGTTGGGAGTTTAAACCATGATGATGTGGTAATAAATTAAATTCATTATTTTGGCAATGCATATTAGATAGATTCACATCATCCTCATTCATTTTGATTCTCCCACTTGTAGATTTTGCTCCACGATCTTACTTATGCTTGCATGTGGCTTGGCGGCCGTTCTCGACCAAGCTTCTGAGGCCAGGCTCACGATTGGGACTTACGTTGCACACCTCGGCCAGCAAACTACGGAAGGGCGACAATGCCGCATAAGGTTTACTAACTTAGACACCGGTCGATTCGGTGGGTTATATCTATGGTCGAGCATTTTTACGTCCTTGCGAGGGGCGAGAGAGTGCAATCATAAAGGCATTGACCTTCATCGACTCAAGCGGATACTTAATCCGTGACATCAATTACCGATATTTCTACAATCCTACATTCTTGTGCATGGATCACAAGCTGGACCCAATAATGCTCCCGGACGGCGATGATGATGATTAGTGTGTTTACTATGTTAATTATTTGTAAGGTTGTATGGATCTGCCTAATTAATTTGTAATGTTCTTGTGGCCCATGTGGTCTCAAACTTTTTACGAGCCTTTCACATGCAAATGGGGAAGCACCCACAGTTTGAGGTTTTTCGGAGTTGGTTTGGTACTTTTCCCAGTTTATTTGAATTTCTCTGACGCCACCCTGTAATTATAGATTGAACCGAGCGTACCCACGAAAAAAGAGCCGGAATGCTTTGCTAGACTTTTCCACGAGGGGTCTCATGTTCCCTAGGAGGCAAATCACCGTGGAGGTCAAAAAAAAAATCTTGTGTTTCCATCGTTTAATTAGCCTTCTTGTCGCTAGTTTAGCTAGAAAAAAATCATAGTAATTAAAATATTTATCGAGAAAAACCTAAGAACTTGTGTGGGGTCATATTTTGGGTGTACATGATCGGGAAAAAAAATTCAAGCCATTTTCACCAAGGAGGATTACACATCCTTCACAAAGGCACATGATCCCTACCATCGAACCCGGGACTATACTGAGTGTAGTTCTTGTGCTCAATGTGGTTCATATGTTTGCTCAGACGTGTTGTAGTGGTCTCAAACTTTTTCGAGCCTTTCACATGCAAATGGGGAAGCACCCACGAAGTTTGAGGTTTTTTGAAGTTGGTTTGGTACTTTTTCAGTTTATTTGAATTTCTGCGCGACGCCACCCTCGTAATTATAGTTTGAGCAGGCGTACTCACGAAAAGAGCCGGAATCTTTGCTAGACTTTTCCAAAGGGTCTCATGTGCCCTAGGAGGCAAATCACCGTGGAGGTCCAAGAAAAATCCTTGTGTTTCCATGGTTTAATTAGCCTTCTTGTCGCTAGTTTAGCTAGAAGAAAAATCATAGTAATTAAAATATTTATCGAGAAAAAACCTAAAAACTTGTGTGGGGTCATATTTTGGGTGTACATGATTGGGAAAAAAAATTCAAGCCATTTCCATCATGGAGGATTACACATCCTTCACAAAGGTACATGATCATCCATGAAGTGGCATCATTTCTATTTCACTTTGCCGGGTTGCGTGTAATAACCGGCGGCGAATAGGATTGGGGTGAAATTTTCCAAATCTATCCCAACCTCCCGCCATTTAGTTCCCCCACGGCTCCCAAACCAGCCTTGCCTATATATATAGGTGAGTGGCTCGGAGCAAAATTTTGGCAAGCCATTTGAACAACGCGCCATTCTCTTTCTCCCGTAGCCGAGAGCACCCGGATTCGCCCGACGGGCGCACCACCAACTCCAACGTCGCCGTTACAAATGCGTCCCCTACGCCACCCGGCCGCCCGGCCGTCCCCTACTCTAGCGGAATCGAAGCTTGACGGCGTTCTCCCACGCGCCGCGCCCTCCCTCCGACATCCCCAACGCCGCGCGGCAGCATCCTCGCCCCCTTCGGCCCCTTCCACGGTGAGAACTAATTATCCTGTAGGTTTTGAGTTTTTACCTATGAGAATGAGAACTAATTCGCCGTTGTCTAGCCTCGTGTCGCCCGCTTGGTCTTCCTACACGCCAGACGGAGGACCGCCGCCACACCTCTCTGCCGTCCGACCTCACGCCGTCTTCCTCTTCACCGCCCGACGCCCATACCGTCCGCGACCTTGTCCTCCTCAAATCCTCCAAGACAAGATAGGAGCGCCGCGAGGCGCCACAACAGTGAGTCGTCGGTCCACGCCCTTTAGGTGTTCGTTGAAATGCCTGTCTCGGTCACTTTGCAACTTTGTGCTCGAATTGTGATTGAAATTCATGAGTTAGTGTTGTTCGAAATCCGGTTTGGATATTTTAAATATATGTATGTGCTTCTTGTACAACATTTATGAGAAACATAGCAATATCATCCTATTTTGGTTACATGTATAGGCAAACATGGCGTGGTGCGTAGTGTTTGTTGGTCGCGTCTTGGGGATCTATCTAACACGGGAAGATTGCTATGCTCAAGTCCAAGGCTACGCTAATAATTGTTCTGAAAAATACAACACCGAAGGTGTTGGTATTTGCTAAGCCTACGAGGAATATTATGATGGATAATCCGCAGCGCCGCGGATACCGGTGAGCACTTCACCGGGGTGATGGGTTTTAAATATCGAATCCATAGGGAGAACGTAGAGAAGGGGTTCTTGAGATTTACTACTGATCCCTAAGTGGTTTTAATAAAACTAGATAGATAATAAAGATAAGGAGTTCTAGTAGGAAGGTCTTGTTCTCACTTCAAATAAATCATTTGCACATTGTTCTTAAGAGGGGTTGTCATGAAGAAACTCTTAATAAAGGGGGTTCTACGCTAACAACGCAGGGTCTCCCTACGATTTCTATAAACGGGGGCGGGCGTAACAAAGGACTCAATAGTCTTTGTCACCACTACGATCGGCCTTAACAAGTGTCTTCACCCCGGCCTATAGAAGGTATTCGTAATAAGCTAGTCAATCTAAGCACCACGCTTACATTAATCTAACAACTTTAATTCAAGAGCGACAGGAATCAAAGTAATCTTATCAAAAAATACGAACCTTAAGAACAATAGAGACAATATCACTTACTCGAATGGAATTCGAACAATCCACAAGATCTCGAGTCGTGCTCAATGGCATCGGCTCGGGGGGAGGCGATGATGGAGGCGCCAACTCGGAAGGAGGAGAAAGAAGATGGACCAGCGCCGACGGCTCAGGGCCTTCCTTCTACTCGCCTCAACCGCACTCTAATTCTCTCAACTTGCAAAACTAACTCTCAATCTAATTCTAATCTAGAGCTTCTATCTCTTGTCGTCGTTGATGATCGATTGAATTGAAGATTGAACTGAGATTGATTAATCGGGGAGGCCTAGGGGTCTATATATATGGGTCTTCTTATGTCTCTTCAGCTTCAGCGAGCAATGTGGTACTAATCTTCATGCATCTCGTGCTTAACCGACGCCCTCGGATCAAACCGACATCAAGCGACCGGATTAGATTGCGTCTTAGAGGCGGTGGAGGAACGTTAAAACAGGGGGCGACTTGGGGGCCAAGCCGGGCCGATCGGCCCGATTATTAGGCCGATCGGCCCAGGGTGGGTTCCACTCTGGGCCCCGCGATGCGTCGTGGCTTCTGGAGTCTTCTAGATGATGTTTTCTTCGGTGCCAAGTTTCGTTCACGTCGGGTGTATTCGAGCCTTCTAGTCTTGCCGGAGTTGGATTGCGTTACGATTTCTATCGTTTTTACATTAAGTCCTCACAAATCACAACTTTACCAAAACTCATGGAAATCATTAGTATAAACCCCTAATAAGGTTGTCTAATTATATTTTAGTCCTTTTCCATGTTTAATTGACAATTAAAAGTATGCATTAACAAGTGTCAACAAGCTCCCCCACACTTAGGCTTTTACTGGTCCTCGATAAAAGGATGGTCTAAGCATGGATCATGATTATATTTCCATGGTCATACACGCACTTTGGGATCTTTGAGCATGAATTGGTTAGAAACAGATCACCTTAAATTCTTAAACCAAGTCACTTGGAGAGATTTTACATAAGTTTTGAAAAGAAAACATAGCTGTACTTACTCCTTTGTGACACTCTCAAGTCTCTCAAAGTATATTATATCCTCATAGTTAAGTTTATTATATATCATATGTGAAGCTCAAGAACATGTAGCACACTTACCTTGTATTTATTGCCGAGTCAATTGTGGATCCATGGAGATAGATGTCATAAGTCACGAGATCAAGATGTGCATGTGAATCAAGATTATTATTATCACTTTGCTCTCTCTAGTTGAAAATCTTCTATCTCCCCTATTTATATTTCTCTCCTTTTTTTTTTTTGAGAGGTAACCAGGCTAATTATTAGAGAGGTGGGTTCTACTCACCCTCGAACACATGTCCATTTTTACTCTTTATTTATTAGAGAAGTGGGCCCTACTCACCCTCGGACACTTGTCCATTATTCTTCTCTTTATATTTTTTTTTTTTTTTTTAGAGGGGGTTCTTCGACCCGTAGAGCACTTGCTCATTTTCTCCTCTCTCTCACTTTTCTCTCCACTCTTAGAATTTTTAACATTTGGCTTTTTCATAGCTGTACCTTTTTTTTTCAACAATTAAAATTATGGGAGATAGAGATTAACACTTTTAGAGCATGGATACTTTAGTGAAAGCGATTATGCGTGATCTTGATCGTAGACTTTAGACAAATTTCAACATGGGTCGTGGTTTTGACAAAGCTCAACACAAGAAAGCAACAATTAATTAGATATATCTTTAATGATTGCTACGGCTCTATTAGGATGTATCATTGATCACAAAGGAGAAGCAACTAATGACTTTAATATTTTGAAATAAATAACTCTCCAAAGACAAGATAAAAGAAAGAAGATCTTATTCTAACTTTATTCTTTCTCATGTTTTAAGCAATTAAAGCATCCCAATAAGTGACAGATATATGTAGGAATTTAATCATGCAAAACTTTGTTCAAGACATATTTTTCATATAGGTAAACATACCATAGAGAAGGCTTATTTAATTCGAACGGAAAATAAATTGCAAAAATTAAAAAGTTTTAGGAAGCGAACCCGAAGCGGTGGACGAAGCCGGGCCTTAGTGGGGGGCGGGCCGGGGCCGATCGGCTGTTATTTGGCCCGATCGGTCCGCCTCGTTCCGTGTCGGGCAGCGGTCCGTCGTCTTGAGTCGATGGTTCCGTTTTTATTCGAATTTCTTGATTTTTGTCGCGAAAATTTCTGTTTGGTCGGCATGTCTCTCCCCCCCACACTTAATTCCTGTTATCTTGCATACAAAGCATGGTGGAGACAAAAACATATCCGAAAAAAATATAGAAGAAATATTTGACTCAACTTGTGGATTACTTTATTGATAAAAGAGAGAGCACTTTATTATATAATTCGAACTTCCTAAAATTTAAAAAGCAAACTAATATTATCTAAACCAAACTAAATGACTTTAATTTAACTAATCTTTAAGACTCAAACGCTAAGACTTATGTGCTCTCTAATTGTGGTGCTTACATAGGGCCCTTGCCCTTCTTTTTGAATTGCGACTAGCATCCTCTTCCCCGATTTTTACGCTTCTTCTTCCCTTCATTCTCTAAGAGACGGAGGACGGAACTAGTGAGGGTGCTATTGACGCGGTGAATCTCCTTGCATGTTTACGCAAGGGCTGCTACATCTAGAGCGAGGTCGGCTACGGTCTTTCTAGTCTTTTTCTTTTGTGGCATACGGCGGCCGGCCTCGATAACGAGGAATCCTCTTGATGCGCGTGACTCCTTAGCGCGGATTCCATTAATGGTAGTGCAGCGTGGAGGTGCTGTAGTGTACTTGTGCTCCCTCGTGTTGCCGTTGGCGTCCATGCGAACTTCGTGTGAGACGCTCGCCCTTCTTCGGTTCTTCAACCTTCATGTAGCTAGGAACATGGATCGGCTTCTTGGTGCGGCTTCGCGGCGGCGATCATACGGGCTGAGCATACATGACTTGCTTGCGTCCTTGCGGTGGCGGCGTGTGCGAGGGCGACGAGGTGGAACGAAAGGAATTGGAGTATGATCGGGTGGTATGACGGCGGCGGCTTGGGTTGCTTGATGGAAGGAACAACTTGCTTGGCTTTCTCATTGAAGGGGACAAAGCTGCTTTTTTATACCCATGGCTGCTAATTTGGAGATTAGATGAGAAAAGAGGAGGGTCTATCCTTGATTATATATGGGTCGATTTTTTTTTGGGGACGAGATTGGGTTTACGGTACTAAAACAAATCTGGAAAGTGATTTTTTCCCGTAACTAAACGTGCAAGAGACCGTGTGGGACAAAAGCAGGGGCGTGAGAGGGGGGGACCGTGGGGGGATCGGCCTGTTATTTGGGCCGATCGGTGCGGCCACGTGTCGCCTCGCGACGCTGCTTACGTCGGTGGGTGCTCTAACTCTATTATTATCCCGAAAAACCGGTGTCGGCCCATTATTCGTGAAAATTAATATTTTTGGGTAATTCAAGAATTCGATAACATCTAATTCTTCTAAATCTTTATTGGGCTCTAAAAATATTTTGATGCGATGACCATTTACCTTGAATAGCGTACCTTCGTTATCTTGAAGAGTGACAGCTCCGTGTGATGATGAACTCACCACCTTGTATGGTCCTTCCCACTTGCTTCGTAGTTTTCCATGTCCAGAAAAGTCGTACCACGGAATTAAAAAGTAATACACGATCGCTTTGGGTGGAATTCCTTCTTCTTGATTCTTTTGTCGTGCCATCTTTTGGTTCTTTCTTTGTAGATCTTGGCAGCGTGGGTACGCCTTCTCTCTCCATTCTTCCAACTCGAGATAGTTGCATTCTTCGTTTTGTTCCTTGCGTCAAGGTCCATGTTCCACCTCTTGATTGCCCGGTGAGCTTTGAACTCTAGCTCAACAGGCAAGTGACATGTCTTCCGTAGACCACCGGTAGGGACATTTCGATGGGAGTCTTGTAAGCTGTCCGTCCGATAAGCCCAAAGAGCTTCGGGTAGCCTGTCTTTCCATTTAGTTCCCATTTGGTCAACCGTTTTTACGTAGGATGTTCTTGATTTGCTTGTTTGACGTTTTACGCTTGACCACTTGTCGGGGGTGATAAGGTGTAGCGGCGTTATGTTGGATCCCATGAGATGAGAGGTACTTCTCGAAATTCTTGTCGATGAAGTGGGACCCTCCGTCACTTATCACTAGCCTTGGTGTACCGAATCTTGGAAATATTATTTCTTCAAACATCTTGATTGAGCTTTTGTGATCAGCCGGTCTTGCATGGCATGGCCTCAACCCATTTAGAAACATAGTCAATCCCACTAGGATGTACTCGTAGGGTCCGGATTTTGGGAATGGTCCCATGTAGTCAATTCCCGGACATCAAAGAGCTCGATTTGAAGATTGGTCGTCGGCATGGGCATCCCTAGAATTGATATTGCCATGTCTCGGCGGCAGGGCATTCACCTTCGTCATCAAGTCTCGTGTGTCTTGATACATGGTTGGCGAGAAAAATCCGCTTTGCGGATCTTTGCATGTGTGCGGAATGCTCCATAATGACCCCCATATGGTGCTAAGTGGCACTTCTCGATAATCAGTAGTCCTTCTTCTGCGCGTACACACCTCCCCGTAAGCCGTCGGTGCATACTCGGAAGAGTTATGGCTCATCCCACGTGATGGCGACTCTCATAAATAAGCTTTTTCTTATCGGCCCCCACATTCGCACATATCCTGCAACCATAAAATTAACAATATCTGCGCATACCGGGGGATCGGATCGGGAGATCCGATAGAGCATGTCGTCCCTCATAGAGTCATTAATGGGTAACTCTGTGGGTTTCTCAAAATGCATTCTAGACAAATGATCGGGCAAATGAAATTTTCTACTCCTTTCTTATCTCTAATTTCTAAATCAAACTCTTGGAGCAAAGAAAATCCATCGTATTAATCTTGGTTTAGCATCTTTCTTAGTGAGCAAATATTTAAGAGCAGCATGATCGGTGTAAACAATAACTTTTGCTCCTACCAAGTAAGATCTAAACTTGTCGATAGCATAAACAACAGCTAGTAACTCTTTTTTTCGGTTGTGGCATAATTAAGTTGAGGTCCGTTAAAGTTTTACTAGCATAAGCAATAGCATGATGTTTCTTGTCTTTTGTCTGTCCCAAAACAGCCCCCACAAATAATCACTTGCATCACACATAATTTCAAAAGGTAAAAACCAATCGGGGGTTGAATAATGGGTGCGAGAAATAAGAGCATTTTTTAGAGTTTCAAAAGATTTAAGACAAGCATCATCAAAATCAAAAGGAACATCCTTAGCTAACAAGTTTGTAAGAGGTCTAGCAATATGAGAAAAATTCTTTATGAACCTTCTATAAAAACCAGCATGGCCAAGAAAACTCCTTATTCCTTTAACATTCACGGGTGGAGGTAGCTGTTCAATTACTTCTATTTTAGCTCGGTCTACCTCTATTCCTCTTTCGAAAACTAGATGGCCTAGCACTATCCCTTCTCTAACCATAAAATGATATTTTTTCCAATTAAGGACTAAGTGCTTTTCTTCACATCTTTGCAAAACCTTATCTAAGTTTTCTAGACAATCATCAAAAGTTTTTCCATAAACAGAAAAATCATCCATAAAAACTTCCATAATCTCTTCAATCATATCGAGGAAAATATAGACATCATGCATCTTTGAAAAGAAGCTGGAGCATTACATAATCCAAAAGACATTCTACGATATGCATAAGTTCCATATGGACATGTAAAAGTGGTTTTGCTTTGATCAATTGGGATGGATCGGGTTTGATGATACCCGAATATCCATCGAGAAAACAAAAGAAAGAGTGGTTTGCCAATCGTTCTAACATTTCATCAATGAAAGGCGTGGAAAGTGATCTTTCTTTGTGGCTTTATTTAATTTTCTATAGTCTATGCACATACGCCAACCGGTGACGGTTCTCTCGAGGAATTAATTCGTTCTTTTCATTCTTAACTACTTGTCATGCCTCCCTTTTTAGGCACAACTTGCACGGGGGCTTACCCACTCACTATGTGGCACGGGATATATAATCCCTGCGTCGCGAAGTTTTAGAACTTCTTTCTTTACCACATCTTTCATCGCATTATTAAGTCTGCGTTGAGGCTCTCTAGATGGTGGAACATCGGGATCTGTAGGTATACGATGTGTGCAAAGGGCGGGGCCGATGCCCTTTAGATCATGGAGTGAGTAGCCGAAGGCTGAACGATGTTGTTCTAAGACAATGAATTAACCCGTAAGTCTCTTCTGAGTGAGTTTATCATTAATGATCACGGGGGACTCGGATCATTATGCGAAAAGGCATATCTAAGACCAGGTGGTAACGGTTTAAGTTCAATGGGAGGTCTTGAGGTTTCCTCGAATTCATCGAGAGGTTCGGATTCGGTTGGATTTTCTTCCTCTTCCTCGATGAAGAATTCAGTTACATCTTCTTGATTGGATTCTACGAAATGTTCTATAGATGCTTCTTTCACCTCTTCCATTGGGTGCAGTTACGGGACTGGTTCGGTCTCGGTATGAATCGAATGTGCGGTGTAAGGAAAATTTATCTTTGCCTAGACAAATGTCTAGTTTTCCCGTGTGTCCTTCTTTAAGGAGTCTTTCTAATGGATGGCCTAATAAAAGGTCAAACTCCCTAATATCAAAGATATAAAAGCTCGGGTTGATTAACATGTCATTTACCCGAATAGGTAGAGTGTAAAGAATTCTGAACTTTGGACAATTTGCCCAGAGGAGTGTTTTAATAACTTAGTAGTAGGAGATAATGGCATGTTCTTGCTAAATTGCTCGAAAAAGGATAAAGCCATTATATTAGTTCCTACGATCAAGTTATAAAGTGCATCATAGGTGATTGCATTAATTATGCATTGAATTGGTACGTAAGGTGATTCCAAATGGATCACATCGGAAAGAAAGTTCGATTCTTCTAACCATTCGCACTCATGATGGATGCGAGCTCCCTAGTGTGTTGTCTTGAGAAATATTGCTCGATGCGATCAATTTCTTCTTGTGAAGAAAATTTGCGTTTTCGAGGTTTCTTCTTTTATGATAATTTGAGGTGTTTCCAAAATCGAAAAATAATTCATCCTCGATATCATTCATAAAGTCGAGGAAAGAATGTTTTTCCTTTAATGATTACGTAGCTACGGGTTGAGATGATTCTGGCATAGGTTCAGGTGTAGCTACTTCTGGAATTTCTTCTTCTAAAGATTTCTCTTCTCTTTGGATCATCATTGGTGCTTTGGCTAGAATGTTGTCTAAGATGGTTCTAGCTTCACTAGATGTAAGATGGATGAAAGATCCATGTGAGGAGGTATTCAAATAGGCTCTAGATTCTTTATTAAGACCAATATAGAAATGTTGAAGTAAAATGTGGTCTTGAAGGCCTAGATCTGGTCGGATTTGCAAAGAAGTTCAAAACATTCCCAGGGATGAACTCAACGACTCACTATCCTCCTGTTTGGAAGATATGATCTGGGTTCTAAGGTTGACTACTTTAGAAACGGGGTAAAAGTCCGGCGAGTAAATCTGCACGGAGAATTCCCCAATCGCCTTTCTTCTTCTCCTTGGTTCTATCATACCATTTGGCGAGCTTTTCCTTTCGGTGTGAACGGAAAGAGCTTCCAACGGATAGTCTCGTCGGACATACCCTCTATATGAAGGCAGTCACATGTTTGCTCAAATTGTTGGAGATGATGATAAGGGTCTTAGCCTTCTATTCCTAAGAAAGTGTTGGTTTGGACCATCTCTATTAACCGAGGGCGTAGCTCATAGGCTTCGGATAGAATTGGTTTGGATGATGGTATAGGCCTAAGGCTAAGCTCCATAGGTGCCGAAAAAATCTTTAATGGATGTAGTATCCATGATAAAGAAAAGGATAAGAATTTAAACTAAAAAGAAAAAAGAAAAAAGTATACTCAAGAAATCTCTAAACCGTTTTCCCAGAGCAACGGCGCCGAAATGCTTGTTGGTATTTGCTAAGCCTACGAGGAATATTATGATGGATAATCCGCAAGCGCCACGGATACCGGTGAGCACTTCACCCGGGGTGATGGGTTTTAAATATCGAATCCACGGGGAGAACGTAGAGAAGGGGTTCTTGAGATTTACTCTGATCCTGAGTGGTTTAATAAAACTAGATAGATAATAAAGATAAGGAGTTCTAGTAGGAAGGTCTTGTTCTCACTTCAAATAAATCATTTGCACATTGTTCTTAAGAGGGGTTGTCATGAAGAAACTCTTAATAAAGGGGTTCTATGCTAACAACTTGAGGGGGTCTCCTACGATTTCTATAAACGGGGCAAAGGCGTAACAAAGGACTCAATAGTCTTTGTCACCACTACGATCGGCCTTAACAAGTGTCTTCACCCCGCCTATAGAAGGTATTCGTAATAAACTAGTCAATCTAAGCACCACGCTTACATTAATCTAACAACTTTAATTCAAGAGCGACAGAATCAAAGTAATCTTATCAAAGAAATACGAACCTTAAGAACAATAGAGACAATATCACTTACTCGAATGGAATTCGAACAATCCACAAGATCTCGTGAGTCGTGCTCCAATGGCATCGGCTCGGGGAGACGATGATGGAGGCGCCAACTCGCAGGAGGAAGAAGATGGAGGCGCCCGACAGCTCAGGGCCTCCCTTCTACTCCGCCTCAACCGCACTCTAATTCTCTCAACTTGCAAAACTAACTCTCAATCTAATTCTAATCTAGAGCTTCTATCTCTTGTCGCCGTTGATGATCCGATTGAATTGAAGATTGAACTGAGATTGATTAATCGTGAGGCCTAGGGGTCTATATATATGGGTCTTCTTATGTCTCTTCACTTCAAAGCAGCAATGTGGTACTAATCTTCATGCATCTCGTGCTTAACCGACGCTCTCGGATCAAACCGACATCAAACGACCGGATTAGATTGCGTCTTAGAGGCGGTGGAGGAACGTTAAAACAGGGGCGACTTGGGGGCCAAGCCCGAGCCGATCGGCCCGATTATTAAACCGATCGGCCCGGGGTGGGTTCCACTCACGGGCCCCGATGCGTCGTGGCTTCGGAGTCTTCTAGATGATGTTTTCTTCGGTGCCAAGTTTCATTCACGTCGGGTGTATTCGAGCCTTCTAGTCTTGCTTCGAGTTGGATTGCGTTACGATTTCTATCGTTTTTACGTTAAGTCCTCAGAAATCACAACTTTACCAAAACTCATGGAAATCATTAGTATAAACCCCTAATAAGGTTGTCTAATTATATTTTAGTCCTTTTCCATGTTTAATTGACAATTAAAAGTATGCATTAACAAGTGTCAAATGAAGGTGAAGTCGCCGCCGCCTACAATGGTGCAAACTAGTCGGCCCTGAGATTGAAGACAAGCCACCCCACATACTACCGAAGATTGCGAGAATTGCTGCTTAATTGGTTTTGGAAAGATGTCATGCTTTTATTTATGTCTATGACTCTATGGTCATTGGTCTTTTTATTTTAGAAGTTGAAGTAGGCTTAGTTTCTAGAACATTAGGTGGATTTTGTTGTATGTAACCATTAAATCCTGTAATATTTTGATGATATTAATGTATATATGATGCTTTTATGGGTTTAAAAAGAGCTGATTTCAATCAATAAATTCAAAAATTTTAAAAAATTAAAACAAAAACGCCGGGTGGCATGGTCCCGACGAAGGAATGAGAAACAAACCGGTAGTGTAACTATGCCAAACACTATCGGTTTGAATTACTAACCCTCATCGACGGCGAAAACATCACATCGGCTACATTAACCAACCGATAGTCTCCACTCTAATAACGCTTGTGCGGTTGAAATCAGCGGCGGTGTTCACGGAAAGTTCACCGACGGGTCCATAGTAAACCGACATTGTTTGCTCTTGGATACACCGTCGTCTCAATCTAACCCGAGAGTGACAAATTTACGATTAAATGCCGGTTCGTTAAAAAAACCGGCGATTAACTCTCAATATCAACTCTGCCGGTGACTTCCGAACTGCGGTGCTTGGATCAAAAATGCTGCCGGTCCGTGGAACACCCGGCGGTGTTCGGTGGCGATCGCTGCCGGTTCGATATCAAACCAGCGATCTCTCCTCGCAACACCGCCCGGTGTTTTTGACCCGTAGTGTTTGAACCCCACATCACAACCGCTATGGTTATGCGGGTTCAGTTTTCGGCGGTGAAGGGGGGTTATGGCCCGGCAGTGATGGACAATTCTGTAGTAGTGAATGGATCCAAAGTCACGAGTCATACTTATCAAGTGATGCATGTGTATGGTGGAAACCTTTGCCTTGAGCCCATTTTGATCCACGAACCACTCAAAGTTGCGCGCCTTGATCATCATTTGGATCACCTCGACCCATCCACCATGACCACCATGCACCAACATTGGCTTGACCAATCTCCAACTAAATCAAACACTTAGCATAGAGAGTTTAGTCCTAGGATGTCATCAATTTGCCAAAACCAATCTAGAGATCTTCAGCCGCCCGTGCGGGCGCCCCTGCGACCTCCTCTACGGTCGTCTCCTCAAATTCGCCTCCTCGCCGCCTAGGTCACTACGACATGTCTTCTGCAGGCAACTTCACACTAAGGTTACCATGCCGGCGACCTCGCCTACCACGACTCCTCCAAATGACCGCCCGGATGCTCGAGCTATCGGGGCACCCTCGGTGCCTCTGTCATGCGCCGTGCATGGGCGGGCGCCCCCCGTGCAGCCACCGCCGATCTATAAGTTCGGCGTCTACTTGGCGACCTGCACCTCGACTTCTCCTTCTCGACAACGATGCCAGCATCTACAATGATGACAATGACAAGTCGGCTCCTCTCATCTTCTACTTCCGGTCCAGGTGTCGTCACATCCCGATTGGCATCCCCTTTGCCACCACCTAGTGGGTTGGGCGGCATGTGGACACGCCGCCTCGTCGAGCGGTGGGGGAAATGTCATGAACCAGGATCGGGCCGGCCCGGGCCGGGCTATCACGGGCTGACGATCCTGGCCGGCCACAGAAGGGCGGGGAGGGCGCGTCTTGCGCGGGCGGGGCGCGCCCTGCCGCCGCCGCCGCCTCCCTTCCCTCCGTGTCCAACTCTACTTCGTCTCCAAGTTAGGATTATCTTAGGATTTTTGGTGTGTAAAAGGGAATATTCCAATCTATAAGGAAAACCCTTATTAGGAGATAAATAAATATTGCTTGTAAAAGGTATTCTAATCATATAAGGAAACCTTATAGAGATTGCTTACATTACAAGTCCCACTAGTCGGGCTATATAAGCGAGAGGCATGTAATCTCTTTGGGGAAAAGCAAGCAATAAAAATAGTTCATATCTATCTCGCTCTCTAGCTCCACCCGCCGCCGCCTCCACCCTGCCTCACGCCGCCGCCGCCCGACCGCCACCACAGCGCCGCCGCACCATACCGCCGCCGCCCACGCGCCCCCCTCCCCCCGCCACGGCTCCTCCGCTCCTCGCTGCTGCCCGTGCCGCCGCCCGGTCGCCGCCCGTCGTCGAGAAACTGCAGCCCCTACGCCAGCTTCACCGCCCCAACGGTCGACGAACACGTGTCAATTCTGGTCCAATCTAACCTGTCTCGACAAGTATAGATTGATGTAATCACCACATAACAGTTTGGTGTCGTATATACTTTTGTTAAACCTATTTAGATTTATTAATTAATTTGACACGAAAAAATGTAGAGGTACATTTCAAAAAAACTGGAGAAGTATTTAATATATCACAGTGATTTTTATTTTATGCCGGTCATGCCGCGCTCAGATCTCGAATCAGATCTAGAGTTAATTGTCTGCTTAGAATTCTTTTTTTTTTTTGTCCATGTGGATGACAGCCCCAATGGTGGGGTGGATCCGTGGTAGAGGATCGGGGCCCTCCGCTGAGTGTTTACTCCTATTTGTTATTACTTGCTAAATGCCCGTGCGTTGCAACGGGAAACATAATACCAAAATAACATTCATTCGTCCTTCAAATCTGGTCATCCTTGAACTCATGTGAGCCCTCCTCTAAAAGAACGAAAGTAGTATAGACTATCGGCAATGTCGGCACTCAGCATAATGTGAGATTGGGATGCACACAACATGCACAGTGACAATCGGTTTTCAAAATAGCAACAACAAGCAATATTTTTTACCTGAAAATTTTTCTTTAAATCATTTTGCTGGTAGTATTTTTTTTATAGAACTAATTGAGTACTTCGACACTCGAATCTATGGAGACTTGTTTAGTTCTTTTCCTTCGGTTTTTAGTAGAAGATATTTTATATTTTTTTCTTCCCATTTTTCAGAGTTAATAATATTTCTTCTTAGATTTTTTTTTTTAAATGCGATAAAATCCTATTCCTGCATCCGCTTGGGTTTATCCAATCTAATCTATGTGTACAAGAGATTTGATTAGAATTTCTTTCTTATATTTTTTCTAGATAAAAGTATAATTCATATGTCTTTAATACCGGAAGATTTATAATTCATATGTCTTTAATACCGGAAGATTTTTTTAGGCTTTTTCCTCCAGCGTTTTAGATTCCGATCATATTTTTAGATTTTATAGATTGGAGGTCTCCATCACTTGCACTCCAGCACTTTGCAGTTTTGCAAAGTGAACACAAAAGTTTGCATTTAGTCTAAACCCATATTTGCAAATCTATCTAGAAAACATACCAATCGCAATTATAAGTGATATTTTGTGGGGTGATATTACTGATTTAATATCCAAAAAATAAATTTCTATTTTTAGCTAACCCATGTGGCATGCGGTTGGTAGACTGATTTGCACCCTTAATCACGGGAGCGGGGTGATTAGACCTGGGTGGGGTGTTTAGCCGGGGTGAAAATTTCTATTTTTAGCTGGGCGGTGTTTTTACGTGGAGGCGGGGTGAGTCTGCCCGGTGGACTATTCCTTTTCACTCTTTTTAGTAGTATAAGATAAACCCATATTTCTATCTAGATAACATACCAATCGTAATTATAAGTGATATTTTGTGGGGTGATATTACTGATTTAATATCCAAAAAATAAATTTTTATTTTTAGCTAACCCGTGTGGCATGCGGCGGTTGGTAGACTGATTTGCACCCTTAATCACGGGAGCGGGGTGATTAGAGCTGGGTGGGGTGTTTAGCCGGGTGAAAATTTCTATTTTTAGCCGGGCGGTGTTTTACGTGGAGGCGGGGTGAGTCTGCCCGGTGGACGATTCCTTTTCACTCTTTTTAAAGTAGTATTAGTAGTCATGATGCAGGCGGGGCGGGTTGTGGACCGTCCACGAACCGCAAGGCTGTCCACCAAGCTATTTAGCGGGCTATGCAAACGTCCTCAAGCCGCAAAGATATAGCCGCGAACGGCCGGTGGGATTAGCGGACACACATGTGAAGCCCGCTAACTTCCGCAAGCACGCACAATGTTCAACGAAACAAAGCATTTTAATCCTTCTAAAAAACAGGAATATGGTTCTGTAATCACACAGTGCCATTTGGGATTCGCTCGTGTCCTAGCAATTATCAAGCTCCAGTTTTATGAATTCTGTTGTACTCTAAAATTCCACACGTTGCCAACCATCTGAATAGTGAATACTGAACTGAATAGAGCATGTAATCTCAATTCAGCGGTAACCTCCCTACCCTGCTCTTCCCAGTCAACCCGGATGCACAGATGATTGATCGATCTTACTTGAAAATGCTGGGCGTTGTCAATGATATGTACATAAACATAGAGCAAGGAAATTACAAGGCCTAATGGTAAATCGATCGATCGGCGGCAGGAGCTGAGCAACTCTAAATGCAGCAGCCATGGAGATGGTTCATCACTGGCCACCATCTTCTTCTAGCTCGCAGATTCGACGCTTGCTCATGTGCTGCTGCTGCTCCATCACGTACCGATCGCCATCGACCCGCGGCGCGCGGGCGCCCGTCCAACGAGCTGCCTGCCTGCGGCTGGCCCTGGCCTGCCACGCCCGGCTCGTCATCGGCCACGACCGGCCGGCCAGGAACGTGCTACTAGCTCGTCGAATCCTTGTTCCTATCTTATCGAGAGGCAGACCATTGTTGCGGGTTTTGCGGGACTTTGCGGGCTTGCCCTCTTGTCCAATGGACTTCGCGGGACAGCCAACGTCATGCCGCGAAAATGTTGCAGCTCGTCCGCATCTGCCGCAAAGCATGATTTTGCGGGGCGGACATGTGGGCTGCGGTAAAAACCCGCCCCACCTGCAACCTGAATTAGTAGTATATAAGACTCGTAATTGTTTGTTCCATCCATACCAGTGACGTAGTACAGCCTGGAGCGTAGAAGAAGGGCCATTGACTTCGTGCATCGATCCGGATTCAGTGGCTTGTCTAGATCTACGACAGAGAGCTACAAATAACTTGTATTTTTAGGTTTATCCAGATCTCGAGATAGTTGCCAGCTAATTCTGGAGTTTATTATTTATGATCGCCTTGTCGCAGATCTCTAGATAGTTGCCAGCTAGTCTGTTGTTAATTGCGGGGATTTCCCGATTTCATAAAAAAGTTCACCTGCATCCACAGCCTAATTATATAGCCAAATTGCAAAAATTACCTTGAATCCTACAGTTGTCGCCATCTCTCATTGACTGAAAGCTTATTCGGCTATCTGTTCACCCACGAGCCAACAGTGTTTTTCTCTCACAACAAATCAGTACTTTTCTGTTGGTCAAAAAAAAAAAATCAGTACTTTTCTCTCGTAACAAAACTGTCGGTGATTATTTTTTTTTCATAAGGGACAGGGGAAGATAGAGGGTCTCCCAACTTCACTACCGGAATCGAGAGATATCCGTGAGCCATTGCTCACGGGATAGGCCCTTACACCCACAGGGAACGGCTATCCCGTGAGTTGCTCACGGGATATCCTGCACGGGATAGAAATCATCGGGATAGCAGGATATCCCGTGAGCTGCGACTATACTCACGGGATATCCTATCCCGTGAGCAGACAACGCTCACGGGCAAGACTTAACGGGGGGCCTCCGCGACGTCAACGGGGACGGAGGCAAACCCGTTACGGACCCCTCTATCCCGTGAGCCTAACGGGGTAGCTCACGGGATAGGCGTGCCCCGTTACGGCCAGGTGTCCCCTGCCACGCCACGGGTGGCGGGGGTCCCACCACCGATATCCCGTGAGCCATACGCTAAGCTCACGGGATAGCTTTGGTTAATATCCCGTGAGCTGTGCATATGGCTCACGGGATATCTGGTGGTCGATATCCGTGAGCTGTGATATGTGCTCACGGGATATCCTTTGATCGATATCCCGTGAGCTGCTCACGGGATAGATCCATTTATTTTTTTCTTTTTTTTTTGTTACAGCCGTCAATTGACACACATATATATCCATATATAACACAGTTATTGCAGCGGACAATTGACACATATATATGGCACAAAACGACACATATATTACATAACATCCAACGAGTCACAAGTTTGTCGTCCCTCACTAGTTCACAAGTTCAATTCCAACAATTTCAAGTTCACAACCTCACTAGTTTGTCGCCTAAACCATCACAACCTCACTACCAACGGGGCCAGTCCTCTTGTTGCGCCGCACCTCGTTCCCAATTGTTCTGATTCGAAGTTGGGTTCGAGGCATGTGATTGATCCTGCACGTAGGCAAAGATATTGCATTTGTGAGACAAAATGAAAGGTAGATCTATTGACTTGAAAAAAAGAAAAACAAGATAATTCGTTAGAAATTTCGGCAGCACCTCCCCTGCACAGAGGGGTTTCCAAAACCTGCAACAAAACAACGGCTCGATGGCCGACAACCACATGTCCAAGTGCACATCTCATGGTGCATTCCAAACACCATACCATTTCATTTTGGAGTTTAGTTTGAGAAACTCACGGGAGAGGCACCATGCGGTGGAGGGAAGGCCCGGCGGTTGGCCGTCGCCCGGCGGTGGACCGTACATCGGTGGTGGTGGTGGAGGGTACACCGGCGGTGGTGGTGGAAGCGAAGAAGATCTCCGGCGGCGGCTCTTCACCAATCTTGCCTCCAACACGCGCGAGATCTTTGTTGGAGAGCTTCCATGCTCTTTCGGGATGGGGCGGCCTTGGCCGGCCGGGCGGTGCTCGGGGGCGGCGGCGGGGCGGGCGGGGCGTGGCGGGCGCGGCGGCGGGTGCGGCGGCGGCCGGCGGCGGCGGGCGGGCGGCTTGCGGCGGGGGCGCGTGTGTGTGTCTGGTGTGTGTGTGTGTGTATGCGTGCGTGCGTGTGTGGGTGGTGTGTGGATAAGGTAGGCAAATGTCGATTTTTAAAAAAAAGATTTACCTATCCGTGAGCGGCTCACGGGATAGAGCTTCCCCTATCCCGTGAGCGAATAATATGCTCACGGGATAGGGCCTGTCGAAAAAAATCCCCCACACCCCCCCAAACGGGCGGGAAAAATTGCCGTGCCCCGGGCCGAGGTGGGTCCCACGCCTATCCGTGTGAGCGAGTAATATGCTCACGGGATATCGACCCAATATCCCGTGAGCCGCTCACGGGATAGGGGCATTTTTTAAAACATTTTCCTCTCCCTCCCTTTCTCTTTTCCGAAGAAATATTTGTAAACTTTGATCGACTTTACTTCAAAAATACCTTGTCATATTCACTCATCCATACATAAGTGATGCTTTAGTGTAAATTTTACCATTATTTCATGTGGTTTTATCTCTAGTTCTATTTACCTAATTGTAGCATAAAATTATAATAATTATCAAAGTAATCTTGAAAATTCTCAAACTTTCACATGACACAATCTCGATGTCATTTGCATGTAGAAAAAGTTTCATAGCCAAACCACAACTTGACCGCCACAACCACATGAAAACACACTTGATCATTCGAACAAACATGAAACTTCTACGTAGATGTTGGAGCTTGTGAACATCGTATGTGCCAACTTGTGCGAAAACGTTTCCAAACTTTTATCATAGCCTTGGCATAAGATATCATGACATAATATCAAATTTCATGATTTTTTTTCATCGGTTTTGCTTTTCTATAATTTTTAAACCACCCGAGCACAAAATAGCGTTCCTAATTTCGTATTAAGATATTCAGTTTCTTTTTTTTTTTTTATATACAAGGCCTTACTATGTGCTGAGTAAGAGAACTATAAATTTTCTACTATTTTTTTTTCAAAAATTTCAAGCACTTGCAGTTCAAATTTGACCTCATTTCAAAAATTACCAGAAAAGAGAATAATTCTCTAAATATATCAAATAAAGTCAATAATTCACCAAACTTTAACATAGAGTTCCATATTATGTGTAGGGAATGTAGAAAAAAAGTTTGGGTCCCAAAACAAAAATAAAAAAAAAAAAAAGGGTTTCCTCTATCCCGTGAGCCACAATGTCGGCTCACGGGATAGAGGCCTCTTCAGAGGCCCTCCTTTTTGCCTCACGGGATAGGGCCTCTCACGGGGATAGGGGCGGCCGGTGCGGCCCCACCCCCAGCCAGCTTCGCGGCGCCAGACGGGCATCCCGGCCCCACCTCCACCTATCCCGTGAGCCGGGCGCAAGGCTCACGGGATAGGGGCTGACCGTGCGGCCCCCCCGGGCGGCTTCCGCGGCGCCCGCAGGGGGCACCCTGGCCCCACCTCCCCCCTATCCCGTGAGCCGGGACGCAGGCTCATGGGATAGGATAACGGAGCGGGGACGGAGGGGGGGGGTGGACGGTCGTTACCTATCCGTGGAGCTGGGGCCTCACGGGATAGGTCGAGTATCTACCCGTGAGTTGTTGCTCACGGGATAGAGTCTATCCCGTGAGTGGTTGGTATCCCGTGGCGGTCTTGTATGCTCACGGGGTAGAACCCTCTATCCCGTGATCGTTTTTTTTCGCTCACGGGGAAACGATTTCCTCACGGGATAGCTCTCGTTTCCGTAGTGGCTTGGTTCATTGCATTTCTGACCAAACTGAAATGTAACTAAACAAACATAACCGTCAACGGTTGTCACTACGACCTTGCTGCAGATCTCGAGATGATTCCCGTTTGGGGACAAAAAAATGTACTACTGTGTTATATATCCGGGTTCAGTGGCCATCGGAGGTGCGTAGCTCTAGATCTACGACACAGAGCTACAAATAACTTGTATTTTTAGGTTTATCCAGATCTCGAGATAGTTGCCAGCTAATTCTTGAGTTTATTATTTATGGTCGCCTTGTCGCAGATCTCTAGATAGTTGCCAGCTAGTCTGGAGCCAATTGCCTGCTTATGGGGGATTTCCCGATTTCATAAAAATTTCACCTGCATGCATTGATTAATTATATAGCCAAATTGCAAAAATGACATGGAATCCTACGGTCGGCGCCGGCTCTTCAATTGTCAGTGATTGAAAATAAGCTGTCGGTGATTTATTTTTTTATATAATCGTCAAAGGTTGTCACTACGGCCTTGCTGCAGATCTCAAGATGGTTCCGGTTTGGGGGAAAAAAAATTACAGTATAGTACACTAGTATTTGTAGTGCTTACCGAGAAGGTAGCGTAAATGGTCGCGCACCTCGAGGTTTTTGTTTCCAAGCTTGGGCAACGTGTACTTAAATATTTTCCGATTTGATAAATTATTGAACGGCCCAATTTGACACAGCGAGACTGAAAATCCTAGAGTCGGGGCACGCTATAAATATGTAAAACACCTGTCAGTTTCCAGTACCTCCAATCCACAGCAATAGCCCAACAAGTTCCACTCTCCTCCACACCAGTCCACCAAGCAGCAGCCAAGAGCGCTCGTTAAGCATGGCGAACCTGGTAACAGGAGCCATGGGCAGCCTCATCCCCAAGCTCGTCGAGCTTCTCAAGGACGAGTACAACCTGCAGACCGGCATGAAGAAGCGCATCAAGTCCCTCACCGAGGAGCTCGAGTCGGCGCAGGCCGCTCTGCGGAAGGTGGAAATGGTGCCGTGGGACCAGCTCGATGAGCAGGTCCAGATCTGGGCTCGCCAAGTCGGGAGGCGTCCTACGACATGGAGGACGTCCTTGACACCTTCTTCGTCAGTGTCAAGAGCCCGGACTCCACTAAGCAGAAGAGCCTGCCTAAACGCTTCGGCAAGAAATTCACCAACTTGTTCACCAAGAGCAAAGCACGCCGTGAAATCAGCGTCAACACCAAGGACATCATGAGTCATCTGGAGGAGGTGACGGAGAGGTGTCTCAGGTACAAGGTGGGCGATATTGCTGTGGCCATGCCAGCCACCGCGTCCGCTGTTGATCCTCGTCTTCACGCCATGTACAACAAAGTGGAAGACCTTGTTGGCATCCACAAGTCAAGTGGTGAGCTCATATCCAAGCTGCAGCCCCTGCAGCGGGATAGCGCAGCAAACCTGAGCATGAAGACAGTATCAATTGTTGGAGTTGGTGGGTTAGGCAAGACCACTCTTGCCAAAGCTGTCTATGATAAGCTTAAAGGGGATTTTGGCTATGGAGCTTTTGTTCCTGTTGGCCGGAATCCTGATTTGAAGAAAGTTCTCAAGGACATTCTTATGGATCTGGACAAGGAAAGAAGCCTCCAGTTAAGTGCTGCAGTATTGGATGAAAGGCAACTCGTCAATGACCTTCGCCTCTTCCTTAAAACCAAGAGGTACGTATGAACCACCCAATTTTTAAGGTTTTATGTGCTAATATACTGCAGCCAATAATATTCCGTCCAGTAATACGCACAGTCGTGAGTTTAATTATGTTTCATGCCAATCATTTAAATATGTGTAAAAAACTATTTATATGCATTAAGTTTGGTATTAGGGAAATATCATGGGCACATTTATCTTTATTATTTCATAAAATTATTATTTTGCTATCGATTTTTCATACTTGTAATCATTAGGACTTTCTATTTTGCAAACCGTGTATATGTCTGAAATGACACATATTTGAGACGTGGGGCTGGTAGTAATCATTTTATTGTCATGAAAATTCATTTTATCAATCCATTTTGTAGATAACCTGACTATTAATCAAAGGCTTTTAAATCTTCCATTGTTAGGTATTTTATTGTTGTTGATGACATATGGGAAATACCATCTTGGGAACAAATCAAATTGGCAATTGGTGATGATAACAATTGTGGAGCTAGAATACTTATAACTACTCGTAAGCATGAAGTTGCTGAAAAAGCTGAAGAAGTTTACAGGCTACGACCACTTCCTGATGATAGCTCTAGAGAGTTATTCTTTACAAGAATTGGTGGTCATAAACAATACTTGGTTGATAATAAGAAAGATGAGGTCAGCGTTAAATTTCTAAAGAAATGTGCTGGCATACCACTAGCTATTATCACCATGGCTAGTTTACTGGCGGGTAAACCAAGGGAGAGGTGGGATGAGCTATATAGGTCTATTGGTTTTGGGAGCGAAGATAGCGACCAAGCAAAAAATACTATGAGGATAGTATCCTTTAGCTACTATGACCTTCCTGCGCATCTCAGGACATGCTTGTTGTATCTTAGTGCATTTCCAGAAGATTCTATTATCCCTAAAGATTCATTAGTATGGATGTGGGTAGCTGAGGGATTTGTCAAGAAGAAACAAGGCATGAGGTTATTTGAAACTGGGGAGGGTTACTTCCATGACCTCATAAACAGAAGCATGCTGGAGGCGGTAAAGCCTCGCAGTGATGATAGGATCGTCACTGGCTGTCGTGTCCATGATATGGTGCTTGATTTCATCCGATCCATGTCAGACCAAGAAAATTTCTTCAGTATAGTCTTGGACAATGAGCAAGGCTCGTTACTAGAGAGCAATAGTGTGCCCCCGTAGGTTAGCCCATCATAATAGGACCATGGGTCATGGACATTGTCAAATTGATGATTTGAATATGGCAAAAGTGAGGTCGATGTTCGCCATCAGCTGTGGTGTTGAGGTGTCAGACCCCATTCATGGATTCACGCTTCTACGTGTGCTAGTTATAGATTGCAAGGCAACTAAAGGCAGTTTTGTTTTCAGAAATGAGCACGTGAGAAATCTACTTCACCTAAGGTTTCTTAGTATAAGGGGAACACTTGTCGATAGCATCCCAGAAGAAATAGGACGTCTGAGGTTTCTGCAGGTGCTGGACTTGAAAGCTTCATTTCTTAAAGAATGCCAATCGCTCGAGAGGTTGCCGCAACAGTTGGTGTGCCTGTGGCTTCCTAATCGTGAAGGCATGTCTAATTATTATGATGGCAAGTTTTGGGTGCCCAGCATTCGTAGTAATGATGACATTTTTTCATTGACGAGGCTGACCTCCTTGGAGGAGCTGTCAATATCTGTCTCTTTCCAACAAGTAAAAAGTTGGCATCTTCCCACGGAGCTCAGGGACCTCAAACTTTTTATTCTGGACAACAGTGAGGCTACTGCCGAAAGGAATTTCTGGGAATGTGTACGCCATCTCAACAGGCTCGATCACCTAACTATTGTTGGTGGTGCTTATGGTAGTATGCATGTAACAGACTTCATCCTCCCTGGCGGCCTCCGGCACTTTTGTGTAGGCGGAGCCCTCTACTTCTGCAAGCTGCCATCATGCTTTAGTGCTTCGTGTCTTTCTAACCTCTCCCACCTGGTGCTGAAGCTGGAACATCTGGATGAGCATGTCTTGAAGATGCTTGGAATGTTACCGGAGCTCCATTTTCTCGGCCTGGTAGTGGGGACCTCAGCCCCAGTAAGCATCGTCCTCGTCGTCAGTGAGAAGGATGCTGCAGTAGTCTACTTCCCCAAGCTGCGGTGCTGGGAGCTGGTGAACGCGATGGTATCGTTCCACACCAACGAAGAGGACAAGACCATTTCATTTCACATGTGGAATGAAGAAGACGCCAGGTACATCGGCAAGCCCTCTGTTGCCGAGGACAAGTTGCAGAGTTCCATTCTTTCGTGTAGCACAGGCGGCGGCGACGGCACCAACGCCGCCAGCGCAACTGGAGGAGCACCTCGCGATCGCTTCATGCCATGTCTCCAGGTGTTTCGTTTTCGTTTTCGCTTCAACTGGATGGACGACCATCGTTGCTGGGACAACCTTGGCTTCGAATACGGCCTCCCTACGCTCCGGGAGATCTGCGCAGATACGACCAACTATAAGACAACGGCTGCAATAAGCAGTGTAGCCAAAGAACATCCCAACTGTCCAGCGGTTCGTGTGGGGCCATGGTGGTAATTAACATTTTCTCACAACAGGTAATTCATCTAACCATATTACCTGAAATAGTGTCCATCTGTCTATATATTTATTGAGAATTCGCATCCCATAAATAAATACCTTATTTCTCTTCCTCCTCTCTCGTCATACTAGATCGATCCAGCTTTCACAAGGCGGCGCCGGTGACCACGTGCAAGCCCGTCCGGCCGTCCCTTCTCCCAGCGACGGCTTCTCTCCCGGCGGCGGCCCCTTCACCTCGATCGGCCGCGACTCCACACACGCCGCCCTCCCCCAGAGGCGGCCGCGGCCGCGGCTTCTGCTTCGCCGTCCTCTTCACCAGCATCTTCGGCAACTGAAGCGGCGCCACGTCCTCACCCGCCACGGGCGTCGAGGGCGGCGGACGGCACCTGTGGCCTCCTGGATGGTGCTGCGTCGGTGCCTCCCTCCTCTACCCAACCAGCGGCGCCACCTCCACGCCACCGGCTCACCAGCGGCGGCCGTCAACCCCATCGGCTCTCGGTTTATCACGGAGATCCTGTGTCGTGGTGGATCCTGCAAGCAGCACCACAAATTATGATATTTATACATGATCCTTCCCACCGTCGTGTCTTTTTATGTGCGAGCACCTACATGATGATACTTTTTCATGAATTTTGTACGTACACGGTCATGAATTTGTTTGGAATGATTTGACGCTGCGCTTTGAATATATACTATTTATTTCTTAACGCTTGCTGCTTCGACCAAGAGTGATATGATATGTACTTTGAAAATTGGACTGAAGAAAAAATAATACAGACACTCTGTTCTGCTTCATTCTCAGAACAGGGGAGCCATTTCTTCAGCAAACACACTCGTGATGCTTGGGTTTTTCTTCTTCCCTTTTTCCCAGGCCTTCGTGCATCAACAAGTTGGCTGACTTATTTCTTCTCTGGAAGCCGTGCCTCGTGCATCATCATTTTCTTTTGGGCGAACGCAGAGTGATGAGTTCATGGACAGTGCATCAGGACAGGCAAATGTGAGGAATCCAAACAAAGGACAAATTTTGCACAGGATGTCGTCATAGCTATACCTGTTCATCTATATGGGCCTGCTGGCCCAACTATGATCCAACCAGGCGAAATTTATCGAGTTCGATCGGATCAGGCATAGGCGCCCTTGGGCCCAGCTTTCTTTTCTGCCCTGCTGGAAAGTTCGAGTGACGTGCAGGCCGATAATTTCACTGATGGGCCGGCCTGTTATATGGAAGATAAATCCTTGTAGCCCCTCCTAGCCGCCAACCAACTCAGATTCCTCTGGTCTCAACCTCTTCCAGCCGGCGGCAAGTCCTCTCCCCGTCGGCCACCACGTCCGCCCGCCGGGATCTGGCAGCGCCTGGAGCAGCGGACAGCACGCACCGGCCGGATTATTAAGTTCAAATGTGAAATATCTAGTGAGGCCTTGTTTAGATGGCTAAAATTTCTAATCTTTTCCCCACTTTCTCTCCATCACATCACATTAAATACACCAAAAGACATATGTTTGGAGTATTAAATGTAGGTAAAAAATAACTAATTACACAGTTTAGATGTACATTCGAGGCGATTCTTTTGAGCCTAGTTACTCCATGGTACGATAATATTTATCACTAACAAACGAAACGCGTCTTCTACGATTATGCGATGTGACATACGGAGCAAAATTTTAGCCATCTAAACAAGGCCTGAGTTAATATAATTCATACTATATACCTGAATCATGTGCAGACGCTCGCGTGATGCAGTGGAGCTGGACACCACACACATGCGAGACTGTTGAACGCGTCTACTATTTGAGGCGTACGACGTTAGATTATTGGACCGCCCAAACTGCATTGCAGGTGTGGGGAGCCCAGCCGTAAAGATTGACGAAGCAGCAGCTGGTACAAAGTCATGTTACTACTGAGGAACGTGGGAGGCTATGGAATACTACTCAACTTCGGTAGCCACGGCATCAGATAGGTGGTGGTGGAAAGAGAACAAGCGTGTGGACGCACCGAGATATACAGTGATCAGACGACGACAACGACTCCCGACTCCCGAGGTCTCCCCTGCTTGGATTCGGCGGGCAGCATTGGACACGATACAGTGATGATCAAGCATCCACAGACCCATCCACAGACCGAGACAGACCGAGCTCGTCCCATCGGTCCTCAGCCGTCAGTCAAGCTGGTGCCCACACCCTGCCTCTCTCCATGTCCAATGTCACCGCTGCTTCTTGGTCTCTACTCATGCATGGTTGAGTAATTTCCATTGTGTTGGCCAACTGCGCCGAGTGTTTTTATTATTAGGACTTCTTTAGTTCCGGATTTTTTGAGTGCCAAAATACACCATAGCACACTGCGGCACTTTAATTAGTTTTTTTATTTTATTTATGCAAGTCCAAATAAACACCAAAACTTTGGAATACGTTAGTTGAAAATCCTATTTCTAGGTTGTTTTGGTGTTGTGTTGACGGTATTAATTAGTCGTTGGTTACCGTCAACAGAAAGCAGGTTTAGATTTAATATGATGATGATAGCCCACAATGTATGTATGGATAGCCACTAATCATGTACAGGGGTAAGTGACAATAATATTGGAGATAGTGGTGACACACACACATCCCGAGCACTAGAAGGAATAAATAGGAAATAACAAGAAAGGGAAAATCTATGTTGAGTTGGCTATTCTAATATCGCCAATGCGTCAAACTATAGTCTACATATATCATTCATGGTTCATTGCGTAGATGGGCTAAAATGATGAGGAGATGCCTGCAAGGGCCGTATATGCCAGCCGGTGACATCGGACGTGGAGGAGTGCAAAGGACGAACAGAGCTGTCACCTTCTGCCGCCTACCTCACTACCGTGGAATGCCGGCATTTCCCAGATGATTCTCTATAGACCTAAGCACCACGCTTACGTTTATAGAAAACTACCTAAACCCCCTAGGTACCCCCCCGACCCTACGGATCGACATGGCAAGAGTAAAGGTAAACCCCAAGGTACACGGACCATCACCCGAGCTTAGTTCTACTATGTTCCAAGAACAATATATGATTCAATTAGCCTAAAGTTAGTCATGTTAATTATCACATCATACTAACTATACTCTAGTTGGCACAATATGAATATAACATGAGGATAACTATACTCTAGTTCATATGCATTGCGATATAAATAATGAGACTTGAATAAAGGAAAGAACTTCATAGTAAATTACCAAAAGATCCTTCCAAGGAGACAAGCCCTCCTTGAAGCTTTGCCTAACTTGAATCCTACTACTAAACTAATGAAGTGGAGAGAGTAGAGCTCAAGGTGAAAGTGGTAATGTGATGTGTTGTGTGTGTGTGTGTGTGTCACAAATGAGGAGTTCCTCTCTTTATATAGTGGAGAGGAGGAGGGAATGGAGGGCTCTCCTTGCTTCGAGGTGTTCTTGGCGGGAACGCAAGCTTGCACCGCATGCAACCGCCGAGTGAAAACCGCTCCAAACTGCCGAGAAAGGGCGGGAACAGAGGACAAAAAATTTGCGCCGACCGCCGTAGTCGCCGGCGGCCCCTGGGCTGGGCCTCCCGCCCCGCCTTCTCTGTTGCACGCGTTTTGTCCTTCAAATGTTGGGCCTATGATGGTGCATGGGCCAAATTGTGCGCTGGGTTTGGTCCTCTTGATTGATCCACTCCTTGGCGTCTTTTATTCAATACGCTTTCTAATTTATTTGATTTACTTTGTACTGTTTCCACTCTTATACCTGCAAAAACACAATTTCTACGAATACAAGTGGAACTAGGTTAGAAGTAAAGGTATATGTAACATAAGTTTGCCCCTTTTCTCATGAATTGGATAAAGGTTGGCGGTATAATATACTCGATAATGACCGCCAACACTGGGCGTTCAGCTCACCATGCTAGCGCAAGCATGCTCCAATGGACAGGACGACACTGCCGAGTTAATACTAATGGTGTTACTGAACATTGATGCAGATGCAGGCACCGTTCGTGAAATATTTTGAATTCGGCTACCATAGCATTTTTCATCTGTGTTCGATAATTATTGTCTAATTATGGACTAACTAGACTCAAAAAGATTCGCCTCTCGCACTTTTTAGTCAAACTGCATAATTAGTTATTTTGTTTACCAATATTTAATGCTCTAAACATGTATCAAGAGATTTTATGTGATGATATTGTAGCTACTTTTTAGGTTTGCTTTTTCGGTTGCATTGGAAGTAAGTTTAGTTGGTGAAATATTTTGGGTTCGCCTACTGTAGCATTTTTCGTTTGTATTTGGTAATTATTGTCATACTATGGAATAACTTAGCTCAAAAAGATTCATCCCGTACTTTTAGCTAAACTGTGTAATTAATTATTTTGTTTAACTACATTTAAAATTTCATGCACGCGTTAAGAGATTCAATGTGACGAATAATCAGTAGCACTTTTTGGGTGGGTGCATGGGAACTAAACACCCCAGCCATGTTACTCAGCCCACGTGGCTTCACAGCGCTTGCAGATGAGTGGGGCTGACGACTTGACTCGGCGGCTGTCGTCTTCTATGCTGCAGGCCGCGGGCCTTCATGTGTCGGCCACGTTATTGCCTTCGCTGCGCTGAGAGCTTGAGGTGTACGTACAGGCCGTGACTAATCGCTTCAAATTCGAATTGAACAAATAGAATTAACCATCTTAAGCATGCCCATTACAGCCAGGTACAGACCGATCGAATGGTCTGAAGCTAAGTCAAGCTGACCGATCGACTGGTCTGAAGCTAAGTCGAGCACTATGGGCGTGATTGGTTGCCCCGCATGAACCCAAAGCGGGGCGAGAGGGGTATCCAGCCCCCCGAGCTGGGCCGGTTTGGTGCAACCTCAGTTGTTTGGTTGCATTTTAGGATTTCATCCAGGACGAGCGTGAGTTTGTTTGGTTGCCGGCATGTATGACTCATTTGAATCAAACGATACAGGTTCGTGTGTTTGGTTCCACCATGCACCGTTTGTTGAATCAAGAAAAGGAGGGTGACCACCTTCATTGGTGACCTTACCACCATGAATCTCACTCTCTCAAACACAACTACGCATGAACCAATGCATGAAGCACAACATACAGCCCCCAAACCGAAATTAAAAACATGATTACCAACAGATTTGCCTTAGATACAATGTTTTCATCACATAATACAGTTGGGCTTGGAGCATAAGGAAGAAAAATCACATCTACAGTCTTAAATAGGACATCATTGAGGCCATGAAATCACCGAAGCTTGCAGCCTTCGGCGTCCAGAAAGTCCGAATAGAACTAACAGTTCCCGAGGCATGTAAGTTTCCGACGATTCGATGAACTAAATGAGAAACAAAACCAATTACCCTCACCGCCCAATTCCTCACAAGCCCAACAAGGTGGAGACATTGTTTATCATCACAGTAATACATCGCCAGCGATAGCGGCAAAGGTCGAGAGATGAATGTAATCATCACCGGCTAATAATGAAAACCGAAAATGATCAACAAAGCAGCAAAGACAAGGACTCCGGATAGCGAGAACTATGGCAACAACACAAACGGGGAAAGAGCCAAGCCGGCACGGTGGAGCAAAGATTGTCCAAAAACAGCACACCGAGGTAAACCTGAGCATTTTTCGGGCCGGGTCGAGTTCGGGCCGGGCCGAAAAACCCTTATTTCGGGCGAAAAAAAGCCCGCCCATGACGTTGTTGACGTTTCTTAACGTATGCATTAGAATCCGCAAGCGCGCACGGAATTGTCGTTATAGCATTTCACCCGGAAGTATTCAGGGTATCGTATTTCCACGAGGAACGGTTGTGTGATTACTCTCTGAACAGAGTCACCCTAGGATAACTATGGGTGGTGAGGTATCTTTATGGGCTCGAACTCTCTAGCAGGGATCACCGTCATTATGTCCTCACTTCGGGCACCGCCCACGCCAAAGGACGGTGTCCGCAATTGCACTGCGCGCCACACCCGAACGTGGGGGGATTACAAGGGACGGACAAGGTCGTCACAACCCAGCCGCCTACCCCTCAACCGTGGGATGCGCCACAAAAGATAGAAAACCCTTAGTCTAGACACCACGTCTACACTAGTGATTATTACTCTAGCGTGTCGACAAGGCTTACCCGTCCCCGGGGTCCTTCTACCAGAGTACCGCCCCGAAGGAATGACTATCAATCCCGCAAGTCTATAACAGCTAGATAATATGCTTTAAGAGTAATAAGCCGAAAGAGGGACACAACCATTCTTACCCAAATGATTAGAAGGTTGTAGAGGTACAAAGCGTGGCGGTGCCGACAAATCCGCACTCCTCAGCCACCCGAGATCCGAATGCACCGGGGTACACCGGGACTCCATGGAGAAGAGGCCAAGCTCTCTTCTAGCCTTCCCTCTCTCACTCTCCATTAGAACTAAGAGGAAGAAGAAGAAGATAGGAGTGGAGTGGGAGCTTCTTCCTCTCTTCTACATTGTGGCTCCTCCTTGTGTTGTGTGGAATTGGTGTGTGTCTCCAATTGAGGTGTGTTAAGTGGAGGAGGAGAGCCATCTATTTATACACATGAGAGAGGAGGCAAAAGGACTAAACTACCCCTAAACCGACCTCAAGGACACGTCTAGGTACGTTGAACCGGGCGCTCCACCACCGCACCGCCCTCCAGGACACTTAATGCACCGCCACGTCCAACCTGGGCTCGAACCGCCTTAGGGTGGGTGCGGGTGCACCTTGGGGTGCGGCCGCACCCTCCTAGGCTCGGCCTGGCCCGGGTCTCGGCATGGTGTCGTGACTGGGCCTAAAAAGTGTGTGGGTGACGTTTGCTCGGCCCAGCTTTGTCATTTTGGTCCATTTCCACCCTGGGCTTGTGATCTTCTGAAATACGCTTTCGTGGTCGCGCCTTTTAGTCGTATTTCCACCTGTTTTTATTATAAATACTACAAAATATATTTTGGACACTACAAGTGGATATATTAGTAATAAATGTATATGAGTATAAAAGGTATAGTTTCACTCCCTTTATGGTAGTAAGTTGACGGGGAAAAATATGTCGTTAGTGACCGTCAACAAACTCCCCCAAGCTTACCCTTTGCGCGTCCCTCGAGCAAAAGATAAGTACTTGGTTGTTGATCAGGAGTTGCTACTATGCCGATTACATTTCACAAGTGCCGTGTTTATAACAAGATTTTCTACTATAGTTTGAATAAAATGGCACATCTTTTCTCACCCTTTATTACCTTTCATCGTTTATGGGGGCTTTTTAGTGTCTCAAAGTCTTGGGCGGTTGCGGATAGAACGGTTATAAAAGAAATACTACTCATTCATTCTTTTGATCAACCTTTTCATCCGGGATTATTTATTAGATTTATATTTGTTTTTCGAGAAAGTATGGGCTTTATTACTACATATATATTTTTTTTTTTTTGAGAGGTGGGCTCTACTCGCCCTAGACTTTTTGTCTTTTATTTCCTCTCTTTTTTTTTTTTTTTTTTTTTTTTTTTTTTTTTGGAGATGTGGGCTCTACTGGCCCTCGGACACGTGTCCATTTTTCATCTCTTTTCTTTTTTTTTTTAGCACAGCCCATATCTTTTCTCTTTTCTTCAAATTAGAATTCCCAGATGTTAAGTTTCTCTCTTGAATGAAATCATAGCAAATCTATTTGTACCATATCATATTTGGCAACAACTTAGATTGGATAGAGCTTATGCAATCCACATGAATCAGGTTTTTCAAGATGATTTTAAGACTTAGCCACTAAACACAAACTTTAGAGAAATTCAAGTTATAAACTAGGCACGTGCAAAACATATGACAGAGCAACTATTCATCATTTCAACAAGGGATTAAAACAAAACATTTCCATAGCTCATATGTTTAGGCATGAAAATTCATTGAGCATATCTCATCATTTTATAAGATACAAGGTATAATCAAAATGTGAGATTCACATTACCTTTCTTGAGTCCTCCCCAAGCTAGCTCTTTACTTACCTTTCATGGTTGTGCTAGCTTGTGCGCCAGAATGATCCGAGTTGTGATTGGTCGCGTGGTTGGAGGCTCCCCACCCCCCAAGCTTGTCTTTTGATGTTATCACAAGAACAAGACAAAAACTTGGGGCTGAAAGGTTTATTTCTTCTCTCTCTTGTCCCTTTCTCCCCATCTCCTCTATTCTCTTATTGATTGATTTTTTTATTTCACTTTCTCTCTTCTTCTCCTTTTTTTATCTCTCCCTTTTTTTACTTTTTTTTCTCTCCGTCTCTTTTTTTCAATTCTTTTTTTTTTTTTTTTTTTTTTTTTTTTTTTTTTTTAGCAAGGCAGGGCTGACATCATCTTTTATTCACCCTCATTTTTTTTTTGTATGATCCCTTGGTGGATGGAACTTGGGATTGTCACCATCTTCCCCACACTTAGACTTTTTGTGTAAAAGTCAAGTGTCCAAGGTCCGGGTCTCCTCTTGAGCATGTTCCATCACCCATGAACATCATAACTTTTTTTTTTTGATGTAGCTCTCATGTTCTCGAGCGTTGCATGCCTCTTTGTTCTTCTTAATCGATCTCCACCAAATGGTTAGCGACAAGAATACCCGAAGGTGCATACTAACTTGATAACATGTTCTTGCTTTTATTAATAAGAAGAGAGAAAGACTTTTTGTGCTCTTTTTTTAATGATAGTCCAGGGTATCTCCCCGCAAAGGCTTTCTTTATGGTCGTAAGCTTGACCGTGGGAAAAACATGTTGCGGTGATGGTGGTGAAGTTCCCGCCACCACTAAGAATTTTAGCATTACGCTCAAGCTACAAGGTCGGCATCATTATGCTACTACGAGATTTGCAACCATTCTCTTAAAAGGTTTTGCAAAGAGAACCAAGAGATGGTTGTGATCCTCGTGGAAGCACTTTCGGCTAGAAGCAAGACAAACTCAAGAAGACCCAAAGGTGAGCATGTAAGAAGTCTCAAGTGACAACTTGTTATGCTCAAAAACAAATTTCTCGCTTGGTCTCAAGAGTCGTTGCTTCGTGCATGTCCATGGCACATGAGAGTTTACCCTCAAAAGATTTGTTGTGAAGGGACGAACATTCGAATCTTGACCATTGTCAAGAACAATGTTTTGTTGGCCGAGGGACATGACTTGTGTTCGTGTGAGGGCGACAGTGTGTTTCGTTTCACTAAGATGTAGAAACAACTTGGGTGAAATGAGTAGAGTTATAAACTTCGCCTCCTCAAATGGGTTTTGGTTGGGAAGATGCTTCGCCTTTGGGATGTCTAGGTGTGAGAGGCGGAAGCAATCTTTCCCAACTTCTCATCACGGCTTCCCTCTATTGGTTTTTTTTTTGAAAAAGCTTTTTAGGGTAGCCTATGAGAGGATTGAAGTCAAGGATGGGGTAGATATGGAAGTCTAAAAGCACCTCGGCTTTCGAGGTTCCGCCACCACCATCCTTGAATTCAATCGCGAACTCTCGAAAAGACGAAGCATTCCTTCCTTCGGTGTTCGTGGTTCGGGAGAGGGCTCAACAGTCGGTTCTAACGATGGTATGAGGAATGGCTTGACTGATGAGGGCTCCTCAATGCTTGACATGCCCTTAATGTGGAGGGGGATAGGTTCTACAACGGGAGAAGCAAACTTCTCTAGGATGTGTTCAAGGGTTTTCCTATGTTCCGTTGTAGGTTTACATGCAAACGACCCTCCAACGGTCACGTCAAGGCATAGGGCAGCATCTATGTCAATACCCGAACAAAAGATATGCAAAAGCACACTATCGGGTAATGACAAATCTAGGCCAACATGTATAAACATTATAAACCTGGTCTAGGCTGCACCTATGAACTCCTTCTCATCCTACTTGAGATCGAGAGTTGTCCTTAGTAGGCATTGATGGGGAAGAATGCTAGACGAAAATTGTCTTTGAGTTCTTCTCGGTCCCCATTCAAACTTCCTACGACAATAGTGTACTATTGTTTTGCTTTCCCTATGAGGGAGAGCGAGAAACAAATTCCACATGAGAATTTGAATCTTGCCGGAATGCTTTGAGGCAAGATTATAACTCCTCAAAATCTCGTGAGGTGGTTACAAAGGTTTTCAAAATAGTCACCAAAGAAGGAGTGTGCCCGAACCAAATGTTTTTATTTTTTTTTTTAATTAGGGTGAGTTCATAGCCGGATGAAAGTTTTGGTTTTGAAAAAGATTGTGGCTCGTGAACTCCCCTGTTGAAGCGTAAGGTTTTTGAAATGGATAGTTGGCTTCAGTTTGGAAAAGGAAAAACAAATAACTATTTTTGTTTTTTTTTGGATACAACACACGGTGCTCTAGGCTCGAGAGAGATTTACAACTACCGTTCCCAAAGAACGGCGCCCGAAAATGCTTGTTGGCGTTTCTTAACGTATGCAGAAGAATTTGCAAGCGCACGGAATTGTCGTTATAGCATTTCACCCTGAAGTATTCAGGGTATCGTATTTCCACGAGGAACGGTTGTGTGATTACTCTCTGAACAGAGTCACCCTAGGATAACTATGGGTGGTGAGGTATCTTTATGGGCTCGAACTCTCTAGCAGGGATCACTTGGCTGTTATGTCCTCACTTCGGGCACCGGCCCACGCCCAAAGGACAGTGTCCGGCAATTGCACTGCGCCACACCCGAACGTGGGGGGATTACAAGGGACGGACAAGGCTGTCACAACCCAGCCGCCTACCCCCTCAACCGTGGGATGCGCCACAAAAGATAGAAAACCCTTAGTCTAGACACCACGTCTACACTAGTGATTATTACTCTAGCGTGTCGACAAGGCTTACCCGTCCCCGGGGTCCTTCTACCGCAGTACCGCCCGAAGAAGCGACTATCAATCCCGCAAGTCTATAACAGCTAGATAATATGCTTTAAGAGTAATAAGCCGAAAGAGGGACACAACCATTCTTACCCAAATGATTAGAAGGTTGTAGAGGTACAAGCGTGGCGGGTGCCGACAAGTCCGGCACTCCGGCCACCCGAGATCCGCAATGCACCGGGGGTACACCGGGACTCCATGGAGAAGAGGCCAAGCCCTCTTCTAGCCTTCCCTCTCTCACTGTCCATTAGAACTAAGAGGAAGAAGAAGAAGATAGGAGTGGAGTGGGAGCTTCTTCCTCTCTTCTACATTGTAGCTCCTCCTTGTGTTGTGTGGAATTGGTGTGTGTCTCCAATTGTGGTGTGTTAAGTGGTGGAGGAGAGCCATCTATTTATACACATGAGAGAGGAGGCAAAAAGACTAAACTACCCCTAAACCGACCTCAAGGACACGTCTAGGTACGTTGAACCGGGCGCTCCACCACCGCACCGCCCTCCAGACACTTAATGCACCGCCACGCCCAACCTTTGGGCTCGAACCGCCTCGGGGTGGGTGCGGGCGCGCCTTTGGGGCGCGCACCCTCCTAGGCTCGGCCGGCCCGGTCTCGGCATGGTGTCGTGGCCCGGGCCCGAAAAGTGTGTGGGTGACGTTTGCTCGGCCCGGCTTTGTCATTTTGGTCCATTTCGACCACGGGCTTGTGATCTTAAAAATACGCTTTCGTGGTCGCGCCTTTTGGTCGTATTTTCCACCTGTTTTTATTATAAATACTACAAAATACATTTTGGACACTACAAGTGAAAATATATTAGTAATAAATGTATATGAGTATAAAAAGGTATAGTTTCACTCCCTTTATGGTAGTAAGTTGACAGGGAAAAATATGTCGTTAGTGACCGTCAACGACGTCTCGGCCGGGCAAGTCGGGCCTAGCTTTTTCGGGCCGGGCTCGGGCCGGGTCCGGCTTGGGGCGGGCTACTGCGCATTTTTTACACTACAAAACAGCTAAAAATGTATTTCGGGCCTGGTTCGGGCCAAGAAAAAATTTTACCGGGCTTCAAAATTACTGTCCCGTGCCCCGTCCCATAAAAAGGTTCGTGGGTGGGCTAAAACCCATCGGGCTCGGGCCGGGTCGGGCCGGGCTAGTTTTGCTTAGGTTTAGCCGGAGGTGGAGCAGGAGCAGCATTCTCCAACAGAGGCACATTGTCACCTCCAAAGTACTCCATGTAAGAAGCTTCAGCTTCCTCCCCGGTAGGAAAACTCATGTGGTAGTTATTTGGGAACCCACCGACCGTAGCAGCACACGCGCCCATGAGCCGTACACACCCGCACCACCCTCCCTCTCAGACACCACGTACCAAGCCATCCCATCGCTAGGCCAAAAACAAACATGCTATGAGATTCAACATCAAGGAAGTGAAGTTTACATAATTGGCCTCAGAATACCATGCCATGTCATATGATGTTTGTGCTTGGAGCATAAGGGTCATAGCATGGCAAAGAAGAACAATGACACATTTAGGGGTGATTGGTTGCCCAAACTCAGTTTTTTGCCATGTCAAATGCCCAAGACCTCACAAACTCAAACACTCTTCCCTGTTTGCCTCTCAAGAAATTGGCAATGGTTTCATCATAGGCATCAAAATAAGTACATGACAGCCTCGGCATAGGTGGCATAAGGGAGGTTGTGATTGAATCTTCCACAAACTCCCGGCCAGCCCTCATTAGGCTACTTTGGGGGTGTTTGTAAAAGATTCAATAACAGCCACCAAAGATCATTCATATTTTGATGGCAGGCATGAAAAAAAGTATAAGTGGCCTCGGCATACGTAATGGAATAAGTAAATCAAACACTTCTAGCAAAGATCCTCGGCCCATGGATTGTCAACCAAACGGATGGAATGAACAAATCAAACTTCTTGCAGTATCATTATCAAATTGGGCCATCAACCTAATGAGGTAGTCATCAATAAAACACATTTTGCTCCATCATCGCCACAAAAAAAAAAAGAGTAAGCAAAGTTAAGGAAACTTAGGCCTCGAGAATGCGAAAAACCGTTTAGGGAGACTGCTGGTTTTTATAGCTTTTGAATCATCATAGGTGGTCGGCAACATGGAACAAACTCATACCGGACATGGAGTGTTCTACATCAACAAAGAAGTTGCCATCCTAAATGGACATAGGCCCGGATGGTTGCAATCCTGGCCGATGATGGTAGAACACTTGATGACTACAATGAAACAAACCAGGGGCAACCGATGACCCCCTAACGCCACCTCGATTCCATTGGTAACATCATAGGCCAAGGTGGAGGTAAAATCAAAAAAATGGCCTCACCAAATGATCATGAAGCAGGGGTCAGCTGAAAACGTCATTATAGGTGGTTGCCTTTGCCACCAACACAGCCTGGTTGGAGCAGCAACACATGGTGTATGCTGACCCCACTAGGCTGAGTTTCATGGCAAAAACAAACAATAGCACCTCAGCATTACCTCTAAAGGCAGCTTGCATCCTCCTAGGCACCCTAGCTAGGACATGTGTGCCATTAATTGCTCCTATGCAGTCCTATTTGACATGTACAAAATTAAGGAATGTAAGCAACACACGGTTGTGGAACAGACTCAAACTAAAATGGGCAAAAGGGTACCACGGACCTTGAAGTATGGGTACCACCTCCCGCTAGCATGGATCTTAGGAGGCACATTTGTGGGTGGGGGTTGTATCATTTCATTCCTCAACTCCCCTACGCAAAAACAGGGACTCTCTGAAAGAACCTCGCTGATGGTCTCAACTGATCTCCTAAATGTGAGGTCTACAACTCTAAACCTCCCATTGTGGCCAACCACATGCAAGAACATTGCAACTTGTTCTTCAACAGTTGCATGGATAGAGTCTGTAACAAGCTCTCTAGCCCTAGAAAGATCACAAAGCTGAAAAAAAGGTTGCCTTCTCATCCTAAGTAGGTTGACACAAAGTGGACATCGAGAGTTGTAAATGTAGTTAAGGTTGTCTTTGCCTCTGTTGGTCTCTCTCAAGCATGGGGCCATAGGTCACAGATCTAGCATCGACCACCCTCCTCCTAAACCACATGAAAAACCCAGCAAGCAACAACAACTACCATTGCAAAATGCTGCTCCACGATGCATGGCTTGGAAATCCATTTCTAAGCACAATGAAAATGACATGCAGGGACAAATTAGAGATAGGAATGAACCACTGCTGCAGTGAACTAAAAACATGTTGGAAATAAGCATCAGTGAACTAGAAACTAGGGCGGCTGCCACACCAAAGGTGCTCCTCCAGCGCCTAGAACCAGATTAAGTAGCTAATCATCGACCTATGAGGCACTGAGCTCAGTTTAGGGTACAAATTTTTCATCATCAGTAAACCATGGGTACCACAGAGCAAAATATCATCACATATACATAGCGATTACACACGAAATCAACAATGATCCAGCCGGGTATACCAACCACGGGCGGCGGATCTAGCCATGGAACAAGTGGATCTACAAAGAGAAATGCACATATCCAGCCCGGGTACACCAACCCGCGAGCCTTTGGATGAATCAAAATAAATGCAACAAATCAAAATAGATCCGGTCCGGGTATACCAACCACGCATTAATCGGAGGAGGAGGAGGGGAGGAGAGGGGGAGGGGAGTATACCGGCCAAGCGGCACAAAAGACCCGAAAGAAGATCCGCCCGGCGGTGATGGAAGCCGGCCGACGAACCGGCAAGGAGAGGAAGAAGAGAGCGCGCACTGAGCGGGAGAGGAGGAGGTAGACGGCGGGAAAGGAGGCGGTAACCCCAAAGAACGAAGGCGCCGCGCCTTTTATGGCGAGGGGGGCGTTTCCATCTCCAGCTAGGGTTCCCGCACGGCGCCGTCCCACAGTACCATCCAGTGCTCAACTGGGAAGCTCAACTCGAGAAGACGAGGAGAGCCGGGCGGTGGGTACGAAATGAATGAGGGGATGCAAAAGGCGTTTGGTGCAGTCGGCCATCCAAATAGCCGTGTCCGGTACCGAGTGAGCCCGAATGCCTCTTTGGGCCGGGCTCCTTCGGGCAAACCAATCACCCCTATCTGTCTAGCCATAGCCGGTCACCGTGTGCTTCGTCTCGGCCATTTAAGGTGTGTAGTGTCGTGCCCAAGGTAGCCAAGTCAAATTTTTTCCATTTAAGCCATTTTGCCCATCGTTTGTTGGATGTCATATTTTGGCTTGGCACCGTCATGTGTCGGAATTGGGCCAGCCCTGGGATGGGTTAGGAGGGTCCAAAGGGATCGCGGCGCCCACGAGGGGCCGGCGCGCAAGACGCGGCGGGGCCGATGCCCCCCCCGCCACCGCCGCCACCCTCTTCTCTCTCGCCTCCAACTCGCTTCGTCATCTAGTTAGGATTATCTTAGGCTTTTTGGTGAGTAAAAGAGATATTCCAATCATATAAGAAAGATCCTTATTAGGAAATAAATAAATATTGCTTGTAAAAGATATTCCGACCGTATAAGCAAACCTTATAGGAGAATGCTTAGATTACAAGCCCCACTAGTCGGGCTATATAAGTAAGAGGATATAATATCTTTGGGGATAAGCAAGCAATAAAAATATAGTTCGATCTCTCTCTCCTGCACCGCCTGCCGCCGCCGCCCGCCGCGCCACCCCGCCCGCCGGCCCCCGCTGCCGCCGCCGCCGCCGCCTACGCTCGCCGCCGCCCCTTAGGCCACCCTTGCCGCTGCCGCCAGCCGCCCGCCGGAGACCACCGCCCCTTACGCCACCTTCTCCGCCCGAAAGATCATTGGTGATGTGTCGCAACCGTCCAATCGAACCGGTTTGTGACAAAGCACCCATCACCTTTAGCCACTAAATCTAGCTTGGGATTTAAACTATCCTAATTATATCATAAATCGTGTTATAAAAAAAGTAGTTACATTTGATTTGTATCTAGAAATTCTTTCTAATATCAAAACATTTGTTCCTATAAATTATATACTACAATAAATTATAGGTACGATCAAACTATGTTTTTGAAGGCAAAACCAAGTAAAATCAATACTTATATTCGGGAATCGAGGAGGTAGTAGTAACTTAATTTCAAGAATCATTTGTTTAATAAAACATACAAATACGATACAATAAATTCAAGATATCGGGTGTTATGGTGCATTTTGACATCAAATCAGTAGACACTAATCACTTGTTTGCAAATAATAGTGAAATAAAGATAAAATTGATGGATTGTTACAATTGAATATTATCTACAGAGATAAAGATAAACAAACTGATGGATTGTCACAATTGATGTCAAAATGCATATAAATCAATAATTGATGGATTGTCACAATTGAAATAAACATATAAATCAATAACCCATGGATTGTCACAATTGAATATAGACTATAGAGTACTTATTATAGACGTTATTTTAGAACATCGGTGAAGAAAAGATATATTAATATATGACATTCTTAATAGTTGGTGTCCGATAAGGGTAGTCTCAATGGGAGTTTCACGGACGTTTCATGCACATTAAATAGGGTGCCACATCGGCGAGAATTCACTTTTGCATTAAACTATGAGGAGAGAGAAGAGAAAAGTTTCACCATGGTGAAACTCTTGAGCGTTGTTTCCTATGTGTTGGAAACAGTGTAAAATCCCCATTGAGACAGTAAATAGTGTTTCATCATGGACTACATGCGTGGAAGAGTAAAGATGAGTGGGTAGAAAGAGAGGTTGTGGGACCCGTGAGCCTATGAAACTGTGCAATGAAACTGTGAATTAAGAGAGACATCTGTTTCATGTCAAATTTTCACATCTTGAAAACCGGGAGGTGAAACGCTCCATTAAGACTGACCTAATACTCTAGCTTGTGCTCTTGCACGGGTTGGTGAACTAGTATCTAAATCTTTAGATTCATTAGTTGGGGGCATTTGGATGCACAGCTCATGAAAAATAAAGATAACTATTAACTGCAACTCTCTTCAGTTGGTCCAACTAGCTGAGATAGTTATTATCTTCTTCTCTGGAGGTGGAGCTAACAATTACCTATTTTATTAGCTGAAACTTTTGGATCCCAAAATATAACTATTAGAAAAAGAGTTATTATTGAAAAGGACTCAAAATTGGTCGAAGTTTAGGAGAATAATATTTAAAATGTTGGAAAAAAACATTGTATGATGACAACATTTGAAATGAAAGAATCAATGCAAATAAATTTTTGATTCATTAAGGTCATGTTCTAGTTAGGAGAAGAATATTCCATGTGGTGTGCAGAAAAAAATCTTCCAGTCACAATATAAAATATTCTCTTTCTGGAAAATAAAATGTTGGGAGGATACACAAAATGCGCCACTTTTGAGTCATGGCCTCGTCATAAGGAGGGAGCTAAAGCCAACGCCCGCATTGGAACGAATCATTTCCAATGCCTCACCAGATTTTTTAGATAATGGATAAACATATCCGGTATCTGCATAGGATGTACACAGCCAAATGCCTCACCAGATGCCACGTACAGGCGCTTGACCTTGACCTGGGCCTGGCACATGGCTTCCCTTCCTCCTCGGCTGATGTGGGAGTAAAATAATCCATTCAGGTACTGATTCAATATTAATGCGAAAACTTTAGGGGCTCTGTGCGATTTCCTGCACAAGTTGACACTACCTTCGTATCCCCTGCCAGCTGCCGTCTTCAGTTCTTCCATGTAGTAACAGCGTCCATGATTTCCTGATGAAGGCCTTCTCCAGCAGGTTTGCTGCTAATTGATTTTTTACTCGGATAACTTTAATGTCCATCTCATAGGATTCCTTCTGTCAAGCGTTCTACGAATCTGCTGCTTTACAAATTATTGATAATGTTACTTTTGTCTGAATCCGTATTTGATTCCAGCACCAGATCTATTCGAACTTCAATCTCTACTGAACATGCCTGGATCTAGGTGTGAATCTACTTATCTTTAACCATTATACAAGCAAAGTTATTGTCCTATTTACTTTTGTCCAAACCGTAGCAAGTCGTTTTTTGGGAACCTTCTTAATGCAGGGCTTGAGCACATCTCTTGACATCTGCAGCAGATCCTAATCGTTCTCCGTAGAGCAGGTACGAACTTCACTGTTAGGATGCTTCGCTAGCTCACGAGTTCATATGGGATTTATGCAACAACACTACAATTAAGCAAGTTATTTTCCCTTTCTTTAGTTTCTCAAGGGCGCTGCGGAATGTGAATATGGGGGGCAGAACTGTGGATTGTAGTATCCTAAAGGATATACTTGCCGGAAGTGAGAAACCCAGGGACCTCCCATTGGAAATTTTAAGAAGCATCACAGATAATTTCTCTCAAGACAGAGAAATCGATAGGGGCGGATTCGGTGTTGTTTACAAGGTAAAAACTGTTTTCTTGCAGAGAATATCAAATGATGCAGAGCATGTCAACATTGCACTCTGCTTTGTGTTTATGAGCAATATTCTTGGGGTGTTTATGCCTTATTTTGTTTTTTTTTTTATGAAACTATGCCTTATTTTGTTAACTTCGCATTACATTATGCCTGAAGTTTTTCATGGCGATGGGGCTATATGCTGACGGAGCAATTCATGTGAAATTAACAGGGTGTTGTCGATGACTGGACTGTTGCCGTGAAGAAAATACCAGTCACGAGCGATAATATCGAACGTGAAGAAAAGGTGTTTTGTCGTGAGGTTGAATGCCTGTTGAGGATTATTGAGCATCCAAATGTAGTCCGGTTTCTTGGCTTCCATTCTGACAGACATCATGAAGCAGAACAAAACCCAGAAGCAAGCAGAAGGCGTCTTGTTGAGAGAAGAGAAAGATTACTCTGTTTCGAGTATATAAGCTGTGGAAGCCTTGAAAAACATATCACAGGTACGATAGTGTTGAATTTCATGCAACCACTACTAACACTGCGTTTGAAAGACAATGGTTTTATGTTAGAAACGGTTTGAATGGTGCAAGTGCACAGCGTCCAGAAATTATCCAGTGCTCCAAGGACAGGTTGCCTCATCAAAAGAAAAAGGTGCCAGTCAAAACACCGTTCACGTCAAAAATTGCCGTCAAAGAGGCCATCCGCCGCCATATTACGCAGGTCATCTAGGTAACTCAAAAACTGTTGGCCACCACCTCCCACACCGCCCTCTTGCCAATTTCGTGGGCGTCTCCCACACTGTCCTCCTTGCCAAAGTCATAATCCACTAACAAAAAAGATGTGAGGCCCAAGAATCACCACGCTAGCGCCCTCCTCCCGACCGCCTTCCTTGGTCGTTAACATCACCAACTTGAGTCCTCAACTAGGCCTCCACCTTCCTCACCACGTAGAGTGGCCACCGCAGTAGACTAACCGAACACAATTTCCCAAAACGACGCCCAACGAGGATCGCGACGCCGCAAATGAGGATCGCGACGCCTGCAACGAGGATCACTTGACTCGTAGGTCCAAATTTTGACCTAGGGAATACAAACCACACACAGGGGAGAGGCCCAGATGATTGACACTTTAAAACGACGTTTGGAGACGTCGTCGCCATCAGCCCAAGAGCGCAAAGTTTTCGCCATGACACCTCAACCCCATGCATATGGTGTCACAACATGTCCACTCGCGCCAGCTGCCACCCCTGTCCGACCGACACGGACGGAGCTTAGTGGGGGCCAAACTGGGTCCTGGCCCCCCCTTGCTCGGCAGCTGTACCAGAAGTTTGCATGTCGCTGCATGCATGCAATATATACAAACCTCTCTCATTTTCCTATGCTTGCAAGCTACTGCTTGCTGATGAGTGAACGGCATGGCAATCTGAGCATATTGTCCATTCTTCTTTGACATGATTTTTAATTGTTCATGGCAGTTCGAACGGAACTTGAAAAAAACAAGGTATTTCCACGCAATTTCAGTTCTCTGTATCACTGTTTTGTAATTACTGTAGCGCCAGAGTTTGAATTGGCCCCCTACACATTTATGCACGCCCGTCGCTGCCGATCGAGCTACCTAATGTTGTCAATGTCGAGAGCCACTGTCGCCGAGCTCGCCGGCTAGCAAATCTGGCCACCGTCGTGACGAGGACTCCCCATGCCAGAACAGGAGACTCATGCACGTCCGCCCGCCATCCCGCGATCTGTGCGCGGAGGCGGATCCGGCCTTGGGAAGGTCCGGTGCCGCTGGCGACGCAGCACGGGCCACTAGGATCACCCACGCCATCACCACGCCACTAGTAGGTCCAACCCAGCGCGAGGGGGACGAATCTGACCGAGAGGACGCCGGATATCTGCACTCTCGGCTAGGAAATGCTGGCAGCTGCCACCATGTGCAGCCCTAGCACAGGAACATCTCGATCTGGCCATCAGGAGAGAGAGAAGGATGGAGATGAAGAGCTGAGGGCCTAGCCCTTCTTAAGTAGTCTTATGAATATTTCATCCACTAAATGATTTGAATCAGAAAATTGTGCACTGTAAACTTGTATATTTCATAGAGAGCTTTTGAAAACTGATATCCAAATGCAGTTTCTTAAGAGAAAATAGCTTTCCAGTAGGGAGGCATTGTTCGATGCATAGGTTGGGATATTAATATATTCCATTTTCTAAAAAAAAAGAAGAAGGAAACCCACCTTTGAAAAGTTCACAGCAAAGCAAAAGGAAGACAAGTTTCTCCTAGTGTAACCAGCAGTTGGCAAGTAGTTGAAAGCTAAGGAAGATTTGCACATGGTTGGAGGTCGGGTTCTCCCAGGATAGTTTTCTTTAGGTATTTTTTTCTAAAAAATCATTTTTATAGGTGCCACACCACCCAAGAGAGTATGTTTTTGCCAATCTCTGTAATTTTCTAGTAGTGCGCATATGTTGTGGTCGTTACTTCACTCGCAAACTTGACATCTCTGTTGATAAATTATTAGGGGCGAAGTTCAGTTGCAAATGTTCTACCAGATTTTCTATTTTGTTTTAACTCTTTTTCTACAGATGAGTTAAGGGGACTTCAGTGGAATATACGTTATCAACTAATCAAGGGAATATGTGAGGGTTTGCAATATCTTCACAATCAAATGGGTATTATTCATATGGATCTCAAACCGCAAATATACTGGTAGAAATACTGGTAGAAACGGACGATATGGTGCCAAAAATTACAGATTTTGGTCTAGCAAGGCTAGTTGAAAACAATTACACTACGTGCACCCCTTCTTTTTCAAGGTAACCCATGGTCCAGCAAAACTATTTGACTTTATTGATACTTTTTGCTGTTATGTTTTTCAGGAGATATTTTCCCTCTTACATTTTCCGCGTATTCATGCAGAGGATATTGTGCTCCCGAATACTTCAAAAGTTGGAAGCCAACATTAGAATGTGATATTTATAGTTTGGGTATTATAATAAGAGAAATAGTAACAGGGAGAAATGAAGAGATGCCTATTAAAGACCGTGTAAGAGTTGATTTCTCTCACCACTCATGTGGACCTCTTCCGTACTTCTGTAATATTCGGATTTACATATTTGCCCACTTTCTGGAGTACTACTTCATTAATAGTATTCCAAGGATGAGCATATTCAATGGGCATATTGTTTTGGAAAAGTCCAAATTACTACCCTCAACTATGAGCAAAGTCTGAATAACCCCTAAACTATGTTTTGGTTCGTTTTACCCCTAAACTATATCTTTTGGTTCATTTTATCCCTTGACGAAATTTGTTCTTTTTATTCCGCCACATATAAGAAGCATCTTAATTTAAAATTTTGCATGGTGGTAGTGGATATCATAATCCATTTTAATAAAATATATTTTGAATTTTCATCAATATCTTTGTGTATAATTTGAATTTCAAGGATGAATTTATTAGTAAATATCTTACCATATCAAATAATGCTGAAAAAATGTTGACATATTTTTCTCACATAATGTTATGATGTCCGCTATCATCTTATAAAAATCAACTTAAGATTCCACTTGTGTGTGGAGAAACAAAAAAGGGAAATTTCATCAAGGGGCAAATTGGACAAAATGACATAGTTTAAGGGGTAAAATGAACCAAAATATAGTTTAGGAGGTTATTTGGACTTTGATCATAGTTGAGGGTAGTAATTTAGATTTTTTCCTATTGTTTTAGATGATGAGCATAACGTGGGTGGTGGCGGGTACTAGCTAGTACTCTGGAAAAAAACAAAAACGAAATTGTGTGCTCATTCAAATGTAGTTGTCCATATTTTTCTGCTAAAGCTGTTGTCATAGAAAATTTCATTGTTCTATCATTATCCTCAGTAATTGAATGTAATGTAGGTTATTCGAAGATGGAGAAGCAGATGGAGAAAGTCAGCCACCTATATACCACTACATGTTCGGCAAATAAGTAAATGCCTTGAAATTGCAGAGCGATGCACTCAGAAAGAACCAGGAAATAGACCAATCATTTCGCATATAATACGCGATCTCAATGAATCTGAAAATACAAATGTCTACATACCCGCAGCTGACCAGGTATATATGCTTGTCTATTCAGAGAATGAACACACAGGCTTTATTTGGCTACTAAGGGTTATGCCCACCTCACATCTCATCAGTTGTAACATCTTGCTGCCCGGAAGAACCTGAAATCATATAAGTGAATATTTTCCATTTTTGATCAAAATTTTAAAACAAGAGTCAAAAACATTAATACTAAAGGCAGCACGATATACTTAGTTTTAAGTGATTGTGCCGTGTAGTGTAGTTATTTAATGGTTCACGCAAGGCAATAGGTCATGGTTAAATTTGATTCGTTGAACATAAAAGTGTGTGGGAATCTTGGTGTGACCATTTGCACCTCCTAGAGCATGTGATTTTCTTCTATTTTTGTCATAATTTGGTTTTTTTTTTTTTTTCTATTCTTCATCATACTCGATAGTTTTTTTTTTATTATTTTGAAGAATAGTATTATCTTGAAATTAATTTTCTAGGCACTTAACTTAGGAAAACCACCCTTATAAATCTGTCATCTCTACAACCGTTCGTGCAGTAAGGTTCTGAAAATAATTGAGGCTGCTATGACATAAAAATATATGCTAAGCAATGCAGAACAAAATATAGGCTAAGGAATGCACAATATCTGGAGACTTGTAAATTGCAGTATAATACTAATAGAAGCTAGCTATGATATAAACAATATATAGTCTCTGACTCATGAATGTTAGGCAAGGGAAGGGATTTATATATCCATCTGGTTTGTCACAGATACCCGATGACATGCTGGGCATTGAGCCGCTGGAGCTACGGTTCGCTTTCGAGCTTAACAAGGAAATATCAAAGGAAGTTTTGCTGGACAATGTGAGTGATGATTCCATTGCCTTCAACATCAAGGCGTCAAGACAACTGCAGGAGTGCGCACAGCCGAGCAAAGGAATTGTGCTACCACGTGCACGATCCAAGAGTATTGTTCAAATTACATTGCAAGCGCAAGGGACAACGACACCAGGGTCTATGCCTCGTACCGATGAGTTCATCGTGCAGAGCACCAAGGTAGGAGATGGTCTTACAGATGAGGAAATCACTGAAGATATGTTCAAGGACGAGGCCGGTAAAGTGGTTGATGAGGTGAATTTGACGGTTCTATATGATAATGGGCCAGAGCAACCGCAAGCTGATCAGCTGTCACTTGAGGCCAATGCGTCAGTCTCTAAGGTACGTTATGAGGGTGAACTTAACGTACCACCTGACTGTTATTGGAATGACAACATATACTTTGTTTTAATTGTGCTATTAATTAACCATCCTACTTTACGTGACAGGCGGGCACATCTTGTTGTAGCAGCTCCAAAGACGTACGCCTTAATTTCCACCCAATAGAAACCACTTCAGCTACCATCCAGTACACAGCTAGTGAAAGAGCAGCCGTAGATATTATTACTGGAGCCATGGGAGGCCTACTCCCCAAGCTAGACCAGCTCCTCAAGGAGGGCGCATGATATGCCAGAGGATGTGAAGTACCTTGAGTCTGTTAAGAAACAGCTGACGATTATGCGCATTGCCCAATGCAAGGTACCACATGAGGAGATGCACATGCTTGATCCACTGGATAAGGAATGGGCCAACAAAGTCAAGAACCTCACCTACGACATAGATGATATGGTTGATAGTTATCTTATAAGCACGAGGGCACGAGCACGGGACCCGGACGGCTTCCGATGTCTTGTGCGGGAGATGTTCAGGCAAGTCAGTAAAGTGGTCGACAGAAGTGGATTGGATTTGTATAAAAACATAAATACATTGGTATTGATGAGCCAGTGCACAGCTTAGTGCTGAAGCTAACAGGCAGGGATGATGTGACCAAAAAGAAGCTCAAGATCATATCAATCTTTGGAGAGGGTGGGTTAGGCAAGACAACTCTTGCGAGAAAAGTGTTCGAGGAGATTGCTGCCAAGTTTGTTCTTAAAGCTTTCGTTCCAGTGGGTAGTAATCCTGACATCAAGCGAGTTCTAGAGGACATTCTCTTTGAACTTGACAAGGAGGGTAATAAAGACATTCACAACTCAAGAAAGAACGAAAGACAACTCATTGATTTTCTTCGAAAACTACTTGAGAACAAGAGGTATGCACACACAACATGGTGATACTCCCTGGCAGGTTTACTTTGATGCCTATTTTCACCATAGAAAATAATAATGAAAATAATGTCGGCCGGTGAACTTGAGAGAGGTGTCATTTAGGTCCCTTATACTTCTATGTATCCATAAGCTTTATAATTTATTCAGCATGCACACATGCGTACAGTTGCACAACTAGCAAGCACATTGTGTTTGCGTGTTGGCTACTCCCGCCCTTAAAAGGATGTCGTTGTGGGATGCATGCCATAAAGTTGATTTAATTTGTAGAAATTACATGCAACATTTAAATCTCTAAATAAATTTGTTAAAAAAAAACTCGACTTATCTTTCCGATGATGCTTATTACACAGCATAAATATTTATATATTTTAATATACAATTGTCGGAATTTGTTTCTCGGAAAAGCGTAGTGACAACCGTTTATGGACGGAGGGAGTATGTATGTTCCGCCCTCAATCTGCACCTCACCCACAGACTTGCAAAGTTTATAAGCATAGATGCCCCTCTACCACAAGTAAATAACAGGACACCTCATTTTATGAGGAGTTAATAAACTTTTTTTATAAGTTTGACCAAATATATTAAAAATACTAATAATATACATATAATAATGCTTAATTAGTTTCATTAAGTTAATAGTGGCTCATTTATCTACAAGTAATTTATACTGATAATACACTTATAATATTTTTTGTCACTGTAATAAGTAGGTGATACAAATGTTAATAATTCTTTATATAAAAATAGTTAAACTCAAAAATTTGACTTCACGGGAAGCAAGAGGTGCATTTAATTTGGGACGGGCAAATACAGAATAAACAAAGAAGAGTGATAATCCATGGGAAATTAATTAGTCAGTAGTGGAATTTACTCTTTATTATATTACTAGGTAGCTCCTTTATCTACAAGTAACTTATGCTTTATGTAAATTAAATAATTGACATGTTGATTCTCAAAAGTCTTCTTACAAAATGTAAACCTCTACATAAAATTTGTTCTTTTAGGACACATCTGGCCTCATTTGTTTTCTCGAATCATATGTTAGTTGGTTATATCCCTAAATTAACCCAAGCATTTCTCACCAAAATCACATAGCCAAAATGTACCTACTTAACTTAGAAAGGTGCTGAACTTAAATGGACGAATGATGGAATAAAAACACAAACCACAGTACAAACTGAACCACCCAAATTCTAAAAACCAGGCCACCTGGTTTTGCAATATTTTTAGTGTGCTAATAGAAATGCAAAACAACCAAATGAACTCCAAATTTCATGAAATTTTTGCACATAGCTTGCCTCCCCATATCAGAAATATCCAAACTTTTACATGAATTTTGAATTTCCCATCCTAGGTTTGGGTATTAACGTACAAGAAAGCTGGGAAAGGCAATTTCAAGGTTCCATTTGGAATTCTATTAGAGGCAAGGCCTGACTATATTATATGAACTGGTTATTGCATATAAATTTGAAAAAAAAAGAATAAATAAAAACTGCTTGGCTCAAAGAAATCATAAAAATGAGAATTTTAGGTGACGAAAAAGATTTATCATGAAACCATTTACATGTAATTAGGTGCTGGATCTAGCCCGCCAAGAACCTTTGCTCATAGGCCACAAGAATCACCTCCAAAAAATGCTCAAGAACTCAGATCTAGTACAATGCCAAATGTCACAAAGAAAAGGTTGTGACAATTCACAAAAAAGAACAAAAACAAAGGATTCAAAGGAAGGAAAGGGGCAAGCCTTGGAGCTCACCAGCGGCATGCAAAAGAGCGAAGGCTAGGGGTAAGGTGGGCGCTCGATAGGGGTGGCGAGGGCAGCGTAGGGGTGGGGGTAGATGGTGGGTACGATTAGGGATAGAGAGGGAGAGGAGGTGCGAGGGCTTGAGAGCTAAGGTTTAGAGTCTTTCTACTACTATTCCATTCTTGAGTTACAACAATTACGTGACGCTAGTATTTACAGTCCCAGCGTGACTTAACTCCTAAGCAAATTCTAACAGATCCTTATAAGATTATATAATCATTTCATAACAAACCCAAACTCTAACTAACTCTTTCCAAATCTACTTAGACTCGATAAGGTAACTAGATAGCAGCGATGGCGCTGACGGTGATGCCGCTGCAGTTGGCGATACAGACGGGTGCTATTCACGCCTGCTACTTTTGTGAATTACAGTAAGATAAGAGGTGCTTATCTCTTTGGAACCTATCACTTCCTTAGCATCCTTGTCTCTCACTGAACCTAAGAAATGAAAGGGGAAGAGATAGTTATTTGTGGTAGCATATCCCTAGATTTAGACATAGACCACTTGACCACTAAGGGCGAAATGGTCCAAGTTGTTCTTCCATGCACCGGATGAACATCCTTTGTAAAGTATCTTTGCCTCTAAGCATGCACGCTCTCCTATTTGGCCACATGCCGCACCAAGATCGATTATGAGAGGCCCAAACCTAGAAGCTACTCGTGCTATAATTTTGGGTCAAAACCACCAAAACATCCATGGCCATATAGTGTTGATGCATGCCCACCATGGTCATGGCTCAATCCACCAATCATCATGGCTTAGTAGCTCACCATGACTTGATTCAGCCTCATCCTCTAGGTCCATTTATCCAAACCTACATGTTTAGTCTTCACTTTGCATATTTACCTTCTCTTTTGTTGGCACAAAAGTGCTCAACCCTTGCACATTCACAAGACAGGAGACATGTTGCACAACAAACCTACTTGACACCTTTGTTAGTCCAAATCACTCTAGAGCCAACTCAACCAAAGTTCGACCATCTCACCTTCACAATAACTCATCAACTATGACATGGGCACATATCCATTGTGTCATATCTCTCCTTAGACGAGTGCAATGCCAACATTGACACATAGGGATGAATCAAAAGGAAAAATCAATATGAAGTCACTCAGGTGATCTAAAACTAAAGGAAGGGAAACTGAATCTGAGCAAGTTGGCCTCTAAAGACATGGGACACAACTTAACAAAACCAAGAAAATAATCATATTGGTTCCTCTAGAAGAGGTAGAAGGCTCAACACACCAAAGAATGGAATGCGACAAGAATTGTAAAAAAAATAAAACCTACCCCTTGAATCCAAATCCATAGTAACATGTGTATTGGACTCCAAATGTAATATATAAATTCACACCCAAAAATCAACTCTTTGTGTTCATGTTTTTCTCCATTGTGACCATCCATGACACATAGCTGCTATGCAATCCATCTGATGACAATGCATGGCCACCATGGTCATGGCTCTAACTCCATCAATCATGATTCCTCACCATGACTTGATTCAACCTCGGCTCTTGACCCCTTTGTCCAAACCTACATGTTGAGTCTTCACCGCTAAAGGGAATTGTGACGCCTAAGAGGGGCGGAGTGAATTAGGCAACCTAAAATTCAACTTCTAACTATGGCCTCTAACTTCACCTAATCAAAACCTATTGCAAGAAAGTAAACTATCTATATGTGCAACTATGGTTTTTCTAGGTGTGTTTCTATCTCTACCACAAAAGAGTTATGCAACCTAGGTTCCAATCCTATCAACTAGCCTAACAGCTAACCTAGGGAAGGTAATGCATATACATGCAGATGGTAAAGGTGATTGAGATACAAACACAGGTTGATGACTCTGGCACTTTTACCGAGGTATCAAGAAGCGCACAAGCTTCCCCCTAATCCTTGTGGGAGCCCCTCTCAAGGAATCCCTCGCAGGGCTCAAGCTCCCTGCCATATAACTCCATGGATAGCCTCGGGGCTTCCCCATGAGCAAGTGGGTCTCCGACGTGCCTTCCGGCAAGCCTCTCTTTGATGCTCCCCGCCGTTTTCAGTATCAAGCTTTGGGCCGAAACGCCCAGGCCTTGTTCTCTTCATATGCGATGGCCACCACACCATAATCGAGGTTCATGTGGTCTCACAAGGCTACAAGCACCGCCAAGTACAACTCTAGAGAGGTACGCAAACCACACTAAAGACTAAGCCTAGAACAAGCACAAAAGCGGTAGTCTAACTAACCTAAGCACTTCGCAAAGCACTTGCACTAATCACCAAATCAATCACACTAAGCACTATGCATATGGAGAGCACTAAAATGATGTATCAACACTCTTGGTATGTTACCTCACTGCCACACTTCTCATTTGGCCGGTTGGATTGGTTTATTATAGCCTCAAATGAGAATATTGCTATTGGGGGTGAAACCGGACTTTCTGACATGCACCAGATGCGTCAGGTTCTCTTCTAACCATTGGCGGTCACCTCCTGACCATTGCATCCAGTTAGCCATTGTTCTTATTTGTGAGCATTGGACACACATGTTGGTCGCACGAACATCGCTTGTAGCCTCCACTGCGTCACCCGAGAGCTTCTAAGTGCCGAAAATCACATCGGATGCGTCAGATGGTCCTCCTCCAGATGCGCTACATGCGCAGATAGCCGTTGAGCCGGACCGGACGCTAGAGCCCTCAAGTAGTGGACGCGTCAGGTGAAGTGATCGACGTCGCTCCAAACACCAGGACTGCACCAGGGCGCTCCTTTGGTCCGCACCTAACACGTCCACTACCTGCGTCTGGTGCACTCGAAATCCTTGTTTATTCGTGTTGTTCGCATAGGGTTTACATCCTCCTGCATGCTTGGACTTTATTTGATTCGTGGCACCTTTCCTTGAGCTTCTAAGTCTTGCTTGAGGTGTTGGTCACGGGGTCACCAGATCGCCTTCTTCCAAGTCATGTCTTGCAACCTATGGGACTACAAAAGAAACACTAGAAAACTAACTAGTGCCATTTTCTCATGTTGATCATCAAACACCAAAATAGAAACTAAAATGGGCGAAGTCCATTTTCCTTACAATCTCTCCCTTTTTGTTGATTGATCACAACATGACGAAAGCAAGAAAATAATAATATTTTACAAAAAACGTAAAACTAAATACTTGCTAGGATGCAATGCAAGGAGAAGTTCATATGATGCTAAAGATAACAGATTGAATGAAAATATTATGAACACATCTTGTCCATGCTCATGTCCCCTACTTGTATTTTGGACATATACTCCCTAAAATCCATAATCCACAATTCTCCCTTTCATGGACCATCCCCAATTAGGATCACAATTCTCCCTTTTATCAATGAATCCCGATGGGTATGCCCATGGTGGTAGATGAATCGCTGAAGATCATAAGACACGAACTAGTTGATAACAAAAACACAAAACACAAGATTTTTGCATGATCTTGTGCTTTGTTGATTTGTATGACTAAGTATAATATTTGGTAAGGTGTCCATTAGGTGACCCAAGCATGCCACTCCTTATATACTCCGAAGGGACTAGCTTACAAGTAATGTATCCTCTTTGGTATTATTACAATATACTTTTGTGCGGTGCATGCCGACCAGTGCCATGTGCCGCATGCCTTTATCTTGTGGGCTGGGCCACCTCTAATTGTGCGGCACATGTCTTGTCATGTGGGTACCTAGGGGTATATCCCCCATATAGCCTGCGAGCCCCTAGCTGATTAATTAGGAGAATCAGTGGGAAGGAGGTAGCTGTATTGTCATGTAGGGCTTAAGATAACCCAATGGCACGCTTCAACACCAACAAATTGTTTTCTCTATATCACAATATGTTCATTTACTTTTGTTGAACTTTATAGACTATAATTAATTATTAATCGAATCATACACTTAAGCTTTCATCTACTTGTGAGGTTGGTTACCATGGTTATTTTTTCCAATGAAAACCTAGATACTTTAACTAACTAGTTGGTATTGTGTTTCTCGTGAATAGGTATTTTGTCGTTATTGATGATATATGGGACACAGAATCATGGAAAATCATTGAGTGTGCTTTGATAGATAATGAAAATGGAAGTAGAATACTGACCACTTCTCGTATTTATGATGTCGCAAAAAGCAGTGATTATGTTTACAAGTTAAAACCACTTTCATATCATCAGTCCAAGCAACTATTCTATGCAAGAGTAACCGGTAAAAGCACAAGTAGTTTTGATGACCCGGACGAGCAGTGTACTAAATATATCTTAGAAAAATGTGGTGGTCTACCATTAGCTATAATTACAATAGCTAGTGTATTGAGTGGTAAACGAGTGGAGGATTGGCCTAAGGTGTACAATTCAATTAAGTTCGGGCATGGGGATAACAAAGCAGAGAACACCAAAAGGATATTGTTGTTTAACTACTTTGACCTACCAAGTCATCTACAGGCGTGTTTATTGTATCTAAGCATATATCCAAGAAGACAGTGTGATTGAGAAAAGAAAATTGGTGTGGAAGTGGATAGCTGAAGGCTTTGTGTGGCAAGAAAAAGGGAAAACACTATTTGAGGTCGGAGAAGGTTACTTCAATGAGCTTGTTAATAGAAGCCTCATCCAGCCATTAGAGCATACTGGATATAGGTGGTATCTTAGCCGGATTGAAAGTGTTACCATAGTTGCTTGTCAGGTTCATGACATGGTTCTTGATTTGATTTGTTCCATGGCAAAAGAAGAAGACTTTGTTACTGTATTGGATACTGATGAGAAACATTTATCTTCCCAAAATAATGCTCGTATACTGGCCGTCCACAAGAGTGTTTTGGAGCTGCGTGGAATGGTTAATACATGCATCAAACAACAAGTTGTGAGGTCATTCAATATTAGCGAGGGTTGCAATCTTAGTCGGATGGGACTAGACTCGTTACTCCCAAGTTTTCGGTTTTTGCGTGTCTTGTCTTTAGAGAAATGTAAGGGAGTATCTGAAGATAATGCTTATCGTCTCAAGAACATTGCACAGTTACATCATTTGAGATACCTTAGTATAGCTAGAACTGATATTAGTGAGCTGCCCATGGAAATAGGGAATTTAGGATGTTTACAGATACTAGAATTGTTGGAAACCGGCATCAAGGAACTTCCACAGAGTGTTACTAAGTTAAGAGAACTGAAGAGGTTGATTTGTTATACCCTTGAGAGGCCAGTAAAATTGCCAGAAGGGATGGGAAGCCTAACGTCATTGGAAGAGCTGCACCTGTTCCTTGGTCTTTCTGTGAACTTTATTCAAGAACTGGGTAATCTGACAGAGCTCAGGGTTCTCCAAATTCACACAGTTGGATTCTCTGGCAGCTTGCTGAACAAGGCTTTAGTGGAGTCTCTAAACAAATTGAAGAAGATAGAGGAACTAGACATTCATCAAGGCACAGGTGAAGTGGATGCATTCACCATGTGGGACGATTATCGGCCCTGTAAAGCAATACTCCGTCGTCTATGCCTAGAGAGTAGTACTCAAATGCCAGCGTGGATCGACGCCTCACTTAGGAACATCGTCTACTTGCAACTGCAGTTGACGTCATTGACAGAGTCGGAACGGTTCCATGTTGGAAGTTTGCCAGAGCTCCGGTCTCTTGATCTCAGTCTCGATTGGGCTGACGACTTACATGGTATGGTCATTGCTAATTCTGCTGATGCATTCCCCAAATTGCGCCACATCCAAACGAATTTCTGGATTATGTTTGTACCAGAAGCATTGCAGTGCCTCGAATCTCTTAGTTTGGAAATCACCTTGTGGTGGGATCATGTTGATTTCGACTTTGACGGCTTGCAGTGCCTCCATTCGCTTGAGAAAGTAAGTGCTCACTTCGTCTTTGAAGAAATGGAACCGGCGACGGAAGAAACATCAGAGGCGACAATAAAGGCAGCACTAAGGCGCGCAGTCGACAACCATCCCAACCCCCCCATCCTTGATATATGGTAGTCAGACACGTACTTACTACCGAGAATAAGGTACGTAGTTGCCAAGTTTTAATTCGTTTATTACAAGTCTCCTAATTAATTCCGCTGGTGTATATGGCAGGGATATCTAACATTCATATATAAACTATGCAGGTCCAGCACTGGTCATGAATATTATAGTGGCTGCTCTGATCCGTCCGGCAGTCCACGAACATTTCAAGTCACTCGTCTTCAAAACCAGATGAAATCAGTGGGTTTCAATTCTGCAGCAGCATCTCTACAGCAACGGAGTATCTGATTCATATAGCAGACACACGTCACGATAGGGTGATTACTACTGAGGCAACAAGATTGGCTTTGGGCTCCTTTCGCAATCAGAGGAAGCACACAACATCACTTACTGTTGGCTAAGATCTGCAAATGGCCAGGTTCCGTTCCTCCCAAATGATTTGACTTTGTGTATTTTTTTTTTGAGAATATGGTCCTGGCCATTTATACACAAAAAAAAAAAAGACGCCGAAGTTTGTATGGGAACATTCACTTCACTCAAGCTTGTTATCTCATGTTAAACAAATCATTGTCGTAATAAACTTGTTTGTCATGTATGTTTTCTCTTTTTCCCCATGAGAAAAAGAGAGGATTTTTAATATTCAGAAACAATTGCTGTATTCCTGAGATAATTAATTTGCTCAATACTATCTGTGAGCGAAACTGCCGAATCACCAAATGTCTGTTGTGTTCGGTTCTCTCTTTTAGGTGCTGTTTGGTAGGACTATTTTTTGCATCACAATGATTCACAGGGGTATTCACTCACCGTCATATGTGTTTGGTTAAGATATGACTGAACTCAAACCTATTACGTCGCTGGCAGCTGTCTCCTCGCGTTAATCAAACAATCACGGTATATTATTACAGTTTTCAGGTTGCAGCGTTATCCATTCTTGTTGCCGTTTACGTTGGCATTGGCAGTGCACAAATCATTATCAAGCAGCACATTACTGTGGATCACCATCCACTCTTGGAGCGTGTGTCTCATCTCCCCAATCAAGCGCCTCGTCCACCGTAGAATGCACATGAGAAAGCTGACCACTCACAAACCGTGGTCTGTAACCAGATTGCAGCACACATGTTGCCGACATGATTCTACCGTCAAGCTCAGGCCCTCTTGACAAGCTAGCGATTCAAAGGCTCTGTCAACATTCTGTGTGCCAGCTTTCTGGTGATCTGCTGATGGCGATGATCTGCTGCCGCTTGGGATGTATCGAGTACGTGGCGACGATCAGCGCTCTGAGCATCAGGATTGTATTGCCAGAGTTGCTCTGTTGCTGGTGAGGAAGAGCGGGCGGGCATGGAAGGTGTGACTGCCGGGGTCAGCGGGTGCGTGGCCTTGTAGAAGGTGTAGTAGAGGGATGCGTTGGCCACGGGGATCGGCATGGTGGCCGCCGACGTCGATCCTGTAGAGGCGGCAGCGGCACTGGCAATGCTTTTGTGGGCCTGTGGCTGTGTGCTTTTCAACAGCAGAGGGGCCTGAAAAGTCCTTGTCTCACGTTTGAAATATAGACGCGACGGTCCAGTCAAATGCTCAGATCCCATGCATCGACTGTGGTTGTTATCACGATACAACGGCGGACCTTTGTGATGACGGTGTACAAATTTCATTTTCTTACCAACTGCCGGCTGCTCTGTTTCCTGCAGTCTTGGTCTTCCACAGTTCCATGTTTGGACAGCCAAGGACATGGTCACGCCGCAGTCTTCAGCATTTCCTGCAGGTCTACACCGCCGCTGCCTCGTTCCCCCCGCGCCGGTGGTGATGACGACGATGCCACCTCACTGCGGCAGCTCGCGGCGGCGCGTCCTCCACGCAACCCCAGCCCTCCTCCCGGGCTATAGATTGCCCGGCCGGCCGGGAGAGGTAGGTAGGCCCGGCGGTGGGGATGGTCGCCGGGCGGCCTTAGTGTGCGATCGGGCGGTCGGGCCGGGGCCAGGGGGGGGGCCATGGCCGGACGTGGAGCTCGGAGCTCGGACCTAGGGTAGGTTAGGGTTTGCTGGAGGTGGAGAAGAAGAAAGGGGAAGGGGAAGAAGACGGACGCCGCTGGTGCCCCTGAGGCTCGCCCGGCGGCGGGGCGGAGGCGGCGGGGCAGGGGCGTGCTTCGAGGAAGCTGGTGGAAGGAGGAAGAAGACAGTTAGCGCCGGGGCGGGCCTTTAGGTGGGCGGTCCAGCCCCAAGTGGGCGGCGCATAACACGCCCCAAGACCCATTGCATCTTATCTTAGTCTCTAGGAGGCCCGAGGCCCTTCACAACACTAAATCTATGTCACTCGGGCATTTTTTTTTTTTTTTGGGCCTCCGGTCACTCAAATCTCTGGGCCGTTCTCGATCCCTGTGTGTCTTCTGATGGTGGTGTACAAATGGTCAGGACCATATTCTCAAAAAAAAAAAAAAAAAAATGGCCAGGACCCGTTCCTCTCAATTGGCTAAGATCTGCCAGGTGGCCACCCCGCTAACTGCAGAAGGCTTTACAACGCCTATAGCTATGCAATGGGCCGGGCCGGCACGGCCTGGCTTGGGCCCGTTCGAGGCACGGCCCGATAGGGCACGGCACCGGACCTAGCTGCCGTCCCAGGCACGGCACGTGGGCCGATTTTAGTGCCGGGCCAGCCCGAAGAGCACGGGCCCAATAGCACACCAGGCCGCCCAAAACACTAATTTGGATTTCAAATTCAAAAAATCAAAATCCTATTTTCAAAACCATTGAGAATTTTGGGATGGTCTAAAAGCGAAGTTGGAGATCTTGAAAAGTTGAACAACTTTTGTTTTTGAAGATTTTGATGTTATTATGGAAATTTGGAAGTAATTTGAAGAAGAAAGAAAAAGGAGAGACCAATACACTACTTGTCAACGCCCAGCAGGAACCGGCGTATAACTGGAACACGCACTGATCGTTGACTAGCTAACATGCCTACGCCACGACAATTCATAGACACTACAAGTCAAAAGTTTTTCTTTTGTCAATCAAATAATTTTCTAAAGGGAAAAAGTTTCCTATTGTCAAAGATTTTAATTTTCAGCCAACCTGACAACCTACATATTCAGTTCTCTCTGATGGTGCAAACCATTCAGGCCAGCAACTAAGCAAGCTAGACACAATGTCAATGGCACCTCTCCCAGTTTCCCTCCTTGTTGTCGTCCTCGCCGCCATGGCCTCTGTAGGCTTGGCCGCCACCATATTCCCCAGAGAAGCCCTCCCGACCAAGTCCGGCTACCTCCCGATCCCCGTGGCCAACGCATCTCTCTACTACGCCTTCTACGAGGCCAGCAACCCAGTGACCCCTGCCGGCCTCCATGCCGCTGCTGGTCTGGCTCGGGGGCGGTCCCGGTTTATCCTCATTCGCTAGCAACTTCTTCCAGATCGGCCCCTACGTCTTCTCCATCGCCGGCAGCAGCTCCAACACCTCCTCCTCCTCCGCGTTCTTCTCCTTTGTCGCCCAACCCCTACGTGGAACCGCCCGGTTCGGCCTCCTCTTCCTCGAGAGCCCGCTTCGGCACCGGCTACAGCACGGCGCCATCACAATCCGCCATCCCCACATCCCAGCCCATGGTCGCAGAGCACGTCCTCGCCGCGCTCCAGTGCTTCCCTCTCCGCACAGCCGGATGCCACCTTCCGTGCTCGCCCGCTCTTCCTCACCGGCAAGAGCTACGCCGGCAAAGACCATCCCCACGGTCGGGCGCACTTATCCTTGCCACGAACCCGACCCTTCCGGAGCATGAGCGGATCAACCTGCAAGGCGTGGCCATCGGCAACGGCTTGGTGCACCCAGTGGCTCAAGTGACCACGCACGCCGATGTCCTCTACTTCATGGGCCTCATCGGTGTGAAATGTAGAGGCGCGAGGCGGAGGCCATGCAGGCGTAGGCGGGCGGCGCTGGCTGCTGCGGAGCGGTGGGGAGGGCGACGGACGCGTGGTACCGCGTGCTTGGCGTGGCTGCGCAACGCCACGGGCTCGCGTCGCTGTTCGATGTGGCGGTGCGGACCCGTCGCCGAGGCCCAGCTTGCCGGGCGCAGCGGAGTTCATGAACAACGCTGAGGTGAGGGCGGCGCTGGGCGTCCGAGGCGACGCGCCCGTTCGAGTTCGTCAGCCCACTGGGTCGTGGCGGCGATGCACGACGACGTGATGAAGAGCGCCAAAAGGGAGTGGAGGCGCTGCTACGTGGGCCATCGTCGTCCACGCGTGTGCTCCTGTACGAAGGAATCCGTGACGCGCAGGTCGGGGTGGTGTCCGTGGAAGCATGGCTGCGGGAGCGGCTAGGACGGGCTCGGCGCGTTCCAGCACGCCCCCCTCGCCGTGTGGCGGCACAAAGCGCCGGCGGCGCCGGACAGCATGAAGGGAGGCTCGCCGGGTACGTGCAGAAGCATGGCGCCCTCGTGCACGTCGCCGTGTACGCGGTGCAGGGCCGGGCGGCGCAGGAGATGATCGAGGACTGGGTGTTCGACAGGGGCTTGTTCAGCAGCGGCGGCACGCCGGCGTAAAAGCAATATGATGCGTCTTGTGGTCTTTATCATATTATTATGTAGAGGAAATAATAAAGACAGTTGAGTATTAAATAAGAATAAATAATATTATGGTTAATCTATACGTCCCTCGGGCAATATTTGCGCTCCAGCACTCGATTTCTGAGCCGTCCTATACGTGCGCGTGTGTGACCTACGTCCATCTCACCATCCGTGTTCTGTGCTGCAGAGTTCACGTAAGGCCTGCTCTCTAGAAGCCTCTCCTCACTGCGTCCATCCTTATCCATTCAGTCTTCTACCGCTCCCTCCAGGACCCAAGCCCACTCTGCCAAGTGCCAAGTACCGCTCACCCACCTGCAGGCCTCTGCTCGGCCGCGGGACGACGCGATGGCGAGTGGGCCTTCTTCCTCTCCTCTCCGCCCGCCGCCTCCGCTTGCAGCTCCATCCACCTCTGCTAGGCTGCTGGATGGCACGACGGTGCCTTCTTCCTCTGCTCCCTATCCTCCTCCTCCTCCTGCAGCTATGGTTGCAACGCTTCTTTCCTGCTACAGATTGCTAGTTGTACAATATCTGTGATACCTGTGAGTTATGTTGACACTTATTACATGCTACTATTACTAGTTTTACATTGTAGGATGCAATGTAATTTGTTCAAACCACTGGTGTAAATTGTTGCTGCATTAGATAGACACAGCTGATTTACACTACCTGGTATGTTATCTGAATTTTTGTGCATTTGTGTGTCATTTTTGGCTTGATTTGTATTTATTCTAATTTACCTTTCATAGAAATAATCTGGTAGTTTTTACATTTTATTATTTACTGTTAGTTTGTTGGTTTTATTTGCTTTTTTTCAAATTTATTCCAATTTGCAATTCATAGAAATGATCTCCTAATTTTTCTGATTTTTTTTTCAATTTGTATGTTTGTTTTGACTTTTTTTTTAATATATTTGGCATTCATAGAAATGATTTGCTAATTTTTTTGTTTTTCTTTCAATTTGTATGTTTTATTTGATTTTTTATTATCTTCTAATTGGCATTCATATAATTGATATGGTAATTTTTTCTTTTTTTATTTTTCTTTTGATTTTTATTTGGTTAGTTAGATCACCATCTTGTAGTTATAGGAAATCGAGTGATGGATAGCCTCCGGTCACTCGATTTGTTTTGTTTGTGTGATTCGGGTGTTTTGAAGCCATTGTCACTGGGGTGACAGATCGGTGTAAATCACCCATGTTATGTGTAGACAGACCCTTTTTACACCAAAAATGTTTAAAATGTGTCAAAAAAGCGAGGCACTCGCTCATAACAGGTCTAATTCATGAGTTTTAGAAAAAAGCAACAAGTTTTACGATATTAAATGAGAACAACGAAAGATAAATTATCAAATGTACTTTTAATACACAACACAAATGATTTTAGGAGGCAGTGCCCAAATATTAACGTAGGGAGAGTGTAACACCCGTGTTTTTGCATCATTTTAAAAATCACTAAAAATTTAAACTTTTCGAATTACAACTAAAACTTGATTTATTCTCCGCTAAACCAAAACCCTGTTTTTAAAAAACCTGCATTTAAAAATCCCACCATGTAGAAAGTAGCTCTCCTTCAAATTGTTTGTTGCTTGTTGAGCTTTATGGTCGCAAAGGATGCAAGGTAAGTTCTAGATTTATTTATGGAAGATATCACATGAGTAATGGTTTACAAACTTTCTCCGGGAATAATAAATATCGGGACACGTGTGTACCAATATATATATATATATATATATATAGGGTGCACTTTCTATACACCCGGGTGTAGTTACACCCATATTCAAAAAATCACATTGTGTATGTGTTCATACTTGTTTATCGGTTTGAGTATGTTTAGATACTCATATTAAGATACTGTAGATCTTACTACGAAAAAATTTCGAAGGAACCTATATTTTTAATATATTACATAAAATGCCACTACTTGCTGTATATAAAAAAGTATATCCATATACTCAACGTATGAATACATACTTAACATATATACCACCATAAATGGTCTAGTATGATCATATACTTCATCCACATGCACTTCGTTCGGTCATATATACCACAAATCTTGAGATATACATATGGGTGTAACTACACCTAGGGTGTAGAAAAAATTTACCCTATATATATATATATATATATATATATATATATATAGGGTAAATTTTTTCTACACCCTAGGTGTAGTTACACCTGCCTGCTAGTACACACGTGGAGAGGCCACCGGCCAGCAGTGAAACTACCGGGTTAAAATACTTGACCCGTTTCCACTCCAGCGTCGGTACGCATATACATGCCTATTTTCTCGGATCTGAAATCAAGTCTTAGATGGCCGCCGCCGCCCACCAATTTAAACGCAGCCTTCCAGTCGATCGGTCCTATTTGAACGCGGGTTCTGCCATCCCTCTTGTACCATCACGGCGGCGCAGCCCGCTGCCACGGCGCATGAAGCCCCGCGCGCCGAGCCCCTTGCGGCGGCTTGGCTGGGCCAGCCCTGTTGGCGGCCCCTGGCGACGGCGTTTTTGGAGCTGCGGCGGCGGACTCTCTCCACGTGGTGTCCGCGTTTATGGAGTAGCGGCGACGGGCCCTGCACTCCACCCATTGGCGGCACGAAGCACACGTAGATCCTGCTCTGGTCTCCGTCGTTCATAAGAAAGGAGGAGCCAACACCGCTCTGGTCTCCGTCGGCATTGTGAAAGCTGCGTGCGTGCGTTGGTGTGTATGCTTATTCAATGTACGCACTCTCTCTCTCTTTCCGTTTGATCTTTCGGTTCTAATCTACACGCTAGTTCCTGTCTTCCTGAATCCATCTTCGTGTGCCTGGTGCCAGCGGCTCCAATCAGGCACAGGACCGGTGAGTATCCTGCCATGGTCGATCTATATGATTTCAGTTTCCTGCATCGTTCTTTGGTCGATCTATATACCCGCCTGTTTCTCATTTTGTTAGATTTCAGTTTCCTGCATCTCCTCGTTGGTTCGTTGGTCGATCTATAACGCGGTTAGCTTGTTTCTCATTTTGTTATTCTTCATGAATCAGGTAGCAGATTGCATCTGGAGACGAAGCTACTACGTCTGCATCGCCAGTCATCCGCCGGCCAAAAGCAAGCTGATAGATGAATACACCAGTAGTCAAAAAAAGTATATGCAAATATTTCATTCTCAATAAAGTATGAATGCATACTCTTGCTGTTTTGTATGTCTTCATACGTCAATGTATGCACATATACTCTGGTTGTGTGGCTTAAGTATGCACTTATATTATCAAAATCTTGGCGTATGTATGCATACTCCGTTCGAAAAAGTATCTATTGTACGTATACCCGGCCCATTCCAAAAATTATGTACATATACTATATTCTAAAAAGTATGTACAAATACTCTACTATAAAAAAAGTATGTACAGGTACTCTTCTAAAAAGTATATATACATACTCTATTGCAAAAGTATGTACTGATACACACATACTCTAAAATATATATAAAAATGATGCTCCATTCCACTATGTATGTATAAGTACTCGTATATAATATAACTTGAAAACCAGATAAGACAACAACCGCCGTAAACTCCTCACAAATAAAAAATATCGGTATTTTGTTCTCAAAATAGTATGTACTTACACATTTTCAAATAAGTCAACACCGATCTGTTTGTTGCCGTCAAATGTGTACCTGCATGCAACCGAGAATCTCGTGCTCGTGTGGCCTGCATGGAACCGAAGGCTAGCGCTGATGCTATTGGATTGCTGATGGTGCCTTCAAACCTGATTAGAGGAGGGTGTAGATACTCCCGGTGTATAGAAAGTGCACCCTATATATATATATATATATATATATATATATATATATATATATTTTCTAAGCGCTATTAATAAATATTCTCGACAAATAAGTCATGGGAATATAAATGTGCTTTTGAAAATGTTTACAATATATATATATATATATATATATATATATATATATATATATATATATATATATATATATATGAATTATCAAACTTCGGAAAAGTGTGTACACGAATATATATATATTTATACAAGTACGAATGAATAAATATTTTCATGAATACAAATCATGAGGATGTTTAGATGAGTACTTGTACAAATACTTACAAAATATATATTTACACACATACAATAAAAGGGAGAAGAAATAAGAAGAGGAATAAAAGAAAGAAAGGGAAATAGAAATGGAAAAGAAAAGAAAATAGCAAAGAGCCTCGGGCTCACTTCTTTCCCTCCTCTGCGGCCCGGCCCAAATTCGCCTCCCTTTCTCCCCGTCCCGTGCGCACACATATTGGGCCAGCCCAACAAGCGGGAAGGAGCGACCCAGTCCAGCAGCCTAACCCGGTCCAAAGCGTGGGCCCGCTTGTCGGCTCCTCCTCCTTCCTCCGGCCACAACCCGACGCGGCATGATGGGCCCCGCCCTCTACGCACATTACGAGGGCAGGGCACACAAATGGCGCCATTGATCCCGACGAAAGATCGCTACCTCGCTTGACGCTGGACGCACGGACCGCAGGGGACCGAGTCAACTAAACAGCGCCGCCACGGCTCACTTACCGACTGCCGCCGCGGCGGACCACGACGAAGACCGACGACGAACCGCCTACCAAGGCGCGGAAGAGCGCGAGGGCCAGCACGAGGCGTGCCGAGCCCCCTGGCGACTAGTCGCCGCGGCGCCGGGTCAACGAGCACAGCACGCGCCACCGACCGGCCGATGCCGCCATGGCGGACCAAACGCAGCGGTGTAGTCGACGACCCGACGGCGGACCAGCTCACCTGGAGCACGAGGCGCACGAGGACACCGGGCGCGGCGCAGCTGACTCCAGCTGGAGGTCCACACGCCGCAGGAGCATGCCGGAAAGATCTCGGCCGAGAAAAATCTCGCCGGCAAGCACCCCGTGGCCGCGCCTATAAATAGGCCCCTCAGGTGCTCGAATCGACTCGCCTCCGCCTCGACGAGCTCCACCATGACGTGGAACGTATGGTGCTCGCCTTGGCTCTCCCTCCCCCTTCTTCCACCTCGCGCTAGCCGTTTTTCCCCCAAATCGGGAATCCGCCGCCGCCGGAGAAGAAACCCGAGCCCCGCCGTCTAGGAGGTCGCCGTCGGTCAATTAGTTGTGTGGTACGCCTCGCCAACTCGTTCTCTTTCGTTTCCCCCTACTTTCCTCGCTATAGTGCTGTGTACAGCTATCCCGAACATCACCGCCGACCAGCTCCGCCGGTGCGCCTTCCCACCATCGGAAGAAGCGTCGTCCGTCGTCACCATCTATCTCGGGCCGGTTCGGGCAAGGGGGAGTCCAACGGACCTCCCGCGGCTAGATAAGGTCCAGGAACGGCCGACTCCGACGAAGCTCCGGCGAAGGACCGCCGACGGGGGGGGGGACGACGGCGGCGGCAAGATCGCCGTCCACTCTGGCCGTGGACGATGTCAAGACAGAGCCAATGACGGGCCGCCACGCCGCTCACCCGCTCCCCTTCCGTCCACGGCCGCGTTAGAAACCTGTAACCCCACGTGGCGCCCACGTGGCGCCCATCGTGGTGTCCACGTGGCACCCACGTGTGTTCTTGTGTACACTACTGTAATTGCTATGTACACCCTGTGTTTGTACCGCAGTTTGTTATAAGTATGCTTTCCCGTGTCGGAAAAATTCCCGAAAAATTTGTAAATTCATTATTTGATTTTTGTAAATTCATTATTTGATTTATAGAATTTTATCATGTAATTAGTTCCAATTTTACTACATGATAAAATTATATTATAATATTACCCTAATGAATTAATTAGAGATTAATATTATAAAATCCATATCTCTCATGCAAATTAACTCCGTTTCGCGTGAAACGACTTCCATAATTCATCTAAAATCTAGCCCTATGCATCTAACCCATTGCCACCATAATGTTCTGTGTTTGTTTTATATGTCATGGTTCAAGCTAGGTTTATCGCCAATCGTAAAGTAGCTTTTCGACGACCGTTTAGGAGCTTCTGTTCGAGCAAAGCTAGGAGCGTTCGACGCCGCGTGCGATCAGTAAGAACATCCCAGGCAAGTCCTTACCCCCCCCAATCATGACCTTAAGTAAGTAATGATATAATGATGATGATAATAAGATCTCGAGGTCATGGGCTATTATCGTATGCAATGAAGTATGAGATGATGCTTTGAGCGGATGCCGTGTGATCTTCCGCAATGCTGTGGTGCTTGATGTTTATGATGAGCTAAGTGCTCGATGTTGATGATGGCTGTGTGCCTATATTATTTGAGGAGCTGCGTGCTCGATGTTATTGAGGGGCTAGGTGCCCAGGATGTTGATGAGTTGTGGAAAGCATACGATAATGGACATGATGCTCACTTGGATAATTTGACTAGTATAGAGTGGTATGAGCCTCGATAACGTAGCTATGGAGCTAAGCCGGATGACGTACTCATCCACGTTATCTACGCCATATGTTTATAATTAAGAATAACATGAGATCGCCTAATGAACCCTAACCAACAAAAGAGGTGGGTGATAGTAATTCATAGTGAGATGGATTACTACGGAATCGCCGTGTGGGATTCTGGCGGAGAGATACTCACCTCCCTAAGGACCGGTTCATAGACCTTCTACCTAGTACGATATTACGCAGACCACCACACGATGGGGCGGCTTGATTCACACCCCGTTAGGGTTGCGGTATAATTTCGATCCTAGGTGGCCGGCGCAGGTAAGGATCTATCGGGGCGCGACATGGGGAAAGTGGCCCCATGGTCCGGTTGGCGTGGTTGCTATGTGATCTTCCACGTAAACAATTGAGATATTGATTATATGATTATGAATTATGAATTGTTGAATGAGTTATTATTTAGTGGTTGGTGTGTGATCTTCCGCAATGCTGTGTGCTAGTGGGATGCTATGTGATCTTCCCACTTCGAACCCCCGAGAAATCTTGGTAGGATTATACCAACACACCTAGGGTAGCACCCAAGCGGGTACGGATCTCGTTGGACCTCTCTGTCAACCACCGATCATGGAAGAGGATGTGTCCATCGTGTGGGGAAATTGTACAACCTCTGCAGAGTTTATTGAATCTATTCGAATAGCCACGTCCTTGAAATGGGCAAATGCTAGGCCTAAACATCTATGATTAGCTTTAACTAACCTGTTGTGATAATGTGAAGGTGAGGATATGAGATAACCTCGGGAACTAGCGAGAGCAGTTTTAGAGACTCTGCTAGGGCCCAAAACCCTTAATATACCAAACCACCCCCTGGTTTGGACTTGCTGAGTACCTTTGTACTCACCCCCCTATTTTTACAGATATCGGCATATCCGAAGGTAAGGTCATTTGTCGAGGTAGAAGACCAATGACGTAGGAGTTCGCAAGACGTTGCCTAGGAGAAAGACATAGAAGCCCGGGATTTCCATCCGGCGCTCAAGTTGCCCGTGGAACATGGAGTTGTGCCCGGGCGGTCCTAGCACCTTAGCAGACCCGTCAGAGATAAACCACCGCTTCACGGTTGGTTACTCTGATCAACATAATCCAGAGTGGTGTCTTCATCACCGCTGTAAGACCTTCTATCCTATTTCTATATATGCTCGGAATAGTTAATCTATAACTAATACCATTTACTGTGACTCGGTAAACTTATTGGTAGCGTGATCCTGGCGCCAATACGCGAGATTAAGGTCCTATTAAAGGTGGGGCGTGATAGAGAGCCCAAAATTCAACCGCCTCCTAAAATGCCAAGTTATTAATGGACATAGTTATTTTCATTTACCGAGGCGATCACGTTTATCCGCATTGTAAAATCGATTTACGCAGGCGGGCACCGTAACACAGCCGCCTCCAAAATAGCCTATTTTCGTAGGCAGTCGTCTTAAAGTATCCGCTCCATATCCACAAAACTATTTTCGGACACGGGTACACCATGAGGCCCGCCTCCAAAAATGGCCAAGGCCCGATAGCCGTCTTCGATATAAATAGACGAAGTTAGTGTTTGTTCCTTCACAGTCTCCCTCCTCAGCCGACTCACTCCGAGCAGCAGGGGCCCCGCGCCCTATCCTTCCCCCACGCCTCTCCCTCTTGCCCGCACCCCCATGCGCTCTCTTCCTCCTCCCCTTGTATCCTCTCCCACACCGCTTGCGGCCCCCACTCCCTCTTCCTTCTCTCTTGCACGCGAGCTCCCTCTCTCTCCCACAGCGCGCGGCGGCTCTATGGCAACGGCCTCCCTCCCTCCTCCTATGGCGCGCCGCGCAATGCTCTACCATGGCGCATCGCTCCTCCCGTGATGGGGCTCCACCATAGTGCGGCGCCCTCTACCCCTCCGGATCGGCACCTGCGGAACGTGGAAGGAGCCCATGACACGGTCACCATAATATATATCGCAAGTGTGCCCGCGTCGATGCATGTTAGCAAACATGCATGTGCCCCGTGCGTTGCAAGGGCAATAAAAATGTTTTTTCTATATTATTATGTATAGCAAATAATAAAGGCCGTTGAGTATTAAAAAATATAAATAATATTAAGAAACTCCAAAAATGATTAAAATGTGTCAAAAGGACAGGCACTCGCTCAAAACAGGTCCAGTTCAATTAAACATTTAATTAAGTTTTTTAGAAAAAGCAATAAGTTTTACTATATTAAATGAGAACGATAGAAGATAAATTATCAAATGTACTTTTAATACACTACTACTAGACAGATGATTTTAGGAGGCAGTGTCCAAATATTCACGGAGACAGGCACAAAATTCAACCGCCTCAAAACACCAGGTAATTAACGGAGGCTGTTACTTTCATTCAGGGGCACGATAGCGCCCGGACGTCCGGACGCACAGCCCCGTCCGGATGCCCGCGCGTGCATGGCCTGCTGGGCCTGGCCTGCTCTGCGGCACTGCTAGCTAGCTAGCTGCCTTGCTTGCCGCATCTGCTCGCGTTTGGCTGCCTTGCTTGCTAGCTTGGCTAAAACAAAGTTGTGTACTAGTCCATTCAAGTGAGGCACTGCTCCGTTCCTTGCAAAGACAGCCGCCGCCGCTCTGTTTGCTTCATCGAGAGACCGTTCAAGAGAGAGCAGAGGAGCTCTACGGCCATGCACGTATGATCAAATCAAAATAAAAAAAACGAAAACAACTGAAATACTAGAATCCCTTCTGAAACATAGATGAAACATAGTTGAAACACTTCAAACATCATTTTGAAACACTAGAAAAAAAAAAGACCTGATCTACTTTTGAAACATCCGAAAACAAAACAAATTGAAACATACGACTAAAAACTAACAAAACACTTCAAACATCCCTTCAAAACATAGATGAAACATATCTCGAAAACATGTGAAACACTCGATCTACATTTACAACATAAATACAGTTCCGTTGAAACATTCCTCCGAAACAACTGAAACACATGAAAACAGACAATTGAAACATTGGGGAAGAAACATAGCGGGCACGGGCACGGCACCACGAACACTCAAAATGTGAGCCTGGAACATGCGCTGTCGACGTGCGTGCGGGCTGGCGGAGCAGCCGTCGCCGCACCAGTCCACGCCTGGCAGAGCTCGCGGCCTGGTGGAGCAGATCCACCGGCGCACAGGGCTCGCCGCCCTTCCTTGCATCGGGGGCGCGACGGCATGGCGGAGGAGCACCTCCCGACGGCCGATGGCAGCTGTGCGCCGCGACTAGCAGGCGCCGCGGTGATGGCAGCTATTCGCATGCGACTAGCAGGCGCCGCGAAAGGGAGACTGGTAGAGGGGCAACTGCGCACCACGCCGGATTAGAGCTGGCCGCCGTGCGCCTCGTGCGAGAGCCGAGGGATGCGGTAGAGGAGCAGAGAGAGATGTGCGGTATTTTTTTGTTAGAAAAGGACAAGGGAATAAGCCACAACAGCAGATAAGATCGAACATGCGGCAGTGTGCGGGCGCACGCACGCGTCGCGCGTCAGGCGAGGTGGGCCGGCCCACTAGACACGCGTCCGGCGTCCGGACATTCACAATTAACTGTTACCATTTCATTTACCGAGACAATCACGTTTGTCCGCCTTATAAAATCGATTTACAGAGGCTGGCAACTTAAGACAACAGTCTTAAGAAATAGCCTAATTTCGGAGACGGTCATCTTAAAGTGCCACGCCGAGCCCCGGTGGCCTCATCACTTGTACCCGAGCGCCAGAGCGTGCACACGCGTCGTGAAGGGGCAGATCTAGGTTCCTCACGCGGTGGAGTCCACTTGTCTCAAGCTAAGCAGGAATAAGCTACCTTTTTTTTTTTTCAACTTCATCCCATCCCGTCCCTTTGTTTAAAAACAGTGTTTGGAAAAGAAAAAAACAGCACATGAAGTTATTGATGAGATGTACCTAACGAGGCCTTAATATGGTCATGTTTCCAGCGATTGCCTGGCCTTTTTCACATTTCTGTCAATTTTTTGTGCTCTTTAGCATACATCACGAAATTGAATGAGCTAGAGTCTGATGAATATGACCTACACGTGCGATAATCTACACTACAGGTTGGCAAAGCCTTTGCCGAGTGCGCACTCGGCAAAGGACACTCGGGCAAAGAATTACTCTAAGAATAATTCTTTGCCGAAAGTGCCACCGCCGGCACTCGGCAAAGGCTTTGCCGAAAGTGCCATGTCAAGACTGGCAAAGCTAGCGACCGCCGTTACCGACGCCTTCTTGCCGCCGAGTGCCGACATGGCACTCGGCAAATTTTTTTTTTTTTTTTTTAAAAAAATTCGCTTGCCGAGTGCCATGTCAAAGACTCGCAAAGAATTTAGTTTTTAAAAATGCGGCTTTGCCGAAAAGCTTGCAGGAGGCACTCGCAAAGCAATGGTCGATTTGTCGAGTGCCTCCTCGCACTCGGCAAAGCTGGGATTTCAGTCGTCAATATACCTAGCTTTGCCGAGTGCTATATGTGGATTATATGTATATATGGATGGATTGTAGTATATATATGTGTTATATATGTGCATTTGCAGCAAGAAATAACAAAAACAGCAAAAAAAAAAAAAAAAAATTCCCAGCTTTGCCGAAAGTGCGACAACCCGGTCGGCGGCATTGCCGTGGTACCAGCTTGCGTACCTCGAGGCCAAGGGTCATGTCCGGCGGGCGACATGGCTCGGCAGCTTGGCAACGGCAGCGGCCTCAAGGCCAACAAAGATAGTGTGGGAGCGCGCCGCTAGCCACGATGATGATGACGAAGGGGGAGCGCAACACGGTGTGGCGACTTGGCATCGGCACGGCACCGGCGCAGCGCGGGCGCGTGGGACACACGGACCGCCGCGTCGCGGATTGCCCGCCCTCGCCGCCGGACTTCGGTCTCCTCGGCGCAAGACGGAGCGGCTCGACGCCGCGACGCGGGCGCGTCGCCTCGACCACCTCCCCGCTCAATGCACCTCCGCGAGATTAGTAGAAATTTCAGGGGACTTAGAAGACAAAAGAAGACAGCTCGCACAAGCCGAGACCCACCTGTCGAGTGTGGGGCCGGGCGGCTGACAGGGGGGCGGGCGGCGCCGTGGGTCAAGCCACGTGTCCCGCTTCTAGAACCTTCTCACAACCGACCTAAGGGGTAGATCTAAGCCGTCCAATCAAGTCGGTTTGAACCAAGGGCTGAGATTCATCCTATGAGGTCAGTATAAGCAAGGGCAGAGCTACCCCTGAAACCCTAATTTATTTTTCAGAATTCATTCTAGTTCTTTACTAGAATTCTAGGGTTAGAGAAGTCAAGATCTCCATGATTAGAGCTAGAAACTTCTAGATTAGCTACTACAGATCTTGATTAGCAATCAAGTTTATTAGAAATTGAGAGATTAGTAAGGAGTGCTTCGGAGGATTTTCGGCCTGTCGGACCTTCTCTCTTGTATTCTGCGGGATCAATCTCTTCGCAAGAGGAGTTTGTTTCTGAGATTATCTGGTGTTCGACTTCATAGTTAAAGTAAGTTTTGGTTTATTTTAGTCTTCAAGTTTGCAACTCTTGTTTGAGTACTCTGATCTTGGTTGCTCTAGATTAGAGGAGTAATTCTTAATTTAAGCGTGGTGCTTAGATTACGTTTACTTGTAAATGCCCCCTTTTGGCTCTAATCGGGGGTAGTATCATAAAGGTGACTTTATAGCTTTATTGAATCCTCTCAGAGTCCACTTCCCGCCAATAGGTGAACGGTAGGCTTTTTGTCGTTCTTAGTAAAGTAATTTTGTCTTACTTTATTAACGATTAGCGTCCACGATAGAATAAATAAGTCAAGGTTTATCAAGGTTAGAATTAGAAAGCCAGAAGTTATCTTCTAGTCTAGCTAGTTTCTTAAGTGCTGTGATTGTGAAGTGGATAGGGTAAACGCTAGTTATATTCACCTACTGTTCCTTTGGGTTCGATATTTAAAACCGGGAGTTCATCTTTTGGTGAAGTGCTACAATGGTATTTCTATCTGTGCGCTTGCAGATATCTTTATCTTTATTGTGTGCATTTAATTTATACCAACACTGGAGAAGCGCGGCGAAAGTGACGGTGGCGGCGGAGAACCTTGACAAGCGGGGCCCTGGAGGGATTCGTGGTGGACGCGAGCGTGTAGTGTTTGGGGGCTTTAATTTGAGAAGGCCCAATGGAGTTTGGAGTAAGTTTGAGTCCTAAAATTTTGCAAGTTGACTCCTAAATTAGAAACAGAGGCTCATTTTTGGAAGGTCGGGCCGGAGATGCTCTAAGATGAAGAAGATGACCAGGTAACCCCGCCGCCACCACTCCGCTCCTCATGTAGCTTGAGGGCGGCCCCGCCTTATCTTCCTTCGCCAAAGAACTTCTTCCGTAAAGAGCCCTACGTCTTCTCCTTGTCCGGCGACTTGAACACCTTCTCCTTTTTATTAGCGAGCCCACTTGGCACACAAGCTACAACACGGCGCCGTCGCGACCCAATCTGTTGGGACCGAGCCGTGGCTACAATATTGCACCGTCGGGGCCAGCCCTCAAAACGGCAGTGGAAAGGCGGCGGCGAAGGTGGGTCACCGCGGCGATAGCATGAATGCAAGAACCCACACGCGAAACTGGATGAACGCAAGATGATTGCACTATGCAACTACCGCAACTTTTCTAGGACTTTTTCATTGCTTTAGATAGAGGGATACATGAGCTTAAAGCCTGACCACCCTGCCGCATGACGAGCTCCAGGATCTCCTGCTTTTTAGATTGATGGCGCGGGCATGCGATCGTGATGTTGCGAAGGGGAGACCCACTTGGCGGTCACGGCGTGGACTAGGCACAAAGCACCATACACTTCAATTCTACGCAATCTAATACAAACTACTGAAAAGCATAAACATAATAGTTCCAATTGTAAGGTCCTAGATGGCTAGAGGGGGGTGAATAGCCTTTTAAAAAATCTACAAAGTCACTTAGCAAACCGATTAGTAAAACAAAATGCGTTAATGTGGTTTGCGCTAGCTCTAATGTCTTGCAAGCCTTCTAGTGACAATTCTTGATATATACTATGATCTCTATGTCACACAAGTGCTATGTCACTACTCTATCTAGTGAGCAATCCGAGATAAGCCTTATGCTAGCAAGAACACCTACACAAGCACAGGCTAGCTCTCTACTCAAGATAAACTAGGAAAGTAAATGCAAGAGAGGAAAGCTTGTTATACCGACGTGTAGGGCAATTATCCAATCACCGATGAAGAATAAGATCAACAACAATATGATGAAGGAGCCAATCACCAAGACAATGAGACAATCGATTTATCCCGAGGTTCACACACGCACCGGTGGCTACGTCCTCGTTGTGTCGACCCAACACCTTGATGGTCCTTGGGATTGGCGGTGCCCTTGCCAATGCCGGCCTCCTCGAGGCTCTCCAAGGCACCATGCACAAGTGTGGTAGCTCAATGTCACGAGCAATTTACTAGAGTGGCTTTTGGCGCTCTGCCGGGGAATAAGCCCAAGAACCCCTCACAAATCAACCGGAGGTGGCCAAGAACAATCTCCAACTCTTGCCAACGCCTCCACAATCGCCGAGCCGGTCTAGGAGTGCTGCTCTCCAAGAGCAACAAGAAACCACCGGCAACGACAACCCTCAAGTGCCTCTAAATGTAACTCTCAAAGCAATGCACTTGAATCACCACCAATCTCTCAAAAATGTGCTCAAAAGCAAGTGGGGGAGAGTGGGAGAGGGTTGGCTCAGCTCAAAGTATGTTAGGATCAATCAAAATGTCCAAGAGAGAGAGCAAGAGCCGGCCACACAAGTATATATAAGCCCCCGCACAAATAGAGCCGTTGGGGGCTGAACACGCTCTCTGCATGCATCGGACGCGCCCGGTAGCCGTTAGCCTTAGCGCGCCAGTTTCACGTTCACGCTCACGCGCCCGCCCTCGGGGAGCTATTGGCGCCCCGGCACGGCGTCGGCGTGGTGTCCGGCGGCGTCGTCCCGCGCGATGCCCCACGAGGGCGCTTTGGGCTGCGTCCGACGCGTGCGGACGCGCCCGATGCGGCCCATCGGCAGCGCCGCGGCCCGGCCGCTCCTACACCACACGCGGACGGCGGGGTTGAAAACCACGGCGTCCGACCCAACACCGGCCGACGGCTCTCCGGCGTCGAGCGTGGCTCATTGTGAGTTTCGTCGTGTCGTCGTCAACTTCTCCACCATGCTACTCAACAAGTATACCAACTTGAGCACGAGAGTTAGCATATTTTCTCCACAAATTTGCATCCGGCGCAATGTAAAATAAGCGTTTCATTTTCTCAAAGCGCCCGAATCCCGCCGAGCAAGCTCGGCGGGAGGGTGAGTAGTACCCAAACCCATCTCAACCCACCAAACACCACCGCCTTTTGCAAATGTGCCAACACCACCAAGTGTACATCACCGTGTGCTCGTGTGTTAGCATTTTCTCAATTGTTTTCAAAGGCTCGGTTAACTCTCTAGGTTCGAATGCATGCATATGATGTTGAACCTAGAGGCACATGAGGATCGATGTTCCCAACATTTCCCCTCTTTATAGTCCGACTATCGATCCTAAACCACTCACACCCTCTATGGTGTCTTGAGTGTGAAATCAAAATGGCCCTAAGATTATACCTTCACCTTGAGCCCATTTTGTTTCACCATCTTGTTTTCCCAAGTCGATGAACTTGATCATCTTTTGGATCGACACCGTGCATCCACCATGATCATCATTTGCAACATGACTTGGCCTCATACAAGATAACACTTAAGCATAGAGATTAGTCCTAGGTTGTCATTAATTACTCAAAACCAATCTAGAGATCTTCAATCGCCCCTTTTTTTGGTAATTGATGACAACCCTCATAAAGATTTGATGATAAAAGATTTTTGAACATATCATGTTTGTCCAAGCAATTTGTTCATGATTATAGGATTGGACAATCATCATAGGTTCGATTTTGGTAGCATTAGGTCCCCTACATATGTGCCTAGAGATTGGATATAAGCTTTGCACATATGTATGAATATTAAAATTGAGGGTGAGCAATGTTACCAAAATGATGCTAAAGTGTAAGAAATGGACCTTTGAAGCGTGATACCAATCGGAGTAGCCACTTACACCATTCTTAGCACCATGGATAACTAGACATTTCATCAAAACTCAAAGTACCCCATGAGATCAACATTATAAACAAGGTACTTGAATAAAGTGCGGAATTCAAAATGTCCAGATATCTCCTATGCATGCTAGATGATCATTCCTCATTTAACTTATTACTAGCATACACCACACAAGCATGTATATAAGGAATTCAAATACATGTGCAAGAGCAAGTCATATGTTAGTGCACAAACAAATGCAACAATTTGTCTATGAGCTTGCTCCCCTACTTGTGTGCTTTGAAAAAAAAAATTATCCCCCTTTCAAAACCATTATGCACTAATCTCTCCCCCTTTGTCAACAAATTCCACAAAAGGTATGATCAAATTGTTTGATGGAGGAAAGATTAGTTGGCAAATTTGGTCAAATTTGGATAGCTTGCCAAACATATATTTCGGTTTGAACCAAAAACAAGCTTCTTCACACCTCATGAAAGGGTTATCTTGCCTATGTTGAAATATATATGTGACAAAATGTCCAAATTCAACACTTGAGTTTGCAAGCCCATAAACATGTCATATGCCATCACTAGATCAATCAAGACAAAGAAACAATAGTGATGCCATACATACATTGAAATTCATTGATTTTCCATGAATGCATCGTAAGGAGCCATGTTGTATGTCTAGATGTTCTAACAAGTCCTTAGATGTTATGAATGACATGTCAAACAATTTCACCTTTGCTTTGCTTGAAGGAGAGGCATGTCATATATGTGGGGTGCATTCAACTCATGTTAGAGAAATCAAGAATGTTCAACGCGTTTCTTAGCTTGCAAAACATCTTCTCATCTAGTGGCTTGGTAAAGATGTCGGCTAGTTGATCTTCGGTGCCAATTGGATGAATAACAATGTCACCCTTTTGTTGATGGTCCTACACCTTCTAATGGGGTTGTACCCGCCCCTACCCATATTTAAAGAGCCCTAACTACCACCCGCCTCGACCCAACCCGTCGGCCCAATGCCCCAACCCGCCCCAACCCGAAGTCACGACGGAAAATGATATTCGACTTACGCGCCCGATCTACGACCATAGCGCCCCAACCGTCCCAACCCGTTTGTGTCGTCAACACAACCCGCCCCAACCCGTTTCATAGTGTCACCCGTTTCCACCCATCCAATAGTACCCGTATTAAAACCCACCCTAAAAAACCCGTCAAACCCCCCCCCATTAGCAAAGAGTAGATGGTCCCTTATGAAGTGATGCCTTATGTCGGTGTGCTTGGTTCTTGTGTGATGGACTGGGTTTTATGTCATCTTGCAAAGCACTCTCATTGTCACAATACAACGGCACATGATGGAAATCAAAACCATAATCCTTCAAGATTGATCTCATCCAAAGCAATTGTGCACAACAACTACCGACACTAATGTATTCGGCCTCGGCGGTTGAGAGTGTCACACTTGTTTGCTTCTTTGATGACCATGAGACTAGAGATCTTCCAAGAAATTGATAAGTGCCACTTGTACTTCTTCTATCGACCTTGCAACCCCCATAGTCGGAGTCCGAATATCCAATAAGCTCAAAGCTTGACCCCTTAGGATACCATAGTCCAACATCTTGTGTTTGCTTCAAATACCTCAATATTCTCTTGGATGCCTTGAGATGACTCTCTCTAGGTGAGGATTGAAACCTTGCACACATGCCCACACCAAACATCACATCGGGCCTAGAAGCGGTCACATAGAGTAAGCTTCAATCAATGACCTATACAACCTTTGATCAACCATATTTCCCTTCACATCACTATCCAAGGTTTCACTAGTACCCATAGGTGTATTGATGCCCTTTGCATCTTGCATGCCAAACTTCTAGACCATGTCCCTTATATACTTGCCTTGACTAATGAATGTGCCATTCTTCATTTGCTTGATTTGTAGACCAAGAAAGTATGTAAGTTCACCAAGCATGGACATTTAAAACTCTCTTGCCATCATATTGCCAAACTCTTCACAAAAATTACCAAGCTAGACACGGATGCATAGGTATTAGTGGGTTCCAATCAGTATGAATTTGAGGGAGAGGATCAAATACTAAAATTTATAGACACATAGAAGACTAATTCTTGTATAGCTTGGCTCTTGTTACTTGTGTTATTCCCAAGCATTTGACTATATTATTAGTCATGCTCTTAGGCTCTCATTCCTCTCCTTTTAATCGCCTTCTATTTAGAAGATGACTTAACCGTTTTTATGTCCATGTAAATAGAGAAAGGTACATGTCTAGAAACCAAGGGAGTACCGGGCACAAGTCCTTGTTTAGTTGCTGAAATTTTTTTCAACTTTGCTACTGTAGCACTTTTGTTTGTATTTGACAAATATTGTCCAATCTTGGGCTAACTAGACTCAAAAGATTTTGTCTCGTAATTTATAACTAATCTGTGCAATTAGTAATTTATTTTACCAACATTTAATGCTTCGTGCATGCGTCTAAAAAAAATGATGATGGAGAGGGATGAAAAAAAATTTGGAATTTGGATACAGGAAAATCTGGCAATAGTACCCACCCCCACCTGCACGCCTGCCTGGCATGCATGGCATGCATGAACCTCATTCAAAGCTGACCCACCACGTCCTAATCTAGCAATTAATGTGTGGGAAAACTACACCACTGGCAACAGTTGGTCCATCCGTCCATCCGTATAACAAAAAGAATACAATTCCAATATAGTATCAAGTTAAACTATTTTGTGTTCGGACAAATTATGCAAAAAACACTATTTTTATGCCAAATAAGTATATTAGATTTGTCGTGCAATATATTTTCTAGTATACCAATTTGGTGTTGTAAATATTGAGATTCTATTATATAGGGGTCATCAAACTTTAGAAACTTTACCATAAAAAAATTTGTTGGTTATGTTCGTGAGATAACAAACAAAAGCATTGGCATGGACTATAGAGTACTGTCGATAGAGCTTTGTCCATCTAGCGGATTCTATGAAACAGCGGCAGATCCCCATGTCTTCACATCCATCAATAAGTGACCGTTTGATATGGATTCAATTAGATTCCGAAAAGAGATGTTTTCTACGAGAGAAAAACTGATAGATGTACACTGTTACTTAAATCAGCGGTTTCAGAGAAACAGCGGCAGTTCACAACACATGCCAACACGGCACATGCTAACACGGATGGTTGGATGGATCCCTTGAATCTACTAGTTCCGTGCATCATGACACACCTTCGTCCTTTTCTTCCAACCTATTACTCCCTAATACTCCCTTGGTTCTTTTAGATCTATCTTTTTACATATCACAATAGTTTTGAATTCAGGTTTCATAAAATATGAATTATATATTATGATGAAACAACTTGTTACGGTCAATCTAAAAATATAAATCTCATATCATGCATGAACCCATATAATATTTTCTAAACTTGGTCAAATACATAAAATGTTTAACTTAGGACACACAACTAATACGACATGTAATAAAATGACAAACCCCTCGTATGCAATCTTGGGGCCTTGATCCGTCTCTTTGGTTAGGGTCTTTTAAGCTTAGTTACTTTTAGTCCTTAAATTCCAAATAGTATGACTAAAAGTGACTAACACTACTACAAACGCAGCGTACTATAGGGCGCTCGTAAAAGCCACCTTGTAGGGGCGGTTTTAAGCTGAACAGCCACTGTAGGGGCGGTTGGTTTCACAATAGGGGCGGATGGAACCACCTCTACTTGTATGAGCCGCCCCTACTTTGCATTTCAGAAATCGTATTTTGAAAATTCAAAAAAAAAAATAGCAAAACATTTTTTTTTAATCAGGCGAGGCCCCCACCGGTAACTAAAAGTGACTAAACTTTAGGGGTGATTAAAAGTAACCAAACATAGAGGAGAAATCAAAGTCGCCGCATAGGTCTGCACTTTGTGCTACCACTGTTTCCACCTTAGATTCCTTGCCCAAAAAGTCAAGACCTTGTCAACTTTAACCAAGCATATGTAAGAAAGTATTAATATTTACTATCTGATTTGTTTCATTAGATGACTTGTTGAATGTATTTACATAATAAATTTATTAATACAAATATTGCCACAATATTTTATAGAAGCCTCATCAAAATTAAGAAAATTTGGCTTGCAAAAAGTATTATTGCGGCATTTTTTTTTCAAAAAGGGGAATACTTTTGAGTAGCAAGGAAGTCAAAGTCGTCCGTTGGCATTGGCCTGTCACATTAGAGCAACCACAATGTGTCCATAAGGCAGTCCATAAGCAATAAAATATTCTCCTATGGGTAGCTGAAACATTGTGACACCAGGTCCATATACCGAGTTCATAGTATCGGCTACCCATATGCTTATGGACCGCCCATAAGGAATAAAGAATTAGTAAATTTTCTCTCTCACTCGTTCCAGCAGCTTCCCATCTCTCTCCCTCGGTTCAGCACGCGAGAACGCCAAGAACGCCGGCGGCCCGAGCTCGCGGGGTTGCTCCGGTTGTACGTGCGGCCTAGAAGGTCGACGCCGCCACCGTGGCCATTTGCGCTGCCTGCAAGGTCGGCGACCCCGCCATCCATGTGGCCCACGAGGTCATTGCCCGGTGGGGGCAGCATGCCGACATCGGAGGCGGCATGTTGCTGCCCTCGCCTGCATGGCCAGTGATAGACCACCGGCCCGACAAATCCTTGCGGCTTGGAGGTCACCGCCTTCCATGGGAGGTCGGCGTGCCTTGGGAAGAAGTCGCAGCCCATGTGCGCTACGCAGAGGAGAAAGGGATCTAGAAGACGAAGAAGGGGATCGGGAAGTCCATGGAAAGGGCGATTGATTTTTTTTACCTGTCAAGCGGACCCCAAATTATGTGTATACATTGTGGAGAAGGAAATAACTCCAGCCACCTGACACCTGTCCCACCTCTATGGACTAGTTGGTCCATATACATTGCTCTTGCTCACCACCGGTGGCGGTTCGACGTTGGTTTGATGCAATAAATGTGAGGATGGAACCGAGTACGATACGACATTGTGAACTTTGTGTCGATGGAGAACCAGGTCCTTTGCATCGAACCCACTCCTTCGGTTAGAGCATCTCCAACGATTGCCCAATAACAACTCCCAATCTCGTTTTTTTTTGGCCAAAAGGAGAAAAAGTCTCCTCAACGATTACCCAATAACAGGTCCCAATCTTTGGGCAATTGAAAAACACCGGCAAGGAGCGCGCGATATCTCGCGCTCGATCGGCGCTCCTATCCCCCGCGCCAATCTGTTTCGCGAGCGCGAGTGGAAGTTTCACGGAATCCTTCGCGGAGCTAGCGGTTCCTCCGGCGCTTTGGCTTCCCCGGTCCTCCGACGACCAGCGCCTCGTTCATCAACTCTACCGACTTGCCGAGCCGGCGTCCACCATCGCCGGCACCATGGCGATGGCGCGCGGCGAAGACGGCGATGTGGACAGCGGAGGAGCGGCTCGCCGCGCTTTGGGACTCCCGCGAGAGGACCGCGTCGGGGAGGACGACCTGCCGCTGGGCGCTCGCGACAACCCGCGCCCCATCGCCTCGGCGGCTTCGAGCCTTCCGGCGCCATCACCATCGCGCGGGCGTCGGGACGGTGATTCGGGCGAAAGGCTATGCTACGCACCGGGTGCAGGGTGAAGCTCGTCCTCGCCGACTGCTTCGCGCTGCTCAACAGGAAGCTCGACGGGGACCCGGCCAGGATCTGGGCCACCGCGCGCTAGATGGTCGAGGTCTAGAGGGTGAAGCTCGTCCTCGGAGGAGATCGTCGGCGCTCCCACGTGTCTTTGGAGCCCGCTCGTGATGGACATCGCGCGGAGGAATTCCGTCAAGAGGATACTCGGGTAGGAACGCCGTTCGCGTACCCACGTGCTCGCCCATTTGTCCGCCCGGTCCTCCAACGACGGCGGTAGTACGGGGAGCCACCAGCGCTGCCACCGAGCTTCCCGCTGTCCGCCCTCTTTGAGATGACGGACGAAATGCGACGTCGATTGTCGAATGATCCGTCCGCGCGAGGAGAGGAAGATTGACGTCACGCGATCGAGGAGAGGAAGAAGTTGCCGCGGCCCAGATCAACTACCGGGCCAACTAATTGTTCCAGGTGGATCTAAATTTGATTTTTGGAAGTCAAGTATTGGGCACTGTTGGAGATTGATGTTTTTTTACATTCAAATACCGTTTTGGGAGTTGCTAAACTTATGGATATTGAGATAAAATTATTGGGCACTGTTGGAGATGCTCTTAGGACTCGTCTTCTCTCTCCTGCTGTTGGTGTTCCCGCGCGGGGAAGGTCAGAGGAGGAGTCTGCTCTCCCGGCAAGCAACGGCATGGCGCCCCTGCCTCTCCCGGCGAGCAGGCTGCGACGCGCGGGGAGGTCAAAGAAGTCGGCTGCTCTCCTGCTGAGCAGCAGCGGCGCATGGGGAAGGTCAGAGAAGGCCACGGCGCGTGGGGAAGGCCGGGAGAGGCTGCTCCTCTCCCGGCGAGCAGGCTGGGACGCGCGCTGAACTGGAGGGAGGCGGTTCCTCTCCCGACGCAGGCCGAGGGTGAGCTCCTCCATGGCCGGGTCCGATTCGAGCTTCCCCATGGCCGGATGCCAAAGCTGAGGGCGGGCTCCTCCATGACCGGGTCCAATTCCAGCTCCCACATGGCCGGATGCAGCAGGCGAGGGCGAGCTCCTCCATGGTCGGGTCCGATTCCAGCTCCCCCCATGGCCGGATGCGTAAGGCGAGGGCAAGCTCCTCCATGGCCGGGGCCACCTCGAGCTCCTCCATGGCCGCAGGAAGAGGAGGAGGGGAGGAGGGGCAGCAGCACCGCAGGAGGAGGAGGGGCGACGGCGAGCTGCAGGCTCCGGGCAGGTGGAGGCGGCGGAGATGTGGATGCGTGTGGTGGGGACTAGGGAGAGGAGAGGTGGGAGACGGGAGAGGTGGTTGCGGTATTTGGGCTGTTTTTTTAATGCGGTGGGTCCTATCTAAGGCTCAAGGCCGGTTCGATTCATTGTGGAGCTCGTATCACGATCTGTCGCGTCGGCTGTGGAGCCCGGGATCGAACCGACCCTGGTGCTCCACACTGCTGATGCTCTTATATGTATTAATCTAGAAGTGATGGGTTTTGTAGGGACAAAAAAAGACGGGTAGTTGCATCCACTTGTCAATATTTTATTCTATTTATTTGCAGACATTTTTACCTTTCTGCAATAAAATGCTAGTATTCGAAATGGTTCAGTTCCCAGTCGCACCAGATCGGCTCCATCGCGTGCTAGCGTCTCCACTTGGATCCGTGGCTGGTCGATCTGTTGTCCCCACCACCACGCCCGCCTGGCATGCATGAACCTCATTCAAAGCTGATCAACATCCCACATGTCTACTTGCGTATGATTTAATAGTACACACTCTAATCTAGCAATTAATGTGTGGAAAACTACACCACTGGCAACAGTTGCTCAATACGTAAAAAACTATTTGTAGGAACACAATCTTTTTTTTTTAGCGTCGGCTCTATAAAGTCAGTCTCAACGGACTTTCGTGGATATTTTATGCCCATTAAATAGGATGTCACATCCATTACGCGTGGCATTGCAAGTCCTGCATGGACCTGATGATTTTGCTTGCTCAACTTAATTGTTACTTTAGAAAAACGATTATTGTATATATGGAATCTGCATCCATAATGTATTAATCTCAGAAAGCTTATCATGTCACGCTCGACTATAGAACTCATCTTCATAATAATGGGCCGGTATTTAGGAGGCACTTGTTTGTAATATTTGGACAGAATAAAATGTTAGTTAAAAGATACAGACTCGCTAAAAACTATATGAAATATGGATGTGAATGTCCTGGAACATGGAATTAAAGATATCAATTGCAACAATGAAAAGGGCAGATGCACTTGCTGCAGCAGTATTGCGTGTGCTGCTACTACAACTACCAAGAAGCTTAGGACGTCCGCAATAGTAATAGCCAAGTCTAGCTACGTGAGTCTGCGATGTGGAGGTAGAGACAACAACAAAGACTATTTTATATTATTGGACCCACATGCTTCTCTCACATGTTCTTGAGCTACGTGAAATAGTTTAGCTATTTGCATGTAGCTAGTGACTACTCTCTCTCCTACTTTTTTTTGCCACGTCACATCTAGATAGCCAAATAGCTAACCATTGTGGACGCCCTTAGGGCATCTGCAACCCGTTAAAAGTTAGAGACGTAAGCCAACAATCTATTTAAGTATCGATGCATGTACCGGCCGGACCCAAAGCTAAGACAATGAATAAACTATGGACAAAATAGCAGCAAATAATCGGCAAATAAACAATGGAGTTCTCCACTTAAATCTATCATCCCTATCGAAAAATAAGACCATGTCTCCATCGGAAGATGGGCGTCTGATTGAATTGATAACCGCCCCAGAGCAATTTTACTGTTCTTGCATTTTTTTTGAAAATAAACTGATTTATGTGAAATTCCAGCGTAATTCATGAAAAGATACTTTGTCCCAAATTTGCCCTAAATCAACCATTTTGTTTTCCAATAGCCGCCATGAGCAACTTTGAAAAATCTAAACAAAGGAGTGCAGTCACCGTTGACCAAAAATAATATATTCATGTACTTATTCAATATACAACAAAACCTTAGGGTCTCTGTGTAATAATCCGCATAAGTTGACCCTGCTTCCTTCTTATTCCCTGCCGGATGCCGTCTCCTTTCTCCACCCTGTAGTATCTGCGACGATGAAGTCGTGAAGGCCATCTGCAGCAGGTTGGTGCTAATTGATTTTCTGTCATGTCAGCTCTGATAGATCTAGTGTTCACAGTTTGGAGATTATTAAAATAGTAGCCATTTTTTTGAACGAAGTTATTACATTGTTCTACTCCTTAATAACTGGATTCTATTTGGCAACTTTCTTAATGCAGGGTTTGTTCACAAATCCTAATCGGTGCTTGCTCCGAAGACGAGGTAGTACCTGGCTTAGGATAAAGGTACGCACTTCCGTCTCCGTTTGAATGCTTTTGTGGCTTTATTACCCGTATTTCAAGAGGTTGGTACTTTCCAATCGCAGTATGGGGCAAGGAAGTGTGGAATATGGTGTCCTGGAGCGTATACTTGCCCGAACCGAGGACCCAAGAAACCTCCCTTTGGAAACTTTAACGAGCATCACCAAAGAATTTTCAGAAGACAGAATAATCGGTTCTGGTGGATTTGGAGTGGTCTACAAGGTAAAATTGCTTTCTACTATAGAACAGATGGTACCCAAGTATCCCAACAAAAGATAAGCTTACGCAAGATTTCACTCTGTTTTTTCTGATGATAGTTTGCTAATCAAGGTCCTCCAGTTGGTAAATACTTCCTGTCGCAAATTCCAAGAAGTTTTGGCATTTCTAGACATAATATATATCTAGATGTGTATCAAAAGTTACAAATCCAGAAAAAGCAGAACGCCTTATAATTTGGAATATATGGAGTACATATTTTTGTCAATTTCCTATTTCCACTATATTTGCCTGCAACTTTCTATGACGACAGGACTACTAGACATGGTCTGCATGCTGACTGAGAAAACGGAAATTTCAGGGTGTTCTCCCAAACGGTAGTGTAATTGCTGTGAAGAGGATAACTGTGAATAGCCATACTCTGGACGACAAGTCATTTGATCGAGAGGTTAAAAGCCTGTTGAAGGTTATTGAACATCCAAATGTAGTCCGGTTTCTTGGCTTCTGTTATAACACATATCGTGAAATGAGAAGAGCTCAAGGATTAGAAGACATCCTTTTTCTCCAGAAAAGAGAAAGACTGCTATGCTTCGATTACATCAGCAACGGAAGCCTAGATAAACACATTACAGGTACGACAATGCTGTGTTTGATGGCTCACTAGTAGGATCTCGAAGTCATCGTTGAGAAATTATTACCCACATAAATCTTCAAATTAAAATGTTCAATATCATTTTGCCAACGGTTTTCTTCAGCAGTTTAATCTTTCAACATGTCCATTTTTCTTTTGTTTTTTTCTTGAACAGATGAGTTAAGGGACTTGAATGGAATATACGTTATCAAATAATCAAGGGAATTTGTGAGGGGTTGCAATATCTTCACAAGACGCGCATCATTCATATGGATCTCAAACCGACAAATATAATGGTTGATAATCATATGGTGCCAAAAATTACAGATTTTGGTCTAGCAAGGTCAGATGGGAAATCACACACTGCTGGGGACCGTTTTATATCACTGTACGTAACCAATGCATCAAGAAATCCATTTATTTTGTTTTCTGTTTTCACTCCTACATTTTCTTTATGCAATGATGCGTCATCTGTCACAATTTAATGCAGAGGATATACTGCCCCCGAGTTCGTGAACAGTGGCAGCACGACAGTCCAATGCGATATTTATAGTTTGGGTGCCATAATCGATGAACTGTTAACCGGACGTAAGGGCATCCGTGATAAAAATAATGTAAGATCAACTTATCTTTACATGAGATATGGGCTACTACTCCCTACAAAAAGAATGCAATTATGCGAAAGTGTGCCGGTCAAACTAACTTCAATTTTGAGAATTTACAGTAAATAGTATTAGCATTTATGCCGCTAAAAAATTATTATGAAAATATATTTTATATCTAATCTAATGGTACTTATATCGTCTCATAAGTGTTAGTACCTTTTCGTATAATTTTAGTCAAAGTTTGTTATGTTTGACTTCTTGGGATGTGAGAATTGCATTCATTTGTAGAAGGATGGAGTATTTCATAGGTATGCCACTATTTTGTATTTGCATCCCTTCACCCTTTTTGGACATCAGTACTTTATTTATATACTCCCTCCAGGTTGGTGAAGGAAATCGTTTTTGACAAATGTTTGCGTCAAACGTTGGGAATATAAATCATTAATAGATTTTAAGTTGTTTTGTTTGGAAATGTGAAAAATACATGAATAGATTTGTCTTAAAAAAACTTTTATAAAAATATACTTATATCGCTTTCAATAAAGACTTTTATAAAAATAAGAAGTTAAAGTTATACTTTGGAGACCGTGTTGTTGTCTAAAAACGACTTCTTTTTTACCAACATGGAGGGAGCACTATTCTACTGAATGTATCTCTAAGTCAAATTGAAGGTTAAACTATGTAGCTGTGTGGATCTCTCCTGAGATAAACAAGACGCCACAATATGTAACAAAAGGTGAAAATTTGTTGCTTGGATCTGGCCACACATGGATTTAGTAATTGAAGTAAGGACTATGCAAAAACCCATGAACATAATTACGGCGGGCTCTGCATGTCTCCACAGTAATGATGCTGGGGAACTCCATGTTTAAATGTTGGGTAAACACGGCCGATTCTTCCGGTAAAACAGAGACCCCGAAGGTGTATCTTAGTAGTGATGATTTCTTAACTAGGACAGTTGAGGCAGGGACGAAGCCAGAAAAAAATTAGGGGGCTGAAAACAAAGTGCTATAGCAGCATAACCTGCCGGCCGCCAGCGTCCGCACACCGTTGCCTGCCGGCTCACCGCTCGCCACGCCTGCCGCCGCGCCTCACCGTCAGCCGTGGCCCCGCACCCGCACCCGCCCTCGCCCGTACTCGCGTCACCCGTCACCGTAGTCATCGTACGAGTCGCGTGTGAAGGCGTGAAGCCGCCGCTCGTGAAGGCGTGAAGCTGCCGCTCGATGCAGATGGGGAACGGGCACGGTGGATTGGGAAGTTTTGGGATAGAGATAGGGTTTCTTTCACTATTTTGGCCTTCAGCTTTGGCTGGATAATTCTCTGTCTCTGTACCTTTTCTAGCCCAATTAGCAAAAGAGGCCATCTTCTACTCTCAGCAAATCTCAGGGCCTCCAACCTTATACATCTATTCTTATCTCTAATTCCTATCTACTCTGAACTCTTCTGGGTGGGCGGGGGCCAGCGACTCCGTGGAGCTGCCCCCTCCTAGGCCCTGGCCCTCCTCTAGGCCTCGCTTGGCCCAGCAACTGGGTCTTATTAAAATTCATAGACTCTTCGTCGATTCATGTATTTGTCGTGGGCTTCGTCCTGGATGATCTTTACTGCAAGAGGTGGAGAAAATCCAGGCTGCGGCAACGATTGTAGGCGACGGTGATGGGCGCTGGATGATCCTGCGAAGGATCTATCTCTATTTTTTTAATTCAGGGGTGCCCAGTCATGGGGTTATTTGTAAAAGTTCTGTTTCAATAAAATCAGACCCTTTATTTACTAAAAAAGTGGTTCCGTAAAAAAAATCAGATATTCCCATTGTGTTCCGTCATCAGGTTCACTACCAGATTCACAGTTGCAGCAAGAACAACAGTTTTCAGAAAATTTCCTCATTCTATAATTTTTTTGTTCCAGAATTGTAGTAGTAACATTTTTTTTTAATCTAGGTACTTCGAAGATGGAGACACAGGTTGAAATCAGCGGGCAAAAGACAACTACTAGGCCAACAAGTAACTAAATGTATTGAAATAGCAGAAAGATGCATGGAGAATGAACCAGCGAAAAGACCTTCACTAGCAACTATAATTGACAATCTCGATAAAACTGGAAATACGAATGCTCACAACTCTGCAATCGGCCAGGTAAACTAGCTCCCTGCTCCGGATACTAAGCTCAAATGCTCTATTCGCTTAGAAATTGGCAACCACTAATATTTACTCATTTGCATGCAGTATATATATTGCATTTAGGAAAATATAATCTTGGGCTGACAAACATATGTCTATATCAATATCTCTAATAAAGCTAATCCCCACTACAAGTTCACCCCTCAAAATGAAAGTATCCGCATCATCTTCGCTATAACTAAATAGGCAAGTCATCTGCATCATCTTCCACTAATAGAATGTCATGCCACTAATTTCAACCGCTTCAAGCTATCCATGTCATCTCCACTAAATGCAATTACAACTTTCAATATATCAGAAATATAAGACATCCATATACTGCTATTTGTTTTACCATTCCAGCAACTTATAATTTGATCTAATTCTATTAGTTTTTTATTAGATTCTTTCATTGTCTTGTCCAGTGTTGACAAGAATAATGGATGTAAGAACATGTAGGCTTAACTCATGCATGGAACACTTTTATTTCTAAGGAAGTCCTGCGGCAATTGGCGGGTATCCTTCTAGTAAACTTTTCATGCAAATGTGTTATAAGAATTCAGTAAAAATAATTACATTTTTTAAAGAGTAAATTGCACTCACCATATAACAACTACCTAAGTGGGTGCATTTTAGTCCAACATTTTGTAATTTGTTTGATTTTATACAACAACAATCTAGGTGCGTGCATGCTGGTCCAACATCTTCTAATATGTTTAATTTGAAGCAAGAACTTGGCTCATTGATGCATATACGGTCCAAACATTGTAACAATGTGTGTCTTTGTACACTCTGAATCTCTTTCATAGGCCTATTAACATCTCGCTCTCTAGTCCTTTCCTAATCCTTTTCGACGGTGCAACTGCTTCATCATCTTCTTTTTTATGTTTACTACATCATCTTTTTTTGCTTACTATGTCCTTTAAACTGTAGCAACCGCTTTTTCCTTTTTATTTTTTATTTCTTTTTTCTTGGCTTGGTAAGCTCATACAAGAACTTGGTTTGTTTGGTTATAATCAAAACCAAAACCAAATTCGGTCCATTATATTCTTGTTTTTAAAAGAACCTCTCGGACCTTGATTCTTATGCAATGGACCACCCACGTATCAATTTTAGTAAGCCATGAATGACCATAGGTTAGGGATGAAAACAATATTATATTATAAAAATAAAAATAACTATAGTTTGATATTTTTTATATTTATAAAATCAATGGAAGCTTTTATATTTGGCCAAAATCATGTATAGTAAACCATTCAAGCCGAGTGATGGACGAGAATGATGAGCATACGGGTGTGTAGACCATGATTAAGGGTGTACGGAGACACGTTACAATGCTTGGACCATATGTGCACCAATGAGCCAAGTTCTCAGTTAGAAGATGTTGGACCAATATGCACCCACCTATATAGTAGCTGTATTAAATTGAACAAATTACAAGATGTTGGACTAACATGCACCCACTTGGATAGTTGTTGTATAGTGAGTGCAATTTGATCTTTTTTAAATAATTAAATGGTTACACAATTTTTTGTCATTAAGAAATAATATATTTTCAAATAAACTCTTAGTATTAATTGTATGTTTTGTTAATCGAACATTTTTCATTGTTACTAAATAAACCATAGAAATATATACATCCTTCATCCATGCATGTACAGTTGGTCTATATGGTGTCAGCTATGACATAGTATGTTTGCTTCCATTGAGCTAGCCTTTTATATATTAATCAGTAATGGTAGAAGTAAATATTTAAAACATATATGATGTACTTTAGGGTTGTTTAATTTTCCATAATAGTACATATCGGGAATTTAGAAGTCATATTGAGAGGATACATTAGGTTGGTAATTATATGTTATATGGCACTTGTAGGTAACTTAGAGATAGGTCTAGTGGGTTACTTTACATTATCATTGGTAAAAAAAATTGATTGGTGGAAGGACACGTACACAGCCATTGGCGGCCGGAAGGACACGTACACAGCCACGCGGTGTAGCAGAGGACACATGTTCTCCAACCACGACAAAGGGGAGCAGGCCGCCGCCGCCGCAGCCGTGAAGGTCGCCGACGGAGGTCTCCATAGGCGACTCGGGCGCATGGAAACCGGATGGATTGACCGCACAACGCGACGGTTTGAAGTGGTTGAGGAAGCCAGCAAGGGCCGTCATCTCCGCTGAACCGAAGATGATGTTGGAGTTGTTGACGGAGATAGAATTGAGGAACAGCTCCTCAGAGAGCCGGGGGGAGGCGACCTGCAGGGTGACAGACGACGTGCTCGACGGCGGCCAGTTGGTTGTCGCCTGTCGGCACAGGGCTGCAAGGTGGCGTCTTGTGGAGTCGGAGGAGATAGAGGGACACGACCGGGGCGGGGGACGAGCTGAGAGCCGGCAGCCAGGACCGAATCCGTCCAGCAGAAGGCCAGATCCACAAGCACAACCAACAAATCGGACGCTAACCCAGACAGATCGAGGGCAGCGGCGAGGGAGTTAAAGCAGCCATGGACGGAGAAGGACGGAGACGGGGCTGCTTGAGATGGCGGATTTATTTTATTTCCACTAAATTTGGTAGCGACTTTGACGGCGAGGAAGAAGTCAAGGAGGACCACGGCGGCAACGAAGGCGATGGTAGCAACCAGGCGGGACTTTCCCCAAGGGGAGGCAGCCATCTAGGCACTCTACAAACTCTGTACTAGCTACTACCTACTGGGAGCAGGGCTCCCCACTCCCAGCCCGCTCCGGCGAGCTCGCCGGATGCAGGAGGGAGGGGGCCGCCTGGAACTCGCTGGGGGCGAGCGAAGAGGAAGGCTGGTTATCTAGGCCTCTCCCGTGCGGACTGGTCCGACCCCTATTCATCTCCACATTAGTTCTGAGTATATGTATGCATGTGCCAATAGCCTTGTTATAGCTCAGTTGGGCCTTTGGGTATTGTTTCTAGTTCTGCTCTCTGTTGAGTCATAGACCTCAGAGTGATGTTTGACCTCCAGTTTTCTCTTGGGCTTCCATTTCCCTTGCTATCTATAAGATTTTTCGTCGATCTTCTAGTAAGTAAGTATGGCAAAGTCGTTTGTGTTACCTTTTCGAAACATATATAATACTTATAAAAGGTGTGCAGGGAATGGATGTATATATGTATACATCTTCCTAGTAACGTATCTAGCTTGTTTCTCACAGGTAAGCCCATCTTGGTGGGATGACGATGACATGTTGGGCATTGAACCACTCGAGCTGCATTTTGCATTTGAGCTGCTTAACAAGAAAATATCAAATGAGCTTGTGCTGACCAACGAGACTGGTAATTGCATTGCCTTCAGCATCAACACGGAAAGCCTGCTGCAGTACTGCACAGAGCCAAAGAAAGGAATTGTGCCACCACGGTCAAAGAGTACTGTGAAAATTACACTGGAAGTGCAAGGGACAACGACACTAAGATCTATGCCTGGTGATGACAAGTTCATCGTGCAGAGCACAAGGGTGAAAGGTGGTCTTACAGTCGAGGAAATCAACGAAGATATGTTCAATGATAAGGTCGGTAAAGTGGTTGATGAGGTGATTTTGACGGTTGTATATGATGACAAGACTGAGGAAGCCCAAGCTGATCAGCCACCAGTCTCCGTGGTATGTTCTTGTGAGGCCAATCCAACCTATATAGTGCCCATTACCGATCATATATATTGATATTGTTGTATTTGATCTAACTAACTGGTTTTGCATGACAGGATATCAAATTGCGAGGTCAAGGTCGTACCAAGAGGCAGCGCCTTAATTTCCGCCCACCACTACACATTTCAACTAGTACCAACATGAACGACATGGCTCTCAAGACAGGGACTGTAAGCGCCATGACAGGAGCCGTGGGAAGGCTACGACCCAAGCTACTGGAGCTCCTCAAGGAGGAGCACAATCTGGAAACAAGTGTGAAGAAAGACGTCAAGTCTCTTGAGAGACAGCTAATGAGTATGCACGCTGGCCTGTACAAGCTGTCACGGGCGAAGGACCAGATTGACGAAGAGGATAAGGAGTGGGCCAACGATATGCGAGAGCTCTCATATGAGATAGAGGATATCGTTGATGATTTAATGTTACGGATGGGGCAATCGGAGCTTTCCACCAGCCAGGACTTCCTCAAAGAGAGGTTGGAAGTCATCAAGGAGCGAGTCAAAGAGGTGTCCGCCTGGCATGTCACATACAAGGTCCCCGATTCTATGGCCACTCATACAATGTCGAGTACTGTTGCCACTGTTGACCCTCGCATGTTGGATTGGTATAAAGATCATAAAGAGCTCGTTGGCATTGATGGGCGACTCAATGAGTTAGTGGACAGGCTAGCAGTCAGGGCTGACCGTGACGTGTCCAAACAGAACCTCAATATTATATCTATCTTTGGAGAGGGTGGGTTAGGCAAGACAACTCTTGCAAAAGCAGTGTTCCACAAGCTCTCTGCGATGGAATTTGTTCTTAAGGCTTTTGTTCCAGTGGGTCGTAATCCTGACATCAAGCGAGTTCTAAAAAACATTCTCATTGAACTAGACAAGAACGAATTCGCAAAACAAAAAAGAAGACAAGAACACAAATGGACATATCCTTAATCAAGAGTGGGACCAAAGGCAGCTCACTGATAAAATCCGGAATGTACTTAAGAACAAGAGGTATGTACAACCCGCCAATTTATTCTATTTTTATTTTAATTCCAGGTAAATTCGTTATATATAAGTAAATTATTTTTTAAGATAAATACTCTCTCTATCTTAGAATATAGCAACATTTAGCGTTTCACACTGTCACAAAATAGAATTATACGTGCATGAAATTGTCTTTTTTTATTTGGTGGTCAATAAATGGCAACATGACTAGTTACATTCAATTAGTGTGGAGACATTGAAGGCAAGCACGCTTGCCACACCTCTTATCTAATCAAAAGGACATAATAGCCCTTTTACAACTCTCCTTAACTGATCTTAAAAATTTGCTAACAAAGCCATATATATTCTGAGATTCAGAGGGTACTTTGTTTATGTCATTCTAAAAATCCACCTATTCTAAAAATCCACCAAATGTTTGACATAATAGCCCTTTTACAACTCTCCTTAACTGATCTTAAAAATTTGCTAGAAGTTGCAACCAGTCTTCTTTCACATTTGTTGACCAGAGGAGAGAAGTCAATGAGTTTTGGTTTTGTGAGACTTAGGGGAGACCTAGGTAAGTGAACGGCAAGGAACCTGTTGCACAGCTGAAGGTTATTGCCGGATGGTTCAACTTCTGTCCAGAGATTGATTGGGTACATTGTGAATTTGGAGTAGTTGACTTTGAGGCAGTTGAATTGTTAAATGAAAGATGGAGACTCTTTAGAAAAAAACCAGTTGCCTAGATGATGTCTCCTTGATATGCAAGGTGTCATCTGCATATTGGATATTTAGAAAGTCTGAGGACTGCTGCAGTGGAATGGTGAAGTAAATAGCCCCATTTCTATGGCCTTGTTCATTATTGACTAAAGAGGATCAGCTGCAAGAACAAACAGGTGTGGGGATACGAGAAGTTGTCATCACTCCTCTTCTACAGTGGAACACCTTTCCTGGTTCTCCATTGAGTAGGACTGAAAAGGCACCTGAACTTAGTATTGCTTTTATTCAATTCATCAATTTATTTCCAAATCCCTTTAGCACAACATGTCCACTTATTTTTGTTGAACTTAGAAACTCTTACTAACTATTAATCAAATCATATGCATGCTTATTTCTCAAAACTATATCAATGAATAACTTAGGGCTATTGTGTTGTCCATGTCCTTGGAGACTGAACCATTAATTAGTTTTAGCATTACTTGTCAAGATGGTTACCATGCTTATGATTTTCTACGAAAACCAAGATACTTTATCTAATTCTTTTGCTATTGTGTTGTCATGTGAATAGGTATTTTATCGTTATTGACGATATATGGGATACACAATCATGGGAAATAATTAAGTGTGCTTTGATAGATAATGACAATGAAAGTAGAGTGATGACAACTTCTCGTATTTATGATGTGGCAAAAAGCAGTGGTGAGGTTTGCAAGCTAGAACCACTTTCAGATGGTGAGTCCAAGCAACTATTGTATGCGAGATTAACCCGTAAAGGCACATGCACTTTTGATCCATCGAATGAGCAGCCTACTAAATATATTTTAGGGAAATGTGGTGGTCTACCATTAGCTATAATTACAATAACTAGTTTATTGGATGGTAAACGAGTGGAGGATTGGCCTAAGGTGTACAATTCAATTAAGTTCGGGCATGAGGATAACAAAGCAGAGAACACCAAAAGATATTGTTGTTTAGCTACTTTGACCTACCATGTCATCTAAAAACGTGCTTATTGTATCTAAGCATATATCCAGAAGACAGTGTGATTGAGAAAAGAAAATTGGTGTGGAAGTGGATAGCTGAAGGTTTTGTGCGGCAAGAAAAAAAGGGAAAACACAATTTGAGGTTGGAGAAGGTTACTTCAACGAGCTTATTAATAGAAGCCTCATCCAGCCAGTAGAGCATATTAGATATTGGTGGTATTATGGCCGGATTGAAACTGGTACCATAGGTGCTTGTCGTGTTCATGACATGGTTCTTGATTTGATTTGTTCCATGGCAAAAGAAGAAAACTTTGTTACTATATTGGATACTGATGAGAAACATTTATCGTCCCAAAATAATGCTCGTATACTGGCCATCCACAAGAGTGTTCTGGAGCAGCGTGGCATGGTTGGTACGTGCATCAAACAACAAGTTATGAGGTCATTCAATGCTAGCGAGGATTGCGATCTTAGACGGATGGGACTAGACTCGTCACTCCCAAGTTTTCGGGTTTTGCGTGTCTTGTCTTTAGAGAACTGTGAGGGATTATCTGGAGATAATGCTTGTCGTCTCAAGAACGTTGCACAGTTACGTCACTTGAGATGCCTTAGCCTTGCTGGAACTCTTATTAGTGAGCTGCCCATGGAAGTAGGGTATTTAAGATGTTTACAGATACTAGACTTGATGGAAACCAATATTGAGGAACTGCCACAGAGTGTTACTCAGCTAAGAGAGCTGAAGTGCTTGTTTTGTTATGGCCATGAGCAGTATGTAAAATTGCCAAAAGGGATGGGAAGCCTAACGTCATTGGAAGAGCTGCGCCTGAACCTTGATGTTGATGACGACGACGACATATTTGAGTTGGACAAGGAGCCAGCTTTGTTTGCTGAAAAACATAACAGGCTGACAGCGCTAGCTGACTTTCTTGAAGAACTGGGTAATCTGACAGAGCTCAGGGTGCTCCAAATTCACACAGTTGGATTCAAGAAACAAATTGGAGTCTCTGGCAGCTTGCTGAACAATGCCTTAGCGGAGTCTCTAAACAAATTGGAGAAGATAGAGGAACTAGACGTTTATGAAGGTTCATGGCAAGCGGAGCCGTTCACCATATGGGACAATTATTGCCCCTGTAAAGGACTACTCCGTCATCTATGCATAGAGAGTACTGAAATGCCAGTGTGGATCGACGCCTCACTTGGGAACCTCTTCCACTTGGAACTGCATTTGAAGTCATTGACAGAGCAGGATCTATTCCATCTTGGAAGTTTGCCAGAGCTCCGTTCTCTCGATCTCAGGGTCGAATGCTCTCACTACATACATGGTATCGACGCTGCTTATTCTGCTGGTGCATTCCCGAAACTGCGCCACCTCAAACGGAATGCTGGCTGACGTTTGTACCGGATGCAATGCAGTGCCTCGAATCTCTCAGGTTGAACATCACGGTGCAGGACCGTGTTGAATTCGACTTTGATAAATTGCAGTGCCTCCTTTCGCTTGAGAAATTAACTTTTCGATTAATGCTGAGGCGGGCGATGGAATGGGTGAGGACAGAGGAGAGAGCAATAAAGGAAGCACTAAGGCGCGCAGTCGGCAACCATCCCAACGGCCCCATCCTTCATCAAAACTGGTAGTGTACACTGTACAGGACAGACACGTACGTACTAAAGAGAATATGGTACGTAGTTGCCTAGTTTTTATTCGTTACATGTGTAAAGAGAATATGGTACGTACGCTGGTGTATATGGCAGGGATCTCTAACATTAAAGAGTAAATTGGCTGTGGAGCATCTGCTCGGCCGAGATCGTCCCACGTCGTCGATTTTTACCGTGGCCGTGTGATCTGGGGCATCGGCGGCTCGGCCTGGTTGACTTTGTGCCGTACCGTTGGCGTCGCGAGGCCCCACCGCGTCTCGTCTCGGCGTAGCGGCGTCGTCGTCGCCCCATACGGTGCCCCATACGTGTGCGGACCCTGTCTTGGCGTATGCCGTTGTCGTGATCTCATTGGCCAACTCTTTTTCGTTGTCGACTCTTCATTGGTTGCGGGTACAGGCAGGGCCCATCTTCAGCTGCTCTCCTTCCCTACCGCATTCCCGGTCCTGCAGGTGGGTGCGCGGCCCAGGCGCACGTTGAGCTGAGGTGATGTGCCGTGCCGTGGCTGCCCGGTGGGGGCGAACTGTGGAGGTCCAGCGTGTCAGCGTCCGTAGCTAGGAACGTATGCCGACACCGTCCTAGCTGCAGCGTCCACGAAAAGCCTGTTTTCTCCACTCTCGCGCTGCCCTTCCCCCACTCGGCCACGCCGCCTCTGCTTTCTCTTTCCCTCTCCCTCTCTCTCCCCGGCGGCGGGACACCCAAGCGCCACGGTGAGGGCGCCTGGCCCGGCGCCCGCCACAGTTGCTCGGGCGGGCTCTACGGGTGGGCGTGGGTGTGGGGTGGCGGCCCCTGTGACTATGTATTCATCATCAATTTCATCAAACCTAGACTAACCGGCGGCGGCGGCGGCGCGGCACGCAGCCCGGCGCCCGCGCCGCCGCCCTGTCCTCGTCCCCGGTCCCGCGGCGGCGTCTCCGCCCTGCGCCCGCGGATCCTCCCTCCACCCGCCGCCCCTCGATGGGTCGGCGGAGCGGAGATCCATCCATCCATCCATCCAGCGGTCCGGCCGCCCGGTCGGTCTCATGGTCGTCGTCTGTTGTTGGTGAGTGACCTCCAGCTGCCTCGTTTGCCTGGATGGATGGTAGATAGATAGATTTCCCTTCTCCGTTGGTTTTAGTTCGCAGTCGATTCCCTTCGTTGGTTCAGTTCACTTCACTTCCGATTTGTGTGCCGCCTAGCTATCCATCCAGTCCGCCGCTCCCTTCCGTGCCATGCGTGGTTCATCAGCGCGCAAAAATCTCAGTTGGCGCCGCGCCGAACAAGTCAGTAGTTAGTTGTTGGTGCCCGATTAAGGCGTTCGCGCCGTGCAGTTTGTTTTCCAATTCTTTTTGGGGGTGGGGAGACGAGGAGTCCAACTGAACCGTGTCTCCCCTGGGCCACGATATTTTTTGGGTCGAAATCAGCTTCTGACACAGTTGTAGTTATTGATCTCTTCTGGGGGTAAGGAATTTTTTTCTAGGATTCGTTTTGAGTTTTACCAGAACTGCAAGTTGTGGTTGTGGGCAAATCATTAGGTGGGTGAGTTCGTTTTTGTGTCTAATTCTCATGTGGGGTTATAGGGAATTCATTACACGCACTGATTGTGGCATTAGGGCGTTTGTTCCCTGCCATACACCATCATATTGTCTTTTGATCGAAATGACCAGTCTATTCACTATCACTTACAGAATCTGTGCGCTCTGTTTTTGAAGGAGCAAGCTGGAATTGATCTGATTGCCCTATTGGTGTCTTGTAGGTTGTAATGAAAAGCTGGACCTGCTAGAGCCACGAGTTCTCCTTGCAAGTCCGTGTCTCAGCGATGGGTTCAGGCAACTTGATCGTCAAGAAGGTGGTAAAGCACAGCTCCTTTGATCTGGACATACAGCTTGATAAAAGCTGGATGGAGGATGTTACCTGCCCGATCTGCCTTGATTACCCTCACAATGCAGTGCTACTGAGATGCACGTCTTATGAGAAAGGCTGCAGGCCGTTTGTTTGTGATACAGATCAGACCCGCTCAAACTGTCTCGAGAGATTTAAGTCTGCATATGAACTGCCTGCCAATGCGAAAGTTTCATCCTTAGCCGTGCCTCCTCTTGATAGCATTATTCATATTGTGCCGTCTAATGCAAACAACCGCCCCAGCTGTCCTTTGTGTAGAGGTGATGTTATTGGGTGGATTGTTATTGGTGAGGCTCGGCTGCATCTTAATATTATGTTGCACTTTTTCTGATGCAGGCCCTCGCTGAGGTATGCAACATTCAAATTATTTTTTTACTGCTGGAGGTCATCACTATGGTCAAACCAGAGAAAAGGTAGACTTACTTTCTAAATAACCGTCATTCCATGATTTATGGAGTAATCAGCTTGATGAACAATTCATTTCCAAAATTTTATTTTTGTCAGCCAATGAATATACTTCACAAATCGATTTGCCTTTTAGTTTTTGTAAAGATCTGTTTGCTAGGTGTGTAAAAGATATTACTAAGCGTAAGCTTATGCCCTGGAATGCAGATGCTATATCTGTAGATGCAAGTGACACACTTCAAAGTATACACTCTCTGTTAGCTGCTGCCTGCTGGTTCTCTGTGGCTGCACTACTGTGTTGCAAATCCTGTCCGTCGGGTATATTTCAATGGCCTTCATCTGAACTACTTCATCCATTATGAGAAGCCTCTCTTTAGGTTACCATAAAGTTCTCAAGTAATTGATTTGTTAGAAAGGGACGGAAAAGCATTAGTGTTTGATAGCAGTCCAATGAATCCCTCATATATTGTCATGCTCCATATTTTTTTAAGTTGTCCTACACAAAGTTTTAGGCTCTTGGTTTGCCATTTTCAGCTTTTGTGTAGGACTGAAACCAGGATTTAGTATGAGAGGCACTGAAATAGACAGATAGCATTGCTCAAGGTATGCTGCCTTGACCTTCGCTACTGTGCGGACTACCTAAAGAATTGTGCATCTAAAGAAAGTAGCCGATCCAGTCTGTCATATGCGTGTTTGTGGCGTTGCTTAGGCAAAAGATAGACAGATATCTATTCACTTTAGCACCCTATCTAAAGAATTCTTTAATCATCTGTTACAGTTTATTTGCGAGAAGGTCATGATTGCATACCACAACAAAAAAGAAAGTTTTCTTTTTGTTCGGTTGGTGCATCTGAAGGGAGTTGCATTGTACTCCAGTCCATCAGGTATTCATGACCTTTGTCTTAACTATTTTTTTCCTTCATTTGTTATCAAACCTTCTGTTATGTGCTACTATAAATTTCTCAAGCAAATAGTTGCTTAGAAAGGAGAAAACATTGGTGCTTTCGATAGCAATTGATTAATCAAAATTGAGAAGAGAGTGACCATTTTTAGTGTTGAATAGGTGAGACCTGATTTCCATGAACCTAACTATACTTGAAAGTTTGATCAGGTAGCAGCTGCTGTGTGTTTTTTTTATGCATGCTGGTGTATTATATGAGATATCATTAGCATGTAGAAGGGATTTTTCTGCTTTATTTTTTTTATGTGGTCAAGAGAGAAATCATTGGTTGTTGTGGTTGATGAGTAGAAAATTTGTTACCCCCTTTGTCTGCATATTCTTTGGTGTATTATATTGATTATTCTAGGTCAAGGCTATTATTGAACTTACCGTTATCTTGTCTCTAAGATAGTTGTCTGTTCAGCCAACAAGCATACATCAACACTTTGTCACCATTTTTCCATCTATTTTGCAGCTAATCGACCTGGCCGTTATGCATAGAGCTCGGCGAGAGGTACAGGCCTGCCTCCGGCTACATAGCTAAATCATCAGTGCAGTGACATAGCCAAAACTCCGTGCATATGGATGCACCTGTTCTACACAGTCACCGTCAACGGCATGTCTGTCGACAAGGAGCTCCTCAAGATCCCACGCCAAGTACCTTGGACGTCGAGAACAGCGGCTGCACCTTCGTCGCCTCCGGGACGAGCCTAACAGTGCACGTGAGCCGGGTGTACCGCGCCGTGGTGGCGGTGTTGAGCAAGAAGCTGGCCGTTCTGCCCAGGGTGACCATGGACCTGTTCGACTGCTGCTTCAAGCCTTAAACTGGACGTCGTCGCGGTCGTGCCGGAGCTGGCCGTCAGGAAGAGGAAGGGGAGGGCTTTTTGGATATAGTCTTTTAAATCGAGTCCAATCCGATGTGTCTGGTCTCTGGTCATGTGCTACTGGATATGCACGTCCAAACAAGATCTGTCCAATTGCAAGCTAAGACTGTTTCATGTAATATGTAGACTTCTAGCCAGCTCTGTGGGAGATTAGAGATCTGCCTTAACTGCTTCATGTCTGAACAACTCGCCATCAATTGATATGTCTTTTGATCTATATATTCGTGCACCAAACCCAGCAACAGCTTGCTAAATGTGCGGCGCGCATGGGCGCGCGCAAATCACTAGTACATATATAAACTATGCAGGTTCAGCACTGGTCGTGAATATTCTAGCGGCTGCTCGGAATGATCCATCCGGCTATGATCCAACGGCAGTCCACGAACATTTCAAGTCACCCGTCTTCAAAACCAGGTGAAATCAGAGGGTTTCAATTCTGCAGCAGCATTTCTACAGCAACAGAGCATCTGTTTCATAGCAGACACACGTCACGATCCGGTAATTACTACTTACGCAACAAGTATTGGCTCCTTTCGCAATCAGAGGTAGCACGGAACCAGCAGTTACCGCAAAATAACAAGCTATAGCGTGGTAAAAAAAAAAGTAAGTAAACGCAGAAGTTTGTTTGGGAACATTCACTTCACTCAAGCTTGTTTTCTCATGTTAAACAAATCCGTGCTTGTTTCCGGAAGAACTGTAGCATTAACGTAGTAGATACATAAAAACGGCTCTGGCACCACACGACCAGAGTCACCGACCAGCTCTTTCCGCTGGCCATTAGCAAGGTCAGGGAGGGATCTCATGGGGAGGGCCGGACGGGGAGGCTCCAAGGGGGGCCTCCCGGCCAGATCCTATATCACGATTGTGCTGCCCGGAGACAGAGAGGAGCTCGCGAGCTCGGCCACACTGCAGTCCAGATCTTGGTGAAGATAGCCGCTAGAGAGAACGTACAGGTCTGGTTGGAAGAGAGGGGCAAATAAGAAAGCGGAAAGCCAGCGAGTTGGGTGTCTGTGTTGGTGGATGGGGTAGCCCCATGCCTTCGTTCTGCCGCCTCCAATCCAGGGGCCAGGGGAGAGATGAGCTCAACAGAACCAAGGCACCGGAACTGGTGACAAGATGCATGGGCTCACTATATATTATCTGTAAGCTAGAGCTTGATTAATTTGTTTTCTCAGTCGTCCGAGTTTTTTTAACCCGCCCGGTGGCGTCTGGCAAGCCGATGATGCCGCCAAAGGGTATGTCGCCGGCGGCTCAGTTTTCCGTGATAAAAACTTCAGCATGTACCGCATATTCGTCATCTTCAACTTCGTAGGTTTCATCTCGTCTATGGTCCTTCTCGTCATGCTTTCCATTAACTTCGTAGCTTGCCTGCAACGTTCGCGTTTGGTGCCTCCGTTAATGTCAAACTACCTCTGGTTCTTACTGCTGTAGGAATAGCAACTCTACTATTCGCATCTGTATCCTTCGCATGGGTAATGCGAAGGCCGAGAGACTAGTGTGTGTCATTAATAAGCTTCCATTTGATGCTCTCTTCCAACTTTGTTTGTACCGGACTTCTCGATACCATTTGCGAATATGCAAATTCAAATTGCACTATATGCTTTTGCGAATACAGCTTATTTGCTATAAGCACACTGCTGGATATCATGGCTCTTTTCTAAATAATTGTTTCTGCTACTTTATTTTTTTTTCATGTTTACATATATGCTATGTTCGTTAGTTTCCTTTCCGTGGAACCTACCTATCTAGATTTTAGTCCTCGGCATGGCAGGGGTACACGCATTTTTCTAGATTTATATTAAGTTTTATCAACACTATTCCTTTAACTGGTCCATCAACTTGTGCTCTCACACGGGCTAGAATTTTGAAAGATATACTATTAATATATATGATTAATAAATTAAATTTTATGTTTTTCTTTGTTTATTTACTACAAAATAGACATAACAGATACTTTGAACTCTATATTTAATGATCATAAACTTATTAATTTGCAAGGGACTGACTTATATATTTTTTCATGCATATTCATATTATTACTTTGCATGGCACCTTGTATATTTTAATATGCAATTAGTATGAAGCCTTGCCATTAACTATGGTGACCCTTGTTGCATCTCATATATTAAGTCATGAATCTGAATTTTGATTTTTAACTCTATTTTTATTGACTGCTACAGATTTTTTTTCCTTAAGTTATAACTCCTGTGATTATTGTATCTTTTACCAACTCTCATTTTGGATTGTTTTAGAATAAAGATTTCAGGTCGTATAGTGCATTCCTAAATACTACAATAGCATATGCAATCATTTGAAGCTTGCATCATATCACCCAAGACGAGCTATAGAGCTTGAAATGAGATCTCGGATAGGGATAGCAGTGCTAACCTCTAGAGAGTTATAAATCTTGCTCCCTCTGGTCCATTTTATGTGGCGCAAGTTAGAACGACACGGTATCCTAGATTACACTTTGACCATTCATTTGCTTTATATTATATTATTTATGCTTATAAACTTATAATCATTGTATAGTATAATTTCTTATAAATCTAATCATATAAAGTTTGTATTAGAATAGTTAAAATTATTAGCCTAATTATTGGTCAAAGTTTTTAAAATTTGAATCTTGATATGCGTGTGCTAGATAAAATGGACAGGAGGTAGTATTAAGCCTTATAATGATCGAATTCCTCTAGACCAATGTTGAAGGGCAAAAAAATACACTGGTAGCAAAAAACACGTTTCATACAACTATCTATGACGTGAAATTTGTGTCATCTATATTTACTTTATTTTATATGATATAGAAATAATGTTAAAAAACTTTTCAGTGAAACTGGCTTAATGGAATCTGTGCAAGCAAAACAAAACAACTGTCCCATAGGACGCAACAGGACGGTGCCGGACATATTGAACGGGCCTTTGGTGCCTACGTACATCTACCCCCACAGAACAAATCATCCAGGCCCCGGACAAAAGCGCACACGCTGCTACGAGTCTAGCTAGCACACTGACACGAATGGGAGCAAATACGATCGAGTCGCGCGGGCCAACTTTTTGCTGCAACGCATCGTACGTACGTACTCCACATATGACATCCTGTGTGGCGAACTGCCGATGCATGTCTTCTGGCCTCTGGCTGCGCCAAGCATGCATCGTGTCGTATTGACGCTGCCACTCGATGATGCCGCCAAATCGAGCAGCTGAGAAGAGGTCGAGGGGACACCGTACTGGTGGTTGCAACCTCTTTGAATCGCTCCAATTCTGACCCATCCAACTCTATCTCTATACTCGCTAGGTGTTACCATTGACCCTTGTTTTGTTCTCTGCATATCTCTTGCAATGGCAACATAGTTTTTACACTGCTAGCAAAAACACGCCGTTTCATCAGTTCCGTGGTGAGGCATGCAATTTTGACGCCATGGTCGCGTGTTACACTAGCAAATGTATGTAACAGGAGCATCTCAGCTTATTATCTCGAGGTGAAACAGAACTGAGAAAGCCAATTCTTTGTCGTCGGCATCAACATATGTAGGCTATAAGCAAGCGGAATGTCCGTCCAGAAGGCTAGCACCTAGCAGGATGGACACTACTGCTATTGAGCATTCGTCTACTCTGTTCAAACTGGCCTGAGTGTTATCGTCGATGCGTGGTGGGCTTGGGCCGCAAGTTTCTGGCCTCTTGCTCGGGCAGGGAAGAGTGTTTCTTGGGCTAGATGAATTGGCCTAGGAAAGCCCAGAAGAAGACTAGAGGGTTTGTCGTGCATGCATGCAGGAACAAATATAGGTACGCTGGAGACGTAACATATATTGGTGGTTGGCACATCATATATACAGGTAGGCGGGTCATGTAGATGTAGGATAAGGACGCAATAATGCATCGGTCTCTGTTTCGCCATATGGCTGACGACGAGTTATTGAGACGCTTTCATGAATAGAATAGTCTGCCAACGGGTGGTGGATTTCTCTTGATCAAAGCATATTGTTGCACCGGCAACAGGTGATTTGCTATAGTTGCAAGGTTTCGTGCTTAATCTTGGTCCTACGGCAAGAAATTTTGAGACACCGGGGTATCAAAACTCCTTGCGTGCAATTGCTGTCAATAGAAATTCTAATCATGTGGAGTTTTGATAATGCATCCAACCCAATCTTGACTTTTGTTTCCTGAAACCAGAAACCACTGTTTTCCCGTTTCTTTCTTTTCTAGGTAAATGCCCGTGCGTTGCACCAGGGAAAAATAATACCATGACAATATAAATATAAATGTGTGTTACACTAAAACTTAAAAAGATATCAAGCGTAATGCTCGGAATATTAATGTTACAACTGTCTATTCAAGCTTTAATTTAAAATTGAAACAGTCTAGTTCATACCATAAGAACCTAGTTCATTACACCTATCTATTGTACCGCTTCTTGTCACTTATTGTTCTTTTAGTTTTAAATACCAGGATGCTTTCCCCTAAAATAACTTTTCATGGCAAAACAATAGATGTTACAGATGGTTTGTGACACCACTCTAGATCACATAAAGCTTATTTGAATAAAGGTACAATCACAACAATGCGTTACAAATTCAGTCATGACATTATGATCAAATCGTGGTGGCACTCGGGCACAACTCTATATGTCTTGCCATCCCTCCTATAGTTCTATTTGGAGCAACGCAACTCAGCTTTGGCTGCAACGCTCACTCCTTCACTCATGTTCCACCTTCCTTGTATTGAGGGCTTGAGGTGGTGCTTATGTCACATATCTTGTCCCTACCCTCCCAGGGATGTCGAGGTTCTAGAGCACCAGTTCTAGACATGGTGCTCTTAGTTGCTGTGGTGTGAATCTCTATCATAATTCTGAGCTGCTGGCCTGCTGCCCTTCTCAATCGACGTAGCCAGAAACCAAATGAACATTTACCATTGGTCCTATTGTAAAGGGTACTCCTTGTCTCTCTTGATGCTCAACCTTCCTTCGTGAGATAACTGAAGGTCATCATCATCAGCCCACAACTGCAAATCGAATCACATGAATTAGGTTCTGATGAATCACTACAAAATTTATGAGGAATCGAGGATAGTTTGGATAAATGAACAACAAAAATGATATATTAAATCTGGCGATTTATATACAAATTGTTCTGATAGTACTGTCAGTCAGCTTCATATATCACCCAAAAACATCAAGCAAAAGGTAACTGCACAAATGAGTCAAAATTAAAATTCTGAACTGTGATAGGAAATGCAAACCAACAAATTCGAGCAAGTTAGGAATATGTCAATATAAGGACTACTAAATCATTACAGATGGGGATTCTTGTCTAGGCAATTTGTAGTAGGCACACATTGAAAACGTAAAGCTGTGGGGCTGCTCACCTCATTTCTTCAGGGTTTAAGCAGAGAACAAATCCTGACAACGTAGTAGTGGGAGGATCAGAAGCCAAACAACTTGTCAAAATCCTAACTCTCTTAGACAATTTAGGAACCACATTCATGAACAGTAATACATGGTACCTAAATATTATTAGCTAATATGTCATAAAAAGTTCACTGGTCAAACAATATCTAGGGGTACGGGCAAGATAAACTACATCAATATCAAGGCATGAACATATCAAGGGGAACAGACGTAATTAATAAAAGAAGCATGAACATTCTCTCATAATTAATAAAAGATGCATGAACAAATCAAGCACACTGCACCCTATCTATTGACTACTAGGATTGAAACATCCAATAGAGCGATATCAGTTTAGAACCATACCCAATCTGCCATGAGCTTTCTGTATTGCATTATCGAACATATAAATTGCTCACGAATCTAAGCAATTAATAAACCATCCACTGAATGCTTATATAGGTTCAAAGTCCAAGTCCAGGATTGAAGAGACAATGTTTCACAAATGAAAAAAAAACATCTTACCCTTTGTATAAAAATTAGTGCAACAAGCAATGACTGAAATTCAGTTATGCACAATACACCGCTCTACACCTGACCAACTGGTCATAAGAACCGAAAGAATTTTGAACATGGTTTGGTCACCAATAAGGTAATTTTGGTGGTAAAGTTTAGGAAACTTTGCCTTGCCCGTGGGCCCTGGCAGTGTAGATGACTAAAGAAGAGATAAGGACAGAGCAAACCTTGGAGGCAATTCCTCAAGCAGTCGACGGGCAATGTAGGTAGCACCGGGGTGTGAATGAGCTGGTGGCAGTACTGGTCACCTCCTTCCTCGCGTCAGGCCAGAAGCGCCGATGTGCCGACGTCCCACACATCGGTGTGCGCGGCCTAGTCGTTGAGGCGACGTGCCCACATCTTCCCTCGCGCCCGGCACACTGAATTTAGGGCATATAGCATATTAATTCATTAATCTTGAAGCAAGGCAAAATTTACCAATACTGTTATCACTCTATTATGTTTTCCCACTGCCAAAAAAACATTGTAAAGCAAAGCAATAATAAATTAATAAACATTCACAGTTCTAAAAACATAACTAACAACAATTATGATCCATTTGTAACACCCATGTTTTTGCATCTATTTAAAAATCACTAAAAATTTGAACTTTTATAATTAACAACTTAAAACTTGACTAGCTTATCTTCCGCACAACCAAAAACCCGTTTTCGAAAACCTTGCATAAAAAACTCACCATATGCATTTAGAATGCTAGGATTGCTTGAGTGCTTGTGATGAATGATTGAATGATTGGTTGCTTGCATGATTGTTTGCTTGCCATAGAATTTACAATTGGCATCAAATAATAATCCCTTGATCATTCTCCATCAAATGCCCTCCTTGGCTACCTCCTTGAATCCATCCATTTTTCTATCCCCTAAAGGTGCTTAGTTTATGTTTTTCTAGAAATTAATGAAGCCATCCCATGTAGATATGTATACACAATGCATGGCTATGAATATATACAAATGTATACATATATTCATTTAAATATACAACTATGAATGGCTATGCATAAATATACATATTAGTATACATGAGGGAATATATGTGTATATGAATACAGATATATACATGTATACACTCATATACATGCATAAATATAGGGGGATGGGAAAATGGAAAAGGAAATTATATAGAAAATGCCATATGGGCTCATTATTTTCCCTCCTCTCCTGGCCCGCAGGCGCGGCCCGTCTCCCTATCTGCATGGGCCAACCGGTGCGGCAGGCCACTTGGCCCAACAAGCAACAGCGGCCCAACCGGCCTTCCTCCCTTCAATATGACGACTAGGACACAGAGGACAGCTCCGTCCCCACCTCTGCTTCCCCTCTCCCTGCGTCCGCACCGTGTGGGCACCACTCCACCCGTTGACCTAATATGCTCGCCGCCTTCTGTCTTTGCGCACTTGACTAACCAAACCCACAGTGCTACCGCTGACCTCTACCTCCACTACCCTCTGTTGCTTTCGTTGACCCTTGTGACGAACCGCCACTCTACGTCGTTGTCTTCCCCGGATATTTCACCGCCTGGCCCTACTATGACTTCGCCTCGACATCAAAGGGGACCAGCACACAGTCACCTCGCTGACCATCCTTCGAGCCATCGTATCGCGCTGGCAGTACGCCCCGGGTCACCTCTGTTTTTCCCTATCGCGCTGGTTGACTATGTCGGAAAATATCCCACCATCGACTCGCCCGCACGAACCACACCACCGCGCCTATAAATAGGCGGTCACGAGCCCCTTGGCCTCAACCAGCGGCACCATGAGCTCTGCCTCGGCTCGGGACACGCCATCCCCCCTGTTACTTCTCCCTCTCCCCTTTTCCTCCGAGCACTAGCCCAGTTTTCCCCAATTTGGTCCACCGTGACCGCCATTGGAGCGGACTCGAGCTCTTTCCCTTCCACCCACCATTGCTCAATTAAACCAACCACCAGTCACCTTGAGTCCCCCTCTACCTTCCCCCACCACTACTATTCCACTTCTCCCTCCATACTGCACTGCCACTGTGCGAGCTCCGCCACCGAGCCGCCATTGCCGCAACATGATGACCAGGGGGCACTTTTGAGTTGGGCGACCACTTTTACACACTCGCGAGAGCCCGCGGACATCGCCGTCGTCCCTCCGAATCACCCGGAGTACCTTGGAGGGGCGTCCCCACAGCGCCACCGAGGCGAGCTCCGGTGAGCCGCCAACGGCGCTCCGAGCCAGCTTTGCCACTACAAGCACCTTCCACGGCTCACGGCTTGGCCTTTGGGGCATCGGCGGCTAGGTCAAGGTGAGGTGTGACCGCCCGACTCCGCCCGGCGGAGGCAGCTCCGGCGAGCACGGCCAACCTGCTCCGCCACCGCTCCGTCGCCCCGACACTCGGCGTTTACGTCCGTTTCCCTCCCTCCTTCTCTCTCGTCACATGGTCCCGAAGCCGCCAACGGCATCACCCGTTAGGCGGATGGAGCCGAGATGGGCCACATGGCGTGACGGGGAACACCGACACGCATACTCCACGTGTCATACACACCCAACGCGCATATCATTCAGAGGGAAAATATTACGGCCACCCAAGTAGTGTACACAAGAGAGTGAAAGTACCATTTCCATGCATAGAAAAATTCCTAGAAAATTTGCAAATAAACTAGGTACATCCCACATCCTACCCATGTACTTACATCCCATTTTCATTAGTCCAAATTCCATAAATAATTCCCAAGTCTATTTTGCACATAATAAATCCTTGTTTAATCTTTGGAAATTCATAACTCCCTCATCCTAACTCCGAATCACTGCTTCACTCCCAAAATTCTTCTCAAATCATGCCCTACATATTTATACTATTGTTCCATTATTTGGTGCCCATTTAAATTCTAGTTCTTGTTGTGCCTTATATTTATATTTTAATCACGCATCGTAGTTAATGTTAGCCCCAGTTATCCCTTTCGCTAACCACCACCTTGCACAGTATATTCGTGTATGCATGTACGCCGTCACGTACGTGGATACTCAAATGTACACACACGTAGATAGTCCACATGCTAGGTATACGTGATTGATATATATATATATATATATATATATATATATATATATATATATATATATATATATATATATATATATATATATATATATATATGTGTGTGTGTGTGTGTGTGTGTGTGTGTGTGTGTGTGTGTGTGTGTCTACCCCTGTTAGATATACCTATGCATGGCTAACCCCACTAACCTAGCCCGTATACTCGTGTATGTGTATTCCATGACACATACTCTAGTATACATACCTCTACACACATAAGATATGCCCGATACACGGGTATACGCTTATGTGTGGCTAACCCTAGATTAGGCCTTCCACCTCGCTAACCCTAGGCACATACATATGCATGTGCTTATATGTCGCTAACCCCGTGCGGACTGTAGAAAGCCTAACCAAGTCATATCTTTCGGGTTCACATAATAGTGAATCCTAGTAATGTGGTTTGGTTTTCCATCGTGCAAGCGCACCACGCTAACCCGACCCGTAGGAACGACCTTGATGTATGGAGACTCTCTATCCGATTCATACTTCAGATTTACATGGTAATGGTAGGAATAAATAGTAATCCATCCATCACCCAATAGGACCATCACGCGTAGGAATGTTGTTTGCTTTGATTGTTATGCTTGTGTTACATGCTTGTTTGCTACCAATGTTTGTCGACGCCGGAGACCGCACGACCACCCGACGGATCCAGGAGCATCACCAAGACACAGGAGTAAGGAGCACACAAGATCAAAATCCATGGATGTACTCGTCAGCGGATAGAGGCAAGTCCTAACTCCCCGCCTTCCATCACATATCATTAACCCTAATTAATAATGAGTAGTTTACTTGAGTATGAGTATATGAGCTTGATAATGTTAGCTACGGAGCTGAATTTGGATGCTGTGTGATCATCCGCATTGTCTAAGCTCGATACTACCCACATAATGATAATGTGGATAACTATGAACCTATATAAAATAACCTGACCATAATCAACAAAAGAGGTGAGTGGCACTAGTCTTGTTGAGCCTAAATACCACATCAGGAATCGCCGCGAGGGGTCCCTGCGGAGAGATACTTGCCTCTCTTAAGGACCGCTTCGTAGGCCAAATCACCTAGTGAGATATTATGTACAGCCACATGTCTGTATGGGAAAACTGGATCTCACACCCCGTTGGATTGAAGTATAATTTCGTACCTAGGAGGCCAGTGTAGGCAAGTGGTCTATCAGGAGCCGACATGGGGAGAGTGGCCCCATGGTCTGGTTGGCGTGCTTGCTATGTGATCTTCCACGTAAAGCCCTTGGAATATTGTTAGCTACTTTTGTGCACAGATTTATGATTATGATTGTTGGACGATATTGGTTGGGTAACAAGGTATTACTCGTAAATCCTTAGGGTGATTTGGTATCACCCGTATCGTTGAGGATGCATCATCCTGTTTCCAACCCCTGAGAAGCCGCGGTAGAAATTATATGGATATCTAGGAGGCATCCGAGCGGGTACGGGATCTCGTTAAGCCTGTCTAAGCCAAGTCGCGATGGTGAGGACTTGTGCCATTCATGTGGGGAAATTTGTACACCTTTACGAGTTTTCTTGAATCTATTCGAATAGCCACGTCCTTGGAATGTGTAGATGCTAGGACGAGTCCACCTATGATTAGATACCACACAACTAAGATGATCTGGTATGTTAACCTATGAGATTAATATTGTAACTAACCAGGCAACTAGTGAGAGCAGTTAAACTCTACTAGGGCCTAATCCCTAACCATAACCCTCCACCCTACGGTTGGGACTTGCTGAGTATGAATGTACTCACCCCTCCTCTATTCTATCTTTTTAGAAATATAGTTGCAGGAGTGTATCCAAGGATTGAGCTGCCGAAGAAGACGCAAGGATCGGATCAGGAGGAGTACTCCTGAAGACGGTGCCGCTCAATGCCACGAAGGAGCTATGTTAGCGATACCATCATTGAGACGTAGGAATGCGCTTTAGGTGAAAGTCTGCACTCCAAGTTGCCTGTAGGAATGGAGGCCCTATGGCTTAGGACCGCTGCTAGATCTCTGATATAGGATGCAATGCCTATGGCCGAGCAATGTAAGCCCAAACCATGTACCATGTTTTCTATTAGCAATAAAAGTATAGTTTTGATATCAATTCTTTGTTTAATTAGACGTATTTGTGCCTGATCCTGGCGCAAATACATGTGATTAAGGATCCTCAGAAATGGGGGTCTGACACCATTCAAGATTAAAAACAATAATAATAACTACAGGATCGAGGGAGCAAGCTGCTAGACGCACAGGCACAGCAGGAGCGTGGGAGTTGTGTTTAAAACTGAACTCTTGTTAATAGAAAGCACCATAGCATGAATGATGAGATTGGAAGACCTGCATCTTTGTTTCCATATTCATCAGGAAGAAAAAGGCCCCACATAACTTTAGAAGTATTTGGTTTAGAACACCTATGAACACCAAAAGAACAATTAAACTTTAGCTTATGGACCAACACCAGCAAACTGAACAAATTACATTGACAATATGCATATTAGCACTATCTGTTAAGTAACACCAATCTACATATATGGTTTTCTTATCTGTACTTTCTGATAACAAAGCTGCTTTAAACTGTATTTCTATATTTTCATGTTTTTTTTGTGAGGAAATTCCTTTACGACATCAGTTAAAAATCTTAGCAAAGAATATCTGCTGAGAATATTTAGAAATGTAATAAGAAATTTTCTTACGCGGTTATGCCATATTGTAGTAGTAACATGGGCATTAGATTGCCGAGTCCAGTTATTAGAACACACCATAGCTACGTTCTAAACAGCATCCTGAGCTATTGAACATGTTGACACTCAAAAGTGTCAATATTGTGAAGTTGTCAAAATGTGAAACGGACTCCACCATTGCGTTCCTCTCGTTGAGCCGATCAAGATACATATATGGAACATCTAATTTGGAGTCCAGATGAAGGAGATACGCCCCCGAGGAAATGCCCAAAACTCTAGGAGTTCTCACGAAAGTTGGCAGTTCCGGCACCTTGGGAGTTCCGATTCCTGTTGGAAGTTCCGGCACCCTAGGAGTTCTGACTCCTGTTGAAAGTTCCGGCACCTGGGGAGTTCCGACTCTTGATGGAAGTTCTGGTAGATTTAATGAAAAATCTGGTTCGGATCTAGCCTTTTGGGTTCCGAACCAAACTATTCTAAACTCGTGAGAAACTTGGAAAATAAGCCTTGGAGAGGTTTCCTATTGGGATAAGACCACCCCCCTCTATATATATGAGAGGATTATGGCCGATTTGACCCCATCTACCCAAATCGACAAAAAACACAATCTATCTCTCCTTTGCCCTAATTTTCTCCTCTCCAACCCTAAAACTTGCTATCCGGCGACTTTCTCGACGAATTTCGTGGGCATCCTAGGCGGCTTTGCTGGTCCTAGGAGATCCTTCGCGTGTGTTCTCTGGACGGATCCTTCCGGAGGGCGTTTTTTCAGCCAAGATCAAGCTCTACATATTTTCTACCATTCTCTAGATCGGTTAGGTTGATCAAGTTGTGATCCTTGCTGATTTTACAGGTTGTTTGCAACCTCGTGGGCGTCTAAGGCCCTGCTGGTGTGTTGGTGCGAACGCAAATTCATGTCAACAGAACAATTGTGAAATCGCATAAAAAAGGACCAAAGAATAACATATACTCCGTGTTTACTGAGTTAACAATTGTGAAATCGCATAAAAAGGATGGCACCAGAAGCCAAAATTATCATCTCATGGCTGAATAGCTAGCATCTTATCCAGAAGATTGTGTCCAATTTCGGCTGAATAGCATATCAATTTGGTAACTCCTAATCATTTTTACAAAAACAATCGAATTTGGCTTCACATTCATAATCTGACTGTGAACATAATACAGCCCATGTAGATGTAGTAATAAGCCTCCACCTGAGAAGTACATGTACACATGTGAGTCACACTAACGTATACACTATAGGTTCAGAGGGCACGTTTTGAATCATATGGCAGCTGATATACTATTAAAATCCCCTCAAGAAAAAAAAAAAGAGGGCGCTAGGGTGTGCAAAAAAACCAGGCAATCTGTCATAAAGGCAAAATGTGTATACTTTACATAAAGCAATAATCAAAGGAAATATTTGATTATATTTTGTCACTACGTAGAACACGTACTCTAGGGGCGGCTGTTGAAGCTCAGTAGGGGCGGTTTTGCCAGCCGCCCCTAACTTACCGTTCCTACAAAGTGAACCACAGTAGGGGTGGCTGGTGATGCAACCGCCCCTACTGTATGAGCCGCCCCTACAGTGAATTCCAGGAAATCGCGTTTTCAAAATTCAAAAAAAAATACCAAAACATTTTTATTAAATCGGGGGAGGCCCCCACCCGCCAGGAAGTCGCAAGTCGCGCAATTTTTCGCGTAAAATCGCGCGCTACGCGGTAGCCGGGATTAGAACCCGAGACCTCCACAGGCGAGAGTCCCCACCACCGCGCTACACACTCACATATGTCCATATTACATTCCGGATCCCCACATATTATACAAATCAGAGTGAAAATTGACTATTTGAGGCCCTAAATGGATTCAAATCAAAAAGTGGTCAACTACAAAGTTTCATAACTTTTCAAGATCTACAATTCATATTCAGGAAGTTTTTTCCATCCAAGGTCGTTTTTTTGAAATTTAAATTTCAAATTTGAGACATTTCAACGTAGTTTTTGCATGACAAGATGATTTTAAAATAAAAAGTGGACAACTACAAAGTTTCATAACTTTTCGAGCTCTACAATTCTTATTTAGAAAGTTTTTCATCCGAGGTCGTTTGAAAATTCAAATTTCAAAATTTAGACATTCAAACCCACATTTTGAGGCATCAAATAAAGTCAATTCAAAAGTGGTCAACAACAAAGATTCATAACTTTTTGAGATCTACAATTCTTATTTAGGAAGTTTTTTCATCCGAGATCATTTTAAAAATATATTTTCTAGTGTCTCATTTCAAAAATTCGCAAAACACTGTAGGGGCGCCTCAATATGGAGCCGCCCCTGTGAACCACCGCGATAGGGGCGGCTGGTGATTGAACCGCCCCTACTAATAGGGGCGGCTCGTAACAAAAACCGCCCCTACTGTGGACACTTATAGGGGCGGGCGGCTAATACTTTGTCCACGGTAGAGGGGCGAAAACAAGAACCGCCCCTACTTAAAAAGGGAGGCGTTCCCTTAGTGCCGCGTTTGAAGTAGTGTGTGACATATATCGACAATGGATTATTTGATTTCTATCAATAACTTTGAAATGTAACTTGATGCTAGGACCGAGTAGCGAACTTATTGATAGCAGTTGCATTCATTTTGGCAAGAAGTAATTTAATTATTGTAATAATAGGCACAACAAATTTATGGGAATTCAACATAGGCAGTATAAGAAGCAGTAATGCACAAACCTGACTACCTGAGTTGGTTTTATCATTGATCACTTTGTAATTGGTACTTTTATCCGAAGGAAGATGCACCCCAGCAACACCTGCACCCAAAACTGCATTAGGGTGTTTTCGTATTCCGCCCCAAGGGGCTAGATTATGATCAGCAATTGACTTATATATATATCAAATGATCAGGCACGGCAATATAGCTAGATAGTTATATACTAACCAATAACAACTGGCTCCTAGTGGCGAATCTCCATGACTGACGTCATTTGTTGATACTTTTGGCCATATAGAATTCCTGGAGGTTCAGCTTACCCAGTGCTACACACCTACGCTGGGGCGCAGAACCTGGATGCCTCCCCTAATCTGTGTCACCGCGTCGTCCTCGTTGCGGCCACACTCAAACTTGCAGGAGTCGGTCTCCAAGTCGTCCTCCATGACTCCTGAGCGCCTTCCTGTGGAGAGCTAGCTACTGCACATCGGCACGAATCAGGCGTGTCAACCAGCCATTGCTCGACATAGCCGATGGCCATAGACGGAGTGGCTTAATGGGCCTCTCCTTGGTTGAGGACGCGAGCCGGCGGCAGTGAATCCCAATCCACGTGCCTCCGTCCCACCTGCACATCGGCATTGGCTGCCCCCGCAGCACTACGGTCAACGTCAGCAGCAGTACTTGCCCTGCACGAGCGGCGGGTCCCGCCGCACTGTTGCCACCAATACCGCTCTCCTCAATCGAATGCCGCGATGCAGAGTCAGCGGCCGAGAGATCGATTGAGGTCGGCATAGTCCGTGGCGCGAGACGCCCTCGCTGACTTCGCTGTGCGGCTGATGCTAGAGCTTGTGCTCCTCCTCGAGCCTCGGCCCACGGACACCAGCACGTCCAGCACCAGAGGAGAGGGGGGTCGCCGTCATTGCTCCCCAGCGTCGGGTGGCTCCCTCGCTGGCCACATCGAGAGGCTGGGCCGGGTCGCCACACCCGCACCGAGGTCCGAGCCAGGGCCACAGGGGCAGGGGGCAAGAGTCGCCCCTCGGCCGCACAGCCACCCTCTGGAGGCCCCTTCGTGGGCATGGCTGCCGGCTGCTGGCGCCGCCAAGCCCATCTCGCTCAGTCCGGCGCACGCAGGTGGCGGCGGCCTTGGCGACGCTTTGGCGGCCGAGGGGCGGGGGGGAGATCGGGGCTTGTTGCGAAACTGTCGGGCGGTTTTTTTCTCATCGCGAGTGGGGGAGGCGCCGGGCCACGCTTCCTCGCGCGTGTGGGCGAGGTGAAAGCCGGGGGGCTTCGCTGGGGAGCGGGGTGAATTCGCCAGGTCGACCATTTCCTTTCGCTCTTTTCTTTAGAGTTCAAGGGCATATGCCCCGGCCTTTCAATTAATATGAAAAAAGACCACAAGTTTACAGCACCCTTCAAGTTCTCAGAGCACCAGATGCCTGCCAACCCAATCTGGGCATACAAATTTAGAGCAGCTTCGACACAAGGCTTAAAAGCCTGAAAGCAACTACTGATGATAGACCTATTACATGATCGACGTCTCCAGGGCCACCCACCAAGGCACCATCGCTGTCTCTTCATCTCCAGTAGAAAATTCCGCCACCAGAGGATGCCCCAGATCTTCCATCTGCGCCTCCCTTCTGCAGCTTCAGCCTGTGCTTTGGTTCATTGGAAGCCAAAGCACCCTCCCAGCCTCCGCCTTGAGTTTGTTTGCACAGTCCAGCAACACTTCTTTCTTGTCTGCTGGGCAGAGAATCACCCAATTCACTAAAGGTCCAGCTATCCTGAAGAGTAGCATTTCCATGCTTCTCCAGCCAAGCCGCTGAAAGCAAATATCATTCCTTAATTTCCAGATTGATCATATAACAGCTGAGGATAACATATTAACAATGCAAAATTTCTTATTGCTCAACCAACATTTACCAACATCAAAAATACTATCTCCTACTTGATATCCCAGCATATCTAAAACTATTTTCGAGCAACGTTTTGCAACCACACAATCAAAAAATAGGTGATGAATAGACTCTTTTTTTCTGAACAAAACAGGCAAGTATCATCTTCAACTTTTCTTCTCTTGGCTAGGTTATCTCTAGTCAAAGCCCTATTATTGATAACTAACCACAAAAGAAATGCACTGTAGGAGGAATTTTCAAACTCCAAACAGCAGGGACATGAACAGATTCAGTGCCTCTAAAATTGATTATTTTGTATAAGGATTGGGAAGAGTATATACCAGAAGATTTGAACTCCCAAATCATTTCATCCTCTCCATCAGAAAGGGAAATAGAAGAAATTAACTCTATAATCTCTAGGCAGTCCTGGTACTGCTCACTGGACACAGTCCTTCTAAAGGAACACTTTAGGTTAACTCCATCCCACAATTCAGCTATGGACTTTCCTAACTCATTTACTATTCTATAAAGAGGGTAGAATTGAATTGCTAAGCTAGAAGAACCTAACCAGTTGTCCTCCCAGAATCTAATCTTCTTACCATTTCCAACTTTCCACCTGTACCCCATCTTGGCAGCATGAGCTGCCCACATCAAACCTTTAAAAAAAGCTGGAAGCTCCCCTTTGTCTTGGATTGCAAAATGTTAGGGTTTGAAGTATTATATTTGTAATCTAACAGCTCTTTCCAAAGTTTATTTCTATCTAGGTTATATCTCTTTAGCCAAGAAGCCATCAGACTAATGTTTAGATCTCTAAGACTTGGCAGCCCTAAACCCCCAAACTCTTTCCTCATGGAGACAAGCTCCCAATTTGCTAAATGATATTTGTGGCATTCTATAGAATCATTCCATAAAAAATTACTCATATGGGTGTTAAGACCCTCTAGAGCCCACTTAGGAAACTTAATGAAGGAAAGAAGGTAAACAGGGATGCTAGATAAACAGGTTTTGATCAGCATAGCTCTAGCTGCTAGTGACAAATATTTCCCTCTCCATCCTGCAACTTTTTTCAGAATCTTGTCAACTAGAGGTTGGATATCTTCTCTGGTCAATTTGTCATAATTAAGAGGAACACCTAGATATCTAATTGGGAATGAACCTAAAGGACATAGAACAATATGGGCAAAACTATGCGCCTCTACCTGGTCTAGATTAAGGGGAACTAACTCACTCTTATGAAAGTTTATTCTCATCCCAGATAATTGCTCATACCACATTAAGACACCTTTTAAGTTCCTAAGGCTAGCTTGATCAGCTTTAGAGAATAGGATAGTATCATCTGCATATTGCAGTGACACTATTCCTCCGTGCCTAAAATCTTCTAGCAGCCCTTGAATAATTCCTTTGCTAGATGCTTTTGAAGCATTTTTTGAAAGGCCATCTCCTACTAAGTTAAAAAGAATAGGAGATAAGGGGTCTCCTTGCCTCAACCCTTTCCCCAGTTTTGAAATAAGGGCTATCTTCTCCATTAAGCATAATCCCTAAGGAACCACCAATCACTAGTCGCTTGATCCAATTAATCACTCTAGGACTAAAATTTACGGATTGTAACATGTCAACAAGAAAAGTCCAACTAACTCTATCATAAGCTTTTTCGTAATCTAGCTTGAGAATAACACCTTTCTCACCTTTGCTATGAATACTATGCACTACTTTATGAGCAATGACAACACTTTCTAATATAAATCTCCCTTTGATGAAAGCAGGCTGTGTAGGAACAACAATAAAGCTGAACTATGGAACTAAGCCTAATAGTCATTATTTTAGCGAAAAATTTTAAAACTGCAATTGAGTAAACGAATAGGCCTAAATTGCTTTTATGTTTGTTGCATCCCCAACTTTAGGGATGAGGGTGACTAGGCACAATTCAATCTATACAGATCTAAATCACCTTTATGGAAATCTTCAAACAAGGCCACTAAATCTCCTTTTAATGATCTCCCAAAAAACTTTTGGTAGAATAGGAATGGAAGCCCATCGACCTGGGCTCCCTCAACATAGCAAAATAAAAAATAGCATGCTTGATCTCGCATTCTAAGAAGGGAGCTACCAAAACCTCATTTTCTACACTAGACACCTTATCCTGTTCTTCCCAAAATTGGTTCCTAATTTAACATTATCCCTTTTTGGTCATAGACTAGACCAGTTGGACCTTCTAAGCACTCTACTTTTTTTTTTTTTTCCTACTTCTATGATTTGCTATAGTTTGAAAGTATGCAGTGTTTCTATCTCCCTCCAAGAGATCTCGTCTCTAGACCTCTGCCTCGGCCTTGATCTCATCTAAGGCCCAAATATGATTAAACTCTTTTTCAACTTTTTCTAAACTCTATCAACTCATCCGGAGTTAAGTTCCTACTTTCATGTTGTTTTCCAACCTGCTGAATCTACTACTTCTTAGTAGCAAACCCCACTACGGAGTTTTTAGAATCCTCGTGAAGCCACGTCACGGGTAACCCCCTGTCCCCGTCGTCTTTGTTCACCCTCCCGTTCCCCAGCGTCGGCTTCTCCCCCCTCCCCTCGGCGACCGGCCGATTCCGCCCGTTCACTGGCACTCCCGGCCCCTTCACACAGCGGCGGCTGTTTTCTGGCGCTTTCGCCTCTGGCGGCCCGTGTTTTTTCTGTTTCCGTCTTCCGACCCTCCCTCCTCCCCCGTCCCACGATTTCGCGGTGGCCTCTTGGCGTTTCTTTGTCCGAAGAGAGACATCCCCCCCCCCATCAAAGATCCCCCGCCTCATCCACCGGGTAATGTCGTTCCCGCCCCCCGTATCCCCCGTCCATCAAAGATCCCCACTTTCAATTGGTTTCTGATTCTCACATCGTTGTCCTCGTCATGTTCGCGAGGACGGGATTTTGCGCCCGGCGGCGAAGCTAGTTGTCCGGGAGGAGGCTACGTGAGGGGGCTAGCGTTTTGGCCGAGTGGCGGTGGCGGTGAGAGCCGCTGGGAAACGAGAGAGCGGCGAGGCACCGCGCCAGCGGCGGCCACTAACGAAGGACCTGCTTTGCCCTCAGGCGGCTCGCTGGCCTTCGACACGCAACCCTGGGACGCACGCGCCACGCTGGGCCGCCACTGAACAAGGCCATACGCGGCAGGGCGCGTGGGCGTTGGCACTACCGCTTTGGCGAGTGCGAAGCGACAACGCTGGTGCGGGCAGCCGCTGCCTATGCCGCCGCCGACGGAGCCCCGCGGGAGCTCCTCGGCTTGTGGGTACCTTTGCTTCCTCTCCATTCTTCTTGAAATGTGCCCCTTCAATTCTTCCTCTTCTACAAGCAGAGTTCTAGCCCTTCCTTCTACCAGTCAACAAGAAAACGAGCTCGAATCCAGTAGCAACCACGCCATTCAAACGATGAGGATGCCGATGCGGGCCACTACGTGCTCGATCTGGGAGGGATGGTGTTAATTTTGGTTTGCATTCTCCAATTTCGAATGCATTTTTAGTTTGTCTACGGCATCAATTCAATGGGGACAACATCGATTTCGTAGGGACCATGGATCTATGGTGGCATCCGATTCAGCAGGCCAATGTGTATACGAGGTCATACAGCTGCTCTTCTTATATTTCTGATTTCAGTTAATCGCTGGCTCTTGATGGGTTCCAAATAGTCACTGACATAGCAGATAAATTATGTTATTAATACTCATGCAGTTTAGCATCAGCGGCTCGCTCCAACAGTGGAACATCCCATCTACCGCAACCAGTTTCTCCTTCGACAAGATACGGAACGAGGTCGAGAAGGTGAGCTGCTTCGCTTTTTTTAGGTGATTTGGAATTTTTCTCCGCCTTATTTTGCCTCGCTAGAAGTTGATCTTGTGGTCCGTTGGTTGGTTGCAGCCTGAAGAACAATTGTTTAATGTGCTTGGTTGTACAGTCCAACATACATTGTGCTTCAGGATATGAATACACTGCCATGAACAAAATGAGCCAGTGTTGAAATTGGTTGCTCATCGAAAGTATTCTATATAATTGCCTCCAGTATTGCAATGGATTGTTGTTGCTCTGTGAAATGATACAATATGCCTCTGTGTAATGGAGCTATTAGGTATCCATATCTACAGAGCTTTGTTTTTACCCATATGTGCTTTTAAAAATTAGATCACTTTTATAATGTGGTTTTATCGGTAGTTTAACATTGAGTATGATTTGTGTCATACAGTAATAGAGACTAGAGAGAAACCAAGGGGCTGTTCTGTTGGTTGTTCGGTTCAATTGATTGCTCTGCTTGGTGCCTCTACCTGTATATGGTGAGTTCAGCAACAGGTCTGGAGTTGACCTGCTACAGATGGTAGGAACAAGCAGTTAATCTATTGCATCTGTGTATGACACGGAAAGAGATTTCAGGCCTGTTTCATGTGAAGGTTCAGTATATGCAGCTGAAGCACTCCATCTGTGTTTGTCAGCGAGGTGGGATTTAAGCAGGTGTGATCATTTCGTCAGGAAGAAGTATGATCATTTCGTTTTCCTTTCTTTTCTATCAATATCAAAATGTCAGATAATATATAACAAAATTTTGAGATTGCCGGGCTACAAATTTTTAGGCCTGTCAGGCATCTTTGAACGTCCTCTTTTTAAAATTCTGCTGAGATTTCACAGGCAGCAAAATAAAAGATGCCTATTGGCATCTTTTGAACATTCCCACACATCCTAATGGGGCCCGTACTTCCAGATTTGATAGAATTATTTTTGGATCTTAATGTGTGTGCAATGATCTACAGGTATATAGAGATGTCCATTCTCTTCTATGCAACAAACAGGATGATTATGTACTCTATCTGATAATAATTTTGCTCAAATTTGAAATCTCTCTCTCTATTACCCAATGATTTTTTTATAGTACAGGTTTCCTGTGTTTTTGCTTGCATCTTGTGCTTGTGTTTTTCCTAAAGATCCGATTCATGTTTTCATTCTATTTTTAGGTTGACTAATAGCAGCATGGAAATGCAACAGGAAATACACACAAGCATGTGTGCTTGCCGGAGATGCGAAAGCAGGGTGGTGTTCAGATGCATGGAGCTTTTATCGGACATCGGTGAGTGAATAAACATGGGATTGGTTTGAGAGTAACTGGACTTTTTCTTTACGACTTAGGACTCGGTTTCTATAATACAAATTTGTTATGGAAGCTTGAGCTTTTGTACTATGAATAATGGTAAGTTTCTGCATTTTGTATTCAGTCTGCATACAGAGGTATGATCTCTGAAGATGGAAACCTTTGGATAAGCTCTGGATATCGTACAAAGTTGGTACAAATCATCATTCCGCTGCATATTCCTTCCCCATTCCATGGATATTCGTTGAGGTTTTATTAGGTTCGTCTCCAAAACATATCTTTGGCTCCTTATTTTCTTTATCCACATGTTTGTATAAAGTTTATCTTTGATTTATTAAAAAGGGCCTGTTAGTTTGTGGTTGTGAGAGCATGTCCATGTGAAATATGCTACTATCAGTTTACATGACCCTCATAGATGAATTGGTCTCACATTATTTGAAGTCAAGATCCGCGATGTGTATTCTCACAAAACACTACACATTTCAGAATCTTGCAGTTCATGTTCGCGGTACTGATTTGTCAGATCGACCCCAAGTTTCTTTACCACAAAGGCAGATTACTCATTGGTGAAGTTGAATGTGTCACTAAGTAAGATTTCTTTGTTCCAAATATCAGAACTATCGTATTCTATTCATTCGTTCACCGATTCACAGCGCTTCCCTAGCCTCCATGTACTGCACCTTGATATTTCAACTTCCGTTAATCCCAGCTCGCTTCCTCGAGCCCGCAATGACGCTCCTTCCTCCGTCGACTAGACCCCATGCAGGTGGACGACCAGGATTGGGGCGATCCGAATATGGGGCGGCTCAAGTCTACCCGCAGATAGAACCTCCTTTTGCGTCAACAGCAAAGCGCAAAGCACAGTAAAAGAAAGAAAAAAAATATAGTAGGAAAATGATAGGTGGACCCAGTTGTTGGTGGCCAACAGTGCGACTCACCATATACGTTGTCCAATTTATATTCAGTTGAACTTTCACAGTTTCAATTGCGTAAGGAAGTTGATTTCAATACTACCAGAAATTTGTGTATTATGTTCTTAGTGTTTTTTAATATAATATTATGTTTCTGTACATATAAATTTGCTAATTCTTAGTGATTTGCATCGAGGGCCATTTATAATTCTTCTTCATACCAGCGACACGGCTGAATTCCTCTAGTTCTTTAGTTAGCAAAACTTGGATTTATTGAGCATAGCTACCTCATTGTGCCATCCCCTAATTATTCTCCCTAAGAGTTCTTACTTTAAATTGCCAACAGTCTAAACTATTATTTAAGTTTACAAAAGGGTATTCCAAGCTTTCTACCATTCCTCTAAAAGAATCGTTCTCTAACCACCATTTTCAAACCTATATCTTTTTTTTTTTTTTTTCCAAAAACTAACATTATGTCAGAGTTAATCACTAGAGGGTTATGATCAATAGAGACGTTCTAAGGCTTGAACACTTACCATAGGAAAGGCATTTACCCAATCTGGAGTAGCAAAACTTATCTATTTTAGCTAGGATAGGGTAATCTTGGTTATTAGTCCAAGTGAACTTTTTTATTACCCCAGCATTTAACTCTACCAAAGTCCATTTATTTATCCAACTATTAAAACTATCAGACCACCTATATGGTTAATTGTATCCCATTACTCTTATCCCTAAATCTAACTAGATTAAAGTCACCACCACTAATCAGCATAGGGCCTTGCCATTTTATTCATTAGCTCCTCTAAAGCATCTAGAAACTCTTGTTTCTGATCCTCATAAGTGGGCCATAAATCACTAACTTCCGTGAGAACAGATTTCTTATAGGACAACATAGCACTTTTTAGAAGGGAATAGATTCACATATAGACATGTTATACAAGTCCAGAATTGGCACCAATCAGGATTCCTCCAGTTGGGCCTCTGCTTTAAGTGATGCCAACTAAAAGGGATATTATGAGTGAGATTTTAAAAAACCAAATAGATAAGGTATTTTTCTTAGTCTCCATAATGCCTACAAAATCAGGGCGACGATCTCTAATTCTACTTTAAAGCAGGAATTCTATCAATTATCCCAAGGCCTCTAATATTCCAAAACATACTTATCATTTCTTATTCTTTTTTCTTCTTCCTTTTGCTAGGACCAGCCACAGACCAACCTTTTTCTGGTCAATTCTGTGTTATCAGAATTTCCATCCTGATAATTCTCATTTTAATTTGAACCATATGTCTCCTAAATTCTCACAGACCTTTTTACTATTAGCTACAGAAGCATTACTACTACTAATAGAAACAGAAGGCTTGACAGCAACATTCCTACTACTGTGCAGTGCTGAATTGTTACCTACACTAACATTTGAACTAACAGACAAATCTTTATCTGATGCTCTAAAAGTAACTCACTACAAGAATAGGAATGGAACAATTGAGCTCATTAGAAGCAGTCCTACTTCTATCCAGCTCAAACATAGTATCAATAATATCAGGATTTCCATCCACTACTACTAAATCAATATCATTAGCAATAGCAGATAAATAATAATGGTTTTGATTTTCGTTTATACCTGTTCTGTTGTCAGATTCCATTTCCTCTTGACTTCTTGAGCCTTCTCTCGGAGTGTTAACACCATTGTCTGTTTCTAGTACTCTTCCTTGTTGGAATGATAGGCCCCCATTGACTTCCTTTGGTTCCTTTCTTCCCCTTTTGAGCTACATTAATCTCTGTTTCTCTAATAACTCTCTGTTAGGTTGAGAGTTAACAGCCTCAGCAGCTTCTGTTATGGTCAAGTTATCCATTGTAGCCTCAGAACTTTCTTTTGCTCAAAAAAGGTCCAACTCCACTCTTTCATTTCTTCCCTTCACTGTTGCGATTTCATAGATCCATTCTTGAGGTAGATGACATGTATCCTCATATAGCTTGTGTCTGCCATTCCACAATCTCTTCAAACTCCTCTATTGTTCAACATCTACATCTCCACCATAACTTTCCAGCAAGTTAGCAGCACACTCCATAGCATGTTTCCTGTTGTAGGTCTCTCTCCTCAAAATGTAGAAGGCATCGACACTCTTATCGGCTACTGGTCCTGATTTGTCCCATTTTGCTTTGAAGCGTAAGAACTTGACTCTTTTTGTTCCCATCCTCATAAAGCTTGCCATCCTTTTCCCTCTAACTCGTGCCTTACCTCTTCTGGTTCCTCTTCACCTTTCTTCTCTCCACTATCTCCATTGTCAATGTCGCCATCAAGAACTCCCCACCGGCACATATCCTCCTGAGGGGGTAAAGACAATCGGATGGATGTTGTTCTTGAACACAAACAATCTCTCTTTGGGTATCTTTGTGGGATCCTTGCATTGGATCTTCACCTAACCGAGCTAAAAAACTTGTTGAAATCGCGAGTTTGCCAATCAACTTGGAACCATCCTACCCGGACAAGAAGCACTTCATTCATTGTTTTTGAGTCTACCCACTTAGGAGGGATACCTTGTATGAGGACCCGACATCCACCAAACTGCCTCCAATCTCTCATTCAAACACTAAGGGAAGCAAACTACTCCTCACTTGTTCGTGATCAAATATAGAAACTTTGCCAATCACAATGTTCTTAACCTTTCATGAGAAGGAAATCTACAATAAAGCAAACTCATCAGTTTTTTCAACCGCCATGACCAATTTTTGTCAAACAAATTCCTTAGACTTTCTATGATACCCTCTTCTATCAATATCCTCGCTGGCGCGGGTACGAATCCTCGCCACCCCTATGGACAAATCAAGGTAATACGTAAAACAACAAAGACTTGGTGCCGTAATATACGGCTTGTATTACTTGTTATCCATCATCCTTACAATGCCGCATTGCCGTCTATTTATACACGCCCCGTATACACTTGCATGCCTAAATTGCCTCCTCCAACCAATTCTCGGATTCCTCCTGATATACCCCGCTTCGCCGTGGTGGTTTGGTCTTTGCCCGCTGTCCCACCTACCTCAAGGAACCACGCCAGACGCCCATTCGCCGCGGCGCCTACCAAGTCGGAGGCCCGTGCCGAGCTGCTAGTGCCGCATTCTGCAAGACACAAACAAGCTTTCGTTGACATGCCGACTCCTCCCTAAAGTCGGTTCGAAGGTTCAGTTCAACCGAACGCGATCAATTCAAGGACCAGAGACTTCGCCTCTTCGCATGGGTTCTTTCGTGGCGCTGAGCCGAGACAAGGTCTATCTCGCCTGAGGATCAATACTTGTCCTTTGGCTTTTTCTCCGGTCGGGGTGATGGACCGCTGCGACAGCCTCTAACAGGCTCCTCTCCGGGCTCCTGGGCTGGAATTTTGGCGTATAGCAACTTCACTGGAACTCCTAAAACTCCCTGCCCGGAGAAACTCTCCGGCGTAGAGAGAACGAAGTTGCCAGCGCTTTTGTTTCTCGCTTTTACACGCTTTTTGGCTCGTACGCTTAAGGTGTTTTGATTGAGAATTACATATATTATTATTTATATGTTGTATATATATGCTTATTATTTATTATTATTTTTTGGTACTGATGCATTTAATGTGAACTGTCAGAGCGTTGCCTCAATTCTGTGCCGTTTGCTATAAAAGCTCTCATAGTGCCGGGGTTCCGACTTCTTCTCATACGGAAGCGCCATTGAGCTCCTCACCTTCTTTTCCTTCGGAGCTTTGCAAGGTATAGGTCTTGGCTTTAGTTATTGTGTTTTTCTGGTTATCCTGTTTTTTATTTTCGCTTTCCCCTTGCCCGCTTTTATGCTTTGTTAGGTGCTGCATTCTTTTAGATGGCGGGCTCAACCTTGGCCGACTTCTTTGATAGTCTTACGGGTAGAACCGAGAGCTGCCGTATTGCGGTGCCGAGATGTTCGACCAGCGATATAGTTCCCAGAGTACGGACTCGCATAAAGGGTTTATCTTGACAACACGGAATCCCGAGCGTTTTGGCCGAAAAAGACTGACCGGGCGGCCCCTTCGCCGAAAATTGAGCTTCGGGTGATAATTTCGTGGAGGAGACCGCTTATCGAGCAGCAGCTTGAAACTGATGAAGAATCTAAGGAGATCCTTGAAGGCAGTCATTCTGTGCCCGCAGGCTTCTGGTTATGCAGCCGTGGCCCGCGGGCAAGCCGGGTGCAATCTAATTGGCCATCCCAGGTGATCAGCGCAAAGCTTGATGATTATGTTCAGAAGGCTTTATGGACGCCAGACGCGACGCGGTGTGTCGGGCTCGGACGGAAATGACACCCTGGCCGAACCAGCATGAAGCTATTGTTTCTGGGCGATTTCTTTGTTGCTGGCCTTCACTTCCCATGCGAATTTCGTGGTCCAGGTTCCCCAAAAGTTCAATCTTGAAATTCAGCAGCTGACACCGACGCTATATCTCGTGATTTCGCTTTTCTCATGGCGCTGAAGATGATGGGTGCCTTTACTCGGAGCTTTTCATCCACTGCTATAGTTGCTTTGGTTGCCGAATGAAATTGCTGAGGAGCCTACTAATGGGTGATTGAAACACAGTACGGGGCCTACGTTCGCTCTCGCTGTGAGGAAGAAGCGTCATTCTATTTGGTTCCTGGTTTTTGCAAATAAATGGCAGAATTGGACCGAATACTGGTTTTATGCCACTGTAAGTGTTCTTTGAAGAGAGCAAAGTGCAATTGCCGAAGGTTACCATAAGAGCAGCTGGTTTGTCAGCCGTTTCTTCTCTTCTTCTGTTCGTTTCGCACAAGGAGACCAAATCGAGGATGGCTTAGGCCTTACATTGCTGATGTACCGGTAGCTGCATCACTTCCGGATTTGTGAAGAATGGCTAGCTCTTCGGGTGTGGCCTTTGCAAGTTTTGACCCTATTTTGACCGAGACCGAGACCTTCGGGTACTCGCCGCCCTCTCGCCGTACGCCCTTCTCGCTTTAGGACTGATGAGGATTTTTGAGGGCTGTGTATGAAGCTGTGATGAGGTGCTTGGTTTATACTGGCCAAGGAAATATGAAATAAAGTTGAAATACCGTATCGGCCCAAAGTCAACCGAAGTTTTCCGGCCCCCTGACCACCGCCCCGGGCCGACTCGCTATGTATAAGTTGATGAAGGCTGGGCCAAAGGCAAAGTCCGCTGCACGCATCGCTGGGAAACGGCTCGCTGCCTCGTTAAGGAAAAACCGAAACGATTGGCGCAGGCACCAAAGATACCGGATGAAAGTGCTGGATGTGCTTATGCTCGCGGTATAGCGAATTCGGCCGCAGGAGCTAGAAACTATCGTTGGCTGACGCTGCTGCTCGAGCGCGTACACCGGTAAATCATAGACGGCGCGCGCTGGGCTGTTGTGATTGCTTTTTTAGTTCTCGGGGTTTCGCGTCTCCATCTTTGTGGCTAACCGCTATTTTGTGCCGCTTAGGCTCTCACGCATCGAGAAGAAATGGCCCCGGAAGGTCAATTCGGCCGCGTATGAGATGTTCCTGTGACATGAGCATCTCCGTGGGTACTTGGCGAAACGGAAGCCTCCTAAAAGCCGAAGCTGAAGGAGGTGTTGAAACGGGTACAATCTCGTGAGGTCCCGGTTGAAAAACTATGGCCTGCGCAGCCTCGCCTCGAAAGGGTTCGTACGTTTCCCAACTTTTGCTACTCCTCGGGCCGCGTTATGGGTTGTCCACTTTTGTTATGACATTCCTCGCTATAGGGAACGCCGTGAGGCCGAGCTCCCGAAAACACAGGCTAAGACTTCGCTGTGTACTCCAAGCATTTCCGTGCGGAAGCTACTACGCCGAGAGCGGCGAAAAGTTTCAAAGGTAACTCAAGCGAGCGGAGCTCCTCTCGTTCCCCATTCAGGGTGGCCGGTGACTCAATGTGTGTGGCTTCAAAGCAGCTTTTTTTCTCGCCTAGTAATTGTCGCTGGATGGTATCCGGGTTCCACTTCGAAGTCGGCATTGGTTTACATTTTGCTTATGAAATGGACGCTGGCGTAAAATACCCAACTTTCGAAGTCGGACTCGCTTCAAGCCAAGGCGCTAAACGCAAAGGTATCAGCGGGTACTCTCCGCCTCGGGCGAGGCCGAAAGCAGAGAGCAAAGATGCCGGTGGCTCGCCACAAACCGGGCTTTAAGGAGGTGGAGCAAGAGAAGGCGCCGAAGTCAGCAGCACGCTGCGGCTCAGGAGGCTTCGCCATCGAGCCGGAGTCGCGCGACGCGATCGATCGCTAGTTTTGGCTTCGAAGCCCACTTTCCTCGTACCGACGCTACCGTCACCATGTCCCGTTGGCGGTGAGATCTGTGGGCCGAAGCATCCGTCGCATTGAATACCGGGCCGCGGAGACTCTTAGAGCTACCCAGACATTGAAGGAGCAGGTTCACCGGTTCTAACTTGTCCCGAAGCCTTGCGCCCAAGGTATTGAATGTAAGGTCCAGAGGCCTTCGGCCAGAGCTTATGACAATTTTTGTGCAACGGGTGGCTCCGACGCATATGGTCCGGCAAGGACCTTCGGGCGGTAGGTAATCTTAGACCTGCTTCGTTTTGATTTTCTGACCTCGTAACTTTGGGTGACCGTTTTTAACTTTAATGTTATTTTTTGTGACCGACGAGGAGAAGGCTGCTATTAAGGAGAAAAGTTCACGATATATCCTTGCTCGCCGGGGACGCTGTGTCAAGGCCGGGCGCAGCCCCTCATTCCGCCGCGTAGGATCTATAATTCCTCATGCGCCGCCACCGCCGCAGCAGTAAACCCTCTCCTCGTGATGATAATGTAGAGCAATCATGATTGCTGGTCAGTTGTACCATTTTTCGAAAACTTGTATCAAGTATTTCGTAAACCCATGCGCAGTTCCCAAGGAGGGGACTCTAGTTTAAAATGAAGAACTTCTAGTTGGGTCGAATAAATGCGGACGGTTCGATATTAGTGGCGCCTATGGAGTGCCTTTTCGATCACAGCCCAACCGGATGATGGGAATTTTTTAGATCCCGAGCGTTTGAAAAGCGCTCGACTTCCTCTTGCTGTATGGCGACTTCGCTATCTACGCACTTGCTAGGCAATAGAATTCGTTAGAGGTGTTCTTTAGAACCAAAGAGAGCCTGTTGAGAGACCAGGAACCTTTGCGCCATATCGCGTATATTGCAGGTATATACCGCGTTCGAGATAATAAGTTTTTTCGTATTCGTGATGCTTGGTGCGAGCTGCTGTACCAAGAAACCCCCTCTGCGTATGCCAGCGTTGTTATCCATCAAAAGATGTGATCGCCGCTTTTTATTGGATCCAGGTTGAACCTTCCATGGTGTTATAGCAATTGCATTTCAACAAATCTTGGCGCTTATGGTGTAATGTTGGCACCGCAGCTTTTCCGGGTTTTCTACGCACCATTCCTCATTGGTCTCGACTTCGTGGACTTTGTGTGTCGCCTTCAACCGGCAGCGAGACCTCAGCACCGCGCTACCAACAGAGGCAAGGCTTTCCATGTTATATTGCGCGATCTGAAGACGATAACCTGCCGCTTGGAGGCCCCTACCAAAGGCTAAGTGTGGCTGTAAATTTGGGATTCTCGCCGAGGTTTCTGCACCTCGTAGAATCGTCTTCGCTACTTTTCTCGGTAGTACCTTTTAGCCAAGGTAATTTCGCTCGTTTCCCACCTCTGCCGCTTTTCCCCGGCCTCGCCTAAGGGACCATATTCGTGAGTGATCAAGGGCTTATAATGGATGAGTGTCATTTTTGGCGCATTTCTGATGGTTTGGGTAAAATCTACTCTCGTTGGAGTTGCTTTCAAAGCCCTCGCCAAGATGTACTCGCTGTAATGTTTGATGGGGCTCATTTCCCCGACAGTCATAAAGGTTAGTTGAGAGTATTACGTTTCGAAACCGGTGGCTGGGCGCGCTTTTTGCCTTCCTTTCCCCGCTTAGCCAAGCACCGGTTACTTTGCATTTCAAGGATCTTTCGCCTTATCTCGCCTTTTTAGGTTTAGCGCTTTCAGCCGATAAGCGGCTGGTTTCGGGCCAGAATCTCATATATTGCCCGCCAAATATAAGCAGTGAGTACCCAAACGCTCGCTTCGGGCCGTACGCTTATTGTAAGTGTCACGAATCACCACAAAGTTTACAATAGGTCGCCGCATAAAAACCTCACACCCTCGGAAGGGCTCCCCGTGAGGAAATAGAGAGAGCAGTGCCTTAGTGTCTTGAGTTTAACCCATCAAGCAGGCGTAAATTTAAACTAAAAAGAAAATTACAGCTCCTCGAGATATCGTCAGCGTAGAACCTTCACGTATTGTCTCAAGATTCCACGCGGTGCTGAGCTCGACCCCGCCCCTCGCTCTTCAACCGAATACCCTCGGTTTGGATGACGCATGAAACGGCATGAATGGCCCATGCCATAGAGGTACGTGAATTTGCCCCCGCTTGTCTGGCTGGCAAGTGTCGAATGAGTGACCAGCATCGGGCAGATGCTCCGGAGGGATCTTCCATGTCCCTCCAAATTCTTCTCGTCTTCACCGGGTGGTACTTTCTCCTGTGTTTTCGCTGGCTCGCACTCTTTCGCAACTCGTAAGGCCTCACGCCTCACATATCTCGCGATTTCGTACACTCGCAGAAGTTCGCTCCGAATGAACCTAATTTGAGCTCTTCGGGCCGCGGCTTCCTTCATATATAGCAACTCAATGGCGCGGAATCGAGAGGCGAGCGCAGATGTTGTAGCCCCTGCATAGACTGCGGACCATTTCACAGGCTAGGCCACTTTCCTTTGCCGTAATCCCGTAGAGACTTTGAAATCAGTAGAGAAAATGAGGCCGCTTCGCTTTCTCACGCTTCCCATTGCTCGTGGGTGATAGACGAAGCGTAATGACTCGCATCCCGTGATCTTCGCACTCTGAACCGCTTGAATCGAATCGCTTGCCATTGTCCACCATGATGTACCAGGGACACTCGACTACAGACTCACCGGCACGCCACACGAAAGTGATGAGGGTGGCCGGAGGTGATCCTGCCAGAGGTCTCGCCTTCGATCCACTTGGTAAAGTACTCAGCGCTACAAGGGCGCAATTTGACATTCCTCACGCCGCAAGGCGGGTACCCTACCACATCGGCGTGCCCCACCTTGTAATGGCCGTAGAGGGCACTATCGGCTTGGTTGCGTAAGAGCACTCTCAGTTTCTTTTGACAACATCTCGCAACCTTTGGCATGTCTTGACTAATTCCTTGGCGCCTTCGGCCAAGGCCAAAAAGAAACTCGCCATTGCTCGTAGATGGCTCAAGTGCGGCTTCAAGGCCATCACACACATTCCCTCGCGATGCATTTCGTGAGCAAAATGTTGCATTTCTTAAGAATCACTAGAAATGTGTTTAGAACCTATCTCCAATAACGGCCAGAATGCGCCAAGCTGATATTCCTATGAAACCACCGTCGGCTAGTGATAACAACTAGGTACGCTAACGTGATAGATCTTGCCTAGAAGATATTCATCCCCAGTTTACCATCGATCTATCATTGTAGCATTTCACCCTAAGTATTCAGTATCGCTATTTATATTTTCCCAAAGGAAGGCATGGTGGAAAAGGATCTAATAGAGACATGAACAAGATAAATATGACTATGTAATGGACCAATGCTCATAACAAAAGGATTTAAATGAATCGTAAAGGGATAACTTGACACACCTACTCAAGCCAAACTCAAGGATAAAAAATAAATAAGGAATAAAGAAAGACCTAAGTGGAGCATAGATTCTAGTCATGGCTTTTGCATAGAACCAGCTTGATAGTCGCAACACGCATGAGCAGAGGCCTGAGTCGAAAATGAAATGGACAGGGAGACCTCCCGAGCATCCGCCTCTAAAGGAAGGCATTTAATAACTCCTACAAAGACACAAATGCAACGGGGATTTCAAGGACGGATAAGGCTTGTCACGACTCAAGCCGCTTACCCCTCAACCGTGGGTATGCACTCATATTCAAGTTGATACCTGCATCCTGACACCACGCCCGCGATATAGGACACTACTATCTCCCCTATGGCCTCACCCTACGATGGACGGAATAGACACGAAGCAAGCCCCTCGGCGAATACAACGAACTGCCATTCAAAGAAAATCCCGACACTACCCAATTATATTGCATGAATGGTTTAAGCATAAAGTTCTATATGACGATATCACAACATAGAAACTATTGACTAGTTCATGTGTCATGATCATGTCAAGAACAACAAATATGTTAGATCATAAGATAAATCATGAGGTATAGAAATAACATGAAGACTCTAATCCTAATGCACATCCAAGATAAAGATAAGAGCAAGGCTTTGGAAGAATACCATAGAAAGATTTATTCCCAATCCATCTCCAAGGAGCCAAGCCTCCTTGGTAGCTTTGCCTAGCTCCACATCCTAAACTACTAATCCTACCAGGAGGAGGGAAGAAGAAGAAGTAGAAGAAGAAGAAGAAGAAAGGGAGAAGAAGAAGAAGTAAGAAAGAGGCTACATTGTGAGGTGTGTGTCTAAGGAGAGGGAGAGGGTCTCCCTTTTATAGGTAGAGGAGAGGGGCTTCCTTGGAAAACGCCCCTTCCCCATATGGAAGGAGCTAAAACTGCCTTTTGACACCTCCAAATCGCTTGATCCACTAACCAACGCTGCAACGCCGCTTATGGAAGGTAAATAAACCGCTGAAACCTCGGGTTCGAACGCCTCAGTAGTGGCGCACTGCGGAAGCGCGGCACCCCCTCGGGTCCCGCAGAAAATTCGGCTTCGGGCAGTGCTTGTTGGGCCTGAAAAGTTGTATGGCGGTGTTTGCTCGGCCCAATT